>JACGCM010001910.1:0-628683 GCA_014058105.1 Kingdonia uniflora
GTCAAAAACGAAAGAGGGTGGGGAAATAGCTCGGTTGTCATGCTACAATTAAAATGTCTTTTAGTAATTATTTTTTATAGAAAATCGTTATTTCCCCCCCCCCCCCCGTATTTTGTTTTTCATTATTTTAAGTAGTGCAATTGTTATAATAATGAAAAATTCGATCAGTATTAAAGTGTGTTAAGGTTCATGTTAGTAAGTTGTTTATAATTGAAGTAATATGATATATAATTTTGTCATATCCATTTTGTAAATGTTATAATATTTTCAGTTCGTACACTAGTTAGAGCATGACTCATTACATCCTTTTGATAACTTGCAATCATCGGTGATGCCCAATACTGTAGATACAGGTTAGATTTTATTCTTTCTATATTTAAAAATCAATTCGATTTCGTAATAATATATTCAATTTGAAATTTTTATTTCAGGAAATAATTTTCATCAATGCATCAATCAAAAAGAAAAGAGGATAAACACGAGGTTCAAAAACCCACCAAATGGAAAAAAACGAAAAGATTTGTCTACATTCATGGGTTCCCCGACTCAAGCCAATTTAGAAACGAATACCTATACTTCATATATAAATTCTAAGTTTGCATGTACCTCCCTCTTATTCCGAAAGCTTTAAGGATGTCCCTAAATGATCGTATTGCATGGGTAGTAAGGGGGGCTGAATGTACCGGTTTATTAAGTTCCGCCTATAATTTTCAAATTTTTACCAGATCTTCTACTTTTAGTTAATTGATTGTTTTTTTTTTCTTGTATCTTTGGATGTTACGATAGCTCTCATGTGCCTGGTTTGATTTAAAAGAAAAAATTAAAGATGCTTGGAAAATGTATAGTATCATTAAATACCACCTGATCGTAGAATAAGCCCGGAGATTTGAAAGCTTTCTCTGTCCCTGAATTTGTTGCCAAGGGAAATTGTGTGAAGTTTGGTTGATACTGTAATTCAAGAAGTTTTTGTTATATGTTTATGTTTACTTATTTATCCTTGCTTAAGAGTTTTGTTTTTTTTTTTGTTGCATTTGAGCAGATTATCGTGATATTTAACTTAAGGTATATTTACGAATTTCAGGCTACAAGTAACAATAACAAAAAAAAAATCGGGCGACAACTAATCTTGCCGTGCACTCATTGATAAATTAGTATGCCATTACTCGTCATAAATTGGTAATAACACATAATGTTTATTTATTTCCTTTTTACCCTTTTTTTTTAGTAATAATTATACCCTGTTAAATGGATAGGTTGAAGAAAGAGGTTTACAAGATGAGGATCTTGGTAGGGGTTGAAGTGTACATACCAGCCCTACCAAAAAAGATAGACCATTCAATCCCTGATGTTGAGTGTAAGATTTTTTTTACTCTTAATACTCTTAAAAATAGCTTATAGAAATGCATGTATTGTTAACTTTGTTTTACTAACGAACGAAAACATTTGTAGTCGGAACTCAAATTATAATGCGGAAAGGGCCCTAGAAAGCATTCGAGGGATCCAAGGATCCCATTGCTCAGGTTTTTTAATGTTGATTAATAATTATAGGAATGTACTACTCATTTGTCAATTTAAGTTGATATTCATTCTAGCAAAATTTGGCAAGCTAGCCAGGTGGAACCTGGTTATGGTGCGACATAAGCATATCCTTGGAAAAAGGTGGCCATTGTTCAACGAATGAAGATCTGCGAATCTAATAACACGAAGTAAATTTGCCACTGAGAAGTTAGAAAACTTTGGATGCACTGACCAAATATGTTGGAAGCATCTCGTAAGCCATTTATTGGGGGGTTTTAGTATTTAATATACTTTACATGTTTGTTTATTGTGCGTGCAAGTATTCCCATAAAGATTTAGCCCCAAAAGTTTGGTTTGGGGCTTTAAGAGAATCCCCAAAATCTAAGTCATCTAAACACCTCTTCGTAACCGTCGCTATATTATGTTTCTAAAAATAGACATCTACTGAACACTCTTAACCTTGGGATTAAGTCGCTTTTAACTATAGTATAAAATGAAATGAATTTATGGAACATATATATGAGCACTCATCAGTAATTTTACTTTCTAGAATATTTTGTTGCCTCCTATTTATTTCAAAGTTTATGTTACTGCAATACTTCATCCAAATCTCACGAATAGTGCAACTCATAGTATGCCATTATACTAATTTTCTAATATTTTTGTACTGTTGGGTTTATCACCGGCGTTACCTTGGCCTTCTCAACAAGCCTCAAGCATCAACAATGGGAACATGTATGAAATTAGTTTTACTGATATAAGTATTAATAAATGGGGACTGTAAAGCACACTTTATATGAAACTTTTAAACGGTAGGAAAAACACCAAACCATATTGCCAAGAATGTAGTTGTAAGGTTGCCATTGGAGGATAGTTGCGGCATGGTGTTATCGTTGGTGTTGATGCATTGACAGTGCATTCAGTTTGCCTGGGCGACATCTTTTCTACCGTCCGCATCCATGATATTGTTGAGATACTGCTTGTTGTTTAGGCCTAACATAAGATTAAGCAACTCTTTAGATATGGCATCAGAAGCTTTATTGTATGGCCCAAAAGCATGATTACTTTTTAGAATATGAATATTTTTTAGTAATTACATCTTGGTATTTTCTTTTTTGTAAACATGGGATAGTGTTCCAACAAGATTACTTTGCCTAGACGTAACTAGCTTTTATGCTTATAATCATCACGTTTTTTTAGTGTCTTTTCTATTAAAGAATGAATAGCAAGTTTAACCATGTAATAAAACTACTATTTTATGCAATTAGGTACCCCTTTTTTAAGTTTGCCTATGACAAGTTTGATATAGTTTTTGCATAGGCCGGTTCCAATCCCGGGTAAAGAGGAGGAAAGGGGAGGTGATGAAACGGTTAGATATACTTTCTAATCATTTTGTATCGGCCATTTTCTTACAACTCTTGTATGATCCCAGTTCAACATCATGCTATATGTTTTATCCGTGAGTGTCACTCATACTTGTTTATTCTCTAATTCCCTCTGATCCTCCAAGAGATTTAAATACCTAAACAGAAATTGCTCCCTATGTATAATTGTCATTCTAGATTCTCGTGAACATTTAAATTCATGGTGAGTACTTCACAGGTAATCTTTGGTAAATATGCTTCAAACATGCAGTGCAAACATTATGGGCTTCTGATTACTTCTTGGAAGATGGTGGAACTAACAAGATAAAACTGTTAGCTTCTTTAAACCTGTTGGTTTCTCTGAGGCCTTGATATTTTCCCAAAATCCCAGTATTGTAGTAGACCTGGTTATTTTGAGTGATATTTTTTGGTGGGACATGGGCAGTAACCTTGAAGACCTAACTGAAGTGTCCTGCAAGTACAATTAAAGAGTTTCCGTGCCTCAAAGAGGTCACTTGATCTATTACTCTTCTTTTTATTGGATTTGCTATAGTTTGTTTAGGTACTATACACTAGCCAAAATGTATGTCATAATAATTCATGTAGCAGGGAGTACTGGGTCGAAATATATTTATTTTTGTTTATTATTTTTTACACATTTTATTTATCACAACGCCTCCAGATGGTGTGTACTGCGTGCATGCTAGGTGCTCCGAGATGTGAGGAGGGGTGGTGTGGCCAAAATAAACTGTCAGTACAGTTGTAGGTGTCTACGTATGTGCTAGAGCTTCTTTCTTGTATTCGGGAGACTCTGTATTAAGTCTACAAAACCCCTTTGTTCGTTAAGTATGACTTATCGTTGCACAGTTCTTGTTGAACTACTGCCAATTGGTTCCTTCCAATGCCCTATCCACTCCATTGCCTTTTGGGACTTCAGTTCCACTCCCCGTGAAATCTACCCCATCGTTTAGTCAGCTTTGGAGCATCCCCTTTAGTCGGTTGGCTTTATCAGTTCAAACAATGTATTGTTTCTACGATTTTGTCATACAAATAGTTTGAAATAGCATAGTGATCACATACACTGTGCATTAAATTTATCATTTGCTTTTCCTAGTATGATTTGAGGATGCCTTCTCAATTCTTTTTTTTTTTTTTTTTTTTTTTGCGCAACTGGATTTTATGTTATGTAGATAAGAAAAAAACATGGGGGGGGGGGGGGGGGGGGGGGGGGGGGGGGGGGGGGGTGGGGGGGGTGGGGGGGGGTGGGGGGTGGGGGGGGGGGGGGGGGGGGCTTAAACTGACCGCCGAACAGTACATTTGCATCACAGTGTCTAGATATCGCAACCCCTAATTTTTCGAAAATAGGACTCTTAGATGTTTAGTACGTAGCAGCCCTCAGATTCGAAGCTCCAGAATCCAATGGTTTTGACCAGCTACTAGAACCTCTAAAATGCACCATAGATGTGTTTGGTACTGTAATTAAATCTCTGCAAATCTCAGATCCTTCACTAACACTTTCCAGTCTGATTCATTCTGTTCCTCTATAATGTTACTAATATATGCTTTGGATGAACTTCCATTTGGATTTGCGGACTAATGATAAAGGGCCATGTCTACTGGTGGTCTTGGAAATTCCTTGTGTGAGTTTCCAAGGCTTGGAGGCATGCAGGGGAAATATGCAATGCAATAGCAATGATGTTGTTGGTCCCCTTACAATCTTCTCTACGTACATTTTCCGTAGTTTGGATGCAAGTCTACTGAAGGATTAATCTAGAAGAGTTTCTATATATTTGGAAGGCGTAAAGCTCCATAACTTTACCATTTTTGTTTCTTCTTTTTGCCTTAGAGATCAGAACCTACATACCAATTGATTTCAACAAGTCTATTGCTAATGTCTACTTTTCAGTGAGTTAAGATATGAAGCTCATCGGAATATTTCTTGAGGAAGCTCATCGAGATTGATGTACTAACTGTATTGATCGGTCGTTACTGACAATCCAGGTGTGCAAGTTTTGAACGAATTTCACATTTTGAACACAGAGTGGAGTCTTTCAAAACTAGTCCTTGCCTCTTTAGTAGTTCTACACTGATAATTTCATCACTACCTTGAAGAGCAGGAAACTTTTAAGCATGGTATGCATATTATTATCAGCTTGCTATTGTCTTCCTTGATGGATAAATGCTCATGCTTACATTTTGATCGACGAAGTGTTGAATAATGATTACAGAGTGTTTTTATAACTGCGGTAGGTACTTTACTAGAACGTTTTTTATCTTCTTTGTTTGGATAACTATATAAATCATTGTAATTTTATCTTATTATGCCGTTAGACCCTTCAAATATTCTAGATTTGAAACCCCATTGTCACAAATAATATGGAGAAGTTGTTGCTGCTGCTCTGTAGCATTAATTTTCAAATTGGAGGTTTTTTTTATCTTGACATATTTTAATATGTCCTTATATTAGTATATAACTCACAGTGCTTTATAGGGTCTAGAGGGTGGGGTAAGCCTTGGTATATATAGAGCCTATGTCACTTTAGGCAATGGAAGAAAATGAAAATGTTATTAAACGCGCTTTTAACATTTAGATCCCCGATGCAATAGCATGGATCTAAAAATTTAGATCTAACAATGTCGAATGAAAAAACTTTAAGCCATAAGCTAAATCTTTATGTCTGGATTTTTAAATCTTCTTTGCCACTGCACCGATTTCTCGATAATGCTTTTAAGTGTATTTCTTTCTTTCTTCTTGTAGATCGAAACTTGTTACCGGTTCATTTGTGGCTTCTACACACCGCAATTTGAGAGTGGTATGAAATCACTCTCTGCAGTATTCATCTAGTGCTTTGCTGAAATACTAATTCTACGGGCGCACCCAAATTTATCCACCTCCTGATTCTGCCTTTTACTCATGTTAAACGACTCCATGGAACAAAGCTAGCCTAGATACCCGTTGTTGGTACCAGCACACTCAATCGTCTTTTAGAAGTTTCTTCCTGCACCTAATCAAGTTGGTAATTTTTATGCAGGTATGACTTTTCAGGGTTGGGCATCATCCAAAAAGCTAGGTTAGAACTGTACAGTAACGTTTGCCTTTACAGAAATACCCCGTTTAATATATGCGATTCACAGCTAATATTATTTAAACTCAGTTTAGATACTTTGTGGTTTTGTTAGCTGGTATACATGTTTTAAAGAGACTTATGGCACCAGCAGCAGATACTGTCAATCACTCTTATAGCTTTTTCTTCCCTTAACAGAAAGACAGAAACGCTTGAGAGTATTTGCATGCGATGACAAGAGCAGCTTAGTCTGTGATGGCTATAACTATGCCTTCACTCATTGTGTAAGTTTGAGAGCTCAACTAGATATTTAGTGCTAAATCTTTGACTAAACGGTTAAATCATAGAATTTATTCTACCTTCCAACTGCAACATAATTATTGTAGAGGTAATCCTTGCAGGTAATTGGAGGAACCCACTTAAACTTGGAGGATTGCAATATGGTTAATGAGAAAGGCAAAAACGACGTGTAATATTAAGGTTACGTTTAGGAGAATCAAATAACTTTAATCCATTTGATAACCTTTATTCACAAATGTGTATTAGTCGTAAGGTGAAAACTTCAAGTTGTCACCCAACACTTGCAAGAACCTTTCTATCTTTTTGAATTTTCAGTCATTTTGATTAATAATTGATAGTTGCCAGATGAAGTTTTATTTCGTGTATTGCGCTATGTGAATTGCGGAAGAAACATTCGTAGATTTTATTTCCTTTTATATATATTTTGAATAAATTTTTTATTTTGAAATAAGTTATTATTCAGTTATTTAATGTTTTTGTCCACAATTTTGTATGGTGAAAAGTTAGGTTTTTTGCCAACGATTTTTACATAGCAAAAATTTATCATTTTGCCACAGATTTTGTAGTGTCCGCATTCTAGGGGAATAAACGAGGTGGGCCCAACATGTACCACGAAAATACCGTTGCAAATGCAGGACTTTTGGTACACAGCAGCTACATATAAAAGTTTGGACAATTGATAAACTTGTTGGCAGGTAATAATGTGCTAAACTTAGCCACCCCATCTACCGGGACACAGACCCTTGCTGTGATAAGAACGTGACCACAGATTTTTCCGTGGCGTACTACCTTTTTATTCTTGTAGTGCACATCAGATCTTTGGTGGAGTTCGAGGATATGATTTAAGGCAGCTGGCTAATGGAGGCTCCGTTTACTGGCTCTAGCTACACAGGGTGCAAAATCATCAAGCCATACAAGCATGGGCACGTTTGACAAACTTTTGGTGACCCCAGCTTCATGGCATTCTTTCATATACATACAATCTCACATTTAGAAAAGGGTATGCTCTGTCATTCTCCATTGCTCCTCTCTTCACCATAATCTTCATTAGGTCCTCACCATTTAGATTCTTGATGTGGGCTTCCCATGCTAGCTTTCCAAATTGGTATGAAGATAACTGGCCTAGTGGTGTTTTCGAAACTTTTTATCTTTTTTTGCTTATAAACTTAAGAGAGTTAAACATGCAATTCAGAGAATGAAAACAAATGTGTATGGCAATGCAACTCAGAATATGCATGCTCTACATAATAGAATGGTGCAGCTGGATCACATACTGCAAGAAGGTTGGGATGAACAGGTTGGTGCTAAGCTGGGTGATGTACAGAGAACATGCGAATATGTTGCACAATGAAGAAGTGTTTTGGAGAGAACCATCTAGAGTCAAGTGGGTAGCAGTAGGTGATAGAAATACCAAATTCTTTTATACTGTAACACAGTAATATGAAGAGAACTTTTGTGTCAGACTTTACTCTCCCTGATGGAACTGCAACAACTGAGGTAGATGTTATTCATGAAGTTGTTGTGGGTTATTTAGGTTGTGCTGCAAGCCACAACCACAAATGTAGATACAGATTTACTTGAGTGCATTCCTAATGTAATCACTGTAGACGAAGATGTCAATCTAACATGCATCCCTACAATGGAAGAACTAAGAAACAGTGTGTTCAAGATTCCCAGTGACAGTGCTCCGAGCAGCGATGGATTTACATCGGTATTCTTTACTTCATGTTGGGACATTATCAAATAAGATCTTCATGGTGTTGCCAAAGAATTCTTCAATGGTGCTCCACTCTCCATGTGAATGAGAGAAACACGTAGCCCCAAAATCAGACAAACATGAATGAGTTTTATCTGAATTATTGTTTCCCCAAATTAGAACTTCATATCACCGAGATGACGATCGAATATTTCTACAACCAACGTCGACATCGTCGCTATTGGATCAATCACTAGTAACGATACAAAACAGGTAGTACAAAGATCACCATTCTCCTCTTTAGACAGAGATCTAAACATGTTGTGAAGTCCTAAACCTGTACACCGAGATGTATAATTTTTAGCATTAGAGGTGGCCTTCTTGGCTCCACCCTTCTGCGTTTGGTTCTTTTTATCAAATTATTTATTTACTTCTTTATCAGACTTCATTGTGAAAGAAAAACCAGACTTAAATCAAATACTTGGTAGACAGTAATCACACATGATTTGCCACTGAAATTATACTGAAATCACACACACAAGACTCAACGATTGTGAGAAAACGGTTTGTGCGGTCGGGATGGTTTTTACGGTTTAAAATCATACATACAATGTGTAAAATCGGGACAGTTTTTGAGGTTTTTGCAGTCGTCGTGTAAGAAGAAATTGTTTGAGGAATATAGATGGTTTTTGGCGCCAAAAACTAGACGAACTCGTGTGAATCGTACGTGATACCTAACTCTAAACAACCCTAAACAAATGCTAAATAATAGTAGAATTGGTGACAGAGTCTACCTTATTACATATAACTAATTTGGTTAAAGGCGTGACAAATTGTTCTGCAACAAATGACAAGTACTACATGAAATGGTGACAATGTCTTCCTTACACGTCTCGAAATGGTAATGACATGTGTACATCGACGAATTAAATTTGGACACGTGGCATGATATATTATTTTTAAATAAATCAAACTTTATTATTATTATTATTATTTTGAAAGTGACTGTAGCGCCCCACATTATTTTTTCTTTCTCCGTTATATAACTCAATTCATGTTAGTAGTTGTAGATTAGTAGGTTGCACCTATAAGTATGTTATCATAGCTTTTGTTTGTTGGGAAACCAAGGGGGCAAATCGCACGCGGAAGCACAATACGATCAACAGGAACTCGAAGAACCAACCCTAACCAAAGAGAATTCGAATAAAGGCAATAAAAACATAATACAGTTTAATTAGGTAGAAACCCTAAACAGGATCAAAACCACCCTCGACAAACACGACAAATATATTATCACACTAAGGGTTACAAAAGGTTACAAAGATCACTCAAACCTCATCTCTACCTTTATAGATAATCCCAGCAAGAAACCCTAGAAAGAAAACCCAAGAAACCTTTTCAGAGCTAAACCCTAGATTTCTCCATTTTCTCTCTCTAACTCTTTCTTACAGTACAGAGGCCTTTAACATTCACTCTCTATTTATAGACTTTCCATTAGGTCATCTGCGAAATACGCATCACGAGATAATTCATCGCTATGGATCAAATCCCTTTCAAAACGAATTTAGAAACAAACAAATAGAGCCAAAGTCGTTCGAACGAGTCATGAGGTCGTTCGAACGAATTAGACAATCCCCTGGAATTTTGGCTCAAACGTTATTTTCGTTCGAACGACTTTCTTAGTTTTAAGCCGTATTCCTAACATTGTTTCCCCAAATCTTAATAACAAAACCCATTCAAACCCACCACCGTACTTCACCAAATTCTCCACAAAATCTCCTCTTTACTCTTCTCTTTAGAACCTTAACTCCTTTCCAAATATAACTATTCCACAGCTGTAACCATCAAGCAAACCTAGAGTATTAGAGAAAGGAGAGAATATCTATTTAATTTTTGCTTTTCTTTGGGGATTGCTGAAATTTATTGGAGTATTGAGGGCAGGTTTTTGTTCTCTTATAACCCTCGGATTCATCGATTCAGGCAAATACTATTATCACCGAGCATTAACGTTGATTGATTGTTATAGTTTTCAGATACAATTTGAGTATAATTCAAACGATTATGCCATGTTAAGTATTATGCTCGTGTCGTATAGTTGTGATGAATGATTTGGACCATATTACTCTTCATTATTCATAACCTGCTATAATCCACGAGTCTTGCCTATTTTACTTATGATGATCACCTAATACAGTAGGTACTGTTGGTATTAGTATAACAATTCTAATGTATCTTTTACAAGTTGATCACAGTAGGTACTGTTGGTATTAGTATAGCAATTCCAATGTATCTTTTACAAGTTGATCTCCTAATATGGTAGATACTGTTGGTATTAGTATAAAAATTATAAGGTAGCTCTTCACAAGGGGGTAGTTAATGGACATAGGATTGACACTCTACAAAACCCCTAACTTTTGGGAATTATTGGATAGACAATGTACGTGATCAATTAATATCGTTGGAGTATTTAATATATGTTCTACTCAGAGCTTAGCCCCATTAATTTTGAAAGTCTAATATACATTTTGTGACATGATAGAATGCCTAAATTTTTGTAAGTGTTAAGGGAGTTATTTGACAAATGGCTTAACTTAGCAATGATTATAGGACTTCACTGATATAACTTTTATTAACTTAAGGTAGAAAGATCATTGATAGTTAGAGTATAATATCATCGACTGAGTCCTCACTCCTATACTTGTGAGGGTAGAAGGGTCGTTGAGCATAAAATCGCTAATCATATGATATAGTCTCATTGCCTATAGAGCAAGGATAGATAGGTCATTTTGATTGAGTGTCGGTCTCTTAAATCATTCATTCATAAGAGAACTTATAGTCGTGTACACAGTAGGGCTATGATGTCGGAGTCCTTGGGTTTGATTCCCTAAAAAAAAGATTCGGTAACTGTTTATCAGTGTTCCAGGGTTGCAGGCCCCTAGAATTCTTCCCCAGTTACATATCGGCTTTGGTATTCTTTGTTGAATACTCATCGTGGGCATAAATCCCTAAAAGTGAAAATAAATAAGACTTTAGACCTGTAGGTTGAAACTCCTTGACCACCTTGATCCGGGGGTTTCCATCGCTAATTCTTGGCTCAATAAAAAGGAATTCGTCAATCCTTGGCTCGACAATAATGGATACACTTCTGATGAGGACAAAAGGGTGCGAGAGTGTGGTCCCACTGAATTAAAAATGACCCTATGTACATCGTCTGTTAGTTATCCCCTATATCTAATAACACTCCATAAATACTTATAATACCGGTTGGCGGCGACGCTTAAAACAACATTAATAATTGAACCTCATCTCTTCAGTAAACATTACATAATTTATACATATAGATAAAATATTATATCACATTAGTAGCTCTAAATTATATCGGTCTGTCATGTTCAGTGACAGGTAATAATTGTGTTTGTTGACTCCCTGTGCGTTATATTTTTCACAGGAGGCCAAGCACGGTAGGATTTTGTTTAGTGAGGCTTGGGTGATCATTTCGGGATTCTTTGGAGTCTATTGGATCGTTGAGCTGTGTCGTAGGGTATTTATGATTTTTATCTCAGATTTCATTGTCGTAGTCTAATTTTCGTTTTTAGAGTTGGTTGAGAATATTATTCACTTTATTCATTTAATTTATAATTGAGTTATTTCAGTTGCATTTCTTTGGTAAGTAGATGTAGTTAATTTATTTAGAAATATATTACATCTCTGGGGTTCATCCGTGGGATACCCGACATGTTAAGCCTTAGGGTTTGCTCTATAATTTATTATCAGAAAGCGGATTTTGGGGCGTGACAGTGACATTCGTACTTGTGGAGCCCACGACCTTACTTATGAGGCCCACGGCCTATAAACCTACTGTAATATTTAAATATGTGACATTTTTCTGAACAAATGACAAAGTTATGGTAAAACAAATGACAAAGAAATCTGAACAAATGAGAAAGTTAAAAATTGAAAATGACAAAGATTTATTAACAAATGACATAGATTTCTGAAAGAATATTACATCTGTGGGGTTCATCCGTGGGATACCCGACATGTTAAGCCTTAGGGTTTGCTCTATGATTTATTATCCGTGGGATACCCGACATGTAATAACACGTGGCGTGATATATTATTTTTAAATGAGTTTTACAATTTTTTATTATTTCGGAAGTGACATTCGTACTTGTGGAGCCCAAAAACAGGTGGTTGTCTGCTGTAATATTAATACTTTTGTAGGGGCAAAATTGATTTTTTTCTCTTGCGCATTTATTTTAGAACTTATTGTTGATTTTGGAAAATTGGCATATTTTAGTATTTAAAATCATAATTGAATCATAATTGCCGAACTCATGCGCCTTTCATTTTGTCACCATAGATTTTTGGAGTAATTTCACAATCCCCACAAAAAAAATATTACCCCTAAAAGCCCTGAAAATAAACATGTAGATGTAGGGCATCAACCTTGGTACATTTATATCTTCCATAACAGAAGCTCGAAAGTGAAAAAGTTTATTTAATTTTTATTATTATCTGTAATCGATTATTTTGTAAGAGCTAAACTCAACGACATACAATTTTAGGGAAGTTTGTCTGAATTTAAAGTCAAATGATATGATTTTGGGTTGGATTCATGAGAGATTGAGGTTATATGTATGATTGTGATTCCAACATTTGTACAAGTTTCTAATTAACCATCATTGATTTTGACTGTTTTTTTTTTTATCACGAAGACCTAATGTGATTTAGTTTTCATCCAAAGTTATAGATTTACTCACTTCATTCTAATTAATTGTTAGAGACATAGGTGCCGCGATCCCGGCAGGTCTCTTTTCAGACATAGGTCGACCCATGACGTCTTTGTTGTGGCAACGCTTGGAGGTGTTCTTTAACAGCCAGACATGCAATTTGGTTCCCAGAATATATTTTTTCGGTGAAGATAAGAGGGATCGGAGGGAAGCGTGAGATTTGATGTTTACTCTAAGCAACCAACTTTAGTATTAGTTGGTTGTGGGGGACATAATTAGTCCTAAAATGAGTGCTAATCATTCAGACAAATTTTGATTTACAGGATCCGAGCTAGAATGAAGGAGATCATTGCATTTGAGAAAAAGAAAGAAACTAGCAATGGCCTGAAAAGAAATCATATGGTTTGGTCAAGAAAGCTTAGGTGAACCGTATTCTAAACCCGCGGTTCCTATAAAATTTTTAACTTTACAAGAGATTCCGGGGGTACTTATTTAGAACCTGTGAGAGCACCAAAGATACCCAGGTTGTGTGATTCATGAAAACATCCTTGAGTTGATGATGTGTGAGGCTGAGAGAGAAGTAGTCCCTCAAGCTCAAATCTCTTAGAATAGTTGATACTGATAGTACATTTGAACCCACATGTCCTACAAATCTAGGAAAGAGAGTGCCCGGCAGCACACAACTAAGGACACTAACCTAACAAATGTCCTTAGAACGAACCACACCCACACATCTGTCTCCTACTGTTAAGACCTTAATACAATTGCTCAACAAAAAAAAAACAAAAAACAAAAAACAAAGAGACTAATTAAGGATCCTAATATCCCACCCCGCCTTTAAGATAGGTGTCCTTGGGAGTTCATCAGCCCAATATCACTGATCATCAGAAAATATAGATGTGATGCGGTATTTAATGGTCTTATCATAACATCCAATTGAGAAAAGTAGGCTTTTTTCTGATTATAGAACGACTGAGCGAAATCAAATCATAATATGGGGACACTTAATACGACTTTAGGAGCTAAGCTAGCTGGCACATGCGTAATTGCGTGTAAACAATTTTTTTTTTAATGATGACTAATGATACCATATTATTATTCACTATTGAGATTGAAAAATACTCTCACTGTACATCTAAGATAATCGGAGTAGGAACTAATACGCGCTACATGGAAATGTCCGAGGACTGGAGATAGAGATGGACTAAGCGGTTTTAAACGAAAAAATGCATTTCAGAAGGGATGATTTAGACGACCACGGAGCCAGAACAGAGCTCGACAGGTCCCGAATTCAGCAACTCTTCTATCATTTGGTCTATATGATCATCTTCAAGTGGTTTGAAATTGTACTGTTGGTTACTCTCCATTTGCACTTTCATAACCCAATTAGTACTCTCCGGTTGCTGCGTGACCGTGGGTCTATCTGGCGACGACCACATTCCCATATCGTCCTGTTTTCCGCCCATTACATTATTAGACGGAGAAGCTATTTGAGGTTCCTTCACTGCAGGTTTCGTCATTTGAAGAGACGTTAAGTAACAACGATGTAACTTCGCAGTGAGTGTTGCTGATAAAAGCTTGGAAGAAGTAGTTTCAGACATAGCAGGGTTGTAGGGGAAGTTTGTTCTGGCTCTAGGACCGCACATGAGCCTCGCTGCTTCATCATAAGCCCGTGCTGCGTCTTCTGCGGTCTCAAATGTTCCTAGCCAAATTCTAGTCTTCCTGTGATCACAATTACATATAAAACATATAAGAAACTTGCAAATGTTTTTGTTCAATATGTTTCCAATGCGAATGAGGAGAAACTTACAAAAGGGGATGTCGAATTTCAGACACCCAAGATCCCCAATGCCTCTGTCGAACTCCTCTGTATCGCTGTTGCGGCCTGACCATCTTTGTTGTTTGAGTACGAGAGTTTCAGGTGAAATGTTTCAATTTAGTACTGTGCTGTGTTGCTTTGCTTAAATGAGGGGGTTGAGGGGGTTTATGTAGTTTTAAGACTTCATGGGAATGGAAGGTTTTTTTTCTTCTTCTTTACCTCCCTGGAACCCAATTTAGGCAGATGGGCTCCACTAGTTTTGGTATTTTCTTCTCCCTTTTCTTTACTTTCTTGGGTTAACTATATATGGTGATTAGTGATTACATTTGAATGGGTGAAAATGACTGATATTTTTCTAGTTTTAGCATCTCATATTGGCAATGATGCATTTGAGGTCATAAAATCTCATCATGAATGTTGTATGTCATTCCCCCTTTCCTTATATAATTTGGAGGGACCTCGTATTGGTAGCATAGCAAATCAATGAAAAGTTGTGAAAATTACACAAAAAAAATTCTCTATTCTTCATCAGTTTGGGCCATGGCTCCAACAGGAAAATATTGTGTAAGGGATGTAGAAGTTTTAGACCATGTCTCAAGAAACAAAATTTTTGGGAACGTCTCACCGCCAATGGGGCAGTATGTCTATGGGGATCTCACATGCCCCACCACGCATTAGTCTGGCAAATGGTGATAAATTATCAACCTGGATCACCCTGGTAAGCAAATGGTGATATTTTCAATCCTCTAAATTAGTATCAATAGAATCCAGACTGCTTAATCATCGACATTAAAGGCGAATTGGTGACAACATAGTTGCGAGAAAAAAGATGAATCTAAAACCAAAATTAAGGTAGGCTTGTTTAGATTCAGTTTCACATTTACCTCAGTATTACATGGATTGTAGTGAGGAGGTCTTTGTATGTATTCTACATGGCTCACATCACATCACAACCTTCTAAACTTGGGAAACTTATGCATGTGCCAAACCCCCTTTTGTAGGTGTTTCATGTTTTATAAGGCCATGCTTCTTTTACTGTTCTCCCACATGTGTGTGCACTCCTCCCATAATCTCACTCCCTCAATTTATATTTATTTGCACCATACACATCGCCTTCAGGCCGTGTTTCCGTGTAAACGCCACAACATAGTAATCTCACAAGCACATATTCGACTCGTGTAAAGTATCTCAAGGATGATATTTGTGGGAAATATGTGTCTCGAGGTTGTCCGAGTGGTTTGGATTCGATTAAAAAAAGGCGGTCGGGTTCATGTATGAGTATGCATATCATTGGATTCTCATGTGTTTTTGCTCAAGTTGCTATGTTTGACTCATTTAAGGACAATAAATCTTCACGACATTTGTTCCTCCAATCACTCTGACAATGCAGATAATGGTAACATGGGAGAGTCGGCAACACATATATACTCTGAATCAAGTTCATTAAAGTGATTAAACTCTTAGTACCTACATACATGTGGTGCAGTAATATTCTGGTGGTCTCCAAGTTTTCTTCGTCGTCATATACCATAGTTTTTAAACTTACAGTATCTCCAAAAGTGACTACCTTGATCACCTTGGATTTCAAGTCAATTTGCAGTCTGGTTTAATCAAGTAGTGATTTAAAAAAAAAAGCAAAGACACCTGTTCGCTAACTCATAATTCAAGTTCGTAACTTAGATTTCAATTTCCACATCCGGTATTTAAGCCTTGTACCTCAATAGTATAAGATTTTGGGGCTACTCCTCTCATTTTTCAGTTGAGGAGGTAAGTGTAGGGACCTGTCCCTTGAGTTGTGATAAACTCGAACTGATTCAATACCAAACTCACGCAATATGCACGTGACATACCACCATCAACAATGACACCTAAACCACGAACTAATGAAGAGCGTGGCTCGAACACTACAGATGAAATAGAACAAGTCAAAGACACCTGTCTCCCACGAACTAACAGTTATAAGTCTAACTACCACTTGCCCCCTTTTTCGGGGAGAACGTGTTTATACACGATAACGAACTGAGAGTGAGGCCTATAAAAATGATGAGTTCTAGAGGAGAAATGACCGAGTTATTTTTATAGCTCTAGAGATCATAACTTGTAATCAAAATATCAGTCTCAAGCAAAAAAGTTGTAGTTACTAAATCTTCAAGCCGAGGTGATGGTTTTTACCTATTCAAAGTTTTCACGCTAATTACCTGTCATTTTTGTATTGGGTTATACTAATTTTTGTCATAGGTACATTTGGTGTAAAATATATTTCGAGCTATTACGAAATTAAGCCTTACAATAAGCCTTGTTGGAAGAGTAAAATATGATATGTTAGTCTTAGTTTTTGCATATGGGCAGGTGATAGTCATAGAAAGTAATTGGTATTGCAAAACTATCTTTTAACGGGTTAATAGTTTTCTTATTTTGGGGAGATTAAACATGTCCCTATCGATTAACAAGGGGTTTGATGGACTGATTAGTGCTAATTTTGGACTCGATGAGGTTTGTTGGACTTGGTCAGATTGAATAGAGGTTGTTTAACTGGATTCGAGTTGGAACAACTAACTAACGATAGCTAATCTTGTTGTGTATAATGTAAGTCACATATTTATTCTTCGATCACGACTGCCAACTATATTTTACGATATCTACATTAGACTATCGAAAGCAAAGCCTTTTGATGGAGACTAATGAAAGAACACTAATCCAGGCTTTTGCCACCGCAACTATATTTAAGTTAGCCATTGACCCTGAGAATAGGGGTTCGCGAAGTCGTTTAAAGTCACCGTCCGATCACTATTTGATTCGGGTCATAAGTTGGGCTCTCAAAGCCAAGGTTATAGTTTTGATGGGCTATAAACATATGGGCCTCTGAGTATAGTTTTATGGGCCCATATTCAATGATGTTTTGGTTCGGGTTTGAAAGCCCACTCTACGAAATCGACCTAGGGTTACCACAATATATAAATTTGAGGAGGTTTTTACATTATCAATTAGGGTTTCTTTTAGGTCAAAATCGAAATCTCTGAATCCCGAACCTCCTTTCTGAGCTCAAACCAAGCGAAAATGGTGAAAACCCATCTCTCTCTCTCTTTCTCTTGTGTTTCAATCTCTGATGTTTGTGTGTTTGATTTGATGTTGCAGCCGTCGCACAAGACCTTTAAGATTAAGCAGAAGTTGGCGAAGAAAATGAAGCAGAACAGGCCAATCCCTAATTGGATTCGCATGACAACTGACAACACCATCAGGTGAAAACCCCTTTCTCTCATTTGTTGGATTTGTTTGATTTAAAGCTTTGTATGTATGTGTATTGTTTGATGAACTAAACTGGGGTTTGTGTTTGGGGATGATTTTGGAAACTGTGAGAAATTAGGGATTGTTTGGTAGGTGAGTTTTGGGTGAGTTAAGTTTAACTTAGGAGACTATTTAGAGGAACTTTGAGTCTATATGATTAATTCCCACCCAGTACTTTTAGGGTTTATCTCATCTAGTTGAGTAGTAAAAAAAAAGTGGAAATTAACTTAAACCTGTTGCTCAGAGTGCCATTCCTGACACCTTACGTTCTAAAAAAATGTTGGTGATACATTATATTATATTTGTCGGGCAATGTCGTACGTTTAATTGTTTTCTGACCTTTAAACTAAGTGAGTTTAATGAAGCCACCGGTGGGAATGAAGCCACCCTATAGAAATATCTGTGATGGACTGCAATGTGATCAGCATTGTTTTTCAACAAATTATAATCTAATAAAATATAGCGGTGGCTTCAATCCTGAATTGGGCAACACCTAATGAACTTCATAGGATTATCCCACGGCTACACTCAACCAACACTAGTAATATTGTGAACATTCATATCTTTTGATAAAGTATTGAGTAAATCTTTAGATAAACGGGCATTGCTTACTTATTATTTATATGCTTAGAAAATTTGAGTAATGACAACACTGAGTTTCTATCTTTCACTTTCGTGAATTCGTTTTAGCTGATGACCTGGGGTTTTGTATGTTTCAGGTATAATGCGAAGCGCAGGCACTGGCGCAGGACCAAACTTGGGTTTTAAGGTGTTAATCGATGTAGTTCTTTTGTTATTTCAAGAAGACCTAGGGGTTTCATGTTATTTAGAACTCAATAGAGTCCCTTTTTGTTGAATATGATGAGATTATTATTTTGATCTTTTTGGTAGTAACTAATATATACTGGGTTTAAATTTGTCTATTAGTTGTTCCTACTGTTGTTCGTTGTTGCTTTTGTGGCTTATGATATCCAATTGCATGCAGTTGTTTGTGTTTCATCAGCCTCTATTCACCTGTGTTATTATTGCGGAAATGTTTCTGTTGTTAATTAATTTTTTGCAGTAAAGATCTGAAAGTTTCTCATCTTTGTTTGTGCACATATTTGTAAACTGCAAGGGATATGAGAGCCTCTTTATGTCTTAGAATATGAGGGGTGGAAAACAACAACATAGAAAAGGCAGGATTTGCGGTTTTAAAGAAGGAGAAAAGATTAAAAGTTGAGTCAAGAGGTATAGTAGAAGATAGAAGCATAGTTAAACAGGTGGCTTATAAAGCAGTAATAGAAAACCGGCGATGGATAAGTTGATTTAGGGGCTGAAAAATCGAGAACTGATCACAAGAGTAGAGATAATATATGAAGTTGTAGAGATAAGACAGTGGATATGTAGAGAGAAACATATGAATTGGGCTAAGTGGAGTTAGGGGCTGAAACATCAAGGTGGGGTAGAGTAAACAGATAAGTTAGTAGAGTAAACATAGTGGATAGCTAGAGAGAAATGAAGTGATGAAATTTCAAGGATAAAGGAGAGCGTGTGGAGCTGTGGGCTGACACATCATAGTCTAGTTATAGAGTATCGGAGAGTTAAAAGGGGTAATTGAGGACTTGCGATGACATGAAGAAGTAGATTGTTGGCGGTAAATTTGCAATACCGATATGTATTATCATTTGCTGCTGGAGAGCTGAAAGTAAATAAATGTGATGATGAAGATTGAATTAGCGGAGAGATGGGGTGAGAAGCTGATAGACAAATAAGGAGAAATGCAGATTAATCTAAGGAAGGATATAGAATGAACTATTGTAGGCAGTGTAGGGAGATATTGGGTGCTACTAGAGATGAGCAGAAGAGAAACAGGCGTAAATTAGAGTACATTCGTAGAGTAGATAGATGAAGAGTGAGCCAGATGTGGTATGTCTAGATAGATTTGATCTGGACATTGGTTATTGGTTATTGGTCATTGGTCATTGGTCATTGGTCATTGGTTCTTCAGTCAGAAGAGAATTGGGAACACCTATTCTTCCAATGTCCATTCTCTTTAATTAGCATATGGACAAAAATCGTTGAGTCTGGAGCAGTGAATCGAAGAACTGTTGTCCCACAATATATTGGTTTTTAGAGGAACTACTAAGTTGGATTTTTAGAAGAAAAGAGGCAAAAACTGAAGTACAATGATAAAAGAAATCCCCTTGTCCCACGATCAATGGAATGTAGAATGCTCCTGATATTAATTTACAAACAGAGTCCAATCTGAACCACCACATGTTCTTCCTATATCCTCTTGTTGGTATCTAAAGCTTCCTAAAACAGGGATCCTTCAATTGCTGCCTTGATCGTGCATTTTGATTATTTTCCCTCCCATTATGAGTTTAGCTGATATTGTTCAGTTTAGCTGTTAGAAAGTTATATTACTGGGCAGAATGAGTATACATGCAAGTTCTTTTCCAAAGGAGTGCTGGTTCTGCTTAGGTTCTTCTATTGGATGTACAGGAACTCTCTGGGTGAGGCTGTTTTGTATGTCTGTCCTGTATAGGTATAACTTCCATGTCTTATAGGCTTGGCTTCTTTCTTAGTGAAATGAAATTGCTGCCATAGTTGAGATACTTGATAATGTTTCAGAGTTCAGCACTTTGAAGGGATTTGGTCCTTTGTATGTGCTGTCTAATGTGTATGGAATATGGAGAGGGTATTTGTTTATCTAGGTTTATGAACGGTTGCTCTCTCACAGTGCTGATGTTCTGCTAGGTGACCCTCAATTGTTATAATACTTCTACCACCCTTAATCGTTATAATATTTCTGCCACTTTTGTGGGTGATTCGCTAAAAGCAGGAAACCTCTCCCGGTTTGGTGGTTAAGTTGTGTTCACCAGAGACATCCCTGAACATGCTGACTTGCTGACTGTATTACCAGTACAAAGTATTTGGAGACAACATAAAACTGAATGCATGTCTATATTTTTTGTGAGTTCATTGTTAATGCTTGCATATAATTTCAGTAAAATAAAAAAAGATGGACAAAGTATTACGGAAGAACAGGGAATTGATAAAATTGAAGGGAAATTATGTAAGAACTACTCCCTTCAAAAGGCGTGTTTTTGTGATGTGTAAATGTAAAATTAAAGTTGTCACACTTAAAAGGCGTTCGTCCAATATGTCCATCCCCTCTTCTTCTTTCGTCCAATATGTCCATCCCCTCTTCTTCTTCCTCTTGTTCACTTTTCTTATTTCTTTCATCGTCTTGATCTTCATAGGACATCATCAGTGTGGTCTTCATTTCTTGCATAGCTTCGCGTTAGCTTCAGCCGGAGTGCCAACCTAAATGGCAGTTTTGTCTTGCCTATTCAATTGTTCCTGTTACAGAAAACCTCTATTTCTCATTTCTCATTTCTCATTTCTGATGTTATTACAGACGAGACTGAGATGCCTCTACCATTACTACATCTTTATCTCTCGCAACCTCACAACTCTCACTCACTCTCAACACCACGAAATCCCTTTCCTTCAAACTGTGCGCACCCTTTGCGCCCAAGACCAACTCCATGAAGCCCTCTCACTCTTCTATACCATCAACCATCATAACCCATCACACTCACTCTCTCAAACCTTTGCTGCTCTCTTCCACGCTTGTGCGAAGCACAACTTCCTCACTCAAGGCCAACTCCTTCACCGCCACCTCCTCGCAATTGAAACCCAGAAACCCAACCTCTTTATAACCAATCACCTCATCAACATGTACTCGAAATGCGGCCGTTTAGATATTTCTAGAAAACTGTTTGATGAAATGTCTTATAGAAACTTGGTTTCTTGGACTGCTCTTATTACTGGGTATGACCAATGGGGGTACCCCATTGAGTGTTTTCGGGTGTTTCGGGATATGTTTGTTGAGTACCGGCCAAATGAGTTTGCGTTTGGGAGTGTTCTCGCGTCTTGTGACCGTGATAGAGGGCGTCAGGTACATGCACTTGCTTTGAAAACGTGTTTTGATTGTTATGTTTACGTTGGGAATGCTCTTATTAGTATGTACTCCAAGAATTACGACAATGTTGATGATGAGAATGATGATGGGTATAATGTGTTTTTGAGTATGGCGTCACGCAATATGGTTACGTGGAATTCGATGATATCGGGGTTTCAAGTTCGGGGTCTTGGGGGAAGATGTTTTGAACTGTTTAATAAAATGCGGAGTCTGGGTGTTGGGTTTGATCGTTCAACGCTTGTTAGTGCGGCGAATTGTTTGTGTTTATTGGAACATTTTTATCTACTGCATTGTCTTGCGATTAAGTTCGGGTTAGTTATTGATGTCGAGGTTGTAACTGCATTGGTGAAAGTCTACTCGGATCTTGGAGGGGATGTTCATGAGTGTTACAAGCTCTTTTTAGAAACAAGTGGAAGTCAAGATGTTGTATCATGGACCGGGATTATTGCGGCATTTGCTGAAAGGGAGTCGGAAGAAGCTTTGCTTCTCTTCTCCAAGTTTTCTCGGGAATGCTTAGATGATCCAGACCGCTATATCTTCTCAAGTGTTATCAAAGCATGCGCAGGCCTTGCAACTGAACGACACTGCTCTACTGTCCATGCTCAAGTCATGAAGTATGGGTTTGAGAGCGACACAGTTCTTGCCAATGGCCTCATACATGCTTATTCTCGTTGTGGGTCTATTGAACTTTCAATGCAGGTTTGAGCTCAAATCATCTAACAATTTTAAAAATATACAAATAGCCTTGGTTATTAGCCTATTCATTTCATTATACATGTTCAACGTACATGTTATTTTTGGAGAATTTTTTAAAAATGTTTAATTCCGCTATGTACTTGTATAGTTATGTGGTTTTTTGAACATTGTCATAGGTTTTTGATTCTATGGAGGTTCGTGACATAGTATCTTGGAACTCAATGCTCAAGGCTTATTCCGTGCATGGTCGAGGAAGAGCGGCATTGCATCTTTCCACAGAAATGGACATCCAACCCGATGCGGCCACATTTGTAGCCCTACTCTCAGCGTGTAGCCATGCCGGACTTGTAGAAGAGGGAACTAAGATTTTCAATACAATGTTTGGAAAATATGGAATTATTCCTCAATGTGATCATTTCGCAACCATGGTTGACATTCTTGGC
Organism: Kingdonia uniflora; assembly: GCA_014058105.1. Classification (NCBI taxonomy): domain Eukaryota; kingdom Viridiplantae; phylum Streptophyta; class Magnoliopsida; order Ranunculales; family Circaeasteraceae; genus Kingdonia; species Kingdonia uniflora. The sequence goes on from JACGCM010001910.1 coordinate 22,893, forward strand.
CGAGCTGGGCGCATTGTCGAGGCCGAGTCTCTTATAAAGCGAATGCCAATAGAACCCGACTCTGTTGTATGGAGTGCATTGCTTGGCGCATGTAAGAAACATGGTGAAACCAAGATTGCAGAACTAGCTTTAACAAAGCTAATGGAATTGAATCCAAACAATTCATTAGGTTATACTCTAATGTCAAACATATATTGCTCAAGAGGTAGCTTTAATAATGCTGCCCTTGTTAGAAAGGAGATGCAAGGGAGTAAAGTGAGAAAGGAACCAGGTTTGAGTTGGATTGAAATTGGGAATCGGGTTTACGAGTTTGCATCTGGAGGTCGAGAATCCCTGACAGAAAGGCCATTTATGTGGAACTTGGGAAGCTAATTCATCGGTTGGTTTACGAGTTTGCATCTGGAGGTCGAGAATCCCTGACAGAAAGGCCATTTATGTGGAACTTGGGAAGCTAATTCATCGGTTAAAAGAGAGACGATATGTGCCAGAGACAACCTTGGCTTCGCATGATATGGAGGAAGAACACAAAGAGGAGCAACTGTATTATCACAGCGAGAAGCTAGCATTGACATTCACGTTACTGAGGGATAGTAGTACATCAAGTGTCTTTAAGGGTTATGAAGAACATCCAGATTTGTGTTGACTGTCATAATTTCGTGAAGTTGGCATCAGAACTTGTTCAAAGGGAGATTGTAGTTAAAGATGCAAACCGTTTTCACCATTTCAGAGGCGGAGTATGTTCTTGCAGTGACTATTGGTGATCAACCAACATAGATACCTGTTGCCAGTCGTTTGCTTGATCATGCTCAACAAACATAGCTTCTTCTACTGAGGGAAAGTTCAAATGTGAGCTATTTTGGAACATTTCAGTTGTTTTCTGCCGAAATGTTAATGTAGAAAATTGTGTTGACCATTCGTGTGACGATACATTTTGCTTTTGCCATACAGAGGCATGCAACCAGTAATTCGCACCGAGACGTCAAGGGTGGTCCTCCATCAAGTAAAATTGGCATCCGTAAGCAGGGGCAGATTTATAGGCTTGGAAGAGGGGGCAACTGCCCCCCTTGATTTTTGTCAAAAATGGGCTTATATATAGCATTTGAAAAAAAAAAAAAACAAACTATACATATCCACCACCTAAAGCCCAGCCCTGGCAGCCCACAGCCCAATCCAGAAAATGTGGGAACCAAACTATACTTATCTAAGAGCCCGACCCAGAAATAGAAAATGTGGGAAGTGGAAAACTCAACAAGTATCTCTGCAACAGTCCAACTCCAACTCCAAGGATCTTCTTTGCCTAAATTTGTAGTTTAGGTTCTAACATGTCAATCGCAACCCCCACCCAGCTTGTTATTTTATTAACTGCTTTTGGACTCATGTCAATATGAGCTGGGTGTATTAGACCATGTTCTATATAACCTTTGACGCTGACCAGCTGGTAAAACAAGATGACCGTGAAGGTGAAAGTATTTAGACCATGTAACCTCAACCTTCCAAATTCCAACTGGTTCTTATATTTTGTTCACAGTTGTCACTTTAACGATATTGCTACCATTTTATGACCGTGTTTTCGTTCCTCTACTATCAAAATACACCGGACATCCTCGTAAAATTACTTAAATACTCTTAAACACCTTTTTTTTTCGGGGGCTTCGCCCCTGAACCCCAATATACCCCAGCCCCCCTATTATAAAACGAAAGGTCCGCCCCTGTTCGTAAGGGCATATAAATTTTATTTTTTTCTCTTTACTTTATATGTACATGATGTGGTAACTGTAGGACAGAGCTTGTGGACCGTTATAGTTTGTGTCTATTACAGCTCTTTGACCTTCCATCTCCAAGGCAGGATAGTGTATACACCATCTGCGCCTGTAGTGGCTTATTTCGTATCTCGGACTCATGCTTCATCTTCGACCATCATACGACCACTCGATCTCATCAACATACACGTGGCACAGTGTATGACACATTACAGTTACATAGTTTTAATTATCACTTTCAACCTTTATATCAACAGTTCGAACCAACAAACGATCAATCATCAATGGAACTGTTACAAAATAGCAAAATTAAACCGTTACACAATCAAATCAAAGTTTATCAAATATATATTGTAACGTCCATCATTAAGGATAATAATAGTCGTCAAACGGATATATTATAAGACCTATAAATAGAACCAGAGAATTCTAGATGAGGGACGGATGAATCATAACTCTAACACTCTATACTCGAATATTCAGAACATCCTTTGTAATAGTTAGCAAATCTCAATAAGATCTTTATATCTTTCTAAAATCCTCAAGAAAGGTTGTGGTTTTTAACCTATTTAAATGTTTTTCACGCTAAACTTTTGTGTCAGCTATTATTCACTGTTCATTAGTGTTCTGAGCATCTTTGGTGTAAAGACTAAATTCAGATCATGAAATAAGGCTATTACATTTGGCGCCGTCTGGGGGAAAGAAATTCTCAAACTCATTATGTCAAAAAATAACTGATTATCTCTCTACGACATAACGCTCCTAGAACAAAGTACGCTAATTTCTTAAGGAGAAGGCGACGTCGCACTAGCGCGGGCCAATCTAAACTCTGAAACTGAAAGGCGAGCCACTCTGGAGCAGCAGCTGGCAAGCGTATAAGACGCGCTGAAGGTTCTGCAGAGTCAACATATTGTAGCCCAGAAAAACAAAGGCGTGTTACCGCCTGCTTCGCGGGTTTTCGCTCTCGACAGGATAAGACCTCATGTGAACAATCTGGGAGGTGAAGTTCATAAACAACATGGGGGCGAGCCCGCTCTGGTACAGGAAGTTTACCAAGAAGTTGACGGAGGACTTGCTGGAGTTAGACAAGCAGAAGAGCCACCGAGGTAGAGTTCGTATTATAGTACGTGATCGATTAAGTGAAGGATGTAGCGACTATAACCCTCGAGAAGGACGCGTCCCACGACCGACCATTACATCTCGTCAATACATGACTCAGGATCATGTTGAAAAATGAATCAAAGAACTGTTCAATGCCCAAGCTCAAACCACTAAAGGCATTCACAATAGGTTACAGAAAAGCCCGATCGTTCAGGAATTATTGGATGGCGAGGTTCCCACCGGTTTCTACACACCAAAAATCCGAAAGTATAAGAAAAATGATCCAGTGGAACACGTTCAAGAATTTCAGGACGTTCTCGGCCTACATTCTACATCCAACCACATTCTATTCCAGCTCTTTCCTACCAGTTTATTTGGCGAGCCTTTGTGATGGTTTTATTCACTACCTGAAGGGTCCATTACGACTTTCGAATAATTGCAGAAACTTTTCGTCAAGAACTATTCGCATAACAGAGATAAGGAGGAGAACTTATATTCTCTGTTTAGCCTTAAGCAAGTATCAGGGGAGAAGCTCAAAATATTTACTAAGAAATTCTTGGAGTTGGCCAGGAAGGTAGACCGACTCGATCAAAAGATTACTATTTCAGCCTTCACCAATACTTTGTTCGTGGATAGTAGCGCGAAGGAATACCTGATTTTGAACAAACCGATAACTTTGGAAGACATGATTGAGAAGGTCAACGGATATATTAATCTTGAAAGAATGGTATCCGAAAGACACAAAGCTCAGAAATTGACCTTGACAACACGAGATCAGTCAACAGGCTAAGATTTCAATCGCACTGCTGATTATGGAGGAGATAGGAAGATGACCAAATCTAATGGCGATCGACCTCAGAAAGGCAATAATATGCCAAAACCTTATCTTCCCAAGATGACTGTTACCATAGCCAACATTTATCCTATACTTCAAAAGGATAAGTTTTTTCGCAATGCCCAGTATCTCCAACCTACCAAGAACAAACCATATTGCATTCACCACAAAGTCTGACATCATGAGACGAAACATTATTTCACTTTACAACAACTGTTGGAATATATTTTTGCAGATGGACGATTACATGAGTACATCGTGGACGTTAAAAGTTACAAAAATGGGAGTTATCGGTTTACCACGGAGATCGTACAGTCGAAGAAGCAGCCGAGGAGAAACATCTGTATCATATCTTCCTCAACCACTTTATCGAAACTCATACCATTAATAGGTCGGTCAGATGCAAAAGACAAAGTCTTGGTCAATATCACGACCTGTCCATAGCCGACAAAGAAGCAAGGTTACTCCACACATCTAGTTCCCAACGCACATGGATCTCTTTCGACGATTGCGACGTACGCCATATCAACTTTCCTCACCATGATGTACTCGTGATCATGTTGAAAATGAAAAATGTCGTACTACATACAATGATGGTAGATATGGGCAGTAGTATCGAACTACTTTTCTAGAGTATAATTAATTAGATGGGATTGGCCGACAAGTTTAACCTAGTGACGTCGACATCAGTGGGTTCAGCGGTTCTAAGGAAGAACGTGTAGGAAAGATTATACTTCCTATTATTGCAGGTTCAACAACAGTCGATGCAGTATTCTATGTTATCAATGCAAGATCACGTTATCTGGGGATAATGAGACGCTGATGGCTGCATAACATGCAAGCTATCGTATTGACTTATCATTTGGCGCTATGATTCAAGTGGAATGACGGCATTTACGAGATCAAAGGCAGTTAGAAGCTAGCCCAAGCCTGTGAAAATTCTATTTCCACTGTGACAAAACCATCCATACCACAGCTTGTATAGTAATTACAAAAATCCACAGGGAACATTGCAGAAAACTTTACAGAACACAAACTACCGAGTGCAGAAATTACAGAATACGTCGAGATCAGTAGAGATAAAAGGGGCACTTATATTAGAACTCTTTTACCCATGACAGAGTGCAATGCTCTTATTCAATTTCTTAAAGACAACAGTGATGTCTTCGCTTGGGCGTTTCATAAAATGCCAGACATTGATCCCAATTTGGCATGCCATAAGCTTAATTTGAAAGATAAAGCTGAGGCAGTCAAGCAGAAATAGAGAACTTTAACACCAAGACTCTGAGAAGAAGTCAACAAAGAGATCGATAAACTCATTGAATTTGGTTTTATCCGGAAAGCCAACTACTCAGAATGGATCTCGAACATTATCGCAGTGCCGAAGAAAAACAAAAAAATCAGAGTCTGCGTTGATTTCACAAACCTCAATAAACATACTCTGAAAGATAGTTTTCCACTTCCTATCATCAATCATCTGCTCAATTCTACTACAGGGCACGAACTCTTATCCATGATGGACGCTGTATCAGGATACAACCAGATACCTCTGTTATTCGAAGATCAGAAGAAAATGACTTTCATTACAGAGCATGGTCTGTATTGCTACAAAGTCATGCCTTTCGGACTCAAGATCGCAGGAACTACTTATCAAAGATTGATGACACAGATGTTCAAAGACCATCTTAGAAAAATGATGGAAGTTTTCATTGATGATATGTTGTGTAAAAGCCTTAAGAAAGAGATCCATCTTGCAGATTTACACACGAATTTTGAAATTCTTCGTTTTTACAAAATAAGACTCGACCCTGACACGTGCCAGTTCAAAGTTCAATCAGGAAAATTCTTGGGACATTTGATCAGCAAGCAAGGCATAGAGGCTGACCCATATCGTATTCATGCACTGTTATCTATGCCTTATCCAAAACCAAAGAAAAACATACAGAAGCTCGTTGACAAGATAACAACAATCAATCATTTTGTCTCCAAGTCTTCAGATCGGTGTCGATGTTTATTACTGCATGAAGGGACATAAAAAATGAAACCTAAAAAAGATCCTGAGATCGAATGGAAGGCAGAATGTGAAGCAGCATTCCAAGAACTCAAACGCTATTTGAGAAACTCACCAGTAATGAGTACGCCCAAGGAAGGAGAAGAACTCACCATTTATCTTTCCGTTTCTGATGAGACATTGAGTTCGGTCTACATTCGACTCGACGAGAAGATGGAGAAACCTGTCTACTTCATCAGCAAAACTCTCACTTCTGCAGAATCATGGTATACTAAAATCGAGAAACTACTGTTAGCTCTCGTTTATACATCACAGAAGTTAAAACAGTATTTCCAAGCTCACTCAGTTTGAGTAATGACAAATGATCCTTTTTCTAAAATCTTGTCCAAACGAGAGAAATTCAGACGAGTCCAGCATTGGTCGGTAACTCTTGGGGAACACGATATACGTTTTGAACCACGACATTTTGAAAAAGGTCAAGCAGCAGCAAATTTCCTTACAGACTTCTCAGTGGATGATCCTAATTGGGAAGAAAATAGTACAAAGGCCAATGAAGAATAGTTCGAGGAAAAATCTTATTGGATATCCAAGTTAGGTTGCCGCCTTCTAACTGATGGTTCTGTCGGACCTGCGGGGTCAGGCATCAACATCATCCTTATTATACCTTCCAATGATTGAATTGAGAAAGCCATCAAACTCAATTTCGAAGCTACCAACAATGAGACTTAATATGAGGCATTAATTCACAGTCTCAATATGGCTCTAGAGATTGGGGTTCCCGCGTTATTTGTATACACGAACTCTTTACTCATAATAAACCATTATACAAACAAGTTTTAAAAAAATGGAAAACTAATTGATTACGCGGCAGTAGCAGCCGACAGAATGAACAGATTCAAGCAGGCTCCCATCGAACATTTACCTCGTGAAGAAAATAGGCATTCTAATTTCCTTACCTATCTTGCGGGAGTCATAGAAACATAAGCTCGATATCTCAAGATCGAAGTAATATCCATCCCTAAAATTATCATCACAAGTTTAAATTCTGTTAATACTGGGGGCGGTAAAGAGGATGTGGACGATTGGAGACAATTTTTCTTCACATATATTAGGCCCAAAAATATGTTTGGCGATGAACTACCTACAAATCCTACTGAAAGGAGACGTGTGTTTGATAATTCTAAGCGATACGTCATTGCTGATAATTTCCATTATAAGTTATCAGTGACAAGACCCTATCTCTAATGTTTATCTGATAAAGAGGCTTAAGACTTTCTGCACGAACTTTATGAAGGTATTTGTGGATCCCATGTAGCAGGACGATCTTCAGCAAACCGAGTCTTATACAACGAGTCTTTTGGCCAAAAATGAAAACCCAAGCCATCGAATATGCATGCAAGTGTGATGCCTGCCAATGACACGGACCCCAAATTTGAGCTCCAGCATTGGAACTCCATTCTAGTAAAGTTGTCTGGCCATTCAGAAGATGGGGCCTCGACCTCGTAGGAGAGTTCCCCACTACTCCTAGTAGCAGCAGATTACTTCACCAAATGGATGGAAGCAGTTCCTTTGTGTCACACACATGAAGACGAAGTCGTCGAGTTTATATGGGAAACCATCATCATCTTGTTTGGCTATCCCCATCTCATCAGAATTGACAATGTACCTCAGTTTGTTGGCTCCAGAGTCGTTGAGTTCTTTAACCAGATCAACATCATCTACTCTCCTTTCAATCCATATTACCCACAAGGAAATAGTCAGGCCGAAATGACTAATCAAACTATCGTCGACGGAATCAAAAAGTGCTTGATAGAGAAGAAGGGTAACTGGGTGCAAGAACTACCACATGTGTTATGAGCATATCGAACAACACCTCGAGTATTGACTTGATATTCGCCGTTCTTGTTAGCATATGGTACTGAAGCAATCATCCACACTCAATATCATCACCTATTACATGACCATACCATGACAAATGAAGAAAACAAATTTCAGTTGGCATGTAACATGAACTGGATTGAAGAAACAAGAGATCGAGCAATCATGAACTTGGGAAGATATTATCAGGCTTTAGCCATATCCTATAATAAACAAGTTCGTCATCGAGAGTTTAAAATTAAAGATCTCATCCTTCGAGAGATCCTAAAGCACAGAAAGGAAGTCAATGATGGAAAACTCGCAGAAAATTGGGAAGGTCCTTTTATCATTGTTGGAAAAAGTAGACTTGGTTTTTATGACTTCGCCACCGAACATGGGGAGAGAATGCCAAATCCTTTGAACACAAGGAGATTGAAGCTATATCGAAGATAATAATCAATCACTGTGTATTTTTCTAATAAATTTATCATCTTGTACATCGGTCTTACATTAATGAAATACTTATGTTTGATCGCCCTACATCAAAGTACTTTTTACTATTTCATACAATACTCTATCTAACATTCTTTATACGTCAATCTTACAACAATGAAATATTTGTGTTTGGTTGCCCTATATTACATTACTCTAATATATCATACTAGTACTTCTATACACATATTACATGTCTAAACATGACAGATTACAATTGGGCTTACCTCATTCTATTATATTACAGATCGTTTGTTGCTTCAAGTCAAACCGATCTTCTATTACATTACATATTATTTGTTGTTTAGCCAAACTAATCTTTTATTTCGTTTGTTGCTTCATGCCAAATTGATCTTCTATTACATTACAGATTGTTTGTTGCTTAGCCAAACTGATCTTCAATTACATAACAGATCGTTTGTTGCTTTAAGCCAATCTAATCTTCTATTACATGATAGATTGTTTGTCGCTTCAGCCAAAATAATCCTCTATTATACTACATGAAAACTTGTAGTTCTACAAAATGACTACAAGACTTCTACATTACAATTGATTCGTCAAAAATAATCACACCTCATCAATCACTCGAGCTATCAGGCAATACATCTCCACGCGAACTATCCCCATAAAGTCACCGACGCATCAACTATGACATCCTCCAACTAATAATTTACTTTCTTTCTTTAAAATTACTTTTTGTAAGAACCCCAAGCTTTATAACCATATGATCTAGGTACTCAGCTTGCGTCAGATGCACGTCACCCTGCACACCACTTTTGACCAAGTCCTCATAAACAGTGTCTCTTTCTTTTTTAAATCTTTTCAATTTAGATGCAAAAAATGTAAAAACTGCTGCCATCTCTCTTCCATGCACATCACTTGCCTCGCGTTTAAACTTACCAAGGTCAACGAGTTCTGCAATTGTGCCTTTAGTTTCGTTCAGCATTTCGTCCAGCGTTTTACAGTGTTCTTCTATTACCCGTTTCTCATCAAACATAGCTTTATTACGTGTTTCCATCACAGTCATGAATTCATCTATATGTGCTAGTAGCGCCATTGATTCTTCCACTACAAACTCATTATGTCTTCTCTCTACAACTCTTTCGTCAAGACTTATTTCAGTTTTCAAAAATTAGCCTCCAATTTTTTCTTCGCATCACGCAGTTTTCCATTTTCTGATTGATATTCCAAAATGTCTAAATTCAATGTTTGAACTAGATTTTTTAGATTCCCTATCTTGATCACCCAGTTGTTTATTAGTAAGCTCTGTTCGCTATTGGTTTTCTCTAAGTCTTTTACTTGCATATCCATGACATACCACAATACTTCATATTTACGAGCACGATCATTGGCTTCTTTCATAGTTTCTCGTGCACCAATTCTTTTTACCTCAAGCATATTTATCTGATATTGCAAATCTTTCACATTATCCTCTTCTTTCTGTAATACTGCTAAAAGCTCTATAATTTTAGTTCGTGTAGGTATCAACTCCGCCTCTTATTGGTTGATTTGTCCCGAAATGCCTGAAGTTTTCAAATCCTTTTTCCTTATAATTTCTTTTAATCCCTCCAATTTTCTCAGCTCAATGGCTAGTTCAGCCTCTTTATCTTCCAGTTGTTCGGTCAAACGCACAATTATGCTTTGTTCCTCTACTACTATCACCTCCATCTTTTCTTTTAAATCAGTAATACTTTTTATTGTTTCCTGTTGGCGATTCAGATCAACGTTCATTTTTTTATTTGAAGCACGTAACTCTTCACACTGCTTATGAAACTCTGCCAGTTCACCCTGCAGTAATAGTTAATATTCACATATATACTAATTCGCATATTCAAACAGATTACATGTCACATTCAACAAGTTTACTCAAAAACATTACATTTGAGTACATTCTATATAATCAACACAGAGAATAGATTTTATATTTCATCCAAATAGTGTACTAAAATCTAATGCATATGCAAGTTCAGTAGGTAACTGAAGTACTCTACTTTCTCTTCTTTGAACTACGAGAGGACTGCCCCTTGCCTCTCACACTTTTTGAGTTCTATACTTGAACATCTAAATGAGCTATAAAGGTTACCACCTTTTGCTGAAGTTGCTTTCGTCGTGACCGAGGCTTCAGGCTCACAACCTCCTCCTCATCCTCTTGTAACATATTTTCTCTCGATCTAGGAGTTAGTTTTTCAACAACATTTTCCTCATCTTTTGCAAACCACATATTTTCAGCCTTTTCATTCTCTATATCGAAATCCTTCCCACAATCCATTACATACTTCCTAAATTCGGCTCCCCTCCATAAAAATCAATCACACTTTCTATATGATGCTCAAGCTCCGTTCGAGCTGCAATTTTTGCTTGTGAGGGATAAAAATGCTCCTTCAACTGCATTTAAGCCTGCTATAGGCGCTTGCACGTTTCTTTTTTGCAAAACACCTAAGGCCCTCACATCACTTCTATCTTCTTTCAAACATTTACTTCTTTTGACAATTGAGTCGCTAAAGACATTTTTTTGTTCTATATGTTGTATCAATATATCTTGCAACTCCTTTATCTCAACTTCTAACTTCTGGTGAACCTCTATTTGTTCTTTCCTTATCCTAAAAAACGCAATCTTCATTGCTCTCTGGTCCTACATAAAGCCAAAAATATCAGGTAAAGGTTCTATATTACCCCATATAATGGACACCCCAGCTCGAGCTGAATATTTTTTTGCCTCTACACTATGGCGATTACGTGCTTCTTGAGCTAGAAACATTACTCAAGTTGGGTCAGGTACTATACCCTTTTCCTTCAAGAGTTCTACATAAACATCTTTTAAACTTGGTTCACTATCTACTTCGACTTCTAAGTACAATGTCAGAGCTTCCAACAACTTTTGATACCTAGCCTTATCACTCGGGTCACCAAAACAGGTCAACTCCCTAGGTTTTTGTGCTAACGTCCCCCTTTCCTCTTCCTTTCTTAAAACCTCATCCCTTTTTATTTTTATCTTAACATATCTACACTGAAGCTCATATAATTCTTTAATTTTTTTCTCCGAGTTAGACTTAAACTTCCTTCTCTCATACTCAATTTTATTTAATACCTGTTGAACACGAGCATTCGAATCCCTCGCTCTACCCAACGATCTCTCCAGGTTGGAAATAGTTTTTCTCAACTGCTTTATCTCTTACATAGATTACAAATATCTTGTTATCATATAAACATTCGAGAAGAGCATATTCAAGCGTCTATCAAGCTTAAACAATTTTACGACCATACAAAGTACAATCCCATCAAAGTCAAACGAACAGCATAGTTTGAAGCAGAATACCACAGATTGATTAAAGATTCTTGCTGATCTCTTCCTCAGATTGAGGATCCAATTTCTTATTAGCAGCTGGAACTGCTTCAGTTGGCGAAGTAGATACATTGGCTGGACTAACAGTATCAGCCACCACTTAGTCTTCTACATCCGAAGGAAAGAATATCTCATTGTATTTGCCAGTTCGGCCCAGCTCTACATCAACAACAGTCAACCCAAAGCTATAAAAAGATTGGTCAAAGTAATTTAATTCCACCCGCAATGCATCGCATGCTCGTGACATAACCTCATCATGCTCGGACAGCTCTGTATACTGCTCTTCAGCAGCTTTTACATCTTCTGTTTCTCTATCTCAAGCTCAGCTTTGAGCTCCTTCATTTGAGCTATTTGAGCATCCAACCTACGAGTAAGATTTCTGAACTCCTGGCTCCTCTTCTCAATGAACTTTGTCGCCCCCTTCATCACCATCGAGAGCTGTCAATACAAAAACACAAGTTCAGAGCAACAAATCATATTCCAAATACAACACATTAAATATTTCAATACATACCGCAAAAGTATGTTCTTGATATACCTCATCGAGCTACTGCGGATTAGCCCCCGCCATCGTGAAGTATTGTTGCTCTAGTTCTCTCATCTTGGCCACAACTTTGGCATTAGTACGATTACTTCCTTCACCTTCATGCCGCTTCCTTTTAAGCGAACTCAAATCGGCAGGAGCAACCTCACTCACCACCTTCTCCTCCACTATGTCCCCAGTAGCAAGTTTAACGGCCGCTTTCTCTGGGACTACCCCCACAGTAGAAACGGGAACTTTCGGAGAAAACTTTCTCGACCTCCGCGTCGTTCATTTTATGTTCATATTTTTCGATGCAAGCGGAGGAAGACTAGTGAAATCATCTACAGACAAACGAGCTTTCTTCTTTTCTGCCATAGCTCGGTTCTCATGAGCCCATTGAAATTTGGGCACTGTGGAGTCTACCCACTTATCCCTCCAGATACCTAACTTACCCAGTACCTACTTTAACTCAACCTGATCAAGAGCTACACAGTCGAACAAGCCGGTATTATCAGACAGCGATGTAGGATTGAGACCTGACAAATAAGAAACATGACAATGTTTAGAAGCTCGAATACATGCTGATGGTTGGTCAAAGTTGACAAATGCTACATACTCGGATTATAAAATTTATGGTTCAGGACGAGCGCTGGTTTATCTGGAAACTGTATACAGTTGCCCCTACCCATACAAGGTGGTTATTCCATGGTCTACCAGCAGATTCAAAGTTAAAAAATTTCGGCCTAAACAAATCACTATACAGGTAACCACTATTACTACCTTTGACGAACTTCTATTTATAAAATTTTATCACGTTATCCGCTTCGAACTGCTTAGCAGTCTGTTCCCTTTTCCACTTCTCATTCAATGCCTTGTACACCCTCATCATTTCATATACATTCCCATTCAGTTGAGCAGGGCAGCACTGTAATACCATAACCCCTTTTTGAAAGAACGTCAGAGGGATTCTAAGGCCATAAACGACCTGATCTAGATAACCCAAAAACCCATTATTCGGGCCTGCCATCCCCGCACCATTATAGTATGAAATATTTACATCAGCATCAATATCCTTATCTTTTTTCCACTTATCCTGGCAAGGAACCTGGTAGTATACCGCTTCCTCCCCTTTCCTTGGCACATAAGCCCTAAGCTACTGGCCTTGGTCCATCATATATTTTATACACGAGACTTGTAATTTTTTTTTTTTTTTCAGAAATTCTTTCCCTACATCTACTCCATCAGGGTATACGAAAAATTAATTTATCTTTCACCTTCGTATCTTCTTCCTCAATAACCCTTTCTACTTCACTGGGTTCCTCAACCTCCTACACCTATAATAACTTCTATCTTATCTACAGTCTCTTCCATTACATTACAATCGTCATCCCTCCCCGACAATGGTATTTCCTCTAAACTCGATGATACTACAAATTTAGTCATAGGATTTATGGGTTTTGAATGCATGCTGGACCTACAGATGCATAAAATATTTCATCATTGTCTTTACATTACATGCTATACTATACACTGCAGAAACAACCCCGCCTATACTTCTTACCCAGTCAAAACATTTGCTTTTAAACTTTCTAAAAATAATAGTAAATCATTTTTAACTTTCCCTCTTCTTCTCCAAAAAAGTATTTTTCTCTCTCTACATTCTATTCCTATACCCAAAACTTATGTATAAACAGAAAACTAAAGGCAATTCCTCACCCCTTATACCTTATATTCTTAACCTTTGGATATCCTAAATTTACTCTCATACCAGAGTAATATATAATCAAAATCATATACAAATTACAACATAAAAAAACAAAACAAAAGAAAAAATCACTAACCTGTGCTCGAAGAACCACAATCTTCTGCTTTACCCGAACGTTTCACAGAAATTGAGCACTCCTGTTGTTTCTCTAACAAATTTTTATCACCAGATGAAGCTTTCCCTACCAGATCATACTCGGAACTTAAACGTTTCCTCTCTTTGAAGATATGGGTTACACCACTTTTCTCTCTTGTCGACAATTTATGAGGGAGAGAGATAAGAATTTTTATGCTCTCCATCGGTTTACGAAACGATGGCTCCTTCAGGCACGTGTCAGATACTCCTACTATCTCTGAAGGTATGTCTTTTCATCTCACAACATCATCATGACTTCTGTGATAACGTCTACTGTCATCACGTCTATCTCTATTGTCTGCCATTAAAAAAATTCTTCCCCTCTTTCCCAATGCAGTTTACACGACCAATCACCTTACTTTTATAAAAGATCGTACCAGCATATATATGACATTCCTAAAATAGCTCAATATATTCAAATTCGAAATTATCTATACATTTGTTAAAATTAGACAACTGTAATCCTCAATATCTGCCATATAAAAAGTCTACAAATACCTTGATCTTATTCATTTCAATTCATAGATTCTATTTGCCTCATTCTACATTTAGCAGATAACAAAAATAGATTACCGCAAACAGAGTACTTATTTATCTCAAACTCTCAAAGTTCGCAGTTTACAATCACATATAGTTACATTTAAAATAGCCTGGATGATTCACCACACCACATGGTATTATCTCCCCTACTGTTGCTCTTTCATCTTCTTCAGCAAGCTTGTCCCATGCGATCTCTCGAACAACTTCTTCTCATAAAATTGTATCCAACAACAGCTCACAGAATACGTCATACCAGGAAAAGCGGTCATACTCTGCTCGCCAGCCTTCATTTTCTAAGCCACCCAGCTTCAACGACCATTCCGATAAAACGACATCATAAGGTAACTGACGAAAATATTGGTCACGAAGTTCAGCAACTTTGATATGGAACCTATCTTCCACTGCATGACGAACACCCTGAGAATGCGTCCTCACCATGGTTACTTACACTACCTCCACAATACTTGTCCTTGCAAAAGATACATGGCATACCAGACAAAGATCACTACTTCATATAGACGACAACATGAAGATCTCTTAAAATTTAAATCGCCCTACATATTTTGCTGATGGATATACTGCGCAAAATTTTAGAAATACGAATATTAGCAGAAGCCAGAAAATATTATGACAGGTCATACTTTCCATATCTCCTAAAATTTTATTCGCACAGATATGCAGATCGTAACATGTAATAAAGCATATCTAGCGGTAGTACCTATAGACAGATATCAGTTACTTCCATACAGTGAGACATTTTTTAGTCAGTTTGAATCTATAACTCGTTAACATACACATGCCCTTATAACCACCCAATCATCTTAAGTTAATTGTTTGCTTACTTTCACCAAACGACCTTTGTACATTTTTGAACTGCTCTATTTTTTAACCTCAAATTTCACTACCTATACCAAAATACATACTAAGATCCTTGCAGTTCAATTTGTTCAAAGATACTCCATCACAACTGGACATTTTTTACATCTACATATTTATGGACTTCTATTTTTTTCTCCCATTTTGCTTCATCTACAGTTCAAATTATTATTTCTAAATACTCAACAAACCAGTTCATACAGAAAACTATACATATAGATTGCGCAGTTAGAGACACAACATCAAAATGACAGAATGAAGACATGTCATTAGTTCAAATATTTCTTACAGAACACTTTACAGATAACAGATGTTCCAAACAGTTTATAGATTACTTTACAAACTATATCAAGTCACAGTTCAAAATACTTCTCAGCAGCCACCGAGGAAGAAAATGTAAAATTGAAGTAACTTCTAAACTCTGATTCCCTGCACGAATGGGCCAGGAACCCCTAGAACTGGAAATCACCGAAATAGTTACGGCACCGGCAGAAGGATCTTCTTCATGGCCAAAATCTATGGTCCATGGAAGAAAAACCTCCTCCACCACCGTCTCTTCCACCATCACCCCCACCACCCCGCATGACAGAGAAGGAAGAAGGGTCCTATTTTTTAGACAAGACCCACTCACCAGCAGGGTACCTTCGAGACTCCCTCAGACGAATGCCTGTTACTTTATCTTCAACTATAATAGCTTCCTTCGCCAGTAGCCCATTTCAGCGCTCCATCTCCGATGTTAGCAGATAATATAAATACAACATCTGGAAATGGTCATCCTCTGCCTCCAACACCTCCTCATAGAACATCCTATGAAATGTAGGAGACACTAGAATTGGCCTCGGCAAGTACAAGGGTTGGTGACCAAAATATCTGATGCAAAATTCTTCCATCTTCATTTGAATCCTAGCCTCCTAAGATTGTTGCCTCGTCGTTACCCTATTCTACACACCCAGAAGTTTTTAAGTTCCAGCAGAACAGTTAACAAAAGATGGATACAGGAGAAAATTCAAGACTTGGTTCATCATACACCAATCAGAGTGCTCTTTATACTATGGTCAGTATTAAAGCTAACTCTCCAAATTCTCAACGTCAGGAGGATTTCCCATGCAGGAAAATTAACTAGAACCATTGGTTCTAGAAAACCCAAAAGCCACAAATAGATATTCATGAAGATGTTTTGGAAATGATTAGCATGTATTAATTACAGTATTAATGAAGCTTCTCAACCAACACCACTTGCCCACAATGAGTCTCGTACTATTAGCTGAGAGGGGGCAGTTCTAGTGGCTTATTTTGCATCTTGGCTTAATGCTTCATCTTTGACCATCATACGACCACTCGACCTTATCAATATACACGTAGAACAGTGTATGGCACATTACAGTTATAGAGTTCTAATCATCACTTTCGACCTTTATATCAATAGTTTAAACCAACAAACGATAAATCATCAATGGAACCGTTACAAAATAGCAAGATCAGATCATTACACAATCAAATCAAAGTTTATCAAATATATATTATAACGTCCATCATTAAGGATAATAATGGTCGTCAAACGATTATATTATAAGGCCTATAAATAGGACCATAAAATTCTAGATGAGGGACGGATGAATCCTAACTCTAACACTCTATACTCAAATATTCAGAATATTCTTTGTAATAACTAACAAATCTCAATAAGATTTCTCTATCTTTCTAAAATCCTCAAGAGAGGTCGTAGTTTTTAACCTATTCAAAGGTTTTCCATGCTAAACTTTTGTATCAGCTATTATTCACTATTCATTAGCGTTCTGAGCATCTTTGGTGTAAAGATTAAATTCGGATCACAAAATTAGACTATTACAGCGGCTATCCCAACCTAGTTATTAATGCCATAATGTCTTTTCCCAAGGCCATTATTTTGCAAGAGAACAAGGTTGTTTAATGAAAGATGGCCAATTTGACAGGTTTCAATACTAAAAAAAATAGATTTTGGAAACTTCATTGGTAGTTGTATAATAAATTCCATTCTATGATTATATAAAGCTAAAAATCGCCATAACTGACTCAAGGTCTTCACATTAAGACTGTACGATTGTTGTCAATACATAGTCCTTCAGTTATTCGCTCTAGAGAAAAATTACAAATTTGTACTATCTTAACTTTGCCATTTTTCAATGTAATAACATGTTTTTCTTAGATTTTTTGGGTCTTTTGGATTCATTGAATTTGGCCATTTAGTCACGTCAACATATAGTATTTACGTCTATGATTAGGCCACATTATATCTAAATTAACACGAAAAAGTTGAAAAAAAATCAAAATTATGTATCCACCCACCCACCATCTGAGATGCCAATATTATTATTGGCCTTTTCTTTTGGTAGAAGAGGAGACCACAAACCTAGTTACAATTTTTTGAGTCTGAAATCCTTAATACCCTCTTTCATTTCTTGACCCTCACAAAGACTGCCTGTATACAATATGCCCCATTTGTGATTTACTCAGGACCCACCAATGGAGATGATGACCCTTTTTCAGCAAAGTAACAAGCAACCACCTTTTTAGAGTTACCCATGGTTCGTTTTTAGTTGCTGCAGTTTATTTGAGGGATAACAAGTCTAGGGAGAGAAGAAGAGTTATTTATAAATGATCCAAGAGGATCAAGGAAGGTATATTACAAATTTGACCAACTCGTTCGAACGAAATTTGGAGTCGTTTGAACGACTTGAGGTCTATTCGAACAAACTTTTAAATATGTTCAAACAAACATCCGTCTGAGGTGTTTTATTCGAATACAACTAAAGTCTGTTCGAATACACTTTTCTGTTCGAACATAAACATGTTCTATTCGAACAGAGGTGCGATTCAGCCTAATTTTTTAGGCGTATAAGGGTATATTTGTCTAATTTTATAACTAGGAACTTATAACCCTATAAAAGGTGCAAGGCTAGGCAAGATCTTGGAGGTTAGATAAATATAAAAATTCTATGAGAGAGACTTAGGGTTTGAGAAAAATTCGATTGTAATTGATTTCGATTAAGCAATTAAAGCTCTAAAAGGGATTTTTCCCAACCAATTGGCTTATTCTTCATACTTTTATGTTAATTAGGGTTTCTCAATCGTATTACGGATTAAGTGATATCAGTTTTTAAGTTATAATTCTTGGGGGTGATTGTGGTTTATGATCTCTACACGGACTGTCTCAAGCAAACCAAGGAAAAGCTAGTGAGTCCGTTGAAGATTCACCAAAAAACTAACTTGAAGAAGAAGGACAATTTGGAGATGGACGATTCTGAAGATCGACTTACGACTTTGGAAATGAAAGTTTCTGACATAACAACTATTCTAGGGGAGTTGGTAGAACAATTACGTCTCATGAACCTTGCACAAGTTTCCACTTTGGTGAAACTGTGAATATGCTCGAAGAATAAAAGGGTTGTAGAGGGGGATGATGACAAGTATTCTAAGGAGATAAATATTGATTCTAGTAATGCCAAATCTGTCAAGGAATTATCGGGTATTGGTAAGTCATCAAATTTTTTACGTAATCTTCGTATCAATTTTAAGATTGAAATTCCAGTATTCGACAGTTTAATCGATGCCAAGATATTGGATAATTGGCTAGATAGGTTAGAAACTTATTTTTTCATTTACGAATACTACAATGCTCAGAAAATATGCTTTTATACGTTGAAATTCACAAGTCATGCACTCACAACATGAAAATCTTATCAAAAATGCCACGAAGTAGGATGTTTGAGTTAGAAAGAATTTAAGGTGCTAGTGAGGAAACAATTCTACTTGATTGGTTATGAGCAAGAGAGATGGTATATATCGCATAATTTATGCCAAAATATTTGAGCAATCCATACAAGAGTACACTACGAGATTTCATAACCAAGCTTTGGCTTTGGACATTGATGTGAACGTGTATTAGGTGTTCATGAAATATACGGGGGGTTTGTCAGAGTCCATTAGAAGAGAGTTGAAGCTTTTTACTGTGGCCAATATCGAAGATAGTACCGTGAAGATAATTGCTATTAAAGGCAAGTCCTTGAAGAGTAACAAAGAAGATGACAAGTACAAGTTGGGGTACAAGTCTAGTTGGGAAAACGAGCATAAGGGAGAGTCCAAAGTAGAGGGGTCTTCGTCCAAGGAGAATTATTGATATTATTGTAAGGCGAGTGGGCATATTTAAGATAAATGTTTGAAACTTTACCCGGAGCTTAGGCCGAAGGAGGAGAAGAGCAAGAAAGAAAGATATGCACTAGCCGCAGAGGTTGTTGACCTCCCAGATTTAGATAAACTGAATCCTAAGCTTACACTTATGCTTCAACAGTCTTTGGCTACCAAGGAGGAGAGTCGGGAAAAACTTTCTCTTGTTAGTATTCAGGTGAAGCAGAGCTTAGTCGAGGTCATTGTTGATCTGGGTAGTCTGAAATTTTTTGTTTCTGAGGTATTGGTTAAGAAGATGGGTTTGATTATTATAGCTCATCTTAAGCGCTATGGTTTGGGGTAGATTCAGAAAGATGCAAATTTGAGGATCACGAAGTAGTGTACATTCAAGTTTACGATCACTGAAAGGTTTATTGACGAGGTGACGTGTGAGGTGGCTCCTTTAGATGTGTGTCAGGTAATCTTGGATAGTCCTTATCTTTGGGACCGAGATGCGATTCATTACCGTAGAGCTAACAAGTATCGTCTTGTGGAGGAGGTAAATGAGTTCCATATCAATGCTTGTAAGAAGAATATCACTATAAATAATTTAGTAACGATGACTCAGGTGAAGCGGTTGGTTAATGCGAGCGACAAGTTTATATTATTGGTACGACCAGTTCAAGAGGGTACATCGGCTAGCGTATTGTCTACAATGAAAATGTCTTATAAGCAACAAACCGATATGGGGAAGTTACACGAGGAGGTCATGGTGCATTTTGATCACAGACCGTTCCAGTTTTTAGCTACGCAGTCTAAGCTACAACAAGCTTTCCAGATGAAGGGGATGTCGTATCTCCAACAATTCCCCTTGATTATCAAGTATAAGAAGGGAGTGGACAACAAAATGGCTGATAGGTTATCTTGACCCCCATTACCAACTACTTCCGCTATGTTGGTAGCCATACAGATACATGTTCTATTAGAGTATGTTGTAGGATATGATTATCCCAAGGGGCGTAGTGTATTTCGCCAAAAGTTGCTGCAAGGCACGACATGTGAGCATAAATTAGATTTTCCACCTTTTTGGCCGATGCATTCAGTGATTAATGCTGAGCATTTAAAGTATTTTAAGCTGCCTCTTTTAGATAAAGACTCTACAATCGATACTCGCCTACCGTCAGTTAATAACTTATGGATAAAAAGAGAAGATCTGTTGCAGGAGGATAGTATTCTAGAGAGGAAATTTCTTGCAATAAGACCGGGTAGTATTGAGTCATTCTGAGTTGAGAAGAAGGGTCAGCTACCTAGTAAGTCGAAGTAGTATAGCAGAGAAATAGGCATAACCGCATTCCCACATCTCCAATTCTAGCTTGAGCAAGAGCTCAAGGTTCTTGAAGGGGGGGGGGGAGCCATGATCCAAGAGGATCTAGGAAGGTTTTATTAAAAATTTGACCAAGTCGTTCGAACGAGATTTGGAGTTGTTCGAACGAATTGAGGTCTATTAGAACAGACTTTTAAATTTGTTCAAACAAACAGGAGTCTGAGGTATTTTATTTAAATACAACTAAAGTCTGTTATGTAATAGCCAAATTCCGTAAGCTCAAAATTTCTTGGAATTATCTATCTCACCAATGAACCTGTAACAATATTCTAATAAAAAGTAAGAAATGAAACATGTGATTTTAGCATGGAAAACCTCTGAATGGTAAAAAAACCATGACCTCGAGTGAAGAATTTTTGTAAAAGTATCTTTATTGCTTAAGGCGGATATCTTATCATAAGTGATCTTTATATATTGAAAAGCTTGAACCTTGTAATTAAGAAGTTTGAGTGTTCCTGAGAATAAAAAATAAGTAGTTTTTTGATGATCTTTTGTGTAATTTTCCGATCCTTGTCTCTTCTGGAACTTTTCTTTTACATAGGCCAACTTCGCAACTCTTCATCGTGCTTGAGCACATTTTCTGAACAATGTGGTTAGTGACGGCTGACTGAATAACTGTCGAGTTCGTGAGAAACATGTATTTTTGACCGGATAATGCCCTCTGGTTAATGTTTGGCCCACATTCTTAACCAGTTCGTGGGGTAGGTTAGAATGTTTGACTGGGGAGGAAGTGTTAAAAATGCGTGAATCCGAGATGGAGGTAATTCGAACTAGGTGAGCTCATTTTTAGGTGAGATCGAGGGATAAGTCCCTACAATCGCCCCCTTGCAACCGAAGTCACGTGTGGCTTTGGTTGAGAAATTATCTATTTGTGACTTGGTATCTGGGTTGAAACTTTTGATAATTGAAATGGAATAATAATGGCTTTGACCGTGTGGAGTTATTCGGGTTATTGGGAAATGACGTGTATTTAATGAGGATGTGGATACCGATGTATGTGATGGTTATGACTCAAAAAGTTGTGTCTATAATGAATGACGACGCTTGGTAAAATGTACCTATACATTAAATGTAGGGTTATATAAATGGTACCTGTATCAGATTTTGGAAGCAGACTACGCTTATTCTCTGTAAAATTCTCTGAAATATTAACAATGGTGAAGACTCATAGTATGGCCCTTGCGTCTGAAATGAAGAGGTTGAAGTTGAAATACTTCGGTGACCAATCCTTGGAGATGTCGATACCCGCTCCTGTTCCTCCGACGTATCAAGGCATGTCGGAAGGCGAAGCGATTGAAGTTGAGGTGGAATTCTACTGCAAGTGGAGGTTTTATGTCGTCGTCTTAACAGGCGAGGATCAGTGGGCCTGTCTTCGCACTCTTGCGGAAGGCAGGGTTGGGGCTACATAGGCAGGGATAGACATAACTACGGGGTAGTTATGCTGATCTCTTGTATCACCATGGATTCTAAGGTCGGGCCCTCTTCATCTCTACCAACTCTTCGGAGATGGTAGTTTCAGTGGAGGGGGTGATGGTAATGGAGGAGGGAGACAACCTGTGAGAGTCTGATTCTGCATTTCCATCATATTTTGGTGTTCAAAAGACCTTCAATTTAAGAATTTGGTTCTAACACTGAGTCTACTGGTTGCATAGTTTCCATTTGAAGTTTGAATAGACTTCAACCAAACTAATGTGAGGGAAGCTCTTTATTTGTTCCAATTTCTTCTTTGTATCAGGGTGAAAAATTACTGAAGCGATAAGAACTGAAGGAGTTGATGTGTCGGTGTACCTGAATGACCTGTGACTTTTAAAAGCAATGAAAAACTTGTTATCTGTAAAGTACCTGGGGTTGGGTTCTGGACAGTTTATGTCATTGTAATAAACCTGAGATCAATCACTAAAAAACTTGTTATCTGTAAAATCATGTGTAATGTTATCGATATGAATAATAATTTTTCATCCAATTATTTGTGTTATGTAGATAGAATATAGCTCGTAGAATTGAACTGAATCGCTGTAGGATGTACAAAATGAATAGAAGTAATTATTGAAAGCATTATTGTTGTAATGTTTGAACTGAGATAAATATGTGCGAATATTGACGTGTGATCTTACTATAATATTCCTGTGCGTTGAAAATGTGGGGAAGAAAAACTGCAGGAAGTATGCAATACGAAAATTTGAGCTAATAAAGGTCGATAGAAGGATAATACTTGATAGAATAAGCTCAAAAATAATGTAACGTCTGTGCTCGAGTGAAATGATAAATTTAAATAGCCTATCTCAAGATTTCTGGGTTTCTATTACGAGATAAATGATCAAAGTCACATTTTGGGTGGAAAGTGTTGTATAAATGTACAAATAAGGGCAACAATTATTTCCTGAATATGGAGAAGTAGTTGTGATGGTGCGAACTCAATCTCTACAAATTAGTCATGCCACTGAAGGACGATTGGCCATAAAGATCGCTGAAATACGGGAGAAGATTTTTGGATTATTTGATCATGATGCTGAGTTACCTGTGAGGGAATGTCAGCTCGAAGGATTAGAGGTGAGGGATAAGAAACTTGAATATGCCAGGTATTTTTATGAGGTATGTTTTCATGAATTGGTGCGGGATCCTACAGATCGAGAAGAGATGATTGGATTGATCGCTGAGGTGGAGATTGAATTTGAAGATGGGGTGATCGAGGGAAGAGATTTGATAAGATGTGGTTGTTCAGGTCACCAATGTTTTTTTTAGATGTATATATGTAAAGTGTTATCCAAAATAAATGTAAAGGTTGTTTAGTTGAACATAAAATTAGAAGTTAATCTGATCCTCTATAGTTGTAAATGCCGTTTGAGACTGTTTTGATAAAAAAAAATTGAATAAGTTTGAAAATATTGGTAACTTTGAAAATGACGTCACTAGTACTATAAGTATAAGGAACAAGAACAGAAAAAGTACAGGTGCTTCTAGGTTTATCTTTTATGTAAAGCTGTAAAAAATATAATTTCTAGGAGTATGACTCATCATGAGTGTGGGAAGGTTAGAGAAAGATATGGTAACAATAGATAAAAATAGATTAAAATATGAGGGCAGGGGTAATGATAGAAAGATGGTTTTATTGAAAAGGTACAAGACGTTTGACATGGATAGTAGAAAGGATGCCTCGGTACCAAAATCGAGGACGGGTCACGCGAGGCGCAATAACTGCCAGCCTTTGGAGAACACTGAAAGGGAAGCGCAAAAAAATTATAGAGGATTTGGTAAGGATTTATCCGAGGGTAACAAACAGTCGAAGAGAGTTGTGGGCTCAAAATCACATAGGTGGCAATACAGTAGTGTTGTAAGGAAAGGACTTGGCACTACTGTGGATTCTCATTCTGACACCGAAGGTTAGTAGAGACGTGTGGTGTGTTTACTCTGTAAATCGTAATCTATTTAAATAAATCTTAATGAATCATTACTTATAGCAATCTATGATATTTGACATATAGACAAAATCTTTGAATGATATGTTGGATATGAATGACCGATTTAAAAATAAATAAATAATGATAGATACCTGAACCTGTATGTAGGTCGAACATGTGAGATATTTGGGTAGAATTAATCTTTTCCTGTAAAATTATAGTTTGAGATAAATAGTTTGCCTATTAACGAGGTTTCGACCTCCGGTCGTGCGGTAGAGTCTGATGGTGAGGTAGAAGTTGGTTTAGAGCAATTTCTAGGTTTTCATGGTAAATTGGTAGCCTATTCCTCTAGTTCAGATGTATTTAGAGAATTTTGTAAAGCCAAAGCTGCCGTAGGAGGGAAATGGGGTAACTGCGCTGAATATATTGGTAGGATGTTTAGGGGGTGCACAATGGCGATGAGGGAAGAGTATTTTTATTTGCTGGCCGAATTGGATTAGGAAAAATGAGATAGGGGTATAGATGATTCGATTTCATTAGAATGTTTTGATGGAAGAATTCAGAGTGACTTTTCAGAGGGTTTTTTATTTTACCTATTTCAGTTAGAGTACGGGTTGAGTCTCCCCTTTACCAATTTAGCGAAGGGGATTATGAATACGATTGGAGCATGTTCTGTTCAATTGAACGGGAACATGTGGGAGGTAATAACCGTTTGCGATCATCTGAATGAAAAATGGGAGAATGAGGGAAAAGTGAGGAGGATATCCCTTGAGGACGTACTGCAATTTTATGAGGTGAAGAATTAATAGGCCAGTGGTGGGGTATATTTTGGTGCGAACGCAGCACGGCGTCTCTTCTTCGATCTCAATTCAGCAGGTCGAGCCTGGGATGACAACGTAATATGGGTGAAGGGTAATTTTCTTCAAAGAGATGATGAAGAACCTTTGGATCTTCTATTTAGAACTGTAAAACAAAGTAAGTATAACAATGTATAGAGTATATAATATTGATATGTTTGGACTGATGATCTTTTGGTGATAATAATAAATGTTGTGCATGGCAGGCCCGAAGTCTTGAGTGAAGAGGATGGATTCACTGATAGACTAAGTTGTGGAGGAAGAGGTTGAACTTGAGTTTGTGTTGGAAGGACTCAGCCTTAGCAAATAGAAGAGGATTGGAAGTAAGTCGAAAAAGGTTCAAAAATTTCAATCGACCAGGCTGATGGCGGGTGTTGATGATGGGAAGAAGAGAGGAACTGGTGGGGAAGGTGAAGTCAATGTGGCCAAGACCCCTAGAATAAACAGTTCGGTTCAATCGGAGTCTTCTACGTCGAGCAAATTAGCTCAAATGTTTCTGAAGAAATAAATGCTTAAGCGCCCATCAGCCTCTGGTACCATCGTGAGTGGTGAGGGTGACAGAAAAGAAAAATGGTGAAGGATCGACCCGTCAGGAAGGTCGGGGGAAAAGGTCGCTGAAGAGCGACCTGCTGCTGAGGAGGATCTCAAAGCAGTGGAAGAAAGGGTCAGGCTGGCAGCTCTTCATGGAGAGGAGGATCTGAGCAAGATGGTATGTATTGATGTTTGATCTTGTAAATATTTCTTGCATTTCAAACTCGCGTTGAGGTCGATTTTTTTATGTAGGTTGCTCATATGGTGAAGGGGATTTGGCTTAGAGTAGAAGAAGAAAAATCCGAGCTGATAAAAGTTAAAATCGAGCTTGAAAAGCAAGTAGCTCGAGCGAAGTTCGATGCTCTTAAGGAAGCAAAGAAGTTAGAAGCTTTGAAGGTTCTCATGCAGTAGAGATTGGCCATCTGTAAGCGGAGGCAAAGGTGAATATGGAGGACGTGGAGGCAGAGCGGGAAAGGTTGGGGCGCTACCTGATGTTGAAGGGGTATTCTAAGGATGAGGTGTAAGCCATTAAGGCTGATACCTATGTTGAGAAAGGTAATGATGAAGAAGTAGAAGAGGTGGCGGTGGGAGTTGTTGACTGGTTAGACGGTGTCTCCCGTCAGACGGTACAAGACAATGAAGGGGATGGCACCGAACTCCCAAAGGGCGAGAATGAGAAGGTAGGGTAGAGAAATTATTTGTATGAATATTTTGAAATGTCTTGTAAATTGTTGTACTTGTGCGTACTGAATAGACTTCTGTAGGTTGACGTTTTTGTAAACCTCTTGTAGGCACTTAGAGAAATGAGTCTCAGAAGAAAAGATCTAGAGACCGGGCTTGCCTGGGAAAGAGAGTTCACTACAGCCTTGCTGTCTTCGCAAGCGGAGCTGCAGGTTAGATCGGAATAGGTCTTTTGACTTGTATGTTATATCGACATAAAGGTACCAAGTAAATTAGATAACATAAAGCGTAGAGCTAGACCAAAAACTTGCTATCAGCTTTAGGAAAACCACACTAATTATAGGGGGTAGAAAAATTTAAAGTATTTAGATAAAGTGGAATATCGTAAATATCCACCTTTAACTTTGAAATGTATGTCATGAAGCACCTATCTGGGTTTGTGCTTCGACCTTTAAGGCTAGAAGTAGTTACACACAGTTGATGGTAGAAATGCAAATATTTTCTTAGAAATGAGATACACATCATGTTGATGGGTTTTTGAATTGAGTTGTATATAATGTATCTATTATTATGTAGGTCGAATTGGATTCAGTTCGCGCTCGAAAAAATGAGGCGCTCATCTGTAATCGAGAATTCACAGAAGAGTTTGATAGGGTGAGGTAGGCAACTGAAAATAGAGAAGATTAGCACGTGAAGGCACATTTTAAATTTGTTAAAGCTAGCCAAATGGTTGTTGACCTTACTCGCAAGGTCGAGGAGAAAGATGCCGAAATTGAGAAGGGGATAAAAGAGCTCGCGGAGATTAAAGGACACGCCACGAAGCTTCAAAGTCAGGTTGACACACTTTTGATTAAGGGTAAGCAAGTTGAAATGGTGCAATACCGTATTCAGGCGCTGGAAAGATTGGAGGGGCAGTTTCGAACTGATCTTCAGAATTGTAGAATCGAGCTGGAGCGACTGAAATAAAAATTGAGTGAAAAAGATAGCGAGCTGAAGGTAGCTCGGGAACAGTTATCAACCTCAGAAGCTGCAGCCGAATACTTGCAAATAGCCTTATCTGCCAAAGATATGGAGTTTCGGGGGATGTAACAAAGGTATAACAAATTAAATGAGAGGGTGATACGATTGAAGACCGAATTGGCGCAAACTAATTCATGTGTCAAGAAAGCTGAGGCCAGAGAGCGCTTGAGGGGGAGTAAAACTGAGGTTAAAGTTCCTCTAGTCCAAGGCGAGGTAGTTAGCCTTTCAGGTCGAATTAGAGAGTTGGAAGGTGAAGTGGCTCGAATTCAAGGACATGCGCAGAAAGGAAATGCGAACTTAAGAGACTGTCAGCACAAATTGGATGTGGCTCTTATTAGGGAGAAGGTCTTGGAAGGGGAAATCCGAGTGAAGGAAGTTCTGATGAAGAAGAAAGACGACTTATTAAAAGGATATTTTGCCAGTGAAGAATTGAATGTAGAAATAATGATATTGTGCGCTCAGGTGGCGAACTTGGAGGTTACTCTTCAGACTGAATTAGCTAAATATTACAAAAAAGTTGAAGAAAATATAGCCTTTTATGATATGATAGACAGAGAAATGGTACATCAGAAGAACAAGTCTTGCATTTGGAGTCACGTCTCGAGAAGATGAGATGTAAATTTTCAAGGATCATTGTAGCTCATACATCACGGGAAGACCTGTTAATGTTAACTGTTGTGTATTTTGTAGAGGAAATAAAAAGACTTGAGTTAGAACGAGATACCTTGTTTACGAGCTTGTATAACAAAGGATGCATTTGTAATGTGAGTATAGATCGGGGGAATTGTATGGCCTTCATGGAAACTAACTTAAGCCCTCGACATGCTGATCTGATAGAGATGGGTAGAGTTATTGTAACTCACGAGCTGAACTCTGTTCGACCTCTTGCTGAAGGGTAAAGCATGGCTGACATCTCATCAATAGAAAAGACATCCATTGTAATATGACCTGAAAATAAATAATATCTGTCGCAGACAAAGTGGAATAAATGAAAGCTAGTATGACTTTTACCTTATCTTATGTCAGGTAGAGTCTTTGATATAAAACAAGTTTTTACATTTGTTCCAATCGCAGAAATGGGTTGAGTTAAACCAAGTTGAATTTTGATTTAACTATAGAAATATTGCATACATATAGAAAGATATGAAGGCTAGTATTACCTTTGTCTTATCTTATGCCTGTTTGAGTCTTTGATATAAAATAAGTTTCTACATTTGTTTCAATCATAGAGATTTAGTAGAGTCAGCCAAACCAAGTGTTATCCTCGATTTAACTGGTATTTGATCGATTGAAAGCTAGTATGATATATACCTTAATCTACAGAATAGGGCTGAATCTACGTAAGTAAAGAGATATTGTGAAGAAATTGAAAGTTTTATTGATTGGTTCAAAATTTACATTGAATGGAGATGAAAATCTTACTTTTGGAATTGAGAAAAAAAAGAAGAGAAATGTGATGGAAATGGAGTAGTAAGACGCTTAACGATAGTACCATTTTAGTCACCTTGTATTCTAAGGATTTGAAATGGGGATTCACTTTTTTGTCATGAGATGATATGATCCTAGGCCTGAGAGACCTGTGATAATGAATGGACCCTCCCAATTATCGGTTAATTTTCCAGTGTGAGGCTTTTTACGATGTTGTGAAATCTCTCTGAAGACGAAATCATTGATTTGAAAGGTACGGCTCCTGACTTGGCTATTGTACGACCTGGCTAGCATATGATGATATTGACCTAGGTTAGAAATCTCGCGCTCCCTGGTTTCATCGATCATATTAAGGTTGCAAGCCAATTCAAACTTATTCTCCGCGTCAGTCAGCTCGTGATCTCAAACTGGATGATGGTATTCAAAAGGAATGACGGCCTCAGTGCCATAGGAAAGGAGGAATGGAGTGCATCCTATTGACTATCTGGGAGTGGTACGATATGCCCATAGGACATGAGGCAATTATCGAACCCAATTCCCTTTTTCTTGTGAGTGAAGCCATTTTTTTAGTCCATCCACGATGGTTTTATTGGTGATTTTGGCTTGGCCAAGACTATGGGGATAATAAAGATTGAATGGTAAGTGGATGATATTATGTTGGTTGAGGAAGGTTACAATTTTTCCTCCCACAAATTGGGGCCCGTTATCGATACAAATTAGGTGGGGGTACCCAAATCGAGTGATGATGTATTTCTAGATAAAAGAGATGACCTCTTCTTCTCTGGTTTGATATAATAGATCTGCTTCTACCCATTTTGTAAAATAATCGATAGCTATGAGTAGGTGACGGCGGTTACCTGGAGAGTTAGGTAATTTACCGATGAGATCGAGTGCCCATCTTTTGAATGGTCAGAATACCTTGCTTGCATAGAGTTTGAGCGCAGGGCCGCATATCATGTGTCCATGCCTTTGGAAGGTGCCACATATGCATAAGTACTGCTCTGCTTGTTTGCGCGTGCCAGGCCTGAATACTCCTTGTGTAATAGTTCTATTTACTAGCGATCGACCTGCGGCATGGGAGCCATAAGTCCTTTCATGCAACTCGCAGAACAATTTATCTACTTTTGGTTTGGAGAGGCACTTAAGGTACGGCTCTATAACGGAAAGGCAGTATAACACCCCATTCTGATTAGTGTAGCGCATTGAGTTGTTGATCAGCAGTCGACGCTCTTTTGGATCTACTGGGTGTGGTCCGTTGCAATTGTTGTCGACACCGAGGTAGGCTAAGATAGGCTTTCGCCAATCGTCTTCTCCCCCTTTATCGTCCCCAGTATTGATTGTACATACAGAAATGCGATCAATGTTGGAGGCTGAAATGATTTTGATTTGAAGATATCGAGCTTCGGTACCCAATACCCCGGCTAGATATGCCAATGAATCTGAGTGTCTATTTTTACCTCGAGGAAGATAATCGAGAGTTGCTTTCGCGAACTTTCTCATCCTATTTGCCATGAGGGCTGTGTATTCGATCATCTTTCCATTCTTCTTGTATTGCTCAGAGTAATGGTGGACGATGAGTAGTGAATCATTGTAAACTGAGAGTTTAGGAACATCGAGCTCAAAAGCGAGGTCGAGTCCATGAATGAAAGCTTCGCACTCAATGACATTATTTGAGGCCTCAAAATCCTAGAGGATTGATTTCTCAATTCTGTCATTGGAAGGGGTAATCAAAATGATTCTGATTCCTGACCCTGCGGGTCCTGCTGATCCATCTGTGAGAAGTCTCTGCCATGCTGTAGTGATCCATTCAGCTCGCTCATCAAATGGCTTGAGGGGTGGATCTTCAGGTATTTTGTGTGTAAGGTCAGGGTCATGCTCCTCCCACTCGGGATCTTCCACTAGAAAATCTGTGAGTAAATCGGCAACGACTTGACCCTTTTCGGAATGATGCTGTTTGAACTTGATATCATGTTCTCCAAAATTGACTGACCACTGTTGCACTCTCCTTGATTTCCCTTTTTTGGATAGAACCTCCCGAAGTGGATAGTTCGTCATGACTTTGACTGAATGAGCTTGGAAGTAGTGCTTGAGTTTCTGCGAAGTGTAAACAAGAGTGAGAAGAAATTTTTTAATTTTAGAATACCACATTTCTACTGGTGTGAGGGTATTGCTGATGAAATAGACTGGTTTCTCGATTTTCCCTTCCAAGCGAATGAGAACCGAGCTGGGATAATTATCTATGACTGCTAGGTTGATAATAGGAATAGATAACGGCGGAGTAATAGGAATAGATAACGGCAGCGGTATGAAGATTTAGAAATGAAATGGTTGATCGTGGCAATCTTGTCGGCAAGTTTCTGAATGTCTTTTGTTATTTTTGGAGAGGGCATGTTGAGAAGAGCCTAAATTTGATCTGGATCGGCCTAAATCCCCTTCCTGTTGATGAGGTGGTCTAGAAAATGGCCATAATGTACCCCAAATTGACACTTATCAAGGTTGAGATGCATCCTGTAAGATCGAGGGATGTTGAATATAGTGCTGAGATCTGAGATGTGATTGGCTGACTGTACGCTTTTGCATAAGAGATCGTTGATGTAGACTTCAATGACTTTTCCTAGGTGTGCTTTGAACATAGTAGTCATCAACCGTTAATATGTGGCACCCGCGTTCTTGAGTCCGAAGGGCATGACTTTGCAACAATAAAGACCTCTTTCAGTGATGAAAGTTGTCTTTTCTTGATCTTCTTCCAAAAGTGGAATTTGATTATACCCCGAAGCAGCATCCATCATAGATATGAGGTTATGGCCTGCTGTGGAATTGAGGATCTGATGAATATTGGGAAGAGGGAAACAGTCATTTAGAGTATGTTTGTTTAGATCGGTGAAATCTACACAAACTCGAACCTTTCCGTTCTTCTTTGGGACAACGACAATGTTGGATATCCAGTCTGGATATTTGGCTTATCGAATGAATCCCACTTTGATCAATTTCTCGATCTTGGTGCTAACTTCATCTCGAAGTCGAGGTGATAGTCGTCGTTGTTTCTGTTTGACTGCTGTAGCATTGATATTGATGGCCAATTTGTGATATGCCTTTGTCGGATCGACCCCATGCATTTCTTCGAAAGACCGTGCAAAAATGTCCTGATTGAGTTGCAAGAACTGAATGAGAGCATCTTTTTTGTACTGAGCCAACTTGGTCTATCAATGTTGATATATTTTGTGGGCTCCTCTGTTGATGGTTGATCGCTGAGGTGATAAGCTTCTTGTAATTGCTATGCAACAAATCTATAAGAAGTATCTAGGATAGCAAAGACGGTATTTTCACAAGATGTAGAGAGCTTTTGACTACCTCTGATCTTATAAATACCATTGTCGTATTTGAATCGGAGTGCTTGATGATAGGTAGAAGCGATTGCTTCCATGATGTGAATCTAGCAGCGACCCATAATCCCAAGATAACGAGATTTGGCGTTGATGACATAGAAAATGATGTCGATGGTGGCTGGTCCTGCAGTAATAGGTAAGATGATCTTGCCTACTCGTTCTTCCCCAGAACCGTTGAACCCACTGATATCGGTGTCGCTCTGAATAACTTAGTCGGCCAAACCCATTTGGTCGATAATACTCTAAAATAGAATCTCAATACCGCTTCCAGTATCGATCATCATTGTGTGTATAACAAACTTCATCATTTTAAGTATTATTACTAATGCATCATGATGTAGAAATTTGACATGGCTAGTATCACAATCTTCGAAGGAGATGCTGAGCCAGCGATTGCTCGACTCAGGAAGAAGCTTGGCTTCTTTGTCTTGAGGTGTGAGATCGCAGCATTTCGATAGTCTCCTGCGCTTTGATCTATTAGAATTGGTGATCTGATTGATTTTGATCATATTACTGTGGCGCATATGGTAAAGATGTTTCTCCTCCGCTTGATCATTGATCTGAATAACTTCAAGCTATTTCTTATAGCTGCCATCTTTGTATGACATCATGTCGATAATATATTTGAGCATCCATCCCTCTTTAAAAATGTATTCGAGCAACCTCTGTAAAGTATAGAAATTGTCAGTTACATGATGGTTTACCTTATGATGTAGGCAATATGGTCGGCTGTTGATCGGCTCCGGTGGTTGAGAGGAGTGGTAGAGTGTATCCTTTAAAAGTAGTGGAAAAATTGTGGAGACTTGGACTTTCATTTTTAGGAGGATGGGTTTGTTTGGCGGACCACCTTTTCGAGGGTAGCCAGTATTTCCCTTGGTGCGTTTCTGATCTCCCTGTTCCTCCTTCTGTTCGTTGGTTCGATCTGTAGATAGGCCCTTGGTGGAGAGAACGATTTTAGTAGATTTTTGC
The DNA here is from genome assembly GCA_014058105.1 of Kingdonia uniflora. Classification (NCBI taxonomy): domain Eukaryota; kingdom Viridiplantae; phylum Streptophyta; class Magnoliopsida; order Ranunculales; family Circaeasteraceae; genus Kingdonia; species Kingdonia uniflora. Next base: position 55,928 of record JACGCM010001910.1, read on the forward strand.
TGCTCGGACATCATTCTCCAAGGTCACAGGTTTGTTGAGGAAGAGGTATTCTTTGGCCTTGCAGTCGATCTGGAGCGCATTGGTGAAAGCCGTAACAGCTATTTTCCTATCGAGGTTATCCACTTTTTACCCGGGCTCTAAAAACTTCTTCGAGAAATCTTCAAGATTCTCTCCCTGTGATTGTTTAAGACTGATAAGTGAATACAAATTATCCTCTTTACCCCTATTGTGAGCATATGTCTTGATAAACTATTTCTGCCGCTGATTGAATGTATAGATGGAGTCCTCAGGGAGAGAGTAGAACCATCGGAGTGGTTCCTCCTATTGACTTGTGACGAATGGACGGTAGAGGATGTGGCTGAGATTGGCGTATAACCCTAATGAATCACGGTACTGCTGAATGTGCTCCTTCAGGTCTGTACCTTTATACTTACGGATTTTGGGAGTATGGAAACCTTTAGATATCTCCATATCGAATAACTCTTTGGCAATCGGACTTCCTTGTAACTTTCTGATATCACCGGTAGTACCCAGAAGTTGTGCTTCGATCAATTCCTTAATCCGTTGGTCCATATGCTCTTTCGTGACGTAATGACATATTGGTTGAATTGCTGGACGAGCTGGTTGTGGATGATGAGTGCCCATACCTTCACTACGGTGATCTCGTGCTGAAACTTGATGTTGAGGTCATTGTTCTTCCTCATGGCGGACTGAAATTCGGTTACCTTGACTGACTTCAGACTGGACTTCACCCCCAAAATGTATGGAGAGCTGTGGTTCGTGGTGTAGATTCCTGGAAATAGCTTTACTGGCGACTCCTTGAGGTCCCAATCTTTCCCTTGGAGAAACACGGGAGGTCTTTGGAAGCTGATCCTGTCCTCTGGCTGGAGGAGCCTACTGAGTGTTTTACAGAGCCTCTAGGGCAGTCTGCATTGCTGTCATCTGATCTTTATGTCGCTTGGGCGTTGTCAAATGAGCTTGTCATTCTGGGTCGAGCTCTTTCTCTCGGAGCTCTCAATCCTTTGTTAACTGAAGTTCGAGTTCGGTGCGTTTCTTTGTTTCGGCATTAAGATTCGCCCGTAACTCTGTAAGTTGCCTCGGCTCCATTGAAACTTCAAGCCAGGTATCTGCAGCCGGTCGTCTGGTAGTAACTATAATAAAAATTGTAGCGAAAGAATACCTTAAGATATCGTGGAAATGTAATTTTATCCCACAGACGGCGCCAACTGTAATGGCCAAATTATGTAAGCTCGAAATTGCTTAGAATTTGCTATCACACCAATAAACCTATAATAATATTCTAATGGAAAATAAGAAATGAAATAGGTGATTTTAGTGTGGAAAACCTCTGAATAGGTAAAAAACCATGACCTCGAGTGGAGGATTTTTGTCAAAGTATCTTTATTGCTTGAGGCGGATATCTAATTACAAGTGATCTTTAGATATAGAAATGCTTGAACATTGTAATTATGAAGTTTGAATGTTGCTGAGAATAAAAAATAAGTAGTTTCTTAATGATCTCTTGTGTAATTTTTTGGTCCTTACTTCTTTTGGAACTTTTCCTTTATATAGGCCTACTACGCAACTCTTCATCGTGGTTGAGCACGTTTTCCGAACAATGTGGTTAGTGACGGTTGACTGAATAACTGACGAGTTCCTGAGAGATAGGTGTCTTTGACTAAATGATGCTCTTTGGTTAAAGTTTGGCCCACGTTCTTAACCAGTTCGTAGAGTAGGTTGGAATGTTTGACTGGGGAGGAAGTGTTAAAAATGCGTGAATCTGAGATGGAGGTAATTCGAACTAGGTGAGCTTGTTTTTAGGTTAGATCGAGGGATAGGTCCCTACATCTTCGAATACACTTTTATGTTTTAATAACCTATTTCTTTAGGCGTTTAAGGGCATATTTGTCATATTTTGTAACAAGGAATTTGTAACCCTATAAAAGGGGCAAGGCCATGCAAGATCCTGGAGGTTAGATCAATGCAAAAATTCTAAGAGAGAAACTTTGGGTTTGAGAGGAATTCGATTGTAATTGATTTCAATTAAACAATTCAAGCTCTAAAATGGATTTTTCCCAACCAATTGGCTTGTTCTTCATACTTTTCTGCTAATTAAGGTTTCTCAATCGTATTGTCGATTAAGAGAGGTGGCAGAGAGTTGTCCCTCTGCCATTCATCTTCTTGTATAAAGCATATTCATATCATCTATAATTAGAAGACCTAAACTAAGAAAATATAGAGTTTTGTTACCATTTGTTTGTTTGATGTTTTAAGATATTAAAAAAAGCTCTCGCTCTCTTCTCAATCTGTCTTGCTCACCTTTTTTTGTCTCAAAACATCAAACAAACAATGGGGCCTATTTTTGTATACGTGGCAGTCTTTTGGAGGGTCAAGAAATGAAGGAGGATGTTAAAGATCTCACAATAAAAAAAATTGTAACTAGATCAGTGGTCTCCTCTTCTACAAAAAAAGAAGAGCCAGCAATGATATTCGCATCTGATGGTGGGTGGATGTATAATTTTGATTTTTTAGACCTTTTCGTGTTAATTTTGATATAATATGGCATAATCATTAAAGTAAATATGATGTGTTGACGTGACTAATTCGGTTAGTGAATCTAAAAGACCCCAAAAATCTAAAAAGAACATGCTATTACGAGGAAAAGTGATAAAGTTAAGATAATACAAATTTTCAATCTTTCTCTAAAACGAAGGACTATGTACGGTTACATGCCGTATTGACAACGATCGCAGTCTTGATACGTGAAGAGCTTGAGTTAGTCATGGTGATTTTTGGCTTTATATGAACATAGAATGGCATTCTTCTCCAACTGCCAATGACGTTTCCAAAATCCAAATTCTTAATGCGGAAACCTCTCAAATTGGTCATCCTTCATTAAACAACCTTGTTCCCTTGCACCTTGGAAGAGATATTATGGTGTAACAACTAGGTTGGGATAAGGGGCGGAACTACTAGAAGACTCACCCGGGCTATAGCTCGGGGTAAATCTTCAAAATAATATTATTTTTTAGTAGTTTCTCTCAAAGGTGTATGTAAGTCAAAGTTTGGTACCTTTATATTTCTTAAACTCATCACCATCATCATCATCATCTGACCTACTTCTCTTATCTCCTTCTTCTTCTCCCAAACTGTAATGGCGCGTTTTCTAGAAGAATAATCTTTGCCAATACTTTTCGTAAGAAAGGTGCAATAATAACCTAAATAAGCAAGATTTTACGTAGAAAATTTAGTAAAGGTTGAGAAAAACCACGACCTCGAGGAGGGTTTTGATGTAAAATCCAATATGCTGCTAGTTATTACATTTTTTTGATTAACTGTAGGGTAAGAATGTAAGAATAGTAAGGTTGCGGATCTGAATAATCTATTATATGCCTGTATTTATAGTAGATACATACATTTTACAAAAAAGAAAGAAACAGTCTCCTATTTCGGGGGGAGTGGGCAAACTTCACAGATCTCTAACAACTCTTTCTTGACCAGGCACAACAGCTACTTTTAGTAGATCGAGGACTTTTGATAACTTCTCGACTGCTGTGTGTCTTAGACTATGCAATGTTGACTGTCTTCGACTATGGTAATCCGGCTTATCCTTGCTGAATTTGGGAAATATGCAACTACAATCGCCCCATTCTCGATAGAAGTACTTGTTGTTTTATCAAGAAGAAATTGGAATTCCAAAAGGTTGCCGATATCTTTAAAAGTCTTCATGTTGTCATTTTTGAGGTTAAAGTTAAATAAACCTGGTCATGTTTTTCCCGATGAGTAATTAATACGAGACATTGGACCTGCCAAAATTCAAGTGAGGTATAAATAGACGGTGCTAAGAAGGGTTTTGTGGTGGTGGATTGTAAGGATGTTGCCCAAAGTGTGGCGTAGCGAGTTGCCTGAGGATGAAGATGGTGACTGTAATGACCAAGCTGTGGTAAAGTTTTGTCCCAAACTGGCTCTTTGTTATCCTGCAATTGATGTCATCATGGTATGGAGGGCGGGGGGAGGTAGAGTCAGAGAGTGTGTTTGCGTGGGATATATGTTTGGGTTGGGTTCAGTTATCGTTGGTAAAGGTATGAAAGCTGACCACAATGTTGGGGAAGGGGGTACTGTTTATATTGAAGATGAGGATGTGAAGAATGGTTGGGCGTCCAGGGATCTTGTCGAACGAAAGAAGCTTCTTACAATCTTCTGCTACCTATCATCTGCAGAGACAACTCTGTTTAGAGGTTTCATGACCTGAGGTTCATTGAGTTTCTTAGGATATCATTGCCCCTGCTGCCAGAGATAATATTAGATTCGGGTGAAAAAAAAGTAAAATATTAGATCCTAGTGAAAAGTATAGGTATAGCAACTAGTTCTTGAGTTCGAATGTAAAGAGAGTAGTAAAATTGGATGTAATGTATTTGAAGGAGTGAGTTATCGAATGTAATATATAATAGTTAGTTCAATGAATACATTTTTTGTTTCGACTTCTTTTTTTAATTTTGTCGAGTATATATAGATATATATATTTTTTAATACGTAAGTGCTTAAACTATTATGATGCCGAAGTAAAATGTGTTGAATATGTATAGCTGGATGGTTTAAACATCTCGAAGTATAGTTGATTGAGTGGGGTTAGTAGCGGATTTCAAGGTTGATTGATTTGACTGTTAGAAATGTAAAATTCCAAGGAGAAATAAATGTTTGTTGTGATGGCTTGGACTTTTACTATAAGTATCCCCTGGATGTTTGAAATTGAGAGTTGTGTGTTGAAGAAATGGTGAAGACTAGATCTCAAGTTTGGAATGAGGTTTTTAACCGTGTTAAGGTTAAGTATTGGGAATTATACAGTCAGTATTTTGGTAATCGGAATGCTAACATTCACTTGGAAGATCCTGTTGAGCCAGATTATGAAGGGATGATCGAGGCAGAGGTAAAGGATGTTGAAGAGGATTCCAATTTCGTTGTTAACTGTAATTCTGGAGTCTACCTGAACGTGTGAGTTAAATGTATACTCGTACGAAGATGTTGATTAGGAAAGAAGATGTTGATGTAGTTAGGAGTTTATGAATTGTATTTGTGGAAGTAGATAAATGTAATGGTCGAATGATGATTGAAGATGAAATGATAATAGAATTCGATGTCAGAATGTAGTTGTCGATGTTTTGTTATGTTAAATTATTATCGAATATGTTTTGGACTTAGTAAAATTGTGAAATGTAGTAATGTGTTATTCGTTGTATTTGTAATGTCGAATGAATTTTTGTAAATTGATTGGATTGATAAAAATTTGTCGCAGATATAGGAATTTGTAAATAAGGTAAAAATGTGCGGAGGTAGTGAGAGGATTAAACATGGCAAGTTTTCTGGAAGGATAATCTTTGCCAATATTTTTCGTAACAAAGGTGCAATAATAACCTAAATAAGTAAGATTTTACGTGGAAAACTCAGTAAAGGCTGAGAAAAACTACGACCTCGAGGAGGGTTTTGATGTAAAATCTAATATACTGCTAGTTATTACAAGTTTTTGAGTGACTGTAGGGTAATGAAGTAAGAATAGTAGGGTTGCAGATCTGAATAATTTATTCTCTGCCTGCATTTATAGTAGATATTGGCAGTTTACAAATAGAAAGAAACAATATCCTATTTCGGGGGGAGTGGGCGAACTTTACGGATTTCTAATAACTCTTTCTTGGCCACGCATAATGGCTACTTTTAGTAGGTCAAGGACTTATGGTAACTTCTCAACTGTTGTCTATCTTCGACTATGCAATGTTGACTGTCTTCGACTATGTTATGCCGGCGTATCCTTGCCTAATCTGGGAAGTATGCTACTACACAAACCCAAACCCCATTTCACCATCAACATCATCTTGAAAGCTGAATTTGAAATTTTCGGTTCTTACTGACTCTGCATTTAAGTCCCAATATGATTTAGTAGTAGTGGTGGTGTTTATCTTATTGGTGAAGCAAAGGGTGATTCGAGTGGGAGAAGAGGAATTGGGGTTTGAGGTTTTGGGGATAAGTAGTGAGGAGGGAGTGGTGGAGGAGAGGAGATGAATGAGTACTTCCATGAGAGGTGGATGAAGGACCATCAACCACAGGGGCGGAACCACTGGAAGACTGAGTGGTTATTATTAGATCCCTCCACAAATTCCTCTCCCAATTAAATATTACCACTTGCACATTGTTTGCAAAAGTAAGCAATTGCTTAAATCTCTCTTTGGAAGCATGACCAGTATTGTTCTTCTAAAAATCGTGAAGTAATGTAGTTCTTTACAGTAGCCCAAATTAGATCCCGATATATATATTTAGCCAAGTTAGAATTAGGTGATAGTCATACATATTTTGTTTAGTCATAAATTACGCTAAGTTTGTATAATTTATTTTTTTGGGGCAAACCCCACCTTTTTTTAGCCCCCCTAATATAAATTATGGGTTCCGCCCCTGGTTGGGATATATGCGGATGGTATCTACACTATCTGCTTTGGAGTTGGAAGATAAAAGAGTTGTAATAGACCCGTAAACTGTAAAGGCCCACAAGCTGCTTTTCACAAGTTGTTTTCATTTTGTAAATTCTTGATAACTGTTTGGGATATACTCAAGCTAAGAAGCTGAAACCCAATAATGTTACAAAACATCATGTACATATATAGTAAAGAGAAAAGGGAGGGGATTTAGAAACTCACAAATCAAACACTCAAGTCTCACTCAATTCCAACTACTCATCTCTATTAGATGAGTGGCTCTCAAAAATAGAGAGGTGACAATTGTTAATAATAGAGAAATGAGGTGGTAATAGAGAGGTGACTTATCATTCCTTTCTCTCACTCTTCACGTGTTCCATTTGCTCACTCTCTTTTATTTGAAATTCAAATCATCTTTCTTTCACCATAAGGAACAACTCACTCCCTCTTTCTCTCTCTCTCTCTTCAAGAGAAAATTCCTCATATCTACTCTCCTATCTAACAATCTGGGTTCCCATCTAGCAATCTGCGTTCCATCTAACAATTGTTTTGAACGATACGATTCATTATAGAGAGTAGTTTTTTTTGAAATTTTTGTAATTGTTGACTGTGATTTGGGAAGATGTCTGTGTCTAAAGCACTCTCTCTCTCTTTGATCTATAATAACCTAAATCTTAAAAGTGAGTGTGATACATTTGGTGAATCATCGATGTCATTTGGAGTTTTACTCTCAAAGAATCATTGTTGCCATTTTGTGAATCTTTTGAACTCTATATCTCTCTCTCTCAAGAAGAAATCCTTAGCTTTGAAGTATTTATCACAAACGTCTTTGATCCATTGTGCATATCTATATAGAACCAAATTTGGGCTTGTTATCCTTTCCCTCATTCTCCAATGTATTGGGACGACATAATTTTTGAGTATGCGAAATTTGCATAATCTGAACTGTACCCAATGAAAATTGTCGATATGAACTGTACCCGACGAAAATTGTCGATCTGAATTGTACCCGACAATTTTGAGTATGTGAAACTTACATAATCTGAACTGTACCCAATAATAATTGTTGAACCCGACAATTTTGAGTATGTGAAACTTGAATAATCTGAAATGTACCCGACAATAATTGTCGAACCTAACAATTTTGAGTATGTGAAACTTGCATAATCTAAACTGTACCCGACAATAATTGTTGAACCCGACAATAATTATTACAACCGACAATAATTGTTATAGATGAACTTACATAATATTACATATTGCTGTACTAGATATTGTCGATGACGTAGTTAGTCGACAATATCTAGATGGTTTATTTGTAACAATTTGGACAGTAATTATCGAGATATGCATTACTCGAGATATTCTTGAACCAATAGTAGAAAGTAAGATTCAATGTATTCCCATTCACAGGTTCATTCAAGACAATACAATCTAAAACCAAACCAAAATAATAAGAATTAAACAAGGGATCCCATTAAACCTTAAACCACTAGCTAGTACAACAATCCTCCCAAATTCTATCGTAATCTCAAAATCTTAGTGACAATGCGACCAATAATCTGCGATGATGGGGAGAACGAAGAAGAGAAATTTTGATCTGAGTACATAAAATGTTGGTTCTGGTTATCATCGTTCCTGAGAGTGATCTTCTCTGATGGGGAGAGAGAGAGACTTCAATTTGTGTTTTACGCCGATCTTCATGAGTAGAGAAAGAGAGAGAAAAAGAACAGATTTGGAGTGAAAGAGATAGAAAATGGTTGTTTTTAAATTAGAATTGAAGAGAGGAGTGAAAGAGATAATTCTAGCCACATCACGTAAAGAGAGAGAGAGAAAGTCTTCCCCCTCATTTCTAGCTAATTGTTTCATTTATCTATTTGCCACATTCCTTATTATGTGAGCCACTCATCTAATATAGATGAGATGAGTGGTTGATATTGAGTGAGACTTGAGTGTTTGGTTTTTGAGTGTCTCTAAATCCTTCCCCAAGAGAAAATATCAAAATTTATATACGCTTAAGGATGTTAGTTTAAATGCAGCTTACTTGCTCAGGACCACCCATGGTATCTTGGAGTAAATTCCTGGTTACATGCCTCCGTATGGCAAAATTTATTGTCACGCCAATGTTTGACACAGTTTTCTACGTTAATACTTTTGCAGACAACGACTGAACTGTTCCAGAATAGTTCACAAAAAAACACTTGAAAGAGTTGCTTCTTAGAGCATCTTCGACAACATGGTATATTCTTACACTTTTTACATACTTTTTCAAAAACTCCTTCCAAAAGGAGTATGGTGTTTAACATACTCACCCTCGTACCCCTCCAAAGTATGCGAATCCGGAACTTGGAGAGTGGTATGTGCATACCTTGTGGGTCCCCACAATCCCCACAACTATTTCTTTTTTTCCTTTTTTTTCTCTCTAAGAATATTGTGGGTCCCATTTTTTAATAAAAATATCCTCTCATATCTAAAATAACATTGTGGGTCCTAATTTTAATATAAAAAAACTAAATTTGGAGAGAAATCTGTTGGAGCAAAGTAGTATGCTCTTAGCATTTTAGCAAGGGCGTAGTACTAAAACTGTGCTCTATACTTTTGGTACTGCTTTTACAATTACAGAAGAAGAAATCTGAAACACCCTCCCTTGCATAAATTTATTTCCTTCTAAATGTCTTCCAAGCCGTAAACCCCTTTTAGGGGACATGTATGCATCTATTCCGCAGACGGTTCTCCAAGCCGAATTCAGAGCTTTGTAAAGTCCCTGAATCCTTGAGTTTGAAAACAAATTAGCTTATCTTTCCGTCCTGCCATAAGTGATTTGTGATCTCAGTGCATGGGTTAAGCATTAGGCCATGTTTGTTTGTTTGTTTTTTTTATGGGGGGGGGGGGGGGGGGGGGGGTGAGAAGAGGTTGGAAGAGGTAGGAAATTTTGAGGTTAGAAGATTGGAAAAAACTCGCGTGCGTTTGGCTGAATGTTAAAACTTGTACTTAAAATACTGACTTCTTACTTCAACTTCTTACTAGTCTGTTTGGCTGAACCATCTATTTTGACCACAGATTAAAAGTTTCTCCACAAAAATATCAAAATACATATAAACCACATTTTAATTTCTAATTCATCATATATTAATGAGGTAGAGAGAGTTGTATAAGGGTTGGAGAGAGAGAAAAAAAAAAGTTTTATGAGGGTGGGAAAGAAAGGTGGGAGAGAGGGGATAGAAAGAGAGGTGAGAAGGAGAGGTAGAGAGATAAGGGAGAAAGAGAGAGTTGTATACGGGTAGGAGAGAGAGGGGATAAAGAGAGAGGTAGAGAGATAAGGGATAGAGGGAAAGTTGTATGAAGGTGGAAGAGAGAGGGGAGAGAGAGAGGGGATAAAAAGAAAGGCGAAAGGAAGAGGTAGAGAGAGAGAGTTGTATGAGGGTAGGAGTGAGAGGGGATAGAGAGAGAGGAGATATAGAGAGGGGTGAGATGGAGAGGTAGAGATATAAGGGAAAGAGAGAGGGGAGGGAAAGAGAGAGGTGGAGAGATAGGAGGGAGAGAGGGGGAGGGGAAAATGTTGGGTGAGTTTTTATTTGGCTTATTTAGGGTTAAGGTGACTTTTTATTTGGAAAACCCCAAAATACCCCTACTTAAATAGGTCAGGGGTGTGGGAAACGACCAAACCATGGTATAGCGGGGAAACGACTAGTCAAAGCCAAGTCAAAGCCAAACTAGAAGTTTTTTGGCTGGAAGTCAACCCAAAAAACTTCAAGGGGGTGTGAATTTTTAGGTTGGAAGTAAGCCAAACTTCCAGCTTTCATTTTTTTTGGAGAGAATGCCTACTTTTATAATAATAATAAAAACATGTCAAAGGTGAGAAGTTTCCAAAAGATCACACCTCTTCTCACCCTTGACCAAAAAACAAACATGGCCTTAGATTCTGACGATCCTTAGAAACATGCCTATTTAAGAACTTGAGGATATTAGCTTGTATAACCATAACAAATGTGAGCTATTCTGGGACAATTCAGTCGTTGTCTGCCCAAGTGTTAACGTAGAAAATTGCGCAGAATAAATTTTGCCATACAGAGGCATGCAACCAGAAATTAGCTCCGAGATACCATGGGTGGTCCTGAGCAAGTGAACTAGTCCATATAAAATTTGATCTTTTCTCTTTACTATATATGTACATCATGTTCTGTAGCTGTAACATTATTGAGTTTCAACGTCTTAGCTTCTTGATTACCCTTGTCACCAAGAGTATATCCCAAACATTTATCAAGAGTTTACAGAATGAAAATAACTTGTGAAAAGCAGGTTGTAGACCTTTACAGTTTGCGGGTTTATTACAGCTCTTTGATCTTCCAACTCCAAGGTAGATAGTGTAGATACTATCCGCGAGTATCCCATGTTAGAAAATAACTTGTGAAAAGCAGGTTACAGACCTTTACAGTTTGCGGGTTTATCACAGTTCTTTGATCTTCCAACTCCAAGGTAGATAGTGTAGATACTATCCGCGAGTATCCCATTTTAGAAAATAACTTGTGAAAATCAGGTTGCAGATCTTTACAGTTTGTGGGTTTATCACAGCTCTTTGATCTTCCAACTCCAAGGTAGATAGTGTAGATACAATCCGCGAGTATCCCATGTTAGGAAACCGAGGGGGAAAATCGCAACGCGGAAGCACAATATGATTGAGCAAGAACTGAAGAACTAACTCTAACCACCGAGAATTCAATCTAAAGCTATAAACATATACACAAGGTTTAAATTAGGTGGAAACCCTAAAATGATCAAAACCACCCCCGATAAGCACGACGAATCTATTATCACTTAGGGTTATAAAAAGTTTCATAGATTACTCAACCTCACCTCTACCCTTACAGATACTCCCCAACAAGAAATTCTCGAAAGAAAATCCAAGAAATCTCTCTAGAGTAAAACCCTAGATATCTCCCTTTTTTATCACTCTTTTCTCTCATTGTACGGAGGCTTTTAACTTACACTCTATATTTATAGATTTTCTATTAGGTCATGAGTGAAGTACGTATCACGAGACAAACCATCGCTTTGGAATATATCCCATTCACAACGAACTTAAAAAAAACAGAGTGTTTTTCGTTCGAACGACCTAACTCTCGTTCGAACAACTTCAAAGGAAGCTTTTTCATTCGAACGACTTCGTATGTTTTGAGCCGTAACCTAACAATCTCCACCTCGGCGAAAAAACCGTTTCTTCCGCTGCATTCGTCGTGTATCCTTGTCGCATTTCCCCTATGGGTAACTTCTCAATTAAGAGAATTAACCGAGTCTAGGCTTTTCTTAGACCCCCCAATCGGAACCCACTTTTTGATCATCTTTGAAGACCGTGCCATTGCTCCACGTTGAACTAAATTTCCCTTTCGAGAAATCTCCATAGCTTTATCAGTACATGCAACCGTAACATCTCCACCCACTAATTTACCAACTAATGCATACAAGTTCCCGCTAAGAACTCCCTTTGTGATCAAAGAAGACTTCTAATAAACTTTCATTAATTACTCTACCTCGCCCGGAGTAATTGTAACTCTCATTATCTAATTTGGAAAGTGAAATTAGATTATGAGTTATAATCGGCACACGTCGAACATCATGAAGAACTACGATGCGCCCATCGAACATCCTCACGCGAATATTACCCACTTTCGAAATCGGCCTTCTAGAGCCATCACTCGTCGACATAAACTTGCTACCTTCACACCTTGCATATTTGCCAAACCATGCCTTGTGTGTGCATACATACATTGTAGCCCCACTATCAAATACCCATCCTCTATCGTGGCGAGAACCATCAGCGACTACCATGAGGAGCGCCTCGTCACCATCGTTACTAGTAATCATTACTAGTTTGTTAGTGTGACTTTCGAAGCCCTTTGCCGAACTTACTCCTTTACCTTTCTCAGCTTTGCAATCCGATCTATAATGACCCGATTGACCAAAGCGCCAACAAGTTCCTTTTCTAAACTTATTAAAGCTTTTCTTCCGAATTGCCACCATTGTCGAGTTTTCCACAGAGGATTTGCTACTCTTAAGCCTTCTCTCCTCGGAAAGAAGCATACTTGTAACCTCCTCAAAACTAAAGGTTTCCTTCCCATACATCAACGTAGGTTGAAGATGCTTGAAGGTAGAAGAAAGATATCATATGAGATGAAGCGCCTTATCTTCATCCTCAAATTTAACTCCGATCGATTCCAATTCAGAAATAATCCCGTTCAAATAACTTAGGTGATCACCAACATTCATACCCTCATCCATCCTAAGCATATAAAGCCATTCCTTGAGGTATAAACGATTCAAAAGACTCTTCGTTTGGTACAAACTTTCAAACTTTTCCCAAAGACCCTTTACGGTCTTCTCCCCAACCACGTTTGCCAAAATGTTTTTTGCGAGACAAAGGCGTATCCTGATCTCATCCCTCAATCCAGATCTTCCCGGTCTTCTTCATCGTCGTCCGTTTTCTGGGCCGTTTTACCTTCAACCGTAGTTTTAGGTATAGGCTTTCCTTTCAGTGCCTTGTATAACCAGCCTTAAATCAAGACATCTTGGACTTGTATTTGCCCCAATTCAAAATTAATCTTCCCATCGAACTTCTTCACATTAAATTTGATCGCGTTAGAGTATTTAGATCCTCCCATCTTGCTTCTCTACTTGTCCCAAACCTCGCTCTGACACCAATTGTTAGGAAACCGAGGGGGCAAATCACAACGCGGAAGCACAATACGATTGAGCAAAAACTGAAGAACTTACTCTAAACATAGAGAATTTAATCCAAAGCAATAAATACATACATAAAGTTTAAATTAGGTAGAAACCCTAAAAGGATCAAAACCACCCCCGACAAGCACGACGAATCTATTATCACTTAGGGTTACAAGAAGTTCCAGAGATCGCTCAACCTCACCTCTACCCTTACAGATAATCTCCAACAATAAACCCTGGAAAGAAAACCTAAGAAATCTCTCCAGAGTAAAACCCTAGATTTATCCCTTTTTTCTCTAACTCTTTTCTCTCACTGTACGGAGGCTTTTAACTCACACTCTATATTTATAGACTTTCTATTAGGTCATCAATGAAGTACGTGTCAGAAAATACAAATGAGGTTTTGGTTTGAATGGTAAAACTAAGTGTTTAGTCCCACATTGGATATCAGAGAAACTTAACTCTCTAATATATAAGTAAGTTTAACACTTAACTTGTTGTGATGTGTATGAGAGTTGGTGGGTCACACGTGCATATGCGACATGTGGAACCCATGTGTGCAAACTAGCTTGGGTGCATGGGCTACCCATGGGTTTGCTCGATCGACCTAGGAACCCGCTTATTATTATAAGTCTTTGATTGGGCCTTGGGGCAATAGGCTAATGGGGATTCTTTGGAACACTTAGTCATTTTTTTAGGATTGAGGTGTGAGTTAGATTGTCTCTAACAGATGCACCTTAAGGTGTGACTCTTGGTGAAGAGTCACCTGTGCTTTATATAACCCAACTTCGTTTATTATCATCAGTTTTTTAGAGTTTTCTTGAGTCATTTTCAAGAGAAAAAATAGACGCAATCAAAGTTTGTTTGGCAGAGAGATAAACGTGTTTTTTTCCCTCTGCAGTTGATCGTTGTATCCAGGGAGACATGGGCCTACATTCCTATAAAGCACTGTGGCAGGGGCAAATATTTCTTAAGGAGATAGTGTGTATACACTAGACTCGATCATCTCCTTAAGAGGTGTTGTTTGTTCATGCAAATTGGAATACAGTACGCATCACAAAACAAACCATCGCTTTGGAATATATCCCCTTCAGAACGAACTTAAAAAGAAAAAAATAGCGTTTTTCGCTCGAACGACCTAACTATCGTTCGAACGACTTCAACAAAAGCTTTTTCGTTTGAACGACTTTATGACTCGTTTGAACGACTTCGTCTGTTTTGAGCCATAGCCTAACTTCCCAACCTAGTTGTTAACGTCATAATGTCTCTTCCAAGGTGATTATGTTGCAAGAGAACAAAGTTTTTTATGAAGGATGACCAATTTGAGAGGTTTTCGCATTAAGAATTTGGATTTCGGAAACTTCATTGGCAATTGGAGAAGAATGTCATGTAGAACATGTATTCAGAATTGAGTCGAAGATGATCAAAAAGGAAATTGAAAACACTAAAGATCGAGGCTTGCAGTCACTGCAATTTCCTTAAGACAGATTTCACCCTGCGTATGGTGCTTCACAGTTTTCACGGTGCATGTCTCCTAAGATACAACGATCAAATCATATAGACTTGTAGTACTCAAGTCGATATGCTTGTCGAACTATCTGTAATTTTACTCTCAAGAAGGAAGGAAGGAAAAAAAAAGGAAATGAGATTCCGATATTTTTCTGTGTCTCAAACACATCATGAACAATGATTAAATAAAGGAGAAGGTGTTCTTTAGAAGCACCTGTAGACGGGGTTGCATCCCAAAACATATCTCTGAGAAGAGTTATGTCTCTTGAAGAGTAACTGCATGTTTTATTCTAATAGAATCTATTTATGTTCGAAAACATTTCTTACTGCCAGATTTATTCGAATAAAATCATAATCTATTCGAATAGATTCTTCCTGCAAGATTCTATTCGAATACAATCTTATTCAAATAGACTTATTCGAATAAAATCTATAAAATAGTCCAAATGGGTCATGGGTTGGTTCGTGCACGCAAGCCCTTGGGCGCCCTCATAACAAACCTTCCCACACTCGCCTCATACACTTGTGAGGACACCACTTACTTTTACATGTAACCCAATATAAAGTGAAAATACTCTTTTCACTTATCCAATATGGGACTAACAATAATCACCAAGGTTTTATTCAAACTACAACGAAAAGACATACATTTTTTTCCAACAATCCCCCACATTTGAATGAAAATGGGAAAGACGAGAAAGAACAAGAATCTTGAGAGTAATGGTAGGAATGGCTCTGCATCGAAAAAGGTGTCTTGTGGACTTGAACCTTTTTTAGTGAAGCACTATCGGACATACTTGGCTAAACAGTGAACATGATGTCTTAAACTGTTCAGTCGTTGATGTAAGCCCAGATAATAGTATTCTCATAGAAGCGGCCCTCACTTCTCACTCATATAGGAGATTTCCTATTAAGAGTACCCTGATGTACTCTACTTGTATGCACAAGCTATAGAAATCATTAAAAACAAAGTTTACCCTAACAGACTTTGTAAGTTGCACTGTTATATCAGGAATGAGCTGGAGACCTAGTCTCCACAGTGCTTGGGTGAATATCCCTTAATCAGTTTTCCTATTGAACCTGGATCTTGGGATCCTTCAGTCAACTTGGTTAGGTTACCATTGAGATTACTCGTGGATTGGCCGTATTAATCCCATTCCTTTTGATGTACAATATACTTGCCCTTTCGATAACCCTTTTGTACATGGATTCACAAGGTTGTCTTTAGATTTTACAAAATTAATGGATATGATTCCATTCGCAAGTAACTGCTTAACGGTATTATGTCTACGATGTATATGTCGTAACTTACCATTATACACTTGATTCTTAGCCCTTGCTAGTGCTGTTTGATTATCACAATAAATACATATAGCAGGCACAAGTTGTGGCCATAAAGGAATATTTTCTAGAAACTCTCGAATCCATTCTGCTTCTTCTCCAGCTTTGTTCAAAGTAATGAACTCAGATTCCATCGTGGAACGAGCTATACATGTTTATTTATGAGATTTCCATGATATTGTTGCACCTCCAAGTGTGAACACATATCCAGTAGTGGATTTTGACTCGTCAGAATCCGAAATCAAATTTACATCACTATATCCTTCAAGTAAAGCTGGATAAGTAGTGTAGTGCAAACCATAGTGTAAGGTGCACTTTAAGTACTTTAAAACCCTAACGAGTGCCACCCAATGTGCATCTCCAGGATTACTCGTATATCGACTCAGTTTACTTACTGCATAAGAAATATCTGATCTGGTACAGTTCATAATATACATGAGACTGCCTATGATACGTGAGTACTTAAGTTGAGAAATGCTTTCTCCCTTGTTTTTCGCTAAGTTTTGAGTTCTATCAAATGGTGTTTTAACACCTTTGCATTCAAACTTATTGAATCTCTTAAGCACGTTTTCTATATAATCTGTTTGTGACAACACAATTCCCTGTGATGTTCTATTAATCTTGATTCCAAGAATAACATCTGCAATACCTAGGCTCTTCATGTCAAAGTTCCTGGTCAGCATTTTCTTAGTGAACTTTATTACATGAATATTAGTCCCCAAAATCAACATATCATCTACATAAAGACATACAATTACGCATGCAGCATCAATGCATTTATAATAAACACATTTGCCACATTCATTGATTTTAAATCCATCTTTGATCATAACATGATCAAACTTTGCATGCCATTGTAAGGGGGTTTGTTTTAATCGATACAAGGACTTCACAAGTTTACAAACTTTGTGTTCTTGCCCTTTGACAATAAACCCTTTAGGTTGGTTCATATAAATTTCCTCATCTAATTCACATGATCAAACTTTGCATGCCATTGTAAGGGCGTTTAGAAAAACAGTTTTCACATCCATTTGATGTATTTCAAGCTTATGCAAAGCTGTAATAGCTATCAACATTCGTATAGATGTTGTTCTTGTAACTGGTGAATAAGTGTCAAAGTAATTTAGGCCTTCCTTTTGCTTAAATCCCTTAGCAAAAAGTCGCGCCTTGTACTTGTCTATAGAACCATCAGGTTTTATCTTTCTCTTGAAGATCCATTTACAACCGATTGGTTTGTTATCAGGTGGAAGAGTTACCAACTCCCGCGTATGATTTTGCATAATAGAATCAATTTCACTATGCACTGTCTCTTTCCAACTAGGAGCCTCAGGAGTTGACATGGCCTCCTTGAAGGCTTGAGGTTCATTCTTTAATAGGTTAGTTAGATATTAAGGACCGATTCTTACGGATGTGGTCTTAACACATTTTCCACGTCTAAGTTCTGGAGCTTGCTCAGAACTTTCAGGCTTAAGATCACTAGCTGAAGCAACGTCATGTAATCTTTTCAGAGAATTTGCATTATCACTCTTTTTGCTTGGGAAAATATCCTTAAAAAAGATAGCATCACGTGATTTGATGAATGTATTCTCATGTATATCAGTGATCTCTGATTTGTGTACCAGAAACCTGAATGCACTGCTATTATTAGCTTTGCCAATAAAAATACAGTCAATGGTTTTGGGTCCCAATTTCACAAGTTTGGGAACTGGAACTTGCACTTTTACAAGACACCCCCACACTTTCATGAATTTAAAGGAAGGTACTCTACCTTTCCAAAGTTCATAAGGAATGCTCTTAGCAGAGACACACCCTTCAATTCTACGATCAGTATACAAGCATGATTCTCATCATAACTTATAACTTTGTAATTCTCATCATAAAGATGAAACCTCTTAGTCCAATTCAATCACTAACCCTTGAACTTTCATGGCTTACCATTAGAAGTTACCTATGCCTGCCACAACATTACATATACTTTCTAAAGGACCCAAAACATTGGTTTAGGGCATTTCCTGAGTAAATAGAGAATGCGATACAATACTTCACAAGTATATATGATACTCATCACCTGCATCACAATACATATTGCTAAGTGATACATCTCGACGAGTCGAGGGCTACCAATAAATTGGAAAGAATCCTCAAATCAGTAATGATTCCATACTGAGTATTCCCCAAGTAGTTACTAAATAACTAGTCATAGTTTGCATTTCATACCGGAAATGCTGAGTCTCATGAGCGACACTAATAATAGATAGCAGACAGTATAAATAATTCTCCAAATTCTGTAAGGTCAAGTTCTGCTTCTATGTTGATGATCTCTACATCTCACACAAAAATGATGCATAATATCCCTCAACCATCTCCGGTCCTCAATACCTATGACCTGTATTAGGCATGTGGTAGAACTTTGGATGCCCAATACTAGCACCCTAAGTGATTTCCAAACTCTCCATAATAAAGAGCAACCACCGATCTCTGTACTCATATAAAATGATCATGAGCATGTGAAAGCGCTCATCTAAATCAAAACGAGATGGAGAAGATTTTAAAGTCATCCTCATTACATAGTAGAAAATCCATCATATTGAATTCTACTGATTCCACGATTCAAATGGGTTCACCCTGAATCGTTCCCCAAATGCCGTGTTTGATAAACAAAAAGCATTTTAATGGCAATCGTCGCCAATGAGAAAATTGTCCTCCATTAAATATATGGAATCCCAATCATCAAAATCTAGTAATCATAATCGATGAAGACGACTATTAAACCGACTATGACATCTACTTTGATTTAATTTGAAGGAGTTCTCTCTACAAATTCTTCAAATCAGTGAATGGAAACAAGATGCTTCATTCTTCTATCTCCAACTTATGATGGAAGGAAAAATATATGAATCATCTCCCTGGAGTAGCAAAGCCCATGAATGACACATCCACATGAAACATTCATTTCCAACACAGCAATAGGAAGAAAAAAAATACAACTTTTTCCCAAAGCCAACAAAAATGAAAGAGATCGCCACAAATGAAAGAGACTAACCCATTCAGAATATAGTTCCTCAATCCCAATTTTGCGATCACCTTGAAAGAGGTAACCCTATCATCAGACCCATCTGTCGCTCATCTGCATTGTGCCAATATAGAGAAACACGCTTTCCTCTTGAAACTATTGCCTCTCTAAGTCTCGTTTATCGTGAAATCCTTTCCTCTCTTGAATGTATGCATGATCATATTGCATCATCCAAATCCTGTGACAAAACACACAAAAGAAACATGATTACTATGTTTTGTCATTTCTTATACATTAAAAAAAAAATCTCCCCTTCATTGAAATTCTCTAGCTTTTCTTGATGAACACGAACAGTAGTTTCGCTGATCGACATCTTCGCAAAACTTTAACACAAAGAAGATATATGAAATTTGACTTAAGATTGTAGAACATGTATTTAGAATTGAGTCGAAGATGATCGAAAAGGAAATTGAAAACACTAAAGATCGAAGCTTGCAGTCACTGCAATTTTCTTAAGACAGATTTCACCCTGCGTATGGTACTTCACAATTTTCAAGGTGCCTGTCTCACAAGATACAACGATCGAATCGTATAGACTTGAAACACTCAAGTCGATACGCCTGTCGAACTATCTGTGATTTTACTCTCAAGAAGGAAGGAATGAAAAAGAGGAAATGAGATTCTGATATTTTTTTGTGTCTAAAACACATCAAGAACAATGATTAAATAAAGGAGAAGGTGTCATTTAGAAGCGCACCTGTAGACGGGGTTGCATCCCAAGACATATGTTTTATTCGAATACAATCTATTTATGTTCGAATAGATTTCTTACTGCCAGATTTATTCGAATTCGAATAGAATCATAATCTATTCGAATAGATTCTTCCTGCCAGATTCTCTTCGAATAGAATCTATAAAATAGTTCAAATGGGTCATGGGTTGGTTCGTGCACGCAAGCCCATGGGCGCCCCCCCTATAGCAAGCCTTCACACACTCGCCTCACACACTTGTGAGGACACCACTTACTTACACATGCAACCCAATATAAAGTGAAAATACTTTTTTCACTTATCCAATGTGGGACTAACGTACAATAATTTATTCAAACCACAAAGAAAAGACATGCATTTTTTCCAACATGTCATTCTATGTTCATATAAAACCAAGAATCGCCATGACTGGCTCAAGGTCTTCACGCGTCAAGACTGTACGATTGTTGTCAATACAATATGTAACCGTACATAGTCATTCGTTATAGAGAAAGATTGTAAATTTGCATTATCTCAACTTTACCACCTTTTCGCGTAATGACATGTTTTTATTAGATTTTTGGGGTCTTTTAGATTCACCAGTCGATTTAGTTACGTATTTACTTCCATGATTATGCCACATTATACCAAAATTAACGCGAAAAGGTCGAAAAAATCAAAATTATACACCCACCCACCATTGGAGATGCCAATATTGAAAAATAAAATTGGTAAGAGGAGACCACTGAACTAGTTACAATTTTTTGAGTCTGAGATCCTTAACAGCCTCCTTCATTTCTTGACTCTCTCAAAGACTGCCATGTATACAAAAGTAGGCCCCATTTTTGTGATTTCCTCGGGACCCACTAATGGAGATGATGACCTTTTTTAACAAAGTAACAAACAACCACCTTTTTAGGGTTGCCCATGGTCCGTTTTTAGTTGTTACAGGTTATTTGAGGGAGAGAAGAAGAGTTTGTTATAAAGGTGGTAAAGAGTTGTCTCTCAGCCTTTCGTCTTCTTCTCGTATAGAACACATTCATATTATCTATCAAATGGAAGACCTAAACTGAGAAAAGAGAGAGTTTTGTTGCCATTTGTTTGTTTGATGTTTTGAGACATAAAAAAAGCTCTCGCTCTCTTCTCAATCCGTCTCTCCTAGTGTTTTTTGTTTTGACGAGCATATATAAACATGGCTTCAACCGAGATTACTAGCTTGGAACAGATCAGGGATGAAAATGTTGACCTTGTAAGATCCTCTGTTTTATCTTTTATGTTTCAGTATATTTTCTGGTAGAACGTGTTTTGTATGTTTGAATTATTTTTTCTTTGCAAACCAAGGTGATATGGGTTCATAATTTATCACCATTGGCCTGACTAATCCCTGGGGTGCATGAGGACCCCGCCAACTCACAAGTCAGGATAATTCCTGGCTAGTGGCCTCTGTCGGTGGTGAATGGAACTCAGGATCTCTGCTTGTGGCATGGTCCCAAACCGCTTCGCCAACCCCTGTTGGTTTGGTAGTTTGGTACGCTGGAATTAAACGTTGAATGTAGTTTATTCCTTAAATCGAATCATGGACGTGTTTAATTTCCATATTACTTTTCCTAGCTTTATTTAGTCAGAGACTCAGAATGTATCACATAATTTTTGTAAATACATGCAGTATCTGTAAGATTGGAACAGAAATGGGTGTTGGTATTATTATGTAGAGATTATTAATGTAGGATGCATGTGTTGTGTATGTAGGAGAGGATCCCAGTAGAAGAAGTATTTCAGAATTTGAAATGTACGAAAGAGGGATTAAGAACAACAGATGGGCAGGATAGGCTTGCGGTTTTCGGCCCTAACAAGTTGGAAGAGAAGAAGGTATATAACTCTTTTGCTTTCCTTATGTTATCGATATTTATGTTATAATTTCTAACTTTATAGTTTTGTTATTCGGAACTATTATTTGTAGGAGAGCAAGGTTCTCAAGTTTTTGGGGTTTATGTGGAATCCTCTTTCATGGGTCATGGAAATCGCTGCCATTATGGCCATAGCTTTGGCTAATGGAGGGGGTAAACCTCCAGATTGGCAAGACTTCCTTGGTATCATGGTTTTGCTTGTCATTAACTCCACAATTAGTTTCATTGAAGAAAATAATGCGGGGAACGCAGCCGCTGCTCTTATGGCAGGTTTAGCTCCAAAGACCAAGGTACTTGTAATTCGGTTTTTGTTAGCATTCATGTGTACTTTATACATTCTAAGGTAAAAATTCTGACATGAATATTGCATGCGTGGACAATTGCGCAAAAAAAATTAGGTGCTTAGAGATGGAAAATGGAGTGAGCAGGATGCAGCAATCCTTGTACCAGGAGATGTGATAAGCATCAAATTAGGTGATATTGTACCCGCAGATGCTCGCCTTTTGGAAGGCGATCCTTTAAAGATTGATCAATCCGCCCTTACTGGAGAATCCCTACCAGTCACAAAGAATCCAGGGGATGGGGTCTTCTCTGGATCTACTTGCAAACAAGGTGAAATCGAGGCCGTTGTAATAGCTACTGGTGTTCATACTTTCTTTGGCAAGGCAGCTCACCTTGTTGACAGTACCAACCAAGTTGGTCACTTTCAGAAGGTATTAAGATCATATCATACTTCAAAATTATATCGCTATCATAGAACTTATGTATGTCCCATGATATCAAGTGATGAAAATAATTTCTTTGGGCTATGATTGATCAGGTGTTGACAGCCATTGGTAACTTCTGTATTTGTTCGATTGCTGTGGGGATGTTAATAGAGATAGTTGTGATGTTCCCTATTCAACGCCGCCGATATAGAGATGGGATCGATAACCTTTTGGTGCTCCTCATTGGAGGCATTCCCATTGCCATGCCAACAGTGTTGTCTGTAACCATGGCTATTGGATCTCACAGGCTCTCAGAACAAGGTGCTATCACTAAACGTATGACTGCCATTGAAGAGATGGCGGGAATGGACGTTCTTTGCAGTGACAAAACAGGAACTTTGACCCTCAACAAGCTTACAGTTGATCAAACCATGATTGAGGTTAGAAATTTATTAAAGAAATGGTTACTAATTTATTAAGTACTTTAACAACTTGGGGTTGTGTTTCTAATTGAAATGCAACTTTGCAGGTTTTCGTAAAGGACATGGACAAGAACGCCGTGATCTTGAGCGCTGCTAGAGCTTCAAGGATGGAGAACCAAGATGCCATTGATGCCTCAATAGTTGCCATGTTGGCTGACCCTATGGAGGTATTGAGATATAAATTTAATTATTGGCCATGATTAGTATTATGGTAAACGTTATAAATGATTCACAACTGGCTTGATATTTCATTACTTGTCCATCCCTTTCTTCAACTTTTTGCACCCTTTGGTCAATAATTGAGATAATCCTCAAAAAATTACAATGGAAACTATTTCAAAGATGTTTTCTGATAGATCAATTTGTATATATATATATATATATATATATATATATATATATTTGTGGAAATTTATAAGCGTACCAAGCAACTGTAGAAAATGACCAAACTCATTCTTTATGTGTGCTTTTTTTTTTTTTTTTTTTTTTCATTCCAGGCGCGAGCAGGTATAACTGAGGTGCATTTCCTACCATTTAACCCGGTGGAGAAGCGTACTGCCATCACTTATTACGATGAAAAGGGCAATTGGCACAGAGACAGCAAGGGTGCCCCTGAGCAAGTAAATATTATTTTGAACAAACATCTCACGTTTATATGGAATTATGCCTTTTCTTGTTAGCTAATTAAATGACATTTTGTAATTGTAACAGATTATTGAGCTTTGCAACCTTACCGGTGATACCAGAAACAAAGCTCACGCGATTATCGACAAGTTTGCAGAACGCGGTCTTCGTTCTTTAGGTGTTGCCAGACAAACTATCCCTGAAAAGACAAAGGAAAGTGCTGGAGGTCCATGGCAGTTTGTTGGTTTATTACCTCTATTTGACCCTCCAAGACATGACAGTGCAGAGACCATTCGTAGGGCTCTCAACCTCGGTGTTAATGTCAAAATGATCACAGGTGATCAGCTTGCCATTGGCAAGGAGACAGGTCGCCGACTTGGCATGGGAACCAACATGTATCCGTCTTCTTCCCTCCTTGGCAATTCCAAGGATGAGTCCATCGCAGGCATGCCCATTGACGAGCTCATTGAAAAAGCTGACGGGTTTGCTGGGGTCTTTCCTGGTATAACTTCCTATTTTTTTTTCTTTTTTTTTTTTCTATTGGTCAAAATACCACTACTGAAAATAAATGAAACTAATTGATATATTTAGTATCGGGTGCGCTTTATGTGTTAAACACCAATTAATTTACACAACATACTATGGATTGCAGAACACAAATATGAGATTGTGAAGAAACTTCAAGAGAAGAAGCACATATGTGGCATGACTGGAGATGGTGTGAATGATGCACCTGCATTAAAGAAAGCCGATATCGGTATTGCCGTAGCTGATGCAACTGATGCAGCTCGTGGCGCATCAGATATAGTTTTGACAGAACCAGGACTAAGCGTTATTATAAGTGCTGTGTTAACAAGCAGGGCCATTTTCCAAAGAATGAAAAACTACACCATCTATGCAGTTTCTATCACCATTAGAATCGTCCTTGGATTTATGCTTATTGCTCTTATATGGAAGTTTGATTTTTCGCCCTTCATGGTCCTTATCATTGCTATCCTCAATGATGGAACCATAATGACCATCTCCAAAGATAGGGTGAAGCCATCTCCTATGCCAGATTCATGGAAGTTGAAAGAAATATTCGCCACTGGTGTTGTACTTGGGACCTACCTTGCGGTTATGACTGTCATCTTCTTCTGGATCGCCCGTGATACAGAATTCTTCAGTGTAAGTAAATTTAGTCCTGTCTGTGATTTTTGCAAAAAAAAAAAGTCCTGTATGTGATATGTTTGCTTTCTTTGGGAATAGTTACGACCTCGCACTAGTATTTTTTGAAATTACATAAATATGCTAACTTATATTAGTGAAAAACATATAAATACTCAAACAATTGTTTGCAAGTCTAATCACCATATATTTGTTTGAAATGAGCAGGAAAGATTTGGTGTGAGATCGATTTCGAATAATCACGAGGAGCTCACCGCAGCTCTATATCTCCAAGTGAGCATTGTCAGTCAGGCTCTCATATTTGTAACCCGCTCGAGAAGCTGGTCCTTTGTAGAACGACCTGGTTTCTTGCTTGTTGCTGCTTTTCTTGTTGCTCAGTTAGTAAGTATATCAAAAGTAGTTGTATTCAAGATTATATGTGCATATGCTAAATGTTACAATTTGGCCATCGGTTTCTATATTGGTGAATTTAGGTAGCGACACTCATTGCTGTGTACGCTGACTGGGGGTTCGCAAGAATTAAAGGAATGGGATGGGGATGGGCAGGAGTTGTTTGGCTTTACAGTATTATCTTTTACATCCCTCTAGATGTCCTTAAATTCATCATCAGATACGCCTTGAGCGGCAAAGCCTGGGACAATTTCTTCCAAAACAAGGTACATATTTACTTAAGCGGCTCAACATCTTTCAACTAGACTTTCTACCGCTCCTCGGTTGCCGTAACTCTAATTATTTCCCCCCCTAAATTGCTTATTATATTCTTGTATTCGTTGCCATTTTTCAGACTGCATTCACCACGAGGAAGGATTTTGGAAAGGGAGAGAGAGAAGCACAATGGGCAACGGCTCAACGTACCCTGCATGGGCTCCAACCTGCATCATCTGCATCCCTCTTCAGTGAAAAACATAATTACAGAGAGTTGACTGAAATTGCTGAGCAAGCTAAGAGGCGTGCAGAGGTTGCAAGGTAATTAACATAGCAACAATCTGAGGATTCTTTTGTTATATGTCCACATGATATGTAACTTATGTTTATTGTTGCTTATGTTTGGCGTAATTTTCATATTTAGGTTGAGGGAGCTTAATACATTGAAGGGGCACGTGGAGTCAGTAGTGAAACTGAAGGGGCTTGACATCGAAACCATCCAACAACATTACACGGTTTAATAAAAAGAAAGAAAGAGAAGCACAATATTGTTTTTGGTTGTCGTTCCAGTCTTTCTTTATTTTCAATTTTTGTCGACGATGACAAAGAGTTCTTCGGTTGTTCAAATCATTTGAAATGTGAAGTTTGATGTTTAGAGAACAAAGAAATTGTGGGTAGATGGGAGAAATAAATTAAACTCGTTCAAGATCAAGGAGAGATGTCTATTACAAAGTATTAATTTTATTTAATCTATGTTACCCATTTTTTTGTTCTTGATTTTCAGAAGGGAATTTTTGTTGTTGTTAATCTCATATTTAGTGTTACAATGACGAAACCGCTTGATCTGTTTTCTTAGTTTATTTTTTTGCAAGATTAAATATTAGTCTCTGTCTGATCATGCAGTTCTTGGATCAATATTTGTTCTGGTTATACAAGCTAATAGCCCCAAGTTCTTAAATAGTCATGTTTCCAAGGATCATCAGAATCTAATGCTTAACCCATGCACTGAAATCACAAATCACTTATGGCAGGACGGAACGATAAGCTAATTTTTTTTCAAACTCAAGGATTCTGAGACTTTACGAAGCTCTGAATTCGGCTTGGGGAACCATCTGTGGATTTGATACATACATGTCCCCTAAAAGTGGTTTTACGGCTTGGAAGACCTTTAGAAGGAAATAAATTTATGAAGCAGCACCGAAAGTATGGAGCACCCTTGCTAAAAGCATAAAAAAGGTCAAGCATTTTGACGAAAAGCCTTAGCAGCATTTCTATGCAAGCTTACCCTCTTCAATAAAGAAGAGCAAGTCAGAACATGAAATTTTAATAAAGCTATAGTTTCACAAATATGACAGAGATCCTAAAGCATCATAATATCAACACTAAAAGAACTCTTTCTAACAACAGTCAATATTTCACAATGAGACACTCATGAGTCATGACAGATATCGAAAGTCAGATGATACTTAAAAGAATAGAAAAAACTAGCTTCTGAGTGCCTAAAATTCAAGTGATAGATTACCATAAGATCCATACATGTTCTAATGCAGAAACAGAAAGAAAAAAAAAAACGCAAATATAAAACTAGTTAAGAGACCTTGGAAGATTAAACCAGAATGTAGAAAAATGAAGAAGGTGTTTTGCATGGTAATGGCGCTCGATAGTTCTTTTCTCCAAGTTAAACACACCAATTCCTACACTACTCCGCAAATTTAAATTTGATCCCTTTCCATTGGCCCGTGATGCCCCATACGGGCCGTAATAATCGTCTACATAATATATGCAATTACCTTTGCAATCACGGCAGTCTGACGTTGAGATAGAAAAATACGATTTATCACTGAGGAACAAGGCATGGTCACCCAAGCTGTACTCCATCCAAACTTCAGGATACATACTGTCATCCATTTTATATACCTTGAATCCAATTGTACGACGATGGAGAATGCGCCGCCGCATTTGTCTACAACAATTATGTAAAATCAACAACAAATTGACTGATGATTCGACAAGATAATAGCGATTAGAATCGAACAATTCATGTAGTGGCAATGAGATCGTTGTTGCTATTAATGCTCTAGCACGATAATCAGGAGAACTTTGGTCGCCATCAATCTGACACATCACAACTAAACCTCTACAATTCACAGCGTAAAAGTTGCCCT
This sequence comes from Kingdonia uniflora, assembly GCA_014058105.1. Taxonomy (NCBI): domain Eukaryota; kingdom Viridiplantae; phylum Streptophyta; class Magnoliopsida; order Ranunculales; family Circaeasteraceae; genus Kingdonia; species Kingdonia uniflora. The sequence goes on from JACGCM010001910.1 coordinate 83,418, forward strand.
TATGGTATAAAACATCAACGAATGATTTGATTGGTGCTTCAACTTCAATCCATGTATTATCACCAGGTCTAGCAAAGGCTAATGCTGAATCTTCACCGTAGATAGCCATGACTACACAATCATTGTCAGGGATACTTGAGGAAGGCGTAGAGGACAAGACAACCTTTTTTATAAGAACTCGATGGATGTTTTCTGGTGGGTAAAAGTTAGGATCAAGTTGAGCATAGAATGTGGTTGACTGGGGGAGTTTGATTTCGATTCTTGAGAAAGGGTGTAAGAGGTGAACCTGGCGATCAAGTCCAATTGCAATCAACCACCCATTGCTTGCCAAGAATTTTCTTTGACGAGACCCAGGCAACTGCAAGTTGAAAACCTTGGCGTCGGGGAGCCGAAAGAAGTAGTGTTTTGGCCCTGACAGTTGGACTTCGAAATCGTAGTCGTTATCCTTGCAAAGCATAAGCCATGGGAATTGGTGTTGCAGTAAAATATTCTTATGTTCGTTAAGAACCCATCTCCATGGCTTGCAAACTGAAGCGAACCGCACTAAATCATCAACAAAAGAAATCCGTAGGGCAATAAGGTCTAGGAGCTCGTTCTGAAGATCAGCCCACCCCATTACAATTTGAATAACTTAATCTGTAACACCAAATACCAACATATATTTAATTAATACCTTCCTGTTCAATGTAAAGTGCTAATCACATTATCCAAAAATTCAAATTCAAAATGCTAAGAACTAAGAAGCAACTCTTTCAAGTGTTTTCATGTGAGCTATTCATAATAACAGCAGTTTATTCAAAACTTACGTCACTATAGATGTTACGGACCTACGGTGTTCAATAACCAAAAAAACGGGAGAAACCAAAACACAAGACGTCCCCCCCAAAAAAATAATCCCTTGAGAAAAGGGTTCATACTTAACAGAATTCATTCTATCCAAATGAGTTTAAATAACTCAAATTGTGTGTTTTGCAACTAAATGAAGTGAAATACGGTTCTTACAAGGAAAAAAAAATGAGGAACGACTTCCACCTCACCCCCATGGGCCACGGGAAACATGATATGTAATTTATGTTTGACGTATTTTTCATATTTAGGTTGAGGGAGCTTAATGCATTACATTGAAGGGGCACATGGGATCAGTCCTGAAACTGAAGGGGCTCGACATCCAAACCATTATTAAAAAGACAGACTATAAACTACCTTGATACAATACTAAAAATTATTGGTATGCATGTCAATTGTTGAAGTATGATTAAAACATCTATGGTTCCGCTTGGTACACCAAATCGATAAATTACAGTGATTTAAACATATGCTAACCCTTCGATCCATGTACAAGACCAATAGTCAGAGCCTATATCTACAAGCTAAAATTTAATTTACTTCTTGAAAGAGTTACTCTTATAACAACTACAAGCTAATATTTAACTATGAGTTAGTAAGTAGTAACAATAATGAAATGAAGAGTAAGAGAGAGACTAAAATCTAAGAAGTGAAATTTAAGAGTTTTGAGCTCTATAAATTAGAATGGATTGGGAGGGTTTCCTTAAAAACGGGTTTCAATATGGATTAGGTTCCGGCTCTACCCAAACCCATTTTATTTGAAACTTTCATAAACTGTTCCCGCCATTTTTATTTTTATTTTTATTTTTATTTTAATTTCCACTTCTCTTTTTGAGATTTAAACCTCTCTCTCTCTCTCTCTCTCTCTCTCTTTGAGCTCAGATCATGGCGCCTCAAACCTTAACAGAGTACGAGCGAAAGAGACTCGAGAACATGAAGCGAAACGAAGCAATGATCGCATCTCTAAAGCTCCAATCACGAGCTGATGAGCTCTCATCTGCAATAAAGCGACCCAGGTTTGTCGAATCTCTCGGTACCAATTTCATCTCTAATTTCAATTTCAAATTCAAATCTCATGTTATCCCTAATTGGTTAATTATTGTCGCAGAATCGCTAAAAAGATTATTAGAAAGAAACCCAAATCGAAAACCCCATTTGTACCACGAAGCTCGCTTCGTGTTCAAGGAATTGCGCCCGATCCGTCTACCGCTAAGGGTCTGGAAGTTAGAGAGGTCCTTATAACACCCAAAATTCAACCGAAACCGTCGATTAAGGAGTCGGGGTGTCAAGCGATTTGGGATTTGTATATCGGGGAACCCCACGAGTGTGATTTCGTTGATACCATTAAGGGTATTTTGGAATCAGAGGAAGATTTGGTTAAGAGTGAATGTGATAGTGCTTTTGAACCGAGTCGGATGATGTTGGAGGAGGAGAATATTGCACGAGTAGTACGTGGGAGAATGTTGGAGATGAAGTTTATGCCTTGTGTTGATCGAACGATAGTTGTCGCGGGGAGCACGTATGGTGATTTGGGGTTTTGGGATATTGATTCTAAGGAAGATCATGATGGGGTTTATCTTTATCACCCTCATGCCGGTCACATTTCAGGGATTTCATTTCAACCTTTTGACATATCAAAGGTACGGCTACATTGGGTAATTCTGATTTTTAGAATTGCTGGTTATCATTTCGGTCCTTGATATATCAATTATACTATGTCGGCATATCGTGTCTAGTCTATGAGTAGTTGAGTAAATAACACTGAGTACCTATACTTGTTTAGCAAACTTTTCTCATTAAAATCTTCACAATAGCTAAATCAAATAATAAAAGTCAGAAAAATGCTAGAGGCACGTAACACGTCAAAACTACTTTTCCCATCTCATTCTTTTTACTCTTTGAAAGTAAGAGTCCATGTGAGAAGGACACTTCACTATTGAAGATTTTAAAAGGAATCATAACTATGATCAATCCTGTGATGCCAGGTTAAAAGCTACCTTGAAATGGTGTTTACTTTACATCCCGCTAGTTACATGCAGCGGTCCATCTGTCTCTCGAAGGGTTTCCATATATAGTTTAGCTAGCAGACTGCAGTTGTTACGATTTTAATAGTTACGTGATCTAAAAAGTACTTTTAATGCAATGCTTATTTATATACTTTACACAGATTTTTACCTGCTGTAAAAATGGATTTATTCGCTTGATGGATGTCGAGAAGGAGGAATTTGAAGTGATCTGCTCCACTGAATATTCCATTTTTTCACTTGCTCAACGCCCTGACAATGCAAAATCTTTGTACTTTGGGGAGGGTAATGGTTTGTTAACTGTTTGGGATGAGAGGGCAGGGAAATCCTCCAACTCGTGGACATTGCATGACCGAAGGATCAACACCATAGACTTTAACTCTGGAGATACAAACTTGATGGCTACAGGTTCCTCAGATGGGACTGCTTGCATATGGGATTTGAGAAGAGTTAATGTGGGTAAACCAATACCGCTGATGATGGCTAGCCGTGAAAGAGTAGTTCAATCCGCTTACTTCTCACCTAATGGAAGTTGTCTTTTAACCACAAGGTTCGTTGGTAATGTTTTGCATACATTTTTTTATAGGTTGATACTGGCCTCTTTTCCTTTAATTAAGTGAATGGATGTTCATCAAAGGTTCTATTTAGGGATAGACATTAACTTTTTCCCCCCGTTGTTGCAGAAGGTAAGCAATATTATTAATCAACTAGATAAAGTACAAAGATTTAGCCAGTAGTAAACAATACCTACACATGCAGCAAACTAAGAAAATCTAAAATATTGCTTGAAAGGAACCTCCATTTGAGTCACAAAACAGGTTTGCTATCATGGGACAGACATTAACATCTGATTATAGTGAAGCTAAATTAGGGTCAAGTCTTAGTTTGAGAAAAACTTAACTTATGACTTGTTATGTTATTATGCTATGCTACACCAGGCCCGGCCTGGCTATAGGCCTAAGAGGCGGCCGCCTAGGGCCTTCGATTTTTAACCTAAATTTAGGGCCTCCAAATAGTAAAGTAATAGATAAAAAAGGGCACTAAAAATCACAAAATAAGTAGTTAGCTTGTTGGTTTACACTAATTGACTCTCATCATAAGGTCAGAGGTTCAAATTCTCACCTTGTTTAAAAATTTCATCATTTTTTTACAACTAAATATGCCCTACCAACATTTTTTTTCCCCGGCGGGGGCCTCATTTTCGGACCTCGCCTAGGGCCGGCCCTATGCTACACATAAGTTTTAAACTGTAAAATCAAATCATCCCATATTGGATGACTTCAAATGTGATGAGGCCAACAATACTATGTAATTTGTTTACTCAGGAGATTTAAACTGGAAGCAACTCTTAATATCCTATATTTTTATTTTATTACCACTAGATTTTTTTTTGGGAGAAAAATAACATGAATCTGAGGTAGTTTCATATCCCACACATGAATTTAGTTCCAAGTATCCACTTAACTAGTTCAAAGGTATATTCTAAATTTCTAATAACTAAGTTACTGATACATTCCCTTTTAATATCCTGATTTAGTGTGGACAGCAAAGTTGGATTAATGCATGGAGTTCATTCTGCTCGAGAGCTCAATCTTGCCACATCTAAAACCCGAAGGAGTTGCGAGCAGAAAAGCCTCGAGAATGTAAAACAAAATGAGCAGATGATAGATATTCTTGAATTTCAAGTCAAAGCTGAGGAACTCTCTGCTGCAAATAAGATTCCTAGGTACTCATAATCTTATTCTGACATTATCATTAAAGAGTATTAGTATATTGTGTAAATATGCTCCACGTGAAGCTGATATTTAGTACCCAACTATTTAGTTCAAAATCTAATTGTAGATTTCTGATTCTTCTGTTTGGTTCTTTTGGTTTGTAGTGAAAACAAAGTTGGTCTACAACGTGGGGCTGATTCATTGAATTTATCTGAAATATGCGATTCTGACGATGCGAAGAGTCTTAAGCCACCCACCAGGTATGTATTATTGTGACATGTGTACATCATCAGTTGCTTATGGAAACTGGGTGCTTGTCGCTTGGAGCTCTATAATAATAACATCTGACTAAATGTGTATACCATCTTCACCACACATGATTTAATTTATTTCTGGTGTCAGAATAATATAATATAGACTATGCCTTTTTTACTTCAAAATGTAGTAATACATACTTGTATTGTCATTCATCTCTTATAATGTTCCGCAGTTCTAGATGTACCGGAGCATCTCCGATGTTTTGTACTCTTCCTTCTTTGACTCCTTGTTTATACTCTACTACATCCTGAAGTTATTGTTAGATCCCCCCTGTTCTTGTTTCCAGCCTTCTTCAAGTTGTCACTTTCAGCTAGCCACCGCACTTTGTTGTGTTGCTTTATATTAACTCAGTTCTCATAATATGTGGGTGTGACGTATTTCCCAACTCTGTTACATGAAATTAAGTTATTTTATTTTGACGAGTTGAAATAAACGAACTTTCCCTATAAAACATCTACTATACTCAAATAAATAGTTATCAAATTCAATCCCATTGTCATTTAATACAAAAGATTATATAAATATCAATATCAATATCACTTAACCAATTTACCTTTCAAAAAAATATCACTTAACCAAAAAGACAAGGCAGATAACACTTCTGGCTTTAACTACAAATTCCATTACAGTTTCGTTCTTTTTATTTTCTCAGCATTTTTGAAGAAAGAGAAGCTAACATGAGATTATTTCTTTTCTAAAGTAATTTCAAGGCTATATGGGGTTGGGATGATTCCCGTATCTTGGTTCCTAATTCAAGAAAGGGAGTTGATGTTCGTTCCACCGTTGATGACACAGTTGTGACAATAGAGAGCCCACACATATCTGGAATACCGCAACTGTTGGCAACTCACCCGTACAAGGTTGAGACATTGGCAGGAGGTACTTGCAGTGGGAGGGTTTTCGTGTGGACACCTCAAAGTATGGACATCACAAAGTTTGTACTCTTAGGTGAACCTTGAGGCAATATTTCTTGCACATTTTGTACAACCATGTGTAAGCCTAGATTAAATGTAAAAGTGTTCCATCAGTGCTTATTCTGTTCAAATCAGTTTAGTGCTCACTTTTTTTTTTGTCAGGGATGTTTTTTGTAAAACCAAATAAAAGTTGAGCGCACCTGTAGAGTTATTTTGTTCAATGAATTTGTGTTTCTTATTTGGTATGAGAGATTTTTCAGACTGCTTGTGATTGAATTTGAACTATGTCTATACTTAACTAGTTATTAGTGTTTATATGCGATAAATTAATTTCCATGGCCAATATATCTGCTACATATGTACTACAAGCGGGGGTTCCTTCTCAAACATCCACGGGTGGTAGGTTATAGTCGTCTAGTTTTGGCGCATTGAGCAGATAAAACATGCAATTTTAACAAGGTTTCAGCAAAAAAGTGCGAATCAAGCAGGACCTTAAGTTTATTTTGAAATATAGATTATAAATCCCGCCAAAATAAATTTCCCGCCATGGTGGCTCAGATAAATTAAACCCATTACAGGTTTACAAGAACAAACACAACATCTCTTTTTTTCTCCAATGGAGTCTAAAACCCTAACTGAGCACGAGTGAAACGACGTGAAGATTGCTTCTTTGAAACTCTCCATTGACTCAGAATCGTCTTCTTCGGCTAACCGCCCTAGGTTTTTTCTCTCTCTCTCTCTCTCTCTGTGATTTTTATCTTTCACATTGCAGGATTGAATCGTGGACTTATGAAACCAATCAACAAAACAAACCCAAATCAAACGAAAACAAACTAAACCCCACCGCGGCAAAATCAGGCCCTCTCAGTTTCCAAGAAGCCTATGTTGGGACCTCCTATGATCGACGTCTTGTTAATACTAATCATAGACATGGCGTAAAACGTCCCTTTGGGTCAAAAGTTTAAGAGGAGTTTGGGTAGTGATGTGGGTGCTCTTGATTTGGGGTCATCGGTAATGAAAAAGGAGAATGTTGTGAGGGTTATGGCCGATAGAACACCGATTGTGAAGTTTTTTCCTTCTAATGACGAAACCGTGGTTGTTGCCGGAAACAACTTAGGAAATGTTGCATTTTGGGGTGCTGATTTGAAGGATAAAGAAAGCGGGATTTATTTGTATAACCCTCACTCGGGTCATATCCTGGGGATTGAAGTTCAGCCTTATTCATTATCAAAGGTAATCTGTATTTGTAGAATGTCTTTCTAGGTTTTATAATCTTGAAGTAGATGTATTTGATTTGTATTTTTGGGAAAACTTGAGTTTACCTCTAGATAAGAAACTGAATTAGTAATTAGCCTTATTGCCATTTCTTGTCGGTATCCAGAAGGCAACCATGGTTTAGCAATGTCAAGATTGTGCGAACATTTTTATGCCCCTTGAACCTGGCAAAAAGAATAAAACACGTCCTTGGCAGAGTTGGTTTTATAGGAATATCATACCGGTCAATGCCAGTCAACCACCATTGACTGGATGCCCAGGAACTGGGCGTAAATTCTTTGATATGAAAAATGTGGGTTAATCGCAAGCTGGAGGTAATTGTTCAGGGTGTACAGTCATATTTTCCCTTATATTTTGCAGTTCATCATCTTATTATTTATATTATTGGTAATGGACTTCTTGCTTTTGTGGAATTGGTTTAGTTCATCAAAGTAAACTAATGCTTACTTGAATATCATATGGAGATTTACAGCACCAGCTATGATGGATTCATCTGTGTAATGGATATTGAGAAGGAGTTGTTTAATGTGCTTTACTCCTGCGATAAGTTCATTCACTCTCTTTCTCTACGGCCATATGAGGCGGAATCTTTATACTTTGGGGACGGTGATGGTTTCTTAAATGTTTGGGATGAGAGGGCAGGAAAATGTTTCAGCCCGGTGATGTTGCATGACAAAAAGATTAGCACAATGGATTTCAATCCTGTAAACACGAATATGATGGTAACGAGTACCACTGATCAGTCTGCCTGCATATGGGATCTGAGAAAGATTAATTCGCAAAAGACCGGAAGCACTTAAGAGGATAGATTATAAAAGTGTCGTTCATTTGGCTTACTTCTCACCTAGTGGAAATTGTCTTCCAATCACGTGGTATGTATTAACTGTCGGCATAAACATTTTTTTCTCGAAACTCTGAGGCGTAATGCCAGCATACTCTTAGTGGAGTGAATACCATATGACTTTTGAGTTTATGCTAGAGAACCCATTTTTACCCATTAAATTGTTGAAATATGGAATCTTCCAAAGTTGCTGAGTAATGTTTACCCTCATCTGCACATTTCCTAAGTAAAATACAATACTTCAGTCCCTAATCTCTGTAATCTCATATTTTAGTGCCGACAACAAAGTTAGTTTGCTAAGCGAACTTGATTTCAGCGCTGCTTTGACTATCTTCCATGATAATCAGACTGGGAGATGGATTGAAACCTTTAGGTAATTGTTAACAATTTCATGCGGAAACTAGCTGGTTTAATGTTTCATACTAAATCGTACTAATTAGTTTCTCCTCTATCTGAAACTTGCCATTTTTTTCTGCACATTTGAAATGAGATTATATGTTAATTTCCTTGCATGTCTGACCATTTATTGCTCTTATTGCATGTTATTGTTCATTGATTTTGTTTGTAGATATACTACTAATACAGTAATACCACAACATAGAAATTCTAGTAGATTGAGATGACCTTCAAGGCAAGATGCTCTATCTTGAAGATACACTAAAATAAATGTTTCCTCTTAAATGCACCTATTAAGTGCTAAGGACCAGAAATATTGAAAACTAAGAATGGCCAACCCCAAATAGATACCTCCTAATCCACAATACGAATAGAGAAACCCTAAAACGAATAATTGTACGAAGAACAAACCAATTGGTTGGGAAAAATCCCTTCACAGCTTCAATTGCTTAATCGAAATCAATTACAATTGAATTCCTCTCATGCCCTAAGTCTCTCTCATAGAATTTCTATTGATCTAACATCTAAAATCCTTTTCTCTTGCCTAACCTTACCCCTTTTATAAGGGTTACAAGTTCCTAGTTACAATATGCCCTTAAACGCCTAAAGAAATAGGTTGAATCGCGTCTCTGTTCGAACATAACAAGTCTTTGTTCGAACAGAAAAGTTTATTCAAACAGACATTATCTGTATTCAAATAAAACACCTCAGACGCCTGTTTATTCGAATAAACTTAAAAGTCTATTCGAATAGAACTCAAGTCGTTCGAACGACTCCAAATCTCGTTCGAACGACTAGTCAAAATTTGAATAAAACCTTCTTAGATCCTCCTGGATCATGGCTCCCCCCTTTAGGAGCCTTAAGGTCATGCTCAATTTGAATAAAACCTTCCTAGATCCTCCTGGACCATGGCTCCCCCCTTTAGGAGCCTTGAGCTCCTGCTCAAGCTAGAACTGGAGATGTGGGAATGCGGCTATGCCCATTTCCCTGTTGTACCACTTCGACTTACTAGGTAGCTGATCCTTCTTCCCAAATCAGAACGACTCAATACCACCCCGTCTTGTAGCATGAATTTTCCTTTCTAGAATACCATCCTTCTGCAACAGATCTTCTCTTTCCATCCATAAGTCATCAATTGATGATAGGCGAGTGTCGATTGTAGAGTCTTCATCTAAAAGAGACGGCTCAAACAACTTCAAATGCTCAACATTTATCACCAAATATATCTCAATATAAGGTGGCAAATCCAATCCATACTCACATGTCCTGCCTTGTAGCAACTTCCGGTGAAACACACTACGCCCCTTGGGATCAACATATCTTGCAACATACTTTAACGGAACAATAGGCTATATTTGCATGGTTACCAACACAGCGGAAGTAGTTGGTAATGGGGGTCGAGATAACCTATCAGCCATTTTGTTGTCCACTCCCTTCTTATACTTGATAATCAAGGGGAATTGTTGGAGATACGACATCCCCTTCATCTAGTGAGCTTGCTGTAGCTTGAACTGTGTAGCTAAAAACTTAAACGGTATGCGATCAAAATGCACCACAACCTCTTCGTGCAACTTCCCCATGTCGGTTTGTTGCTTATAAGACGTTGTCATTGTAGACAACACGCTAGCCGACGTATCCTCTTGAACCGGTCGTACCAATAACACAAACTTGTCGCTAGCGTTAACCAACTGTTTCACCTGAGTTGTCGTTATTAAATTATTTGTAATGACATGCTCCTTACAAGTATTGATATGGAACTCATTTCCCTCCTTCACAAGACGATACTTGCGAGCTCTACGGTAATGAATCGCATCTCGGTCCCAAAGATAAGGGCTACCCAAGATGACCTGACACACATTTAAAGGAACCACCTCATACGTCACCTCGTCAATAAACCTTTTAGTGATCGCAAACTTGAATGTACACTGCTTTATCATCATCAAATCCGCATCTTTCTAAATCTACCCCAACCCATACGGCTTAGGATGAGCTGTAGTAGTCAAACCCATCTTCTTTACCAACGCCTTAGAAATCAAATTTTTTTGACTACCCGGATCAATAATGGCCTTGACTAAGCTCTGCTTTACCTGAATACTGACATGAAAAAGTTCTTCCCGACTCTCCTCCTCGGTAGCCAAAGTTTGCTGAAACATAAAGTGTAAGCTTAAGATTCAGTTTATCTAAATCCGGGAGGTCAACAACCTCTGTGGCTAGTGCATATCTCTCTTTCTTGCTTTTTTCCTCTTTTAGCCTAAGCTCCGGGTGAAGTTTCCAACATTTATCTGAAATATGCCCACTCGCCTTATAATGATTGCAATAATTCTCCTTGGACGACGACCCCTCTCCTTTGGACTCTCCTTTATGCTCATTTTTATAACTAGACCCCGACTTGTTCTTGTCGTCTTCTTTGTCACTCTTCAAGTACTTGCCTTCAATAACAATTGCCTTCATGGTAGCGTCCTCGATATTGGCCACAGTAAAGAGCTTCAACTCTTTTTTAATGGACTCCGACAAACCCCCCGTGTACTTTATGAACACCTCATACTCGTCCACATCAATGTCCAAAACCAAAGCTTGGTTATGAAATGTCGTAGTGTACTCCTGTACGGATTGTTCAAACTTTTGGCATAAATTGTGCCATTTGTACCATCTCTCTTGCTCATACCCAATCGGATAAAATTGCTTTTGCACTAATACCTTGAATTCTTTCTAACTCAAACTTCCTACATCGTGGCGTTTCCGATAAGATTTCTACTACGTGAGTGTATGACTTGCGATTTTCAAAGTATAAAAACATATTTTCTGAGCATTGGAGTATTCGTAAGCGGAAAAATAAGTTTCTTACCTATCTAACCAATTATCTAATATCTCGGCATCGATTGAACTGTCGAATACCGAAATTTCATTCTTAAAATTGATACGAAGATTACGTATAGGATTCGATGACTTACCAATACCCGATCACTCCTTGACGGATTTGGCATCACTAGAATCATTATCTATCTCCTCAATACCCTCGTCACCATCCCCCTCCATAACCCTTTTCTTCTTCGAGCGGCCTCGTCGTTTCATCGAAGCGAAAGCCTTCGCGAGGTTCGTAAGACGCAATTGTTCTACCAACTCCCCTAGAGTAGTAGTTAGCTCAAAAACTTTCGTTTCCAAAGTCGTGAGTCGATCTTTAAAAACGCCCATCTTCTTCGAGTTAGGTTTCCGGTGAATCGTCAACGGACTCACTAGCTTATCTTTCGTTTGTTTGAGACGGTCACGTGTAGAGACCATAAACCACAATCACCCCCTGAGAATCGTAACTGAAAAACTGATACCTAATTGTACGAAGAACAAACCAATTGGTTGGGAAAAATTTCTTTAGAGTTTCAATTGCTTAATCGAAATCAATTACAATTGAATTCCTCTTAAACCTTAAGTTTCTCTCCTAGAATTTCCATTGATCTAACATCTAAGATCTTCTTCTCTTGCCTAGCCTTGCCCCTTTTATAAAGGTTACAAGTTCCTAGTTACAAAATGGGACGAATATGTCCTTAAACGCCTATAGAAATAGGCTGAATCGCGCCTTTGTTCGAACATAACAAGTCTCTGTTCGAACAGAAAAGTGTATTCGAACAGACATTATCTATATTCGAATAAAACACCTCAGACGCTTGTTTATTCGAATAGACTTAAAAGTCTGTTTGAATAGAACTCAAGTCGTTCGAACGACTCCAAATCTCGTTCGAACGACTTGGTCAAAATTTGAATAAAACCTTCCTAGATCCTCCTAGATCACCTCCTACCAGAATTGGGCATGTTGGACTTCGTACACATACGGGCTCCGAAACTAAAACAATTTCTTATTTATTTATTTATTTATTAAAGCATGACATGAACTGTATTCTCTGTGATTTATGTAGAGGTAGTGTAGTTTCTTCTGACACTAGGATTTGGTGCAGGGCTATATGGGGTTGGGATGATTCCCATATCTTCATTGGTAATATGAAAAGCGGGGTGGACGTGATCTCCATTGTTGACAAAACAACTGCAACATTAGACAGCCCACATTTAACTTCAATACCATGCCGGTTGGCTGCTCACCCGTATAAGGTTGGGACATTTGCAGGATCCACGGCCGGAGGATGGGTTTACATGTGGAAAACAAGGTATTGATGCTGGTTATAATACTAGATGTTTATTCTAAGCTAATTACTGACACTTTTAGCCGTTAAACATCATCAAAGACAGAAAATAGGTCCCAAATTCCTCCATTGTAATGTCTTGGAATGGATCATTGGGAAACTGCTTGCTCTCTTGACAATATCTTATGGGACTCATGATCCTTTAGAAGATCAAAACCAAGAGGAAATAGGTTCTCAATCTGTTCATTATTTGTGAACACCTATTATTCACGTGCCCTGTTAGAATATATACCAAAAGTTATAATGATGGTATTAAATAGTAACAAATTCTCATTTTAGTTAACAGAAGTTATCACACTTAGTATGAGATAGTAAATTTGCCGTACTTAGTTATTACCTATTTTCCAAGTAGTCAATTCAGGGGCAAAATGTAACTGTTAGGTTTCTATTTTGATCTCTTGGTATAGGACTGACAACAAAGGTGGAAAACTACGCACTCAAGAATTCACTCTAGTGGAGCCACCAAACACTCCATGCCTAACTGAGTACGAGCAAAGGAAGTTTGTAGACATTAAGCGCAATAAGGACATAGTGGCTTCTCTGAGACCCCATCGCTATTCTGAACTTATGAAAAAATATAACATCAACAAGAAAACTCCACGTTCATCGGTCCCGGAACCCCCCGTCAACTCCTGCAGAAGAACTCAAGAGGCAGAAATGCGAATCTAACCACTGGCAGCACAGTGACAAAGTAAGAAAGTATGAATTAAGGATTATGTCAAAAGTGATTACAAATGACATGACTACTGAGTACGTTACATGGCTGAAAAGAGAGAAGGAAAAAATCATCGCATGGAATGATATCAAAAAAAGAGAGTATGAAGAGAGAATAGTGTCGGAAGTTATTACAGACTGTATGACTCCCCAGTAAATCTATGGGCTGTTAGTGGAGAAGGCTAAAATTATGCGGACACCTAAATCGATGAAGGATGGCATGGCATGGTAATAACATCATTTGCTTCAACTAAACTTACATTTTAACCTCTGATTACCAATCTGGAATAAAGACAGCGAGTATGTCCTAAATGCTATTTTGAAAATTTGTAAAATTCAGAAAAATGTGGTAGCTTGGGACCTTGGCGAATTTAAATGATATTATGGTATGTAAAGTTGTTTGTGTACTTGTCATGCTCATCTGTGATTCTGTGACCATCATGCACAATATGTTACACATTTAGCATTTTTATCAGATGTATTGTTTGCCTATTCTTGACTTGATTATCATTTACCGTCGCACACCACAGCACATGCCACTTCACTGCAGATATATTAATTACACTGGTTTAGTGCAAATTTGTTAAACATGGTGCACAATTAGACGACATAGCTATACCTTCAAACGAAACAAGGATTTATTAACGTGAAGAATATGGAGTCTTCCCAACCTTGAAAAGAGGAGCTTTACTTATCAGATAAGTAGATCAGTACCATCTCTTATATAAACTCTCTTGTACTCATCCACTAGATAAGCTCTCTTGTGATCTAGATAGGGATTATAGAGTTGATGTATATCGCATAAACCTCTATAAATAATAGCTCAATGAGCCTCACCAAAGCACGGTGAGTTTTATCTTTGCATGTTCTTATATGGTATCAGAGCCATAAAGACTCACGTCATCTTTCTTCTTCTTTTTTTCTCTACCTTCCAATTTTATTCTCATCATGACTGGTTCTAGTGAATCAGATACTAATATCTCCACCATAGCTTCCCCAACCATGGCTTCAATCACTACTACTAATATCACGAAAATCAATCATTTGATATCTATCAAACTAGATAACCACAATTATCTTCTTTGGAAGACCCTGTTTGTCCCCCTTCTTAAGGGATATGATCTTGAAGGTTACGTCAATGGCACGCTTCTATGTCTGGCTAAGTTTCTCCCCTCTACTTCAGTCGATCAAAATACTCTGAATCCGGAGTACGTTGCTTGGAATAAGCAAGATAATATTTTACTAGGATGGATCTTATCTTCTCTCGATGCAACTATTTTAGCTCATGTTGTGGGTGCTGCAACATCTTCTCAAGCGGTATGGCACGCTTTAGAGCGCAAATTTGCATCCAAATCACGTGCCCACATCAACACTCTACGACACGAATTGCAGACTTTGCGTAAAGGTACAACAAAAATGTCTGATTATCTTCAACTTGCTAAAACGTTAACAGATAATCTAGCAGCATCAGGCCAAATAGTCCCTGAACTAGATCTTCAACAACTTATTCTTGGCGGTCTTCCTAGACCCGAATATGATGCCGTTTACACCACTCTTACAACAACAATAGATGACACTCATATGGAGAACTTTCAGGCTCATCTAATGGCTTTTGAACATCGTCTAGATCGACAAAGTGTTATCGTCGACACCACTCCAATTTCTGCTAATGTTGCCACCTCTTCTCGCGGCCGCCAATCTCACAACCACGCGAGTTCATCTCAGCATCAACTATCTTTCAATAGAAATCAACATTCATATCGGGGCCGTGGGCGAAATAATCGCGGCCGCGGTGGACGATCAGGTAATTCTTATTACTCACATTTTGGTAATCACCCACAGGCATCTACATATGGAGGAGCGTGTCAAGTATGCGGTTTGCATAATCATACTACTGTCCAATGTTGGCATCGAAATGATGCATCAAATCAAGGTAATTTTGTGCCCAGCAATGTTGCATTTATGGCTACCCCGGGGATTCCTACAAATCAAAATTGGTATCCTAACTCCAGTGCGACAAATCATCTTACGACGGATTTGAACAACTTGAGTTTTCAATCAGAGTATCGCGGTCCTGACTCCATCAAAGTAGGTAATGGTCAGAACCTTTCTATTACTCATAAAGGTACTTCTTTTCTTCGCACACCTTCCAAAACTTTTACTTTGAGTAATATTTATCGTGTTCCCTCCATCACACAAAATCTTTTATCTGTCTCTCGATTCACAACAGATAATGATGTTTATTTTGAATTTCATCCCACTTATTTTCTTGTGAAGGATCGCTTGACGGGGAAGGAGGTGTTGCGCGGACCGAGTAAAGGGGGACTTTATTCTTTGAAACAATCTATTAGCCCAAATTCTAGTCACTCTCCTGCTTTCTTAGGTGTCAAGACATCAAAAGACACATGACATAAGCGCCAGGGTCATGCGATGATGCGTACCGTCAATCAAGTCGTTTCTAGACATGTGTTACCTATCTCCAGTAATAAAACTATGTTTTATCCGTCATGTCAAATGGGGAAAAGTCACTGTCTTTCGTTTGTACCAAGTAGTAGTGTCTATAATAAACCGTTGGAACTTATTTTTGATATTTGGGGGCCTTCACCAATTTTGTCAAATAATGGTCATCGTTATTATATTCATTTTATTGATGTTTTTAGTCGATATACGTGGATATTTCCCATGAGTCGTAAATTAGACGCTCTGGGTATGTTTGTTTCTTGTAAGACAAAGGTGGAAAATCTTTTTAATGATAAAATCAAGAACCTTCAAACTGATGGAGGACTTGAATATAAAGCATTTTTGCCTCTCCTGAACACTCACGGTATCACGCATCGTATATCATGTCCTTATACTCACGAGCAAAATGGCTCCGCGGAAAGGAAGCATAGACATATTGTTGAAAAAGGCCTCACACTTATGTCTAATGCTTCTATTCCAATGATATATTGGGATGATGCTTTTACAACGGCTGTCTTTTTAATAAACTTGTTGCCATCTCCTGTACTCAAACAAAAATCCCCATTTGAAATCCTTTTTCAAAAAGTTCTAGATTACACATTTCGTAAGGTATTTGGTTGTGAATGTTTTTCACATTTAAGACCATTCAATGCAAACAAACTAATGTATCGTTCTCTTCCATGTGTGTTTTTAGGCTATAGTGGGTCCCATAAAGGCTATCGTTGCTTACATGTCCCGACCGCGTGCATCTACATCTCCCGCAATGTGATTTTCAATGAAAGTAAGTTTCCTTTCTCTCACAACTCGCTCTCCTCTACAAAAATATTCACCAGCAAACCAAGTATCCTTGGACTGCCTCCGGTCACATCTACTAATCCGTTGAATGCATTATCGAGTGGTCATACATATACCAACACCACATTACCATCATCAGCTATAATACCAACATCTCTACAAATGCAAAGTGCCTCAGCACTATCACCAATTATCCAACTCCCTTCATCAACTCCCATATCACCAGTACCACAAGCATCTCCTCCCGACGACCCTACTTTTATCCCTCAAGCACCTCCATCTACCATTACTTTACCTCTCCCCCGTTCTATGGACCCAGTAGATCGCCATATGGTTACCCGAGGAAAGGCAGGAATTTTTAAACCAAAAGCTTTTACCGCGACTAAACATCTGATGTCTGAAATTCATAGTGACATCGAACCGACATGTTTTACACAAGCTAATAAAAATGATCGGTGGAGACTAGCGATGACCGAAGAAATAAATGCGTTACATAACACGGGGACATGAACACTTGTCCCGTCTTCACCAGCTTCAAAACATTGTTGGTTGTAAGTAAGTTTTTCGGATAAAGAGAAAGGCAGACGGATCTCTTGATCGTTATCGCGCAAGACTTGTGGCAAAGGGCTTCCATCAACAACACGGTTTAGATTATGATGAAACTTGTAGCCCAGTAGTAAAACCAAGTACAATCTGGTTGGTACTCGCTATTGCTGTATCCAAAAATTGGTCGATAAATCAATTGGATGTGCAAAATGCCTTTTTGCATGGATATCTGGACGAAGAAGTTTACATGTCCCAACCTCTTGGATTTCTAGATCCCGATCGTCCACATCATGTATGTCGACTTCGTCATTCAATCTATGGTCTTAAGCAAGCCCCGCGAGTCTGGTATGCTCGGTTGAGCATTTATTTATGTCATATTGGATTCACAATCTCGAAGTCTGACTCGTCATTATTTATTATGAGATATTTGCAGGATGTAGTGTATCTATGTTGATGATATTATCATCACAAGTTCGAGTCAATCAGTTATTCGTTTTACCATTTCAAAGCTACTTTCATAATTTCCCATGAAAGATTTGGATCCACTAAACTATTTTTTGGGCATCGAAATGTTTTGAAACTCTAGAGGTATATTCCTTTGCCAACGGAAATATATTTTGGACTTACTGCTAAATGCAAAATGGATGGAGCAAAACCCTCATCTAGTCCCATGGCTGCTCACACTACTCTCTCCAAATATAATGGTAGGCCATTTCTAGAACCGATTTTATATCGAAGCACCGTTGGTGCATTGCAATACTTGTCCTTCACACGACCAGATATCGCATATCCAGTCAACAAAGTTTGTCAGTTTATGCAGTCCCCTACAGATGATCATTGGGCCGATGTAAAGAGAATTTTACGCTATCTCAAGGACACAATCGGGTATGGTTTATGGATTCGTCCCGTATCTTCGACAATTTTACATGCCTTTTCTGATGCAGATTATGCGGGGTGTCCAGATGATAGACGATCTACATCAGGTTTATGCACATTTTTTGGACCTAACATCATCACATGGAGTTCCAAGAAGCAAGATACGGTATCTCGGTCTAGCACAGAATCAAAATATCGTGCTTTAGCATTAGCCACATCCGAGGTTATTTGGCTCAAATCTCTTCTGAAAGAACTTGGTGTCAATCTTTTGTCTCCCCCAGTGTTATGGTGTGATAATTTGGGGGCTACTTATCTTTCCGCCAATCCGGTTTTTCATGCTCGTGCAAAATATATAGAAGTTGACTTTCACTTTGTAAGGGAAAAGGTTGCCCGCCGGGATCTTCTAGTTCGTTTCATTTCTTCTAAAGATCAAATTGCCGATGTCCTTACTAAAAGCTTAAGTACACCTCATTTTCAACAACTACGATCCAAACTTACCGTCACATCCGCGCCGCTCAGTTTGCCGGGGAATATTAACGTGAATAATATGGAGTCTTCACAACCTTGAAAAGATGAGCTTTACTTATCAGAGAAATAGATCAGTACCATCTCTTATATAAACTCTCTTGTACTCATCCACTAGATAAGCTCTCTTGTGATCTAGATAGGGATTATAGAGTTGATGTATATCGCATAAACCTCTATAAATAATAGCTCAATGAGCCTCACCAAAGCACGGTGAGTTTTATCTTTGCATGTTCTTATAGGATTTATTCATGTTTTGATGGTTGTACCGAATCGAGCCTTCGGCAAACATGGTTTAACTCAAATTTTACTCTTCATTTTGCAACGTTTATGGAAAAAAATAGTTTAGACTTTGGTCCCCGTACAAGGAGCAATTTGGCCAAATACTAGCCAAATATGTTTGTTACTAATTTGGATAGCTTTCTAGGGATCAAAGTCTGAAAAGCTGATTCCTGAATACATAGGACTCTTGGTTAGTTTTCTTCCCGCCATTGCAATAAGCACAACTCTCTATCTATCTCTCTAATGGAGTCTGAAACCCTAAATGAGTACTAGCGAAGAAGGCTCGAGAACATCAAGCACAATGCAGAAGTGATTGCTTCTTTGAAACTCAACCAACTCTCGTCGTCTGCAACTAAGCGTCCAAGGTCCACCCTTTCTTTTAATTTATCTATCATGTTTTTATTTGTATCCCAACTTACTTCTTAATGAATGGCAGAATCCAATCCAAAACTAGCAACAAGAAGAAACCCAAATTAGAAAACCCAAGTATAACCCGACAATCTCTTCGTTCCGGTGGAATACCACCCGATGCCTCATTGGCAAAGGGTCTCCAAGAAGACCTTTTGCCTTCCCATGTTAGCAAAACCCCAAAACCCCTTAATGCAGGATTAGGCCCTCTCAGTTTCCAAGACGCGTCTTTGGGTAAGGGTAACTCCTCTCAAAGACACATTGTTGATACGATCATGGACATGGCAGAAAATGCCCCGTTGGGTTACTCGTTTAAGAAGGATTTGGATGGTGATGTGGGTTCTCTTGATTTGAGGTCGTTGGTATTGAAACGGGAGAATGTTGTAAGGGTCATGCCAGAAAAAATGATGAGTGTGAAATTTCTTCCATGTAATGAACGATCGGTGATTGTTGTTGGAAACAAGGTTGGAAATGTTGGGTTTTGGGATGCTGATTGCAAGGAGAAAGATGAAGGGGTATATTTGTATCAGCCTCACACGAGGTCCTATCTCGGGGATTCAAGTTCAACCTAATCCTTGTCAAAGGTAATTTGAATTCTAATAATATTTCTACACTTCTAGGTTTTATACATATCCGAGAACTTATTATGTTATCAGTGATGAATCTATTATTGGCATTGAACTTCTTAGTTCTTACAATTGGTTTAGTTCATAGGAATGAACAAAATCTTATTTGAATACCGTATGAAGATTTTCACTAGCTCCTATGATGGATTCATTCGTGTGATTGATATCGAAAATGAGTTATTTAATGTCGTTTATTCCTGCGACGATTGCATTTTCTCTCTTTGTCAACGTCCCTATGAAGCAAAGTCAATATATTTTGGGGAAGGTCGTGGCTTGTTTAATGTTTGGGATGAGAGAGCAGGAAAATCTTCGAGTTCCATGATGTTGCATAATAGAGGAATCAACACAATAGATTTCAATCCTGGAAATACGAATATGATGGTCACAAGTTCCACAGATGAGACTGCCTGCATATGGGATTTGAGATATATTAATTCAAGAAGACCAAAAGCATTGAAAACTATAAATCCAGAGAGTTATGTAAATTCTGCTTACTTCTCACCTAGTGGAAACTCTCTTGCAATTACATGGTACCTTTGCGTATAAAGCTTACAGATTTCTCATTTAAGAATATTGATTTCTGGGGTAAACTATATAACTGTTAGACTTTGATCACTGATCTTTTCAATCTCATATTACAGTTTTGGTGATAAAGTTGAGCTGCTAAGTGGAGTAGATTTCAGCGACAGATCTATGATTTACCACGATAATTTCACTGGGCAATGGATTGCCTCCTTCAGGTAACTGTTAACAATTTATTGTGGAAACTTGCTGCTAGGATGTTCCTTAATAAAGTCTATTAAGTTCCTTTCTATCTGAGCGACTTCTTATTGGACTTCATGAAGGTTGTCTTATAGTAGTCTTATTAATCCCCTACTTAGATGATAACCAAGCTTTGTTTCATATCTACATTTACTCTGTCAAAATTAGTAGGGGTGCTTCAACGTCATTATCATGGTATGATGTTCACTTCTTTATCTGTGGGATTGTTTACTGAGTAAAAATGCATTCTTTGTGTAACACGTTTTTGCTCCAAACCAAGACCTTTCATCATCTCTAGGGGCTGGATGCACAATTGAATAAAAGAATTTCAACTGTCAAAATTTCTCTTGAAACTTAAAGCCTGAGTTACAGCGGAATATTTCATCAACCATTTCATGGATCCCTGACGGTTCTGATACTTTATAAGCTGACACAATCCAGACGCAAACGTTGGAGAAGTTTCCCCTAAGAAGGGGTCTCCATGCCAAGTTTCTTTTCAATATCTGACCCTGTTAGTGTTATTTACTATGAAAGTATTACCCATCGAGAACTCTACATAATTTCTGACAGATCATGCCCACGAGTAAAACAGTGAAGTGTTGAAAACTTGAGGGAGGTCGACTGTGCTTGAGTTACCTTAATTTTTTTCCAATTCATGCTTGCATAAGCTGAACAGGATTCCAATTGTCCCTAACAGCAAACTCCACAAAAGATAATTATATGTTTTTCAGCTTTAGTACTATGTTCACAAAGGATTATTGCCATGTGAAGTGGCTAATCTGTTAGTGGCCACCCCTGATCTCGTTTTTCCAGTTATACCTATTAACGAATATCAAGGTGCACTGTGTTCTTCCCCTAACTAGAAAGGAAGATATTTCGGGTTTAACATTGTAACTTAATATAAGTTTGTATTTTGTATCTAGAGCTGTTTGGTAAGGACTAAACCCGTAACCGGGTCCGATCCGATCCGATCCATTAGTAAAGGTTTAAAACCAATTTTTTAGATCCATTAGGAAACCCGGTCCGTTAAGGTCCGGTCCTTTAAGATAACGGATTGGATAAGTATCCACCTCAATCTGATCCGCTAAAGATCCGATCCGTTAAGGATACATATTACGGGTGCCAATATTATAATTATTTTCTAATAAAGAAGGTCAATTTATCTCTATATTCTTTGAAATAGTAACCGATGGCCCAAAATAGAGTATTTTTTACGTGATAACTACGAACGCGGAAGCGAGATTCGTAAGAAAATCACATTGTGTTTGAGAGTTAGAAAAAACTACTAGTTTCTACTAAAACAAATAAACTTCATTAATAATTTAGTATTGAAATTACACCACTCTCTCCTTTTATAACTTAGATTTCCCTAAGTTCACTCCTCCTATAACTCTCTTAACCAATCCAATTAAGAAACTAACCTAAAAAATAGAAAATAACCCATATTAGACCTCTCCAACAGAGCATAAGCTACGCATAAATTAAACATAGGTTACACGGGGGTAAACGACTCTATAAGGGACGTAACACGTCAAGCCCTCCGTCTGAGAAGATTTCGTCTACGAAATCAAGGGGGCGGTGCTTCAGAGGACTCACACATGAAAGTAATGCGCATCCCAGTCTCTCTTCATTTTCATTCTGCAAAACATGTTGAACTGTTGATATCACGCTTTCACGCATACCATTCACGACTAGGCCAACCTTCTTAGCAAATGCAAGATAATCACATTTCTGGTTCCCCGGTTTGCCACACTCATAATAGTTACCTAAGACAAAGGTACGTGGTGCAGTGACTACTACTGGAATAGCTGGGGCTGCTGGTGTCGTTGCTTGAACTAGAGAGCGATACTGCGCATGTAACTCGCTCGCTTGTTTGGCCAACTGTACAATTTTAGTAAGACAAAAGACAGGTTGAAGTGTTGTTACCTCATAGAGTTTCTTCGTCAGACCAGACTTGTACCTACTAACCCGGTCCTGCTCGATCTTATGGAGTCGTATACGTGCCTCAAAGAGATAATACTGATTAGTGTAATCATCAAGAGAAGAGAGACCCATTTTGAGGGGCTGAAGTTTCCTAAATGCAACTTTGCCATAGTTTATAGGGATGAACCTCATCTTTAGCTCTCTTTGCATTTTTCACCATTCCAAAATAGGACGGTAACCCGATGTACGCCTCGCCTATTGAACACTGTTCCACAAAGTGAGAGCAAAACCAGTAAGGTGGGACTTAATGATCATAACCTGTTTTGGATTCCCATATTTCTTGTAGTTAAATATACGCTCAACTTTATCCAACCACTCGATAAAGGCGTTCACATCATATTTTTCAGTGAACTCTGGCACTTTGAGGTGAACATCATGCGTCTGTTCTGAGATAGCTTTGGCCAAGGTTTCAATGTCATTGCCCTTACCCTTTCGTCGCAGCTGAGGTCGCAGTTCTTCCTCATAGTCTGAACTGTACGCATCATCTTGCCAAGTTGTAGCATACGGATGCCTTGGCGGACGAGGAGGTGAACCAAGTGGACCTTGTCGATAACGGTCATGCAATTGAGGTGTAAGCCGGGGGGTGAGAACCACGGCCTTGGTCTTGCCTGCTGAATTGCCTTTCTCTCTCTCTCTCTCTCTCTCTCTTGCATATAACGATATCCCATAGCCTTATGCCTTTCGTTCGATCGAGCACTGAACACATCATTGTCACGCGGCCCCCATCCATCGACGTAAGGCTTTCGGTATTCAAAACCAAGCGTAAGGTTCGTCTTTGGCAGAGCTCGCTTGCCGGTATCGGTTTGGGGGTAGTAACGGTACGGATCTACCGGCATAGGGAGAGGCGTCCCAAGGTTGTCCAAAGGGGCAGTCCCTGGTGGCTGAAACTATCGGTCATCGACTGGTGGCAAGCCGATTTGAGATGGCCGGTATGTTGCAACCTCTGGTGTACTTTCGGTACTAGTTCGGGGTTCGACAGTCCTTTCTCTTTGGGGAGGGGCATTCCCTCCATATCGGTTATCCTCCTCGGCGAGTGTAATGGGTCACGGACGAAGTTGACCGGTGGCCATCGCGGAGGTCGCCTATAATAGCATTATCCAAAGGAGCCCACCATGAAGGATCTATGTTTTCAAAATTAAGGCCTTGCAATGAACGGTGCATCCCAATCAATCGAGCCCACAAGCTCTGGGTCAGGTTCCCACTAGCTGCAGGTCGGCCGGATCTAGATTCGGTGGTGATAACATGGGTATGAACTGATTTGGCTTGATCTGGGTTCGGTAGGGTTGGATCATGAGTTGGGCCTTGTGCTTGATACGCTTGGGCTTGCTGTTGTGCAGCCCAAGCTAAGAAATTTGTTTTGTTTAGCGCAA
Source organism: Kingdonia uniflora (assembly GCA_014058105.1). Lineage (NCBI taxonomy): Eukaryota > Viridiplantae > Streptophyta > Magnoliopsida > Ranunculales > Circaeasteraceae > Kingdonia > Kingdonia uniflora. The sequence continues at coordinate 107,284 of JACGCM010001910.1, forward strand.
TCGGGGCTATCGCTGTGGTGGTTACTGTCAAGCTGAAGCCGACAAGGATTGACTCTGTCGAGGCGTCTCTTTGTGCATACCTCCCACGTGATGGTCGGTTGTCAAGGCCGGACTCTTTGCGCCGGTTTGGGTATTGATTCCCCCACTATCGTGAACTCCAGTTTCGATGTTCAAATTCATAAAATGATTATTTAGGTCATCGTTCCTCGCGGCGACGCTTCCCCCTAAAGAGAGATTTTCTGTTACGCCCAACGGGAGGGGGGAGGCTCTTCTACCCAAAGCTTCGATAAGTTTATCTAGCCTATCCGTTACGGTTGCTACATCTTAAGCGAGAGTAGGTTTCTTCGTCAAGGGTCTTCCACGAGGCATCTTTGCTCTTGAAACTGATTACACTTAGATCTCAACGCAGCTCTAGTACCAATTAATGTGATAACTACGAACGCAGAAGCGAGATTCGTAAGAAAATCACGTTGTGTTTGAGAGTTAGAGAAAACTACTAGTTTTTACTAAAACAAATCAACTTCGTTAACAACTGAGTATTGAAATTACACCACCCTCACATTTTATAAAACTTAGGTTTCCCTTAGTTCACTTCTACTATAACTCTCCTAACCAATTCAATTAAGAAACTAACCTAAAAATTAAAAACTGCTATAACCCATATTGGACCTCTCCAACAGAGCATAAGCTAAACATAAATTAAACATAGGTCATACTGGGGTAGACGACCCTATAAGGGACGTGCCACATCAATTTTCTTCTCCTCTTAAATCAAGAGAGATTTTTTCTTTTCCTTTTTGTTTCTTGCAACACTACAAAGGCCGAGGAAGAAAATCTTTAAGTGTGAACTTAGATTTAGGGTTTTGTTTAGAATGAGTGTTCGTAAGAAAATTGATTTTTGGTAGGAGTTGGGTCCAAGCCCAAGCTAGGAACCCAACAGGGTTGGGGTGCCTTATATAGACTCCTATCAAACCCATACGCCCAATAGGGTTATGGGAAGAGTTAGAGTAGAATAGGGAATCCTTCTGGGTTGTCTATATATATCACTGTATTATGTACAGAGAACACGGTTATGATAATCAATAAATTTCTCTCTCTTGTTCATGCTATAGTCTTATATTGCTCTAGATTCATCATATCCTAACAATTTTCATGTAACGATTCTTTAAGATTTCACCTTTTTAGAAACTTTTTTTTGTTTTGTTTAAGGATCGGTTCGGATCGGGTTAGGATCGACCAAATTACTAACGGATTGGGTTAGGATCTGCAGTTTAAGGGTCCTATACGATTCAGATCAGGTCAGGACCTATGGTGTTTCTTAACGGATTGGACTAGAATCATAGCAGATCCTAGTCTAGTCCTGTAGCTCTATTTGTATCCCATTAAGTTATCAATAACAGTACTGTAAGACAAACTATGTTTTTTATTTTGAAAATGTAAAAATCAAAGACAAACTATGTTATCTACTACCTTCATGGTATCTCCTATGTCTTAATAAACATCAAGTACCCATCTGCTCAGCTAGGCTTTCTAAACCATTCCTAAGCGCAGATGAAATATTTCTACTGACGCCTTTTTCTAATAGCATCCTCTACTGTGATTTTGTAGCTTATCTTGCAGTAATTATCTTTCAATTTGGTACAGGGCTATATGGGGTTGGGATGATTCCCATATCTTCATTGGCAATATAAAGAAGGGCGTAGACGTTATCTCCACCGTTGACAAAACTATTGCGACATTGCAGAGTCCACTCATACCTGCAATACCATGCCGGTTCTCTGCTCACCCATATAAAGTCGGGACATTTGCAGAAGCCACGGGTGGGGGATAGGTTTATTTATGGACACAAAGGTAGGAATATGATAATGTGTTATCCTTCCATACATATAACCTTTATTCTGAGCTAGTTACCCAACGATTTTAGCGGTTAAAACATTGAAGAATAGGGAAGAAATTGTATTTCCTTCTTTTAGCTTGTTTAGACGAGTTGTTGGTATGTTTGTTCTCTTGGCAGTCTCATGGGAGTACTGATCATATAAAAAGTCACTTTGTATAACGTATAAATGATATATCTCAAACTCTCTAGTTGATGTGAATTAACAAATATAGTATCATGTAACTCATCTAATGTAGCACATTCGGCTTCAATTACTTATTCTTGGACTAATCGTTATTTTTGTTTCAATGTCTTTGTTTAGTGTTGATAACAAAGATGGACAGTTGTGCACTCAAGACATCACTCTAGTGGAGTCTCCACTTACTCCAACTCTAACTGAATACAAGCAAAAGAGGATGGAGAACATCAAGCGCAATGAGGAGATGTTAGCTTCTCTAAAACTACCCAGCAAAACCAAAGCTTCTCTAAAACTTAATTTTAGAGCTAACAACTTTCTTTTTGCAACTACGCGTTCCAGACCTTCCTTCTAATGTTTTATTGAGACTCCTGTATTCATGTTTTGGGTTCTACTTGAATACAAGTCATGTTCCTGTCCTACTCTAGCGCTAAATGCAAGGGGTCTACCCGCCCAGAGAGCAATCAATTTGATTTTTGAAGCTAAGTCGCTAACAATACTAGATCTTTATCTTTTTTTGAGCTAACTTATCATACGATGACAGTTTTTATTATTATCAGAATGTACTTTGTTTTTGTGATAATTGAGAACTATATCTTGATATTGGTTACTATGCTGTGAGGAGAGGTGTTACTCCGATAACGCACTTGTTATACGCCAATGACTTTATGGTTTTCTTAAATGGTTGTCAGAGTTCGCTTATGGGATTGAAGCTATTCTTAGAGTGTTATGAAGCAGTTTCTGGCCAGAAGGTTAATTGTGAGAAGTCAGGTTTTATGGTCCATGAGAAAGTGTCTACAACGAAGAAGATGATCATTCAAAATGCCACTGGTTTTCAATCGAAGGTATGCCCTTTAACCTATCTTGGGGCTCTTATTTACTATGGAAAGACTAAAAGTATATATTTTGATGAGTTGGTGGGTAAATTCAAAGAAGAATTTCAGATTGGCAAGTGAAATTATTGTCTAGTGGGGGAAGATTAGTGTTGATTAACCATGTGCTACAATCCATGCCGATACATATTCTTGCAAGTATGGTGGTACAGTTGTCTGTAATGATAAGATTGAGAAGTTACTCCTACATTTTTTTTGGGGGGAGTTTAGCGGCAAAGCTAAGAGGAGTTGGGTTTATTGGAGTAAAATTTCCAAACCTAAGAAAGAGGGAGGCTTAGGGTTAGGGGTGAGGAGTTTAAGAGAGGTGAGGGAATGCTTTCTTATGAAAAGTGCATGGCTCTTACTTCATGGAGATTCTGCTTGGGCTAAATTTTTCAGAGAAAAGTACTTCATAGGTAATGAACTGATGGGAGGGACCTATTTTGCTTCGAGATTCTGGAGGGAGATTGTGAAAGTTGTTGATAATGTGAAGTAGATGTGGATTTTTGGAGAGATGATTGGACATGACACGGTTCATTACAAGAATTCTTCAATGCTGATGTTGTGCAAGTAGTCAAGGTTTCTGAGGTTATTAAGGGATGGAGTTGGGATGCTCTGGAGTGGCAGATCCCTTTTGAGTGGAGAGAAGTTTTAGCCATGAGGTTTAAGCTATCAACTCTAAATTATAAAGCTGTATGGTCTCTAGATACAAAAATGGGGTTCGCCGTTAAATCTGCTTGTAATGTTATTAGAATCGAGGCACGGAGAGGGATACTTTTAGATGGATCTGGTTCAAGTTGATACCCGCTAAGATACAGATTTTACTTTGTAAACTTTGACGAGGCGTGGTTACTGTGGATACCCTTATTCTAAGAGCATCTCCAATAGAAGAGTATGTGATTCCGGTTTACTAAACCAGTATTCTAGAATCGCATACTGTTTTCATCTAACAGTGAATTACGGTTTTAAGAGAGAACTTGTGATGAGAGAGAGAGAGATGCCACATATATTTTAAAAAAATCCGCGCGTCAACGATTCAACACCTAGGCAGGAGAGAAAATTGTGATGGGAGAGAGAGATGCCAACTCTATTAAAAAAATATTAGGCGCTCAACGGTTCAGCGCCCTAGTGGTATGTGCATACTCCTCCCCAAGTTCAGGTTTCACATTCTTTGGAGGGGTATGAGGGTGAGTATGCTGAACCTCATACTCATGTTGGAAGGGATTGTTACAAAAGTATGGAAAAACCTTAACAACATACCATGCTGTTGGAGATGCTTACACAACCTGATATAGAAAGTCCATACCACCTTTTTGTACAAGGGACAACTGCAATGGATGTTTGGCGATATTTTTCTTCTATTTTTGGTGTGCCATGTTTGAGCGCACAATCGGTGTATGCTAGAATGTCCCTTTGGTGTGCAGCGGCTATAAATCAATCACAAGTTGGGTTGTTGAAAGGTATGTTACCAGGCCTTATTTTTTTGGGAGTTATGGGTAGCTCGAAACAAGTACTTACATGATGATTTGCCAATAGTTCCCCTTCAGATCATCAAGAAAGTATTGGTGTGGCTTAAGGATTGCTCTTGGAGATTTAAACCTACAATAGATGCTGTAATAGCCTATATTCGTATTGGACGAAGATAGTGCCTTACACCCTTGAAATATAGGAGATTAGCTAAGAACCAAAAATAACTAACACGAGATTTAGCGTAGAAAACTCTTGAATGGGTTAAAAACCATGACCTCTCCTGAGGATTTTAGAAAGAGAGAGATCTATGTTTATGATTGCTAGTTATTACATAGAGAGAGATGTAGAAAAGGTCTCTTAGAAGGTCTTAGAGAAGCTCCCCCTAAACTGTAGCTTTCTGGTCCTATTTGTAGATTTTATAACATGACTGTTGGTTACATTGATGAGAAACGTTACAATAACAGGTATTGATGAGTCTTCATAATGATATTCATAATGGTCGAGTTAGGGCTGGCAATTTAACCCGCCCCGCCCCGCCCTTAATGAGGCGGGTATGGTATGACTATAGCGGGTATGGGGCGAGTTTGGTAAAAAAAAAATGCCCATTTATTAATTAGGGCGGGTCTGGTTTTAGCTTTAAATAAACGGGCCCCGTCACCCGACCCAATTATATATGATATGTCCTGAATACCCTTATGAGTTATGAGAATATGAGTAACCTAATTCACTTAATCACTTCTTTCCTCATCTCTTACTTTCTTCAAGTTTAACCTCCACAACCTCAACAAATTTATTTCAACCTTTGTGATCAGACATCAGTCTGTACCAATTACCAAATTCATTTCAATCTTCATTTTCATTTGAATCATTTCAACCTTCATCCTCCAAATTCAAGGTTATGAAGATTTGAACAACAATTAAGTCTGCGATCATTTTATAATTCAACCTCTACATCATTCATTGGGAGGTTTACGAAGATTGGATAGATTACCAATCGATTGGAACAACGTTTACATCAGTGATCTGTTTCAAACCAATCTCTACATCAGTGATTTATTTTAGGAAGTATACAACATTTCCAAATTAGAGAGATCATTAATCGATTCAGGTAACTCCTCCAAGTCTCCAACAATCCAGAAGCTTAAAATACCAATTGAGTCTCAAAGTTTACAAGTTACTAAGATTAGTCTGAACATTTTAAACCTTAATTCTGATTTGATCCATTTCAAGTGATTGATAAGATAGGAATATAACCATTGCAATGTAGCACATTCTATGATGCTTGTTCTTACTGCAATGTAGCACATTACATGATCTTTTATTGTGTGTGTCTGTGTGCACTATGCACCTGATTTAGTTTAGTTTTTTTTTTTTTGTACAGATAATTTTTATTTTTTTTTGTAAAATTTCATAAATGGGGCGGGTTTGGGGATCCTCACTTAGGATAAACGGGTGTTAAATGGGTGATGGGGCGGGTTTGGTATTGGCAAATTTAGACGGGGCTGGTTTGGGTATTCCCCATTTAAGTTAAATGGTAATGGGGCGGGTATGGGGGTATGGTAATTTTGCGGGTATGGGGATGGTATTACTCCACCCGCCCCAAACCCGACCCATTGCTACCTCTAGGTCGAGTAACGGCTTAAGTAACTCTTCTTCCTTGTAACCGCTCCATAATGTGTCATAAATGCGCCACGTGTTTGTTGGCGAGGTCGAGTAAATGTGTGATGGTCGAATGCTGACACCTGAGCTTGAGATTCAGAACTGGCTCTTACATCAAATCGAGCTAAAGGTCGATATCTCTGTTTAGGTCGAGTATTGGAAATGAGCCCTTACAATCACCCCGTCTCAGCCAATAGCACGAGAAGCATCAGGGGCGAGTGGTGTTGGTTGAGACACATCTTTGATCTTTGAATATGTAGACTGTATGGTTGGATTAGTTAAACCAATAACCAATTGTTCGAATGTAGTAGAATGTATGATAATGCAGTAGAATGTATAATAGTATGCATGATTAGAATGTATGATAGTATGTCTCGAGCACAGGTCGAATTGAGCGAATCAATAACCGACCGTGAGGAAAATTGTATTGCAGTTGAATAGCTGTATAGCGTGTCTCTGCTAGGTCGAATTGATTGACTTAATAAGCAACCCTCAGGATAGCGTGTATATTGGAAGAGCTATGTTGTGGGTCTCGGTTACTGGTCGAATTGAGCATATCAATAAGCGACTGTAATGAGATGTCTTGAATATTGAATAACTGTATAGTACGTCTCTGCCAGATCGAATTGATTGACTCAATAAGCGACCCTCAGAGAGCGTGTATATTTGAATAGCTATGTTGTAGGTCTCAGTCACAAGTCGAATTGAGCGTATCAATAAGCGATCGTAATGAGATATCTAGTTGAAATATTTAAATGTAGATTGGACTGGTTTGATCCAATAACCAACTTGTGGAATGTGTTATGTTTAGTCGAATTGGACGTACCAATAACCGACCTGTAAGATGTTGGTCGAGCTCGCCCCGAGTATGATTTAAGTTGTTTGATCTCGAGTCTTGAAGCTGAGTTTGAACATTGTGTCTAAAGATGACATCGGGCTCGCCCCAAGTATAAGTTTGAATAAGTTGTAATCGCCTCGAGTACCTCGACCTCGAGCGCCTTGATAATGTTGTTGGAAAGATTGGGTTCGCCCCGAGTATAAGTTTGAATAAGTTGTAATCGCCTCGAGTACCTCGACCTCGAACGCTTTCATAATGTGGTTTGATGTTTTTTGAAAAGATAAGGCCGAGCATTGAGTCTGAATCTGAAGTCGGGCTCGTCCCGAGTATGATTGAATGTGCTGGTCGAGCTTTGTGTTTGAATTTGAAATCGGGCTCGCCCCGAGTATGATTTACGTCGATTGATATTAAGTCTGTTGTGTCTGAAGCTGAGGACGAGCTTTGCGTCTGAATCTGAAGTCGGGCTCGCCCCGAGTATGATTCACGTCAATTGATATTAAGTATGTTGTGTCTGAAGCTGAGGAAGAGCGTTGTGTCTGAATCTGAAGTCGGGCTCTCCCCGAGTATAGCTTGAATAAGTTGTAATTGCCTCGAGTACCTCGACCTCGAGCGTCTTCATAGTGTGGTTTGATAAGTTTGATTATTGAGTCTGAGGCTAAGATCGGTCTCGCCCCGAGTATAAGCTGGAATAAGTTACAATCACCTTGAGTACCTTGACCTCGAGCGGCTTAATAATGTGATTTGATGTTGTTGAAAAGATGATATCAAGCATTGAGTCTGAAGGTGGAGTCGGGTTCGCCCCGAGTATAATCTTGATTAAGTTGTATTCGTCTCGAATACCTCGACCTCGAGCGCCTTAATAATGCGATTTGATAAGTTCGATCATTGTTGTTATGTGTTGGTTCAGATTCATCGAACTTCGTTGAATAAGATTGTTGTCGCTTGTTGGTTTGGGTTCATCGTCATTTACTAGCTTCATCAGCTAGATTAAAGATGAGTCGTCCTGTAAATGAACTGAAAGTCTTCACGAACTGTTGATGCCGATTCATGTGAGTTTCATTGGGGATTTACGTACTGTCGAATTTGGCGAGCAAACCCAATTTTTTTAGCAATGGCTCGCATTTTAGCAGATTGATGGAAAATTGGGCTTTGTAGCTCTGATAATCGGCCCAAAAATTTTGAGCAAAAATGATAAAGCTGTTTTACTAGATGCAGAGGTAGTTAAACAATCCTTGGATTATTGTTAATACCCCGAAAAGCCCAATCCTCCTTGCCGAATAGAGGAAAATCCAGATAAGTAGTACTCCCCTGAAATTGAAGACTATGGATTTGATTTGTAAACTGATGAACAATCTAGGTATTGTTGTTGCTGGAAAATAGGAGTAGTGTCTTCTTGTTGCGTTGAATCGTAAATCATACAAAAATGTCGATCTCTTCTTTAAGGATTGGAGTCGCATGAGCATAGTGACCAGCTATAGTGGAGATCGATCAAGGACCTGCTATAGTGGAGATCGAATCAAAATTCAAACTCGAACTCAAACAAAACTCGAACTCGAAACCGATAGGAGCAAAGCCTTCGATTTGTTGGAATTGTGGAGCACTCGAACTGGATCCATGAGCTCGATTCGTTACTGCACCTTCAAAGTCCTACGGCAAATGTTGAGGTCGAACAAAGCTCGAACTCGAAAACTCGAACTCAAAATCAGAACAAAACTCGAACTCAAACAAAACTTTGAACTCGAAACCGATAGGAGCAACGCCTTCGATTTGTTGGAATTGTTGAGTACTCGAACTGGATCCATGAGCTCGATTCGTTGTCGCACCTATAACCTTCGATTGACTGTGATGAATTAAGTACGATAGAGACCTTTAAATCACCCCAAATCACTGAAACAGGCGATGCAAACAATCGCTTCAACGATGTTGGTGGTGGTGTTGTCAGAATTTGCCTATGAATCTAATGGTGGAGAGAGGTTTATGGTTTTTGATGCCATTAGAGATGAATTAGAGTTGTCAAAATCGTAATTATTTGACTCAAAAATTAGGTTTGAATTGGAGATGTTTTGGGTAAAATCTGGAGAAATCACAAATGATTGTTATTCCCTCTCTCTTTTTCTTTAAAGAAGGTGTAAGAGAGAGAGGATTGAAATGGACTGATGAAAAAAGATAAATTTTGAGAACCTGCAACATGGTAGGTTGGCTCGGCCATTGTAATGATGAAAAGGATATCTGTTACTTCAAGAATCGTGGGTAGCTGTCTTTATTCCCATAGCAGCCTGGAAGTGTACTATGGTCTGGAAGTGTCATTCTGCAGAGGGATATTCAGCAGTTTCTGAGACAATGGGTTTGAGAACTTCGTTTCCCACAGATGGTGCCAAATGTAATAGCCTATTTTCGTATTAGACGAAGATAGTGCCTTACACCCTTGAAATATAGGAGATTAGCTAAGAACCAAAAATAACTAACACGAGATTTAGCATAGAAAACTCTTGAATGGGTTAAAAACCACGACCTCTCCTGAGGATTTTAGAAAGAGAGAGATCTTTATTTATGATTGCTAGTTATTACATAGAGAGAGATGTAGAAAAGGTCTCTTAGAAGGTCTCAGAGAAGCTCCCCCTAAACTGTAGCTCCCTGGTCCTATTTGTAGGTTTTATAATATGACTGTTGGTTATATTGATGAGGAACGTTACAATATCAAGTATTGATGAGTCTTCATAATGGTCTTTATAATGGTCGAGTAACGGCTTGAGTAACTCTTCTTCCTTGTAACCGCTCCATAATGTGTCATAAATGCGCCACATGTTTGTTGACGAGGTCGAGTAAATGCGTGATGGTCGAATGCTGACACCTGAGCTTGAGATTCGGAACTGGCCCTTACATCCAATCGAGTTGAAGGTCGATATTTAGGTTTAGGTTGAGTATTGGAAATAAGCCCTCACAGATACATCGTACCAGGATCAACTAACACTACAAGCGCTAGGTCTCACTTCCTTGGCAACTAAAATGTTGATACTGAGACTTATTGTTTGGAAACCACTACCTTCGAGTTACTACAACTTAAACACGGACGGGGTGAGTAAAGGAAACCCCCAGGGATATGTGGAGGTGGAGGTGTTGTGAGAGACTCTCAAGGGAAGCTACTAATTGCATTTACTCAAGTTTTGAGCGTTGGTACCAATATATATGCGGAAGTATTGTCATTAGTTATTGGTCTTCGGCATTGTAAGGCGAGAAATGATTTGCCCCTTATCGTAGAGATGGACTGTAAAACGGTTGTGGACTGGATGAAGAACAATACCACGGTGCCATGGACTATGGAGCTGATATGGAGGGAGGTACAACTACTACATGGACAAATGTATTTCACATTGGAACACACGCTACAAGAAGGAAATGGTGCAGCCCATCATTGCGCAAATCTTGGAGCTGATGGGCAATCTCAGACTTTCGACATCGAGAACTTACTAACCCAACTTCTCTGGCATATTCTGTTCATGGATAAGCTGGTTTTGGGAGGTTGATAATACATTAGCAAGTGGCACCTCTAGGGAGTAAGATCTAATGCCCTTCGTTCCAAATATCAATAAAAAGCTCCTAATTTATTTTTAAGAAAAAAAAAAAAAAAAAACTACATCTTGATGGTTATTTGCATTTTTTTTTTTATTGGGGTAAAGTCTGTTTTGATAAACATGGGGTCATTTGGATTATTTTATTATTTTATTGGGGTTTAACTTAAAATTTCTCTTTATATTGGTACGTTTTCAAGAAAAATAATTTAGACTTCGCTCCCCATATACGGAACAATTTGGTCAAATATTAGCCAAACCTGTTACAAGCCGAATGACTTGGCACTTCTGTGAAAAGCTAGCCAAATAATTCGTCATTTTTGGAAAAAAGTCATTTAATTCAAACTTGCTGAATGATTTCGTTTATATTCTTGCAGGCCAAATGATTTGGCTTTTTATTAAAACTAAGCCAAATAATTCGGCATTTCTGGAAAGATGTCATTTAATTCAAACTAGCAGCCTTCAATTTAAAGCAAGCCAATAAATGTTATTTAATTCAAACTCGCTGAATGATTTGGTTTATATTCTAGCAGGCCAAATGATTTGGCATTTCCGGGAAAAGCCATTTAATTCAAACTAGCCGAATGATTTGGCTCCCAACCTAAAAAAGCCAAATGATTTGGCACTCCGAGAAAAGCCATTTAACTCAAGGCAGCTGAATGATTTTAACTCTCAACCCTCCAAAATAGGGAGTAAAGTCTAAAAAAATCTTTCTCCTGGTCAGTTTTCTTCCCACCATTATTGTAATGACCTGTTTTCTAGGAGGTCGAAAACACGTCTTACACCAGTGAAATATAGAAAATGTAGATAGACTACCAGCTATAAACAGAGAGTTTAGCGTGGAAAACCTTTAAATAGGTGACAAACCACGACCTCTTCCTGAGGATTTTGAAAGAGGGAGTTGTTTATAGAGTGCTAATCTATTACATGGAGAGAGATAGATGTGTGTCTGGTTCTGAGAGATCATCAGATCTGCCTCCTCTTTTGTGTGTTCCTCTGCTCATTTATATAGGTCTCATAATACGACCGTTATGAGCTTTAATGAGGGAGGTTACAAACGTTACAATATTGATGAGTCTTGATGAGTCTTCATGTAGGTCGAGTAACTCTTGTAACTGCTCCATAATGTGTCTTGAATGTGCCACGTGTTTGTTGATGAGGTCGGACACTGAGACCTGAGCTTGAGTTTCCGAACTGGCTTTGTATTCAGTCGAGCTAGAGCTCGAATATTGGCTTTAGGTCGAGTATTAGAAATAAGTCCATTACAATTATAATCTTTCTCCGGGAGAAATCCTTTTTGACGCTTACTAATAGACATTTATCTTGTTTTGAGTTAAATTACCAGCCACCAAGCAATGCCTGTAAAATTTGCGATCAGATTGTATCTTGTACCACATGTATTTTGTGTCACATGTATACTACTTGTAGATACTTCACTGTTGTTTCAGTTTTGTTCTTCGCCTACGTGAGCTACCCCTCCTTCATATTCCTAGTGTGCTTGTTGAATCATTTTCTTCTGTGCTCATTGAGAACTAGTCGTGGTGTAAAATAAAGCTACTCCATATGCTTTTGCGCACCATTAGACTGTTTGAGACTGCAGAAAACTATCTAAAAGCTATGGCCTTGATGTGTTTAGCACGGCAGGTGCGGCATACGGAGTACTTGTTTAACGGACAGGTGACATTGCTTAAATCATTAAATCACTAATAGCATAAGCTTTACATATATCAAAGCCTATTTTATTCTGACAACACCAAGAGCACTACTATCCTTACCCTGATGTTGTAGGCCAAACAAAGACCCGGAAAGCTGTTTAATATTGTCCAAAAAGACAAGAGAAACCACAAAATATATAGGTCCCTTGGATATAGAAAATATTTTGGATTAATTACGTTTAGGGGCCTTTCTTTGATACACAATTGGAGAACATGAAAAAACCTTGTACGTTCATGCTATTGATAACATCAAACTGTTTTTTCATGTTACAGTCATGAGAAATCTATTTGGCGATATTCATGAGCCCCTCATCTATTTTCTACATTGATTTCTTATTATAGGCTCGAAAACTCAAATTTATCTTGCTTAGTCTTACAAACAAAATGATAAATTGTCTATAGAAAAGAAATTGAGAAATTGGAGGTGAAAGGTTTTGGTTTGTCTCATTTTGTGTATGTGGAGTCCCGTGGTTATCTCAGTCGAAGACGGTGACCGCCGGACAAGTCTTCTACAACAAACGGCCGAGAAAGTAAGTTAGGAAATATAACTCTGATAAAGGAAAGGCCAAAACTGTTTTAACTGCCTATTGTTCTTAAAACTTATTTTGCTTTCTCGTTCGAACGAAAAGTCCTTCGAACGACCTCTGGGAAAAGACAACCTTTTCAAACGATTTGCTTTCTCCATCAAGTTTTTTACCAATTTTATTTGAGAGCTATATATCCTTTATCAGAGAGATCCTAATCAAGATCAATCAAAAACCTAAAACCTCAAGGTTGATGCTGAATTAGTCAATTCTACTTCCGACATAAATTTCTAGAGTGATTCGAGAAGGGTGTGAAAATTCTATGTGCTCGTATTTAATGTATTTAGAGAAATTAGGTCAGAACAATTCTTATCAATCAATGATCTAGGATTAAACAAAAACAATCAATAGTAAATACAAAGAATTAAATGACACAAGCAATTGTTCACCCTGTAAAAACTCCTTACTCAGGAGAAAAGCCACAGATCGTTGTCGATGAACACGACAACCAAAAATCTACTAATCAAAAAGAGTTTAATCTAAATTACACTTACAAACTCGATAACCTCGTCTCGTGATTATCTCTCTTCTGATCCAAACATCACGCCCTATCGCTTTCGTTATCGCAACGACTCTCCTTCATTTTCGTAACGACTCTCCCTGAACTCACAACAAGAAACCCCCTTCTTGAATCACTCTATAACAATATGTGAGAAGTATGATACACTAACTCAACATCAACATCAAGGTTTTTAGGTTTTGATTGATGTCAAATTGTCTCTCTGATAAAGAATATTGAGCTCTTTCAAAAATAATTTTTTGCCAAAGAAAGAGAGAAAAGAGAGAGCCTGAAAAGAGAAGCAATGTTTACTTAAATAGTGTTTCAGCTTTTCTCGAGACTCGTTCGAACGAGACCTTTGGTCATTCGAACAAAATCCCTATGCCTTTAAAAAAGATGCGTTTTTGTTTTGAACTCATAACACTCGTTCGAACGAGACCTAAGGTCATTCGAATGAAATGCCCAGAATTCGTTCGAACGAGACCTTGGGTTGTTTGATCGAGATTCTCAAAAAGTTTAGAAATTTTAGAAAAACATTTTTGGCTCCCTTTATCAGACTTCACCAACTTACCTTCTTGATCGTTGGTTTATAGAAGATTGTACGAAGGTCTTCATCCTGTCACTGTCTTTGACTGAGATAACCACAGACCTTTACATACACGAAATGAGACAAACCAAAACCTATCAATCTCCCCCTTTGGTTCATTTTATGACAAATTAAAATTAAGACCTACACATTACTCTGTAGTACTTCCCAGCTACAGGGACAGTCTAGACCTTAGAAAGACACCACCCGTTTCATGAACAGGTTCAATCTCTGGACCTCTTCTACGAACGATATCTTCTTACATCTCAACACTCATCAGAAAGCTTGTTACTTAATATCTGCACACTCAGCAAACTCATTTATAATATATTTGGAAAGAAGAACTTAAAATATTTATGAATAGAGAATCACATAATCATGAAAGAAATCATAAAAGAATCAAACCAGAAAAGCATTAGCATATATCCATTCATTTTGCTTTCCTGTCAGAGATACATATTTCTCCCCCTTTTTGTCATGGAAGAAACAACCAACAATCGTAATCTACTAGCTTCCCTGCGGGAGTAAGAATCTGGGTCCAACCTTTTGCTTCGAACTTTGCAAATACACTCGCGTAGCCTTCACTAACTTCAGAGACACTTTTGATATCTACTATGTGTTCCTTTACAATCAGTCGATCCTTAAAACCCTTATCTGTGCTCCAATGTACCGGGTTATCCCCAACTCTCTAATCATCGAGAATAACTGTCGGATTGGAGTGTTGCCTCTTTGTTCCTACCCGTAACCTAGGTGCCATGTCACACACCTACAAAAAATTTGTCTGATGAGAAACCCTAAGCAACAATCGCAAACCAATAATACCAAATTAACAAATCAAACAAGAATCACCCACATTCCAACCCAACACCTGCAAGAAAACAAATCAACCTCCAACCCCCCAGTTCTCCACCAATTAAACCCAAGTAATTTCACAAAAACAATCACACGGAAATATTCCCTGTAAACACTAAACACAACCCCACAATCCAACAATGTACAACACATAAGCACTTTCGAAGACCCCAATTCAAAATTCACCAACCCATGTACAACCTAATCACCTGCAAGGAAATACCCTTATTCACAGACTCCAATGCCAATAATGCAAATAATTCCAATAATGCAAACAATCTCAGAGATCCACTAATCAACCCAGAGGATTCCTCTTACAGTCTTAACACAATCAGACCCAATGTACACAATAGAAGAAGAGGTAGAACACGAACAACAAAGGAGAGAGATTAGAGCAAAGCTTACCAAATTGGAACATCAAGCTTCGAATTGGAAGTGGAGAAGCAGTGGAAACATGCAACGCAGAGATTCTCCGTCCAATCGAGTACAAAATCGAGCATAGAGAAAGGAGAATCACAGTGGAAGTGGTGGAGTTCAAGTCGGTGAGAGAGAGAGAGAGAGAGATGAAGAAAAGAAATGAACTTGGAACAAAAAAAAATTGAAAAGTCGTTCGAACGATAGGATGACTCGTTCGAACGAAACATCAAGTTTTGGCATTAAACGTTCGAACGAATAAAAATCTTGCTCGAACGACTCAACAAGTATTGCCTGGAAGAAATGAGACCATAACTTGTTCGAACGACAAGAAACTTCGTTTGAACGAAAGAATGGAAATAAGTAAACGCACCAAAGTTAGCCAAAATAACCAAATATTCAACAAACAGCGACAGAAAACATAATCCATAGGAAACATAAGATAAGACACAGGACTTACGAGATTAACTGAAGACTACCAAACACACTCCCCCTCAAAATATGTAGAGTCAAATCTAAAAGCACAGCAGATACATGATATAGAAAATATTATTGATCTATACACGAAATAATGTAAAAAATCTCATGGAAGGAAAATCAATTGTTTTAGATGGTGTCAAGTTAACTAATATAGAATCACTATCTCTCATCTCCACTAAACTGACTGTGCTAAATTCAAGATCAAACAAGTTTTGAAAAGGTTATAATGTAGGTAAGGGAAGGGACATGACAGAGTAGGTGTTTTGCTGGCATTCTTAGACTACAGATTATATTTTCTCCCCCTCTTTCTTTAAATTGAGTTCACCTCCCGTCATTATTTCTCTTTATTGAGTACACATTGAATAGAATACTTCTTTCTCTTTTAGCAAAAAAATTGGGGATACTCTATTTTTCTATTCATCTTTCCCACTTAAACCACATGGTTTCACTCCTTCCTTTACTTTTATTTTACTGAAAAGTCTCAGAACAAATGGGTTAAAAGAAGTTCGGTATAAAAACGAATGACATATTTTAAGGCATAAAATGGCTACAAACGAATAAAATTTTGGGTAGCATAGACGAAGGCCAAAAAAGGTGTAACAATAAAAAGCCTATTATCACATCTTCGGTCTCACAGAGTACATTTTTCATCTTGAATCAAGTATAGGGAATATTCTATTAGACTAACTTGAACTAGATGTCACCACCAACAATTGACTAATGCATAAAATAATGAGATTAAAACAAAAAGAGATTTTACGGGAAATAATTCATTTAATAACACTCAAAGCTTGCACAAAAGGTTAGATCCTCACATAATGTTAGGTAACGAAGTCTCTACATTTATCCTCAAGGTTTCTACTTATGACTAGAGTCAGGAACAGTTGGAACCAGTGATGAATAAGTAATACCAAATAACTCAAGCATTAAATGAATATATGACAAATAAATAAATCCCGATCATATGAATGCATAGCTAAGATAGACAATACTACAAAAATCAGGGGAAATAACCAATATGAACAAGATAAACGATACATACCTGACGTTGTCCACAGAATAGCGACACAAACAATCAGGATGACTGAAAAGATTTACTCAATTGAACAGACACCAATGGTGCTAATCCAAAATTCATCAGATAAAATATTTTTCACATTGGTTGGTTCAATTATCGACCCATAACATACACTCTTCACCGTCTCACTTTGAGCCATTACTGCAACATTGTACCGTAATTGTGGTAGAAGATCCTTCTTCTGAGCCTAAATGGATCTCACTTTCTTTCGTTCTTCTGTTGCTTGAGTCAAATTCTTAAAACCATTAAAATACTTTTGGAAAAAAAAGGAATTAGCAAACGATTGGGCATATGATCGATAAGGTTTCCCTCTTTCCAAGTAAAGATCATTCCTACTATGGAATACATGAACATATCTACAATATGGAGCAAGATGACCCTTTTGACCACAAGCCTGACAATAAAATACATGAAAGACAAAATACTGCTTAGTCTGCCTATGAGGAGCATTAATAACACTTTGTTTGGGCAAAGATGGCACTGGAGTAACTTTGACAAACTTGGTGATTTGAGGTGTAATAGAATTAGCATTTTGCTCATCAAATCCAAATCCCCTTTTGTTAGTACCATTTTTTCTCATACTTAGCATTTTATCAATATTCTTTGCTCCATGGAGACAAACTTCAAGTTTCTGCTTAGTGGAAGTCAAGTCAAGTTTAAGCTTCTCGAGTTCAGTCTCAGTCAATTTTAACTTCCCCACAGCAATATGTTTTTTTTCTTCATAAATATCAAGTTTGACAATAAGAGCATCTTTCTCATTATTAAGTTTCTCAAGCTGAGAAACAAGTTGAGAATACAAATCTTCAAACTTGAGTTCTTCACTATTATCACTTTCATAATTACTCTAATCTTCAGTAGAGTTTTCTAGCTCAAAACGGTTAGAATAATTATTACTAGAGTTTATTATACTAATAAACTCACAATAGTTGTCATTTTTATATTCTTGGGGATGATCATTATTAACATCAAATTCATCATTATCATCATCCCAAGTAACTTTAATATTCATGGCCTTATGGTTACTATTAAAACTCTTAGTAGGACAACTTTGAGCATAGTGACCATACTTGTGACAACTATAACATTCAATTTTATTTAAGTCTTGCTTAATATTCGTCTGCTTTCCATACGACTTAGCACGTTCATGAGGACGTGGCTTATAATTCACATTTTGCCCTTGTTTCTCAAATTGCCGTTTTTTCAAGAGTTTTCTAAACTGTTGGCTTATAACAACAATCTGTGAATCAAAGTCCAATTCTTCATTATCGTCAGAGACATATAAGTTGTCAACTTCTTGTGTTCCCTGAGAAGACGAAGAGTTGGAGGAAGACTTAAAAGCCAAACTCTTATTCTTCTTTGGGTTTTCCATTTCCATCTCGATTTCAAATGTTTGCAATTTTCTTGCAAGTGTGTCAGGTTTCATAGTTTTAAGATTTTGAGCTTTCTCTATGGCATCACATCTAGATCTAAAACTCTTAGGGAGAGATCTTAGAATTTTGTGAACTAGTTGAATATCAATATATCCAGCTCCTAAAGAGGCACTGTTGTTGACAATGTCCCTTAGTCTGGCATTAAACTCACCGAACGGTTCATCCTCACTCATTCGAATGTTTTCAAATTCAGAGGTAAATATTTGCACTTTACTCTCTTTAACCGTATCATCACCTTTGTGAGTGCACATTAAGATGTTCTAAGATTCTTTCGAAGTGGTACACGCGGAGATGTGCCTATAGCCACTTTGGCTCAACGCATTAAAGATAGCATTAAGACCTTTAGAATTATACCTAGATGTTTCTTTTTCCTCCTTAGTCCATTGATTTCTAGGTTTAGGAATTTCTATAGCTGCTGCTGACTTATCCCGCATAACAGTCGGGGGAACCCATCCATCTTCAATGGTAATCCAAATATCTTCTCTCATGGATTGCAAGAAGCCAATCATTCAAACCTTCCAGTAGGGAATGTTTGTACCATCAAAGAGTGGTGGATGATTTATAGGACCTCCAAATTTTTTGGAATCCAATAAATTAAGTAAGCACTTAAAAACAGGATCACCGCTCAGGATATAAAGCCTTCAAGCTATTTTGCTCTGATACCAATTGATAATTCTATGTACTCGTATTTAATGTATTTCAAGAAATTAGGTCAGAACAATTCCTATCAATCAATGATCTAGGATTAAACCAAAAAAATTAATAGTAAAGACAATGAATTAAATGACGCAAACAATTGTTCACCCTGTGGAAATTTCTTACTCAGGAGAAAAACCACAGGTCGTTGTCGATGAACACGACAACCAAAAATCCACTAATCAAAAAGAGTTTAATCTGAATTATACTTACAGACTTGATAAACTCGTCTCGTGATTATCTCTCTTCTGATCCAAGCATCACACCCTATCATTTTCGTTCTCGCAACGACTCTCCTTCGTTCTCGCAAGACTCTTCTTCGTTATCACAACGACACTCCTTGAACTCACAGCAAGGATCCCCCTTCTTGAATCACTCTAGAACAATATGTGGGAAGTAGGATACACTAACTCAACATCATCATCAAGGTTTTAAGGTTTTGATTGATGTTAAATTGTCTCTCTGATAAAGGATATTGAGTTCTTTCGAAAATAACTTTTTGCCAAAGAAAGAGAGAAAAGAGAGAGACAGAAAAGAGAAGCAATGTTCGTTTAAATAGTGTTTCAGCTTTTCTCAAGACTCGTTCGAATGAGACCTTTGGTCGTTCGAACGAAATCCCTAATAAGTAGTTTTCAAAAAATATGCATTTTTGTTTTGAACTCGTAGTACTCGTTCGAACGAGACCTAAGGTCGTTCAAACAAAATGCCCAGAATTTGTTCCAACGAAACCTTGGGTCGTTCGAACAAGATTCCCAAAAAGTTTAGAAATTT
Source organism: Kingdonia uniflora (assembly GCA_014058105.1). Lineage (NCBI taxonomy): Eukaryota > Viridiplantae > Streptophyta > Magnoliopsida > Ranunculales > Circaeasteraceae > Kingdonia > Kingdonia uniflora. The sequence goes on from JACGCM010001910.1 coordinate 126,869, forward strand.
TAGAAAAACATTTTTGGTTCCCTTAATTAGAGTTCTACTTAACCAACTTACCTTCTTGGTCGTTGGTTGATAGAAGATTGTACGAAGGTCTTCATCCTGTCACTGTCTTCAACTGAGATAACCACGGACCTTTACATACACGAAATGAGACAAACCAAAACCTTTTAGGGTGATCCTTGTTATGAGATCAAGGAGCGTCGTTACGAGAATGAAGGAGATAGAGCGTGAAGCTTGGATCAGAAGAGAGATAATCACGAGACGAGGTTATCGAGTCTGTAAGTGTATTTCAAATTGTAACTCTTTTTGAAAATCAATTTTTGGTGAATTGCTCTCGGCTATTTTGTTTTAGGGTTTCCCAACGTTGCACCTTGTGTCTAAGTAAGTTCAATCCTGCTCTTTATCTGGTTTTTATGCTTTGATTCTTGGGTTCTGTATGCTTCGTTGCTTGTAGCTTGTATAGTGCTCCAAAATCGTGATAACGAATTTGTGATTAAGGTGGTGATTGGATGGTTGTAGATTTGTTGGTTTGGGCAGTGTGATTGTTTTTGTGGAATTATTGGGTTTGATTGTTAGAAATTGGGAGATAGAAGTTTTGGTTTGTACTTGTTTCCTGCATATGCTGGCTTGATTTGTGATGGGTTGCCGTATAGGTTTGTGGTGATTGAGATTGGGTGCTCGTAGGAGATTGTGGTATGATTTTAATGGTGTTTGGGGTGATTATTGAAGCTTGGTAATTTAGACTTGTGGTGCTTGTTGATTACATTATGGTTTTTGATTGTTGAATTATTGGCATTGGGTTTTGTGGAAATGGGTATTACATTACAGGTGTTTGGGATGGCGTTTGCTTGTGATTCCTGATAATTGGGGTGATTATTGGTGTTGTTGAGAATGTTATTTGTACCTAAATTGTTACAGAGTTTTATTGCGTAAGTGTTTCATACAAGTGATTGGGTTAGTGATGTTACGCGGTGGTGGTTTGCATTAATTGTTGTTGTGATGTTTGGGGTGGTGATTACTTACCAAATTCACAACGTTAGTTTCTGCTATCGGTATTGGGTTTTTGTAGATTGTGGAGTTTGTTGTTGTCGACTCCATGGTATTGACTTGTGTATTGGAGTGTGTTTTGTTTCTTTCGTGACAAAAATTAGGGAGAAATGAGTATCCTTGACAGGAAAACACAATGAATGGATATATGATCATGCTTAATTTTTTGGTTTGATTCTCTTATGATTATGTTTTTTAGTTTTTAGAGAATTTTTAAGTTCTTCTTTATACACGTATCATGAACTAGTTTGTAGAGTGTGTAGATATTGCATAACAACTATCTGATACTTGTTGGGGGTGTAAAAGATGTCATTTGTGAAAGAGGTCCAGAGATTGAACCTGTTGATGAAAGGGGTGGTGTCTTTCTAAGGTCTAGGTTGTCTATGTGTCTGGGAAGTACTACAAAGTGATATTTAGGTCTTAATTTTTATTTTGTCCCTAAATGAACCAAAGAGGGAGATTGAAAGGTTTTGGCTTGTCTCATTTCGTGTATGTGTAGTCCCGTGGTTATTTCAGTCGAAGACGGTGACCGTCGGACAAGTCTTCTACAACCAACGATCGAGAATGTAAGTTAGTAAGTAAAACTCTGATAAAGGAAAAACCAAAACTATTTTAACTACCTGTTGTTCTTAAAACTTATTTTGCTTTCTCGTTCGAACAACTTCTGGGACAAGGCAACCTTTACAAATGAGTTTCAAACTGCCTTATTTGGGTATTTTGTTCGAACGACTTTGGGTCTCGTTCGAACGAGGCTTGGGAAAAACTGTTTTCTTATTTAAGCAAACCTTATTTTGTTTTTTCTCCATCAAGTTTTGCACCAATTTTATTTGAGAGCTTTATATTCTTTATCAGAGAGACTAATCAAGATCAATCAAAAACCTAAAACCTCAAGGTTGATGTTGAATTAGTCAATTCTACTTCCGACATAAATTTCTATAGTGATTCGAGAAGGGTGATCCTTGTTGTGAGATCAAAGCGTCATTGCGAGAACGAAGAAAATAGGGTGTGAAGTTTGGATAAGAAGATAGATAATCATGAGACGAGGTTATCGAGTCTGTAAGTGTATTTCAAATTGTAACTCTTTTTGATTAGTGGATTTTTGGTTGTCGAGTTCATCGACAACGACCTGTGGTTTTTCTCCTGAGTAAAGAGTTTCCACAGGATGAAAAATTGCTTGTCATTTATTTCATCTCATAACTATTGATTGTTTCTGTTTATCCCTAGATCATTAATTAATAGGAATTGTTCTGACCTAATTTCTTGAAATATATTAAATATGAGCAAATAGAATTTCAGGAGGATGCCAAAAAAGTGGAAAGATATTCACAAATTCAATCGGATGCCCAACAAAAAAAATAGTGGGAGGGCTGTAGATTACAAACATGTCAATTGCTACGAAAAGCACTGACTTCTAGAAATTGATTTTTTAGGTCTACGAAAGAGGGAAATCATTTTTTCAAAAAAGTACGGGTATTACATGTAAACCGTTGTTTCACACTTTCAGTTTATGTTCTTCTAGTGGGTGAGCTGCACTTCATTCCTATTCGCTGCTTAGTATCCATGTTGGTTGCATGATTTGTTTTTGTACTCATTGAGAAAGTCTTAATGCCATCCAGAACGAGAGGCTATTTGGAAAATGGTCGTCCCGTACCGAATTCAATTCTTCCTCTGGAAAGCCATCCAGAACGGCATCCCGACAAAAGCTAACCTCGGGCACGGAAGCGAAGACTGGGACACTACCTGCCCTACATGCGGAGTGGAAGTAGAATCTACAACGCACGCCCTTTTCTTCTGCTCCAAAAACCTCAATTTCTGGATCAATTCTGACCTGGCTTTGGATTTTGGGAGCTGGACCTATCTGGACTCCATCCACCAGACCATCCAGAAATGCTACCAAATGAAAGGAGGCATGACCGATTTCCTTGGCTTTCTTAGTATCCTTAGTTCTCTCATGTTTTCCGTCTGGATCAGCAGGAACGAGCTCATCTTCGAACAGAAGCCTACGCGTATGGGGGAAGCTCTGAAGAGGGCTAAGTAATACATCATCCCTCATTGCAACACTCCTAAACCCATTCGGAAACCTATAAGAACCCCCCCCCCCCCCCCCCCCCCCCCTCATACTAGAAACGGTTGGCACGTCGTCTACGTCGATACCTCATGGACTAAAGCAGACAGGCCTAGTGGAACAGGCTTTCTTATTAAATCTCATTATAATCTTATCATATGTGCAGGCTTTGATACCGCGCACACAGCCGACCCCGATGAAGCTGAGGGTCTCTCAGTGATTCGAGGGATGGAGGCAGCGCAAAGACTGGGGCATGATAGGGTGCTCATTCTGACAGACTGCCAACGACTTGTACAGGCGTTTCATGACAGGCCGGAGAATCTATCCTGGGGAGCCCTCACTTTGGCTCCAGATATTCGAGGCCTAGCGGACCGTTTTCAAGGTTTTATTTTGGAGTATGTTGATCGGCGATGTAATTATTTTGCACATTTACTTACTGCTCGGGGTGCTGTTTCCCCCACTTGTGTTTTTTATGAGGCCGCAGAGGCCAACATGTTTGTAAACTCTGTTCTGACCAGCCATTAGGCTTTTCTATGATATTTCTCTTTGCTTAAAAAAAGAAGAAGAAAGTCTTAATGCCCCAAAATAAAGCTACTCCATATGGTTTCGGGCACCATTAGCCTGTTTGAAGTTTGAACTACAAATTAGCATCTGAAAGCAGCATCTTTCTATGTTGAGCTCACTTAATCAAATGAGAGTATTTAATTAGTCCTTCCAGAGAAGAGAAAAGTTGTTTTATTTTAGTCAAAAAATGGAAATGGAAGACAAATCACCTAAATATTCAATTCACATTTGCTAATAGGGAAAATATTGCATAAGTATGCACAATCTAATTATTTTTTCATTACTACAATAATCATCAATTTCGAGATGACATAAATTCCAATTTCCTCCACGAGGTTAATTCAGGAGAAAGTACATTTTCATTGCAAGAAATTACAGCTTGGGCTATCAGTTTCCCTAACCAACCGTGGTAAAGTAGTCCCCTTGAACCTAGACCTCCAAGTAACCAGTATTTACAACTGCTCTTCCCACCAACGGCATCATCCACACAGCCCGAAATCGGTACTGATCCAAGAGAGGTTAATGGTGGCATTGTTCTCAGGTCTGCCTTTGCTCCATTGAAAGCCCACTTTTTTATGCCTGGGTAGACGATTGATGTTTTTGGTAGAAGCTCCTCAAGAGCCTTTGAAGCTTCATCTACACAAACTTCTGAAGAACAGTTTCTCGATTTCCAATCCCATGTTGAACCCATAACCAAATTGCGAGGACCTTGAACAGCAAGCCATGATGGATGGGCTATCTCCATATTCTTCTCTGAAACATGAGATTAAAAGGACATGTAATGAAGTACTATGTACAAAAATAAATAATAAGTGGCGATATCCCAAGGTTATCGCGTCAGTTTGATATATCGCTTTAGGCGCATTTAAATTTAATTCAATGAAACTCAAACTAACAAAGGAAAAAAAGGAATTTTGAGGATTGTAGGGTGTCCAGAGTTGAGGGGAAGACAAGTGTACTAGAAAAGGGGTGTAGGTAAGAAATCCTTGAAACCTCAAGCCTATGCGCCAACTGGTGACATAATATTGAAGTCGATCCTTTTCTCCTCAGAAATGGTTAGATTCCCCTAAACAAAAACAACACCTTCTCCAAATAACACTAGCATACACAAATAAAAGAAAGAGTCAATTTTAGCCAAACTCATTTGGCAGCTGTAAGTGAGCCACAACACCTCTGCATGTTCTCAATGGCAGCTTTCCTGAGAGCTCTGGGCAAATTACCACCGCGTTGTATTCCCCTCTTTATTACCAGACAGACTTGTCCTTTTCTGAAAATGAAATTTGTTTATCATTCAAAGAGAAAATACTAGTACACTGGGTGCCAGTGGGACCGACCGCGACCACTACTTCGTTTTATTGATTTTTTTCAATAGATTAAGTAAACAATATATCAATAACTTGAGAAGTGGAAGCTTAAACTACCATTAGCAATAAAGAATTTAAACATAAGTAATTTCTAAATCTGAATAACTCAATACTTTCGTCACATAGAAAATAATCTTAATTATGAATGTTATGCATTAAATAACAATGCACCTCATAACATAGATTATTTTGTTAGAACTGAAACTTTCCATGAACTCAATAATCTTGAATTTAGTTATACGCACTTTGCAATTTTTTGAAGTCTCCGCCTCTATCCCCATCTATTCTATATAATTCGGTTAAGTCGTGGCGTTATTAGGCTAATGGAAGTCGATCCATTTTTCCAAATATATGGTCATGATATTCAAATAGTACGCTATTCGCCATACGTAAGGGGTGTATGGTTGTCATTTATTTCCATTGTAAACATAAAAAAACATCGCAAAAGTTTATGTTAGGTACTGATTAACAAACTTATTTGAACTCAAGAAAACCCCAAAAGTCATTATTTCTCCACCAAATAAATCCTTACTTTGGATCATTTGCAATGCCCGCAGTAATCCCTAAGTCACCATAAGATTTAGCCCCATTGCCGAAGTTCCAAGGATAATGTTGCTTCCATGGTAAAATGACATCATGTTCAAATTTTGGATTAGATCCATTTATCAGACCGACCGATAGGGAGGTCTCCCTTGCACCACTAACCACCAAAAATATGTGTCTGTCTTGACTGAAGCTTTTTTACTTATAATTTTGCCCTTGACACCAACTTCCCACCAACTGTTCGCATCACCGAAACATAACACGTAGCCCCTATCTCTTCTTTCTCTAAACTTCTCTCTACTTTCTTCTCTAACTGCCTTCCTCCCCCAATTGAAAAGTTAAAACCCACGAACTCTTCATGTGATCAAATTTATTTATGATTTAGTCTTTTGTAAGTTCAAAACAAGGCCTTCTTGATTTCTGAGGATTTTGACGATTTTTCAATGGGTTCCAACTTGGAATCTCTCCAACCATGAGGGTTTTTCAACAGAGATTTCCCAATGGTTTCGAAAAAATTTCCTTCTATACACATCGAATCCTTTTTACTTCAATCTCTTAGATTTTAACTTCTTTGATATAATTTGATTTGTATTACAAGATTGGTTCGAGAACAAGGGAGAACTCCCTATCGGTCGGTCTGATTATTTACTTATGACTACGGAATCCACTAATATAATTCAGTTACATATTTAAACTAACTATCAATCTGTGGTACTAAAAATGTGAAAGAAAAAAAAAGATGGGGACCTACCTGCTAGCCCAAGGAACGAGTTTACATATTTCTTGGGCAGGCATATCTCTTTTCCTCCACACCCTGATGTGGCAAAATCTTTCACAAGATTCTTGCAAGCTACAAAAAGCGCCTATACAATGGTTGGAAGGGTTTCAAAAGGACTTAATAGACGGAAAATGTTATGGGCACAACTGTTCCTAATGTGAGCACATGGTTGAAGAAAAAAGGAAAAAATAATTAAATTTTATGCGAATCTCGAGTATTGTAAAATATTTCTAACTTAACTAGGCTTTTTCTTCTAATAATCACCTAAACTTGATGGTAACACCCCTCTCTCCTCTCTTAAACTGTGCATTTTTCCTTCTTCCATGAATTGCTCCCGCCACTTTTTCCTTCTTCTACAGGAAGAACTGTAAGAAAACCCATCCATCTTCTCCGTTGTTACTTCCATTCTATGTGTGAATACTTTCCTCTCTCCGTCTCGTCTACATCGGAGATTTTATAATGAGCGACAATCCCCGTCTTGAGATAGTTTTCTCTACATGTAAATCTCCGTCCAAAATCAAGATGTAATTAGATCTCTTCACCATTTTATTTCTATTCTAGTCGCCTTCTCCTTGCAATTTTTGTGTCGTCTACATACCATGAAGCCAAACGTACAAAGTATTCCTACGCTGCAAAGAAGAGAACAAAAATATATATTGTTGACATCTTATAGCTCACACTAATCAAGGGTGTTAAAATTTAAGAACTGTTGACTAAATCAGTCCTCGGGTAAAGCTTGACAGGAAGGCCCATTGCCGGGAAAGGATTGGGATTACTTTCTATAGGTTCGTTTAGGATCATTGGTGTTCAGCGATAATTCGTTACCAAATGATGGATGACCAACATCTTAGAAATACGTTGTATTTTTAGATGTAAGTACGCCTTTACGTTGGATTCATTTGACACAAATGTAAGGAGAGATAGAATGCTTGAATGTGGTTTGGGGAAAGAGAAGGAATCAAGTAATGGAGAGAGAAAATAATCAAGAGGGGAGTGCCCTAGTTAATTTAGACTAAACTGACCCCCATATCTTGAGGATTGGGAGTGTATGTGCCCCAAAGTTTAACATGTGCTATAGTAATGGGAGTGCTCCATATTAAGAACACTAGTGCCCAAAACGGCTTCCTTAATAGACACGTAGATAAGAAGAAAGGTCCTTGATCAAAAATTACAAGGAATAGTAACAAATGAAATAAAATTATCAAATCTTTTATACAGACTTGAAGCTATCGCCTGTGGATAGATATTATAAATTGCAGATTTGAAGGGCAAAGATAAATTGAGTATAAGCTTTTGTGCACCATCCTCATCCATGTACTCAATTCTGCAACTCCCAAGACAGTTCTGAGCATTCTAATCTCAACAAGCAATGGACAATTAAAATCACTACAAAGCCATATTTCTACAGAATATCAAAGCATATTCCAACTCCAACAAAAAAGCGTACTATGAGATTACCTCTTTCAAGATATCCACGTTCTTCATGGTTGTTGCTGGTCTGAGGATCCCCCTAGAAGGTATACCATATAAACCATAAGCTTACGATATGAACATATCAAAGAGGTACTTGGATTTTCATGATAAGAATCATCAAATGACCGAAGGGAGTGTTTCTACATTAGGCACAGTTTAACAAATGTAAGGGACGTTGAATTTTTTTCTGTCTTTTCTCCAAAACAACTAAAACCTTCTCTCTTCAAGCTACCTCCTCTCTCTCCCTCTAGGGTTCCCTGCCTCCTCTCTCTCTTGGTAATTTACAGTTCGACATGATTGTGATTCCTGAGAATTCAATCATCGGGTTTCTTTGTTTCGATTGAACAACTAGGTTTTTCAATCTTGATTCCCAGGATTCATGTTTGATTTTGTTTCTTTGTGATTCAAGGTATGCAATTCGAGTTCTGCAATATGAAGTTATTCAATTTCAAAATTCCATTCATATGAAGAGACGACTGGGGAAAAACGGTCGTTTAATTTCTACCGTTTTGCGGTTTACTAGTTATAAGGATATGATTAGACACATATGGCCAATAGAGGATCATAAAATACAAGGTAATGATTTGTATACATTTCCTCCATCATTAAGTAAACATATCAATATATGAGCCTGCTGTCATTTTGGGCTTACGGAAGGGTGTTAAAATACCTGTATTACTTATACGTATATATAGTTAACGAATGACAACTATGTAGGTATGCACAAAACAACTCAAGCTTAAACAAAGTAACACCATTGCTCAAAAGAAAAGAACCGAGGTCATACCTTCCTCAAACTATCAATTCATCGACATCATGATTCAGAGGTGTCGCTTTCTCCGCAACATCTAATAGCTTTAAACACTCTTGCCAACACTCTCCACCCCTCCATAGAAGCTTACCTAACATACAATTCAACAAAGTCTTAAGCTAAAGCAAAGCACATCTTTTAGCAAATGCTACCTACCTATAGGGGAGTAAGGGTGAATAAGTCCTCCGGAAACACCCGTTTCTCCGCCACCTATACCAACTTCATCGTACAAGTCCACGCACATTCGCGACTCCTTAGGCGAGTGTTGTCAAAATTATCAATCAAACACACAAACATTGTAAGCTGGACATTTCATCAAACAACACTCATTCATGCTAGAAGCAAAGATAGTTAGAGAGAGAGAGAGGTTTGTACCTGTAAGAGGTGCCATGCAACAGATAATCTGGCAAAACCAGCTCCAAGCACGGCATGTTTGAGAGGTGGTTGTGATGAGGCGCAAAGAGACGTTCTTCTTATGCTGTTGTTGTTGTTGAGTGAGAACAAGTTATTAGGGTTAGGGTTTCTGATTGAGGACAAGAGTTCTGTGTTGAGCGCAGAAGCCATGGATGGCTCTTCGCAGAGATAAGCTTACAAAAAATATAGATGCACAGATTTCTTCTTGTTTGGACGTCCTTTGCGTCTGTTCCCCTAACATTTTCTTCCGAATTTTTCTCTGTTATGTCGGTTTTTATTGATGAAATAATTTCATAAAATGCAAAACCAAAGATTTTTCAATGTCTACAAAGATAGAAACTACAAGAACAATTTCTATACAGTTCAGTTCATAGTACACTTTCAGATATATCCCCCTGTAGGATCCAATACAAGGTCTCAATTATGGACCCTGACAAGTATTTGGGGGGTTACAGGCTACAGCTAGTAAAGTATGTACAATTGGCTAACATTGTTTTAGTTAAGTTTCAGATGACGCTTCAAAAAATCGAGCTTCTCCGAATTACATAAAAGCTGGCGCTGATGCTAACCTCTCAAATAGCTTTGGCTTTTTAAGTACCATAATGCACCTTCTGCCGCATGCTCTGCAGTCGCTTTTTTTTGCTGTCGGGGTTTGTTAAAACACTCTACGACTGTACTTGTAGGTTCATCTATTTCAATAGTAACCTTGAAAGTGAACCTGCATAGAAACATTTATTAGCAATTGCGAGAACAATATGACATGAAAATGCTACAATCTAAGGATTGGAAAATGGAGATCGAGTATGGTGTTCTTTTTGGCTGGACGCCCTAGGCCCTTGGTGGATTCATGCTTGAAGATGGGCGGACCTCATCTCTATCATTTTGAATTTAATATGTATAACTGAAGCAACCTAATATTTGCTTATATTAGACTAAAAAACTTAATAAACAAGGCCTGGGCTCATCAGTCATCAGTTAGGCAATGGGTGGTGTTCGTGCTCGGGCTGAACAAAATTGGAACTCTGTTGGGCTCCGGCTGATTGGCAAATCGTCACCCCTTACCAAACAGCCCTAGCGATGAGGTCTATTCCTTTGGATGAATGCATTTAGGACAGCACATATTTCATACGTACCTGTAATCGTAGCTTTTGCATTTCTTAGAAAACAACCAAGGTATATCTACGAGATATGTTCATGGACTTACAGCTTTACGTGGGATTCTCCTTCCTCTTTGCAGCATTTGAACAGTGGGGGATTCCAATAATTGTCCGCACATATTTCATATAAACGCGACTTTGCTGATCCATTGTGTGAAATACCTGCAACAAATAATTTGATTAAATAACAGAACTACCCTTATAGGCATCAGACTAGAAATACTAGAAACGTACCTGCTGTATCTGAGGACGTGTCGCTGCTATGCTTTTCACTACTTGAATTCCGACGCTTCCCTAGTGGTTCAATTGGAGATTTGGGACTTCTGTCAGTAGCTTTGAAGTCAGTAGTTTGGATACTTGTACGTTCTTTATTTAAGGGCTTCGTTTTAAACGTATGATGCCTGAGAGCTGGCGAAACTTCTGCGATCTCAATGTGCTCTACAGAAACTAAATCTAAATCAACCATATTTATGGATGTTTCATCAAAACCGAGGAGCTTTGCTTCCTGTTTGGTACTTGACTTCAAAACTTTCTCCAATGATTTGCCCTTCTTTAGTCTGGGACATTGAGCCTACACATAAACAAAAATTCCTTCTGAAATGCAGTCTTATAAGAGAATCATCATCTTTTCCCACTTTTAAGAGTGTTTAAATCTGGCACTTACCAATCCAACAAAAAATTGTGCCCCTGTAACAGAATGAAGGAGATGAGCAAACGGGGCCCAATCCTGCTTTTTTGATACAAATATTTTTGTGACTTTTGTGGATTTCAGAGCAGTACCAAGTTTCAGATTCGGTTAGAGGGGCATAATCTGTTTGGCTATCTCTAAATTCTAAGAAAGTATCAAGGGCGTTACTAGCTTTTAAAGTAGATAATAATATTGCCACGGTGCCATCCAACGGCTAAAATCTACAATCCTATCAAAAATGATAACTTTTGAACTACCCCTTGGTAGAAAGATCAAAAAAGTAAAGCTTACACTGATGGATCACGCGGTCGTTATGATGCCCACGTAGGCGATCGCCTCTCTACCTCTCATGACTTCTCTCTCTATTTTAGTTATTTCTATTTATTTTATTTTAATTGCATTATAATTAGGAGAAGTCTCCTAATTAGAGTCTAGCTAGGGTTTCTATTTGTGCTAGGCCTCTTCTGCTATAAAAGGGAGCCTAAATTTAGTATTTTCTTTAGAGCCTCTTAGAGAGTGATGTAGAGTTTAAGAAAAAACTCATAAACCCCAAGTCTTTTGGCATTTATTTTATGCGATTAAGAGTGATTTCGATTAAAAGCGATTAAGAGTGTGATTTAGCTTCCGCAATTAATTTCTATCATATACAATCCTCAATCCCATCGCATTTTTCACCATTTTCAGACTCCGATTCCACTTTTTTCTTCACTCTTCTCTCAATTTTTACATCCTCATGTAGTTGTACAATATATATATATATTTCTCTTTCTATGGATTTTGGGTACAAAAGTAACCTGAACCCATGCTAAAGTCTAAACTGACCCCGCATGACTACATTCCCACTAAGACCCCCTGTCTTCTTCTTCTCTTATAAGCAAGGAGATGATGACATCATGTCAAATCAACATTTATTGAATAACCATTAATCACAAAGTGCTAGTTTACGGCATAAGATGTACCCCGTCCTGGTGCACATATTAAACAACCTATATCCCTAATAACTGCATTGATAAAGGAAAATCTGGGTAATGCATAAACTGGTTCTGGTAAGTTGTTTAGGTTTCCTCCTTTCCTTAATACAAAGAGGGTTTTGCTCATGTATCTTCTTAATAATCTCCTTGAACTTTTATATCACGTCGAAGCAAGTTAAATATTCTTGAATGAAGAAGGTACAAACATCTGCATTCTTCTCTCCTTCCTGTGCTAAACAAAAGTCTCTCCATACCTTACCCGCTCTGTCACTTGTAAGTTGCCACCAATCCCTACATGCGCATTCCTCTCTTGTCTGTGCAACTACCAGTATGTGCCTTCCATGCTTAGTTGGTCACTCACAGCTTCCCCTCTGTAGGTTCTCTAATCATAATTATATCTCAATAGATTCTTTATGTCCAAAATTTCTATCTGTACAATGTCCCTCTAGATTCTCACCAAATTTACTTTACGTGAATTCTCTCCACCAAATTTCTTTCTGTACAATGTCCCTGTGTGTGTGCAAAAGAAAGTTGATTTTCCTTTATTGAATCAAATGTGGAATATGAACTTCTTTTCTATTATTTTCCTCACAATCCAAACACAGAGATAGTGGTTTCCAGGAATTCGTTTTCCAATAACTAAACAAACCATGGATGCAAGCACCACAAAAGCAATGCATGCAGGGATTTAATGAAGTCCAGTTACACAATAAATAGTGGAAATTACATTCTCTTCTATAGATACTAACAATTTCTTTCAAATTAAGCATTTAAGGACAACGGTTCCTAGGAAAATTAAATAACACTAAGTAAAATACAATAAAATGTTACCCTACACACCGACCTACCCATTTGTGGAAATTGGGAATTAGGGCTCACTTCGTGAAAATTATCTTCCATAAATTTCAGTTGTATCTAAAATAGCTTTAGCAATATAATGATTTTAATCATAAAGGGTATTATCATCAAAATGGGTAGAGGCTAAGTGTTAGGTTACGGCTCAAAAACAGAGGAAGTTGTTCGAACGAGTCATAAAGTCGTTCGAACGAAAAAGCTTCCGTTGAAGTCATTCGAACGAAACTTGGGTCGTTCGAACGAAAAACACTCTGTTTGTTTTGTTTAAGTTCGTTATGAAGGGGATATATTCCAAAGCGTTGATTTGTCTCGTGATGCGTACTTCGCTGATGACCTAATAGAAAGTCTATAAATATAGAGTGTAAGTTAAAAGCATCTGTACAGTGAGAGAAAAGAGTTAGAGAGAGAAAATGGAGAAATCTAAGGTTTTACTCTGGAGAGATTTCTTGGGTTTTCTTTCTAGGGTTTCTTTAAGGGTAGAGGTGAGGTTGAGTGATCTTTGAAACTTCTTGTAACCCTAAGTGATAATATATTCGTCGCGCTTGTCGGGGGTGGTTTTGATCCTTTGGGGTTTCCACCTAATTTAAACCTTGTGTATGTGTTTATTGTTTTGGATTGAATTCTCCGTGGTTAGAGTTAGTTCTTCGGTTCTTGCTCAATCGTATTGTGCTTCCTCGTTGCGATTTGCCCCCTCGGTTTACTTACACTAAGTTGGTAAACTAGAGAGGTGTATGTCTAGTATGTAAAAGGACGAAAAGAGTTCATTGTAAATATATCAAAGGATACAACAAGAGGATATTACAGAACGTAAGAGTTTGTGAATTACCTTTAAGTCTAAGTATATTTCACGTGCTGTGATTCTCATAGCAACTTTTTTGCTTAAGTGGGTTGCACGAGCTGCTGAAAAAAACTCTTTTACCAATAACCTGTGCTTCAACTGTGAAAGTTTCGCCTTTTCTTGAACTTGAAAACTTCAAGTCCCAATTACGAGATTGGCAAAGTTCTCTGAGTTGTCTAACGGGATTTATAAACAAACTTGAGAAGGTCATCATTAGATCAAAGGAGAGAATGATACTCCAAACATGGTGCAAATTGAATCCGGTGTCAAGTAGTATGGCCCCAACACATGATTCTACTAAGTCACCGAGGACCTGATTAAATAAAGTATTGGAAACCCATTAAACATTAGAATAATGAGAAAGAGAGAATATAACAAAATGTAGATTTACGAATATGTGATAATAAAAAAAGTGGAGCAATCTCCGTGGATATCCTTTTTATTTTAAGTTTTTGATACCCATACATTACAAGGATATATTGAGTCCTTTTGATGCAAAAACTCATACCACCTTAGGGGTGGGGACAATATTGGTCGTGACATTAAGTGTATGATATTATTCTGTTACAAGTGAACATTAACCATAAATACATTTTGTCCTTAGTATTTCGAAATGATTTGAGGCGTAATAAACTTACCTTTGGACATGTTGGGCCGTCTAGTGGGTTCTTTTCCGCAATAGATGTCGGAGCAAAGTTCACAAACTTTTTAATCGTCTCAGAGAGGATATCAGAATCACTGAGAAGATACTTATGGAAGGATCGGGTGACTGCCACATGAGCAAACGAATTATTATTTACAGTCACAGACCTCAAATCGGTCAACTGGCCTGGCTTTAATTTTGGGTAAACCGAATACAGATATGAAGTTATTAAGTAATCCAAGACGGCATCTCCAAGAAACTCCAGTCTCTGAAAACCAAAACCAAAAACTAAAAAGTGTTGAGATTTTCACTACAGAGATTCTGTTTAAAAAAATAAATACAAAAAAGTGTGAAGATATTCACTACAGGGTTAACGTATCAGTCAAACATTATTTCGACATATTAGAATAACAGTGTATTTAATAAACGGAAATAGTAGCACTATTATAACTTATATATCTATAGGTATCAACCATTCAAGAAAAGTAAATATTGATATTTTCAGTTGGATTCGAAATTTGCACGATATTTGGAATTTTGAATCCATAGTATCATATATTTAAACAAACCAAGAACTGATTTAAATCACTTATATGAAAGACCAAGTGTTTTCATTTACAACAATACTTGCCACACCCTTCCTATTTGAGGTATCCTCGACACTATGATTTCCTTCCACTTACCATATATTTGGACCAACTAATGGTACCAATGTGTTTCCCACCCCTGGGCAACTTTACACCCCAAAATAACTAAGGTCAGCCTTACATAGAAAGTAATATTAAAGACTTGTAACGGCCTATTAATCGAGTACGGGAAAAGCTAACTACCAAGGACGATAAAAAATCACCAGAATTATTTAGTCTCTTTGCATGGAGGACCACAAACAGGTGACTGAAATATTGGTTGAAACATTGCAGTACCCCCAATTAATGTCTCAGGCACCCTTAAATAGGAGAGATGAGGCAAGTAGAACTCTTAATAGCTAGAAGTGACCTATTGTAATGAAGAGATCACATCTACAATGGAAAGAAATCACTCAATCATCTCTAGGTGGGCCATCAAAAAGCGTGCATATAGAGAGGGGTCAACAAACCTATCAGAATTGACTATATTCCCCCGACCTGCCCACCAATACATAGGGTTAGATGTTACATGTAACACATAATTTGGTGAGAATGTTCTCCATCATGAATTAGATCATCCTCAAATAATATAGTAGTAATACTATACATCTGCCCATATGAAATTCAAATTGCATATTTACTGTTAAAAGAATCGCAATACCATAAAATTTGATGAGATGATCTAATCATGATAGAAAATTTTCCACCTAAAACTGTATTACAGTAGCCGAGATGTGTACCGAGATAACGATTTAGAGAGGTCCAAGGATCCCACTTGATAAAAGCATATAAAATATATCTGAGTTATAAAATATTTGAAGATGACTTACACGACTAGCAGAAACATGAGACCCTTCTGGGAATGAAGATGAAAAGAGGTGCTTTAGTTCAATTGCGACGAGTATATTTTCGAGACGGTGCGTTATTGAAGGTAACAAGGACAAGGAGCTCCCTATATCTTTAGAGAAACCAATTATTTTCAAAGAGCAAAGTTCTGGGGGTATCTCCACAAAATGATCCTCTAGCTCACGAGCATCTGGTTTTGCAATTTAAAACATAGATACAATTTTATGCAAAAGAAAACACATCGATTAAATATCTTTGCAAGATGAGAGTGGAATCAAAGAGTCAAGTTTAGACCTACAAGTGTTTCCTTAATATGAACTAATATAAATCACCAAAAGAGATGAGTTACAAAAACATTTTTTTACACAAGATGAATCAATAAAAAACAAACTTAGTTACTTAGAACTTTGGGATCAACAGAAAGGCTATTATGTTCGAGTATGTGTTGCGATGATATGAAGCAACATATCATGGGATCAGCTCATTATGTTACCTGTTTGCAAGTATCTAGATTAGACTACATTTATAACTATTTCAATTGATTTATAACTAGATTTCTTGTGTTTGCTCTCTGTTTAGTAATTGGTTAGGTATTGTAATAAGTAGATCACTTTATCGCCTCTCTATATCACCCCCACCATTTTTTCTTTCCAAATTTAACTGGTTATCATTACAAATATTAAAGGGTAGGTTAGGATTTGAAGGGCAGGTCCAAAGAGAGACATCACAGTTTTTTCATTTCTCTTCTATGAAGTATTGTCTTCCTTTATGAAATATTGCGATAATAGTACATTGTTTCTTTCATACAATATATTACGGAAATGTTTATCGAACGCGTAAATAAGATTAACAATTCGTTACGTGGGATGATAATTTACTCTTCGCTCCAAAATTATAATATTGGTTGTCAAAATACCCTAAAATAGTGTAATTTACTACACCAAATCGACTCATTTGCAAGTAAGTGTCTAATTTATAATATTGCCTGTTTCTTTGTCCCTGAAATCATAATAACTGCTGTAGTTTGCAACAACCATTATTGTAATGTGAAATGACCCTTGACTCTTGTACCGAAATTATCATAATGGTTGTCAAATGGCCCTAAACTGTTTGCAACACAAAACCGACTCATTATGTTACTTTTTTGCAAGTGTCTAAGACGTGTAGTTGGCTATACCAATAGGAGTCATTATGTTACTTCCTTGCAAGTGTCTAGATTAAGTCCTTGGTTAGGTAATGTAATAAAAAGATCTCTAAGTCCACTCCTCTTTTTTTTTTTCAAAGTCAATTTCTTATCAGAGGTAACTGGCTATACCAAAGCCGCTATCAATTACGCGGTTACCTTTTCTATATGTTTCCAATCACGCCTCTAGGACCCTAGACTCATCACTTTCGTCTTCTTTACATCTTGTTTTCCTTACGAGAGGTAATTGGTTATACCAAAGTTGCTATCAATTATGAGGTTACCTTTTCTATATGTTTCCAATCACGCCTCTAGGACCCTAGACTCATTTCTTTCGTCTTCTTTACATCTTGCTTTCTTTACGATTTGGGTTAATACAATCTCCCTAACATTTTATTTTTTACTTCAAAACCATCACGTTCAAAACCAAATAATAGAGTCAGATATCTTGTTTTTTCTAATCTTTAAAATTTGTGCATTTTTGTTCTATTTTATTTCTAAGTCAAAAAGCGGTGTGATGATTATCTTCTCCCTTGACTTTAAAACAAAACAATAAATAAATAAAAAGTGGTGTACCCTGGCCGTTTAACTTAAGCCACTATCTTTTCTTATATAAGAAAAAAAATGCGAGACACTATCTTGGACCCTCAACGTGTATTCATTTCATTAACTCATGAAACAACAATTTCATTCTCGACGATATTGAAGGTACTTTACTTCAAATCTATTTTTCGGTAGATTTTGGTCTTCCTATATCGTCTGTGGTGGTTCAAAGTTCTTTAATTTCCATGGATTTAGGTGTTCTTAAACTTTCTTCTTCGCTCTTAGAGATAAGAAGCAAACAATAATTCAGATCTCCATTTTCTTGGTCTTTCCAAAGCAGTATTAATTTTTTCATTAGCGTCACTCCCCATCGCAAGCCCTATTCCCTTTATCTTCTCATTTTCAGATCAAGATTTTCTCCATTGCGTTTATAGTTATACAAATCAGGTCGCTTGCTCAATATAAACGTGTTTGAACAATCAACCTAGTCGGAATGCTTCCTCAATGATTAATCACCAATTCAAAATCCAATATGATTTAATTTGAGATTTCATAAAATTATCTACCTACTTGAATCAAGTTAAGTCCAGAGGTGTGCCTCTCCATATTGGAATCACCCTAGTCGGAATGCTTCCTCTAACCTATTTGCTTTCTGTGATGACACATTGAAGAGCTCGCTATGATGAAACACATTGCAAGAAATTTTGAAACCATTATAGTTGTAGTAAAGAGTGTATGCCTCTTCATCTGGAGGTGGAATTTCATATGCTTTTTGATTGGTAAAATGGGCGACAAACCCCTTCCACACACTCCTTCCTGCCACTACCTCACATGCATATGGCACACCTATAAACATTGTGATAAGGCAAAGCCGCAGAAGCTTTGACTTTTGACTCTTGATGATATGTCAAGAGTCGCCACCCTCCCACGTCGCTCCTCTTTCTTTTTAGAAACCGAATCCTTTTGTAATCATGAGCTTATTCTTTTCTTTTCTTTTATATTTCGCATACATGAATAAATGAATTAGTTTCCTATCTAGAGTAAAATTAGCGTTTTTATTTTGAAGGCCCCTTGTGTTCTATAGATAGAAGAAGACTTAGTTTTACTATTACTTAAGAGTTGACTTTGGTGAGAAAATGGTTTTGTTTAGTTTGGGAGAAAACTATAAACTCTAGTTTATCAATATGATTGAATTCTTTTACTTAGGAGGTACCTCTATAATTTAATTATTACACCAAATTAGTTATATCACTTGTAATTAATATAATTCTTTTACTTAGGAGTTACCTCTATAATTAATAATTAAGGATTTTTTGCGATGAAATCAAGTTTATTCCGTCAACTGATTCAGGAAATTCCCGACATTCGATCCCTTTTCGGAAGCGTCTAAAGCTAATTTTGCCTAGGACGTACCTCTATAATTAAGGATTTTTAGCATTGTTAAACATAAAGATGTTGGTGACAACATTGTACCCCTGCTCGTAAATATAACATTGTACCCCTGCTCATAAACACCGCGGAAGGATCCGAAATGTGAAGACTATGTCTACGATTCGGGAAATTTTATCAAATAGTTAAGATATCAAGGCCTAAAACTAAGGTACAATTTTCTAAAGAGGGAGAGATAATATGTCATAGGTCGTGGCCTCTCTCTCATTTTAAAAATCAAATCCAACTTTATTTAGGAGTTTATTTTGCTTTATTTATTTCTATCTTGTCTTGCATGCATGAATAAAGGAACTAGTTTCCTATTTAGAGCAAAATTAAGATTTCGTATTTTAAGGCCCATTGTGTTCTATAAAAAGAGGTTTAACTTTATTATTTCTTTAGAGTTGGTTTATGGGAGAAAGGGGTTTTGTTAAGTTTGGAGCAAAACTATAAACCCTAGTTTATAAATTTGATTGAATCTCCAAAATTGAAGTTTCCGCAAAATTAGTTATATCACTTCTAGAGAAAGATGAAATGTTGGTACGGTGACGGCTTGATACATCACATTGAGATTTTTATATTACAAAAAGAAGCATATACAAAATATGTTTAGAGCAAAAAACATTTAACAATAGCTCAAAACATAAATGTTTATTAATTTTCAAATAATATCTGAAGTAAAATTCATATTAATGAAGTTGTGACATACCTTTGCCTTCTTTCTTTCGGTCATGTAGCAAATTGTGTACACAAAAAAGTTGTTTTGCCTTCAAGAGTGGTTGTTCAGGGTGTAAGAGATGAATGTTAAACCTAAAACGAAATATATAAGACAAATCATCAACGAAAAATAACATAAAGTTGTTTAATGGATAAAAATGCGTATTACAACATATTTTGTAAGCTACCATTGATCATATCAATTTTTCTCTTATTGCTAGAAGTAACTTACCAAATGAGTATACTTACCGAGATGGAAAGCATCAAGTTGTTTAATGGATAAAAATGTGTCTTACAACATATTTTGTAAGCTACTATTGACCATATCAATTTTTCACTTATTGCTAGAAGTAACTTACCAAATGAGTATACTTACCGAGATGGAAATCATACAATCAAGGGGCAAGAAAATAGAAAGAAAATAAAATCTAATAAAATGGAGTTTGATCGTTTTTTCTTCAAATAAGAATACCAAAACCTTCTCTAGATTTTTCTTCGAGGGAGAATTGGATGTGTTTCTCATGAAATGAGAACTTACAAATATCAAGTGAGAAAATTCAAAGTATCTGATATCAGAAGATATGAGATACCAAATGTTTAATTTAGTTTGAAAGCTTGATAAAACTGACCAAAGGAATTAATACATGTGACATTTTTTTGCTCATCGTTTTAAAATTATATTTAATAACAACTCTAGTTTTATTTGTATCTTTATTAATAAATATTGTTTGGAAGTATTACTTACTTTCTGGAATAGTGCTCGACATAGTCTGAAGCCTTTGGACTTCTGCCTTTTGGAAATGAGCTGTTTGCATCGGTTCCAGGAAGAATCTCGGCAATGAAAAAGAATAATTTGTTGTGTGGAGTGAACACTAGACTATTCACAATGTCACTTTTATTTACAGGGCCATTAAAAAGTATCAATGAGCCGCCCGGAGGAACAAGACTACTTCTGGCGGCATCTTGTCGGAAATCTTGTGTAAAGACCGATGAGGATAAACAGGTCTTGATAATATTCCAATCAATGGTCAAATTATCCCTTAAGGGAAGCAACAAATAGTAAGTCAAAGAGCTTGCTTGAGATGAATAATTCCTCCCAAGTGGAACAAATTCCGAAAAGAACTCCTTCCGGTCAAGAATAATCTTGAGGAACATTTCTTGAAAATTTTGTGCTTGTGCAATCTGAAACAAGAATGAACTCCATCATATAGTTAAGAGCATAAGCATAAGGGGCGGTCAACAACTATTATTTTTGTAATTCCTTATAATCTAACTAGTGGGTGTGCATGTGTTGCACGTGCTACTTAACAGTGGGCATATTACTCAGTGTGAACGCTGAAATCTCATTGTTCATACGAATATATGGCTAGCTTATTGCTCGCATGTGCTGCCTGCATGTACATAAATCTCTAAAATTGACATAATAAAATAAAATGTGAATGATGCCCATTTATAAAAATGTCAGAGAGGGCATAAAGTATGAAAAATATTTGCAGAAGAATATACTTAAGCCGTAAATTGATTTTCCCGGGAGTTTTGGAAAGGCTCTGGTTGTCACAACCCACCTCTACCCACGAATATTTTCCTAACTTAACCACCACCAAGGAGGTGTGAGCTTTTTACCTCAAAAGCCCCCGGAGTCAAGTAGAGTGAAATCCTACTTTAGAAGGCATCGGCATCAAGTAGAACTTACGCCTCACAAGATCTTAACCGATGTGGGACTAGACACCTCGTGTAATTATCACCTCTATTAGGTTAGGGCCTCTTTAGTATACCCGCTCAGGCGGGATGTGACACTAGTCAATTCAGGTGATGGGTAAGCAAAATTTCAATCAATTCAGGAGAGCTTCGCAAAGCCGGGGCGAAGACCACACAAGTTTGTGGGGATTTGGAGGGTAGGTCCAAAAAGAGACGTTACAAAGTTTTCATTCTTCTTCTATGAAGTATTGCCTTTTTACGATATAATCCAATAATAATACAATTTCTCCCACTTAATGTATTACGAAAATGTTTATCAAACGCCTATATAATTTTTCTACTTATTATGTGAGATGATGCTTGACTCAATGCCCCGAAAAACAGGTTGTCAAGTGGCCCTAAAATAAATGGCATACCATTTAATAACAATAATTCTTTACCTCCAGGTTATCAAATCCAATCGTTTCAAGAGGGACAAACTCTGTTCTCACAATTCTTCCATGACCAAGATGGAGATCAAATTCCATTGTTTCAGCTTCTCTTGGGAGAGGTTCTTCCAGAAAAAAACCAAACTTTTGGTATACTCTATCCTCTGGAACAGGAATGAATCGTAAAAAGTAGGAAGTAAAAAAAGATGGGATTCTGAGAAGTAGTTGGCCATGGTATTTTAAGGGCGGCAGGAGTTAGCATTTCACAGAGTTCTCGTGAACTTTCATCTGTCAACACAAAAGAAGTAAAGAAAGTGAGCTTTTTAGATATAACCCCCGTAGTGAGGTATTATCATACATGTAGTAATTATTTTGGGATGTGCCCTACATGCAGATGTAGGTATTATCATACATGTAGTAGTGAGGTATTATTTTGGGAAGGACCCAAAAATAAAACGGATGAGGGTAAAAGCTGTATAAAATTTATAGCAAATGTCATACCTCACCTCCATATTTGTGAGATACTATTAATACTTCTTTTTCTCCATCATCTTCAACCGGCAAAAGGTAATCAGTTAGTGCACCCAGTTCGTGCAATTTCTTACATGCTTTTAAGCAAGCAATTTTCTTAGCCATGTCTTTCAAAGGCTTTGGTTCACAGAAAACTTCATGTATTGGAGCATTAGAAGGAAGAATTATGTGACACACTGTTCCCTCCAAATCATCGAAATAAATAAACTTTGGTTTAGGGTTGAAATTACTGCATACAGAGATAAATATACAATATAAACAAATTAAGAATTACACTCCAGAAGACATTAATTAGCAAGTTGGGGGGAAACTGTAATCAGAACAAGGATAAATATCTGGAAATCAAGTGATACATTGGTCATCCAGATTCCAGTATATCCTGGATTGTATATCAAAATAATGGCCAACATACTTGTTACAGAAGAAGAAAAAAATCCACCAAAATAATTCATAAACAGTACACAGCTGTACTATATTGTTTTTTTAATGACAAAGAGACTATAAAAATACATGAAGTTGTATAGTATCTAACAATATGTTCCTATACCATATAAAAGCGGTATTTTCACCTTCAGTTTTTTTAAGTTACCCAATATATTGTTCAACAGCAATTTTGATATGATGGTATACTGGTCGATAATTTAAAGCATGATCTAAAAATCAAGAATATAAGTTGCGAGTGTCAATAGAAGTACTTACTCATCGTGAGGGAGTTTAGCACAGTATTGGTGGAGCAACGAAACACTATATCCTGCACTAATTGAGGCCCCGGTGGAACCAACCTTATAAATTTCTTCATTTAGGTCCTCAAATGTCTCTCTGGATGTCCTACGTGTAATTTTCTCGTTCATACGACATTCATCAGACCTAAAGCTTGCAATCATATCTAATTCTTCATTTTCGTTTGTCCTGCAATGTCAAGAAGGTCGAGAAATGATTTATTTTAGAGAAGTAGCTTCTACAGAAAAACAGCAATCACGGTTTGCTGATAACTAGTAATTAAAAGGGAATACACTTATACACCTAAAGACGTGAAAACACAAAGATCGTAGCCCTGTTTGTCATAGACAACCATTACAACACAGCTACTAAACTCGTGATGTGCCTTGAGGGCACCAAACAGCAAGAGAACACATAACAACTCTTTATTCATGTATCTAGAATCATCTATACATCTTTTAATTATGGGAAATACCTGTCAACCAAAAATGCATATTCGGACTTTGGCATACGTGCACGCCCTCCAGACTGTATAAAACTGGCAACAGTTTCCGGTAAACTGAAACGTATAACGAGGCTGCACGTCGGAATATCAAGTCCTTCACCGATTCTAGTTGAAACTAGGAGATTCAACTGACCGGTAAAGTGAATACAGAAGAAATTATCAGAATCAGTGCAAAGAGGAGTTTAGCACAATATAAAATGTAACATTACTACTCACAAATAGAAGAAACCCAGTAGTACCCTAACATGACTTCACATAAATATATAGAATCTAATTATTATACCTACAACAAGTATTGAAGGGATAGAGCAATACCTCTCCAGTAAGGAACTTCTTGACAGTGGCATTCATGGTTTTTCGCGACACGTTCTTCAATCCTACGAGGAAATCGCACTTCCAAAATTCTAAACATTTTAAATTTGCAAGTACGAATGACAATGCTTTGGCAACCACGCTCCTACTCACAAAAATTATACATTTCATATCTGGTTTTGGCCTGTAAAAAGAAGAAAAATTTCAATTATTTTTTAACAGAACTCAAGGACAAAATAGAATAACAAACTTTCAACAGGAAAAAAAAAAAAAAGATGTGAGCTTTTTAGATGACATCAAGAAGTATTTTAACCTTTTCAAAATGGTCAAATGCCAACCTCTTACTCCAAGTATGGTATTTAGTCTCTCTCATGCTAGACATATTGTGATAGTTTGACATGTATTTTGAAAGATCACAAGACTAATAATATTTTTGGAGGGAAAAGGAAAGCTTTCCGAGATTCAAAACAAGAAACATCCCAGAGGGAAAAAGAGAATAAAAAATTGAATAATAAGATGAACATTGACAATACGTCAATAAAGAACCCATCTAGCTACTAGCTCCTCGAACTTCAAACCCCTTATAATAGAAAATCTAGAGCCCAGTCATAAATATGACCAAGTATATCTCAACAAAATATTCTATGGTACTTTGATCATGTGGTGCAAGCTACAGGTGCGATTGTAGCTCCATTCTCTGGTTCTAAGTATACATGGTGCAATGAGCAGGTTGGTAACTCAAGGATTTGGGCTAGGCCTAATAGAGTTTTTAATAATGATGAACTTATTTATGCATATCTTAACATCAAGGTCTCTCACCTAGAAAGGGTTAACTTTGGTCATACTCCCATTTTCGTCTGTTCAGATTCAAGAGTACTCTGGGCAATTCGGTGGAGAGAATCCAAAAGAGAGTGGATGGTTGGAAAATGTAGGTTGTTATCTACCCATGACAAATTGGTTCTTATTTTACATGAGTTCAGTGGGAATTGGTTCTTGGTACATGTTAAACATCTTGCTCGTTAACTTCAGAGCCTTAGTTTAGCAAGTGATATTTCTGAAAGTGAATGGTGAAGCCATTAAACCAGCTTGGGTCTCTGCCTCCTGTGGTGAATTCTCAATCGATTTCTACTTGGCATGTTATTAGAGACGCTCGGCCTCCTCTATTCAATTGGGATTGGTTATGGCACCCTGCTATACCCTTCAAAATACAATTTTTAATTGGAAGCCGAAACAAGGATTGTTGTAGACATAGTCTAACGATAACCAATCCATGCAAGCTTCGACTGTGCTAATTTTTGTCATTTAATCACTACAAACTCAAATTAGGGTTTCAAGGAAATCAGTAAATTCATTCAAGCAAGCATCGCCTACATAATTACAATAAAGGAGCCTTGGCCCTATAGAATGTAGTCATCTTAGACTTTTGTATACTTGAGTGAGCTTTTAATATATCAGCCCACTTTTCTGTATATTTAAGTGAAGTATACGTTTTAATTATAAGTAACTCCTGCCTTAACCTTTGGAAGAAAGCAAGCATATCTGCTTTGCCATATAATCAAGTAACAAAAATAAAGCACTACATTTCAATACCAACCTAGAACTGGAAAGGATTCGAATTAGAACCAGTAACTTCTGCGAGAAGTTTGATTCTTTCAATGCATCCACAGTAAAGGAATCAGACTGAATATCATCTAGAAAAGAAAAAGCAAGTGGATGTATCATTTTTAGTTTTTACATGAACGTGATTTGAAACAGGAGATTCTATAAGTTGCAGATTCGAGTTACTGCATGGACCAATAATAAATAATATTACAAAAAATATATACTCAAATTCTTTTTTGCCTTGTATCCTTCAATAAGATTACAAAAGGTTCAGGTGACAAGAATCTATGGGGCATAAGTATTTCCTCAAAAACAATAGAACTAAAAAAGTGGCTAAAGATCCGTATATTTGTCTTCTCTATATACATGACAAATGTCAAACTGCCAGGTTTGACATTTTACATTAGTATGAAAGTGGTTTTTCAGTCACTCTCCGATATTGGACAAACACAAATTGGAAATGCTTTTATTACTCGTGAGAGTCAATTTTCATGAAAAGTATTACTAAGTTGCAATTCGCAAATCAATTTTATGTAGCATTACAGCTTTACACATAATATTCTTCAGTTCAAATGTAAAGGCAGAACATAATTAACTGTAATTATCATCCAAATCAAGATAGGAACAAAATTCTAAAACAGGGAACTTCAAAAACAAAATCTTACCCCTTGCGCAATCGGAGTCAAATACTTTGGAAGCTTGAGTTAGATAATGATCAGCGATGGAGTTGTCACTAAAACTGTCGTCTGTCTCCAACATTAATATCCTCTCCGACTGATTACCACTTGAAAGGATGCGCACAGCCTTTTACACGGAAAAAAAGAGAAAAGAAGAAGCATTGGTTGAACATGGAGAAGTAAGAAAAAACAAAAAGAGACAGAAAGCCACTTCAAGTAAAGGGTATAATACAAACACAAATACAATTATACAAGAATATGAAGTAGCTGGCTTAAAGGGTATTCGTGAGTTTAAAGTTGTATGAGTGTCAATTTTATAAATTTGGAGTAGTGCTGAAGGCACGCGATGTCAAGTAATATAGCGGCAAAGGCATGAAGTGTATGATGTGGAAGACGTTAATGGAGGTCCTTAACGGGCATTCACTAGTGATACTAATATTTAATTACATTTGATAGGTCGTGGGTCATCACGACCACAACCTATGCATGTTTCCTATGTGAACGATCTCTAGTTGTTTCCTTTTTTGCATTATTTTGAGTTATTTTATTTTATTTAGAAAATCCTCTAAGGGATTACACTTGGGTAGTTTCTCATTATGTTGGGAGAGTGGTTAGTGGAGAAAAGTTGGGGATTTCCTACCTATAGGATGATTTAATAGTATTTGCAGAGAGAAAAGAAACCCTAGTCGGGTATGGAGAGCTTGAAATCGTAGAGTTTATTTGAATAAAAGAGATCGTTATTTATAATTGTGTTGAGTAATTGCTTCCGCGTACGTAAAAACTAACAACATTAATTTACAATATGATTGATTAGACTATTGGATTGAATGGAAACTCACTTGACTAACTCCCCAAAGACCAAGATTTTCCAAGCAAAATATCAAATGTTCCTGCAGCCCCTGAAGCATCTTCTTACTGTTTCGGAGATTACTAAGATCGTCAGTTTTTTTTCTCAGCATTACATACACTGTTCTTGTGACAATGAGAACCGATACATTAATCATGACTGAAGGGAACAATATGTAAAAGAGCAAATTTAGTAATAATAAAATACCTGATCTTTTATCCCCTCAAGTTTTTCTTGATAATCTTCACAAGAAACAGGGTCATAATAATAAATATTCACTCCTGGAGAGGCTACATATTTTTCCAATTCTTCATTGACTCCAATGGAACAAACCTGCAAAATCAAAGAGAGTATTAAACAGAAGTGCAAACTGATAATGACCTAGGTCAAACATCTGCAAAGACTATTAAATCAGTCTAAATACGAAATACAGTAAAAAACTTGAAGACGCCAAATATTTGTAGCAAATAATTTCTCTAGCATTCCTCTCAGAAGTGGAGACAGACACAAACAAAATACTAATGGAATGTTTTTATAAGACCTTAAATTTCATATCTCCCCTGATGGGAAATCTCAGGCCCAGTATATTAAAACTGTGCAGATCTCAGGAATAACTGCATTGAAATTCAGGGGACAGATCTTGCAAATGCCCGCCCTGAAAGCAATGTATTTTCATGCAAGCAAGTAAGACAAAAGGGCCTAGCGGGGGAATTTTTTATTGACTGCTACAGAGATTTCGTCATCTGCTGTAGTGATCCCTGCGTTGCTACAGTGATTTCTGTTACAACAATGTTAAGCCAAGAAGATTTAGAAGGATTATGGGACAAGTTCGGTGGAAAAACTGCGATGTAGAAAACTACATGGAAAATTGGATAAAACAGATATTAGAAAAAGACGAATACATACTTCATTGGAGAGAAGCCAATGAAGTATGGATTCCGAATCGTCATGGATTGTAAATGTTTTTATGTTTAAAAAAAGATCTAATAAGGGAGGCGTTAGAGATGCTTGAGAACTCTAATGAGATTGAGGCGGGAGTTGTGATGGAGGATTCAAAAAAATTTGATGGTGATGAAACACCGCGAAGAGACGACAGAGAGAGAGATTCACCGTGCGATTGATCTCGTAGGTAGGAAAGACGGAGACGTGTCGAAGAGTTTTCAGTCAAAGTCCGGCGAGTAGGTTGCGACATTGATGTAAAAGGTTCACACGATCAACAATTCCATTTATCAGGAAGCCCAACCAAAGAAAACCAACACCAATCTAAAAAACCTTGCCTAGAATTTGACGAACGATCAAAGAAGGGTTAATTACATCGCCATTGACGACGGAGGGGTTGTCGGTGACTAGTGGGCAGATTTTCAGGAGAGAGAAGTTCCCATCACAACAGAAATCGTTGAAACCCGTGATCTAGAACGTGAGAGAGACCAGGGATTTGGAGGAGATAAGGCAGGCATGCTGCAAGAGCAAGGCACGGGCAAGCCACAACACGGTCAAGGCACGGGGAATGGTGCAGCGGGCACTGGGCAGGACATGCCTTTGAGTAGCACGTGCATGCCCCTGCAACAAATTACAACACCGAATGATTCGGGTCATGAGAACAATGATAGAGAGAGGGATCGTGGGCCCACAGCAGCGACTCGAGTACGCCGCGAGACCTCTTGGGCACCGAGTCAATTCTGAATGGAGGGGTGGGCACGATTACTACGGGGAAATCGCGAATTCCTACGGGGCCGATAGCGGATTGGGAAGGCACAGGGGTGATGCCTGAAAAGGGGATCGCAACAGATCCTTTACCACACCTGCGAGCAAGACAGGGAGCGCCGCAGACAACACTCACATTATGTGGGTCACTGACAAAGAGAGAAGAGTTGACGGGGGTGGGGCTGATTCGCAAAACGATTGAGGAGAGGGCAATTAGTTTTGGCAATATGCAAAGACCTATTTGGGAACCAGGAGTGAGTAATTTTTCGCAGACGAGTGTACCGAAAATAGTTCCGTACGTTGACCCTTATTGGATAGAGTTTTTGGTTCGTTCTTTCGACTTTATGGGTCCGACGTTTTGGCAACTTCAAGTACAACGTCTAGTGTCTGCAGTTGGTAATACAATGAAGCAACATAAGCTGCCAGATGATGCGTTACCCAATCCATTGGGTATATTAGCGAATTATGGCAATTTTCGTGGTCGTCTTCCCACTTCTTTCGGCGTGCATTTTTGGTTTAATATTGATGACTTGCAGATTTCCGCGCCAGTCCACGAACTCTTTTTAGACGGGGAGAGTTGATAGGAATCGTGGTCGTACCACCAGTAGCACGTTTCGTACGTCACGTGCACACCTTTTTATTTAGTTCTTTTTATTTAATTTAATTCCTTGAATAATAGGACTAGTTTCCAAATTAGATTGGTATTATGGTTTTTATTTGTGCTATATCTCTTCTCCTATAAAAGAGAGCCTAAGCTTAGTTGATTAGGAGGTTGGTTTGAGTGAGAGAAAAAGACTTAGATGCAAAGTTTGGGGTAAATCTAAAAACCCTAGGTCTTCGACCTTTATTTTTATGCAATTGAGGGATTTTAGTTTTAATTGAGATTAATTTAGCTTCCGCGCACGTAGTTTTTAACATACATGAATAAAGACAAGGCGGTATATACCTAAAGTAAGCTTTACTGATCATTGCATCTCACCTTCGCATCAAGTATATTCTCAAGGCTATTGATCCATTTTGGTAAGTTTTCAGGATCTGAGCCACTTGAAAAAGTGTAACATCTCTAACAGAAAAATATATTAGGAGAGAGAGAGAGGATATCCTCTACAAGATCAGAATACCAAGCTCATGCGCCCCCTATTACCTTTCCCTACTATAGGAGAAGCAGTCATGCCAAATATACGGGGGCGTTTTACATCACAATTCTTGTAAAAATCCTACAAGTAGCCATGAAAACTTTGTCAGGACGTAACACAGATATTATGATTTTGCAGACAGATGACCTTGGTTAACCCGTCGTCCAAATTCACGGTACTAGAAAGGGAAAACATAAATAATGCATGAATTTTAATCGCGGTCCCTCCACCAACAGCTAAGAAACCAAAAATTAGGATGACTCCGGGGTGATTGTGAATCGGTAAATCAAACCTCCAAAATGATGCAAATCTAAATAACTATTGAACATGGGACTAATTTATGAAGCACATGCACCTTCATGATCTGTGAATAAAGATGATTGCTTTGTACTTGTGCATGATGACACTAGTCAATTATTAGAAGTGCAATTAGCTCCATTCCGATAAGGCGGTGGGTTAAATTCTGCAGAAGTATTTGCGGGGTCATAACAAGAACCTGCAAAGCTCCAAACAATAAATGCAGAACATTATAAGACCAAAATGTGTGTGGCCATCAAACCACAAAAAAGTAGAAATACGACGTGCAAACCTTCTGTTGAGAAAATAGGGCTTTCCATAAAGAAATGAATATATTCTCGATACCTCTTACAGTAAAAATCAAAAGCAACTATGAAGCCTAAAACTCCACTAATACAATTAATAAACTATGAGAATAATATAGTTCATAAATGAAATGCTTCGAACACATACAATAAACTAAAACGCAAAGCTGTAGCTAACAATGTGTAACTAAGAATTTTCACCAGCATAAATATATCATCCTTTTCTAAATCAGAATAAATTGCAGATAAAAATCAAGAATCTAACTCCACTAATCTCTACGAGCGAGAATCGTCGTCACAGTTTATGCAAGGATTACTTTTTTGATTTTTTGGTTTTTTGAGAATGTAAAAGTAGTTTATTAATCATCTGAAAGAAACTTTCGGAGGTGGAAAGATACAACTCTAAGGCAAAGAGGAAAATGAAAAAAAAAAACAAAAAACATTACGATGCACTCAACATCACATCACACAGAATCCGCGATAATTAAATCCTTCCTCCAAGTCACTAGGTCTTCAAATGTAACCCCCTTCATACATATGGAGGAAGAAAACCAATAGAAGATAGTTGCATAGATGTCGAAGATAATCTCTTCCACGGTCTTAACATTCTCATTAAAGTGTTTTTAGTTCCTCTCCTTTCACAATACCCAATCTATAGCATACAGAGTCAGATGCCATAAAACTTTTTCAATCTTTCTCCTAAAAGGCATGCACCGCCACGTCTTTAAAGAAGAAATAAAGCCTCGTTGAAATACCCAAGAGATACCAAAAAGATTAAGGAAATGATTCCACACCTTCATCAAAATCAGATAATATAACAACAAATTAGCAATGGTCTCTTCCGCTACATTGCAAAGAAGACACAAAGGTTCCACATCCATGCCTCTTCGTTGAAGTTGATCTTTAGTCGTAGCTCGCCTCCAAGTCACCCCCAGTAAAAAAAAACGGCTACTTTAGATAGGATATTTTTCCCTAAACCAAACGTCTTGGAAAATCCATTGGTTGATACCCACCTCTTATGTTTCTAACTTCTATCAAGTAGTCGCACATCAATCTCACCGTGAACTTCCCACTATTGACCCACTTCCATTTCTATTTGTCTTCACCTGTCCGAATCGCAACCGAGGCAACTTTTTGGATTATAATGCCAAGATCATACAACTTCCTATCAAAAAAGTCTCTTCGAAAATGGAAATTCCAACTCGTCATGTCCCCCTTCAATCTCCCAAAAAGCTTAGATCAAAAGCATTGTAAGAGAAGGATACACAAAAATCAATTTTCTCGAGTCACACCATATATCGTGCCAAAAACTAATATTCTCCCCATTACCAATGTTAATATATCATCACAACCAATATATCATCTCTATCATTACAAAATCTCCATAACCAATTTCCAAACAATGTCGTATTCATCTTTGTAAAGGAAGTTTAGAGGAAGTTTTTCCATACACATTGCCTCCCAATTCAGTATATGAAGCATAGAATATTCTTCAGTTCCTTCAGTGTCATCCCAAAGGAAATACCTAACAATCCTCTCTAGCTTTGAGGCCACATACCTTGGAATATGAACTAACGAAGATAGTAAACCGACAATGTACTCTTAGCGAGGCCGAGACGCCCTCCGTTAGATAGCATCTTTCTTTTCCACAGGGCCAACTTCTTATTAAAACGTTCAATAACCAGATCCCAAATTTCAACACACCGAGAAGCCGCCCAAATAGGCATTCCAAGATAAGTGGTAGGTAAGATTTCTATCTCGCAACCCAAAGAAGTGGCAAAATTACCAATGTCATGACCATTTCCCACCCTCATAACTTTAGTCTTTATCAAATTACCCATACGATACCAAATATCCAGGTTTTCATTCTTTTCTCCTTTTTTTTTTTTTTTTTTTTTTTTTGCTTTTGGTGGTGGTGGTTGGGTTCGGTGTTGTATTTGTGTTGTGTGCGTGCCGTGCCGTGAGGGAAGGAGGGAGAGAGATTGATGAATGAATTAGGAATTCATTATTAACTGAACTACTGAGTCTCGAGAAGGGGCAGGAGCAAAGAACTTACATAGGTGCTATAACAGAAAGCTGGTAACCCGCAACCCTTGATGCAATCCTACCTATGTCATTCATCTAGCCACAAAATCCTTAAATAAAACTCCTCCGAGGATTTCAAACTTCTCGAACTGAATGATCCAGGAGAAAAGTAACGCCTTGATCTCCAACTCCACTATGAAAAAATCACAACTAACTCTGCTTCCTCTTGATATTCTATTGTTCCTTTTGTCCTTAATCCACATAGAATGTCAAAGGAACGATTTCCATATTGGTTTCTCTTTGAGTGATATGCTAACTCTTGAGCAACAATAAAGGTGTTGAGCTAGCAACCCTAGCATGAACCCCAATCAATGAAATACGGCAGCACACATTTAGCCATATAATACGAAACAAAAAATGAGCAATTGTCTCCAACTTTTCATATAAGAAAGTTACTAAGACCCTAAGTATGAAAATACATTTCTCATCGTATATCAAATTCTTCTATCTGCTCTATTAAGATTGAAACGGGCAGATGCCCAATCTGTTGATCAAGATAACAACATAAATAATTTGTCCATGAGGCACCTTCTAAGATTATAGTTCCAATCCCGTGACTACTATCATACAACAAAATCAGAACAGCTTTAAAGTGTATTGAGCAATGTTCCCTATCATGATTAGTTCATCCTCACCAAATTTTGTAGCTTTCCGATACTTCTAACCCAGTGAATATACACTTCAAGTCAATGAGTGTCTACTAACTACGCCAATTAAGATTAAGACTAACCCCATAAATAACGAGCTCTGTTTTCATCCTTAACTATAATGCATTATTTGTAGAGTTCGAAGTATCAAAATAGAACGAAATTGGTGAGGACGATAAAGGCATTCTCACTTCATACATTTTTTACAGTATGTAACTCTAACCCAATATTTGGAAAACAAAGTAGGTATAATATGGGAGAATATTATTCTTTTTCATAGGCTTTTCTAGAAGGTATGGTCTTCTCTAGTCTTTGTCAGAGTTAACGGTGAATTTGAGGGGGTATTAGACAATGAGTTATCGTTCCTAGACTCGTAGCTGTAACTTTCTTGATCACATATAAAAATTGTTTGCTTGTGAATATTTTCAGGAAGATTCCAAATATAAAAATGTCTTGCATGTGATTCTTTAATTACTTTCTACTCTTGTAGTCGTCGTTGTTCGTCTGTAACACTCTCTTCAATTTGGTAGACGGTTCCCTAACATATTAGTACCAGAGCAAGTTCCTAACTACCGAAACAAGCTTCGAAATGTTGAGAAGTTATATGGTACAGACTTTGGCTTGTTGCAAAGTCACAACAAATATCTCTCTCTTCAGTCCAGTTTCACAAAGTTTAAGTCAAAACACGGATCATATAGAACAAAGATCAATGAAGGTACAAATTTTGGGGAACGCTTTGATGATATAAATCTTAAGAACGTTATATTTCCTATGCCTCTATCTTGAAATATACTATGTACTAACTAAATAGATGAACTACTTGAATACATGTATGAAATGATAAGAAGCACCTGCATGAAATGATAAAGATCAAGGCGAACACCTAAATAAATTAAATACATATAAGAAACAACTAAAGGGTTTACCTCATGCTCTTCAATCTCTTTCTCCCAATCTTGATGGCTCCTCAACCGCTTTCCAGAATAGCTCCCAACTTTAAAATCAGTTGACTCCTCTATATAGTCAGCTTGCTATAAAACAGGCATATATTGAGCCGTGTTACTACTGGTATAGCGAAACAAGGACAATCCAAGAAACGATATACATATTTTGGACTGAAAACTTACAACTTACCCCTTACTTTAAGAGGCTACTAAAAACATGCAATATGATGTTGGTGAACACACTTATTCTCGCTTTCCAGAATAAGCCCACATGCATGCATGGAATACAATTTTGCCGAAATTTCAGTTTTTGCCAAGACCGGTGAAATTTCCATTGAATATCAATGGAAGTACGCACAAATTATTGTTTTTATGCCATATTTCCCAAAATTTTGCCTCTTACCTTTTAAAATTCTGGCTACAAAAAAGGCAAAAATTTATCCTGAAATCGAAATCTTCATACTTAAACGCATATGATAGTTGTATATAAACGCACATTTAAGCTTATACCGCGGAAACATTTCATCAATTTGTATAAAACAGTAATCTAAACTACTTAAATACAATGTGTATGAATCAAAAACCACAATAAACGTAGAATCAAAACACACGAAGAAGCTCATATCTCACCTGTCGAACCAGCATTACAGTCGGCACAAGAAATACACAGACACTTTTCTGAGGTTTCCGAATCAAGTGCCCAAGCTCATACATCAAAAGCACAGCGATATGAGTTTTGCCGCAACCGGTCCCCAAATACACGATCACATTCACCTCCACAGCTTTCTGACATAGCTCTAATTGGTACCTGAACAACAATCAACCAAACAGGTCGAATACACAGTGAAATTGGGAGCAATTGAAGCTTAATTAGGTAAAATTGAATGAGATTTGACAGCGAATCTTACTTTCTCGCTTTGATTCTAGGATCTTTCACTCTGGTTTCAACAGTCGATGATGATCGCTGTTGTTCGTGCTGTTCTTCGTCCGCCATTAGAGATGAGAGTTTAAGCAAGGCACTCAAAGAAACTCACTTTATATTACAAAGAGAAGAATGTTGTTGTGATACAAAATGCATGAGTGGAGACCCCTATTTATAGATAATAACCAGCGAACTAGATCCTCCTCAAGTAACCGACTTCATCTCTCTAGAACCTTCTTTCATCTCAACCTCTCTACACAAAAGCAACTATAAAAAGCTCTTCTACTGCCTTCTCTCGTAAGTCTTGATCTTCTAGGCTCTTCTACGTGAGGGATTCGCCTGCACACCATTTTTGCAATACTCAAGCTATACTCATTCCTCGCCACACAGCTAGGATAAATTTTAGAGAAAAAAAAATAAAAAATGATGAGGCGAAACTGAATGACGTAGAAGAAATTCAAATTGTGACATCTCTCCTCTATTGTACTCTACCATCTCAAATCAGTCTCTCTCCCTCAACTCTAACTTTCTCTCTTTCACTCAACCACAACAAAAGGTGAACGATCACCAACTAAAGTTCCGTTAGTGGTGAATCCATCTCAAATCGTCTGCCCTCTCAAATTATTCTCTCTCACTCTTTCTTTTTCTCTCTTTCTTCAAAACCCTTTCTCGGATCTACATTTCAACCCTTTTTCAGAACGATTAGTGACCTTGAAGAACGCCTTCAAGAACAAATACAAACAGGTTAGTAGGGTGTAACTTTTGTTGGTAATTAATGTCGAATTATTGTGTTAATCGACAATTTTTTTAGTATTTTTTTAATATGAAATGCATCCACCAACAACTCATTTGTCGATGTCCATCAATATCGACAATATGATGGCAGGCAGTAATGTCGATCACAATGTTTTCGATAATATAACTGTATATTTTTATCTCGATGACTGTATGTTTTCGATAATATAACTGTATGTTTTTAGTATGAAATGCATCCACCAACAACTCATTTGTCGATGCCCATCAATATCGACAATATGATGGCAGACAGTAATGTCGATCACAATGTTTTCGATAATATAACTGTATGTTTTTATCTCGATGACTGCAAATAACGACACATTATTGTCGATTCTTTTAAAAATATATTCGCTACTCGACAATAAATTGTCGATTTATGCATTGATCGACAATTTATGAAGTGTCAAAATTGTCGATCACATGTTTTCGATAATATAACTGTCGATTAATTGATTGAGTTGGTAATGAAGTCTAATTATGACATGTTTATATTTCAGGGAATGAAGAGCATAATGAATACCACATGAAAGAAGAGTTGTGTAATGAAATATCATAATGCATCCTCAATATAATATTATATAATTAATTGTTATGGTTGCCCTATTAATGGGCCCCTTATATTTTTCAACTGTGCTACCTTTGTAAACAAAATTGCATCTAATTCCATATTTGATGGCTACTGTGCCGTGGATATGGATTGATATAGTATGTGTAATTGTCGACTCAGATTAGACATCGATAATCTTCATATGTTTACAATATAAATCAATTGATATATGAATTGTTGATTCAATGGTAGTCAACAATTTATAGATTAATAGTCACTCCACAGTTCAAATATTGTAACCAAGCAATTGTTAATTAGAGTACTACTCAAAATTTTCTAATGCATATCCAGAACGAATATTATCTATTAAATTGTCGAGTAGATGTATACTCGAAAATAAATAGGTGAGGCGACACATCGAAATAATCGGTGGTATACACTACAGTAACTGTCGACTAGTAGACATTTCAAGAATTTAATATGTTCGACAAGTATAGCTAAATTGCAATCTATATAAGGCAAACACCAAAAATCTGATTTAGAAGCAACAATAAGGGTGGCAGGAAATAATAGAACACAACCAAGAGTATTTAATTACAAAAAGCCATTGTTTTGTACATAAATACTATTACATTAGATCATTCAAATGGATGGCAGCATGTCCTTCATTAATAAACTATAAATATTATTACATTACATTACATTGAGGATGCATTATGATATTTCATTATACAACACTTCTCCTATGTGGTCTTCCTCCTGTTCTTCATTCCCTGCTCCCCATTCCCTAAAATATACACATGTCATAATTAGACTTCATTACCAACTCAATCAATTAATCAACAGTTATATTATTGAAAACATGGTGATTGACAATTTTGACACTTCATAAATTGTTGATCAATGCATAAATCGACAATTTTGGCACTTCATAAATTGCCGATCAATGCATAAATCGACAATTTATTGTCGACCAATGCATAAATCGCCAATTTTGGCACTTCATAAATTGTCGATCAATGCATAAATTGTCATAATGTGACATTTCGACAATAACATGTCGACTATGTACTGTACGAAACTTTTTAAATTTATAGAGAAGAAATTGGGAGAAATTTGTACACCACTCACCTGTTGGTAGATGTTGGGATGTTGTGTTTGTTGGTAGATGTTGGGATGCCGTCTACTAGCCTGTTAAATCAAGCAAAATAATCAATACGCCTACACATATTACCTCTGTAACGCAGTTTCAACATCACATTCACGGAAATACAGTTTCCTAACAATGACATAAACTGAAAAATGATCATACCTTAACCAGAGGTAGATAGAGAGAGTGTGAGAATTTAATGGGAATTTGAAATTTGGATTGAGAGAAACTGAGTGATTGAGTGGAGGGAAACCAGAAGAGAGAGAATGAAATTTGAATTTGGAGTGAGAGAGGTTTAGAGAAAAAAAAAGTGATTAAGTGGAGTGAGTGAGTTGAGTGAGATGCCAGGTCAGATTGGTGTGTGGTTAGGAGAGAGTGTAGGAGGTGTGTAGCAAAATTGGTGTGTAGGGGAATCCTCTCCCTCTCCCTCTTCTACTGCCTTCTCGAGAGGATTCAGTTACACTCCCAAACTGTTACACACCCATTATACTCTCTTGACCACAAGTGGCATATTTTTAATCCCTTCTTTAAGAGGAAAAAATTGGTGAGTGGCATTGGGAGAGGACAAATTTGAAAAAAAAACTCACACCACTCACTCACTCACTACAACTCACTCACTCTCAGTCACTATCTCTCCCTCACTCACTCATCTCCGATAACTCACTCCGACAACTCACTCACTCACTCACTCAGTCCCCTACACTCACTCACTCTCAGTCATTATCTCTCCCTCACTCACTCATCTCCGATAACTCACTCCGATAACTTACTCACTCACTCACTCAGTCCCCTACACTTACTCTCTCTCAGCCACTATCTCTCCTTCTCAGTCACTCTCCCTCACTTACTCTCTCTCTCTCCCAGTGATTAATTGTTCTTGCATTTTGCCAAAAGGAGTTGTAAACCAGTCCACTGTCATCATACACCTCCCTCATTCATTCATTAGGTAATCGAATGCATTCCTTTCAAAGGATTCTTATTCCCATCATCTTATCTTCTTATTTCTTTTTAAATTTTCCTACACAATGTCATTACGCATTTTTTTCTTTGACCAAATTTTCATAGAATTTCCCTCAATTTTAGGATTTAAGCACGACATCGACAAATTACCCACTCTATGTTGGGTCAAACATTTGGAAAATTGCCGATGTGTGATTAATTGACATTATTTTCTATGTTTTTGCTTTAAAAATTATCAATTCTATTGAACTTGACAAATATATTGTCGATATATTTGATTTTTAATAATTTTATATTTGTCGAGTTATGATGTGTCAACAATTAAGGGAATAATCTGCATCAATATTGTCAAAGATTTTGTAATCGACAATTTTAATTGTCGAATTTCTTATAATCAACAATTTATAATCACGACTTTGTCGAAGTTCTATTTCATCGACAATATTTTAGTGCTTAATTGTCAAATTTTTTTATATCGACAATTTCTTATTGCGACAATTTTAGTGCTTAATTTCTTTCAATGCCTATGTTAGTGCTTAATTTGAGTTTCTTAAGCAGGATGGCACCAAAGTAAAAAGTTCGAGCGAAGATACCCCCAATGGCCTCACATTATAAGAGACTAATTTCAGAATGAGAAGATCCCTCACATCCAAATTTTAACAAACCTCCTCGTGTGCCTGCCAAAATGAGCAAAACTAATTCTAGTTGGGTAGAGCAAGACTCTGCAAGTGGGAGTGTCCCTCAGGTGGCAGTGACACCTCAAGAAGTTTATGATTTTGAAAGCCCTTCTACAAGTGGCAGTCCACCCCAGGTGAATGTACAAGGAGAGTCGGGAGATGCCTCTAGTACTGCTGATTCCCAAGCTTATGTTTCTAGTATAATTTTTTTTCTATTACAATGAAGCAGCTCCTGTGACCAATAGTCCACAATTTGAAGCTTTCCTAAACCCTACAGTTAAAGAACAAGGTACTACAACCACAGACGAAGAAGGTATATGTGAGGACAAAAATAATGAATCAAATGATTCAGAAGCTAATGAATATGGCCCCAAGGATACCTCTTTGTTGACGAGCTTCGAGACACACAGAACAAAAGCTCTAGCTCTTGGACAAGTACTGAAAATAGCAAATTATTTTAGTTTTAATCCCAATTTTAGTAATGTTCCCTTCTTTTATTTAGACAATGACAAATGTGATTATATTGTATTTACAGGACCCCGACTGTCTACGGGTGTTTCACCACAGTCCTACTTAGGACATTGGTAGGGAGGTGGAGAAGGTCCAAAGTCTGGGGAATTTGCAAGGGTTTGGCAGAATTGGAGACATTTCATACAATACTACAATGCAGCATTGATTATAATTTTTGCCAAGCGTTGGCATCCAGATGGCATCCAGATACCAACAAATTTCATTTCAAATGGGTGCGAGATTACTATAACCTTGGAAGATGTGTGGAAATTAGTTGGTTTGAGGGTTGATATGATAGTTGTTCATGGGAAGTGGGGAGCAAGTAATGTCAAACAAGTCTTTAAAGATTATTTGTTCCAAAGTGATCAAGATTACCTTGATCTGAAGGTTGGGGGAGGGATATCTCTTTCACTGGTGAAGATGGTAGATTTCTTCGTATACAAGCTTGGAAGAAGTGTGCACGACCCCGACACAGTAGAGACATCTTCTTCCTCTGAACCTGTGAAATTGTCTTCTCGGGCAGTTGCTAAAGCATACATGTTGTATGTTTTAGGATATTTTATTTTCCCTACCAAGAAAGGGATTGGTGTGTCGGTAAAGTATCTTAATTTCTTTGAGAACAAAACTCAGAGATTACTTGGTCATGGGAAGCTGCGACCTTGGCACACCTGTATTATATCTTAGGCGCTTCTTCGAAAGTAAATGCTAAAGCTCTTGCATGTTGTACTACATTGCAAGAAGTGAGTTTATGCATCTATTTTTTGGTTTTGTTGCTAGTCTGGTGCTTTCTTTACCTTGTCATTGAATTTT
Organism: Kingdonia uniflora; assembly: GCA_014058105.1. Classification (NCBI taxonomy): domain Eukaryota; kingdom Viridiplantae; phylum Streptophyta; class Magnoliopsida; order Ranunculales; family Circaeasteraceae; genus Kingdonia; species Kingdonia uniflora. Next base: position 167,232 of record JACGCM010001910.1, read on the forward strand.
TTTTAATTTTGACAGTCCTGGATATTCGAGCACTTCCCGAAGCTACCTGGAATTCCAAAACCCAATGATTCCCGTGCTCCTGAGTATTGTACGAGGTGGTCTTGGACTAGGACGACAGCCAAAAGAACTGGTGAAGCAACTTTAAAGATCTTTAGAGAAGTTCTCGACAATTACGAGCTTGAGGATGTAAGTTCCCTTTAATTTTGTTAGATTAATTTCCTATTACTTTATAATATTAATTTATCGATTATATGGAATGTCGATAATTGCGTAGTCATTTATTGTTGATTATATGAAATATCGACAATTTCATATACATTTATTGTTGATTTTAAAGAGAATCAGCAATTTATAGTAATTTATTATTGATTATATGGAGAATCGACACTAAACATAGTAACTAATTGTTGATTATATGGAGAATCGACAATTTTTGCTTACTTAGTAAAAATCTATTTTAATTTATTTGTCTTTACTAATATATATTTCTTTCATGTTTTAGGTCGTCTGGGATCCGTACTTGGAGAAGAGAGAAGACAGACATATATTTAAAAAAGTCGCTAGTTTTACCGGTTTCCTTTGTAGTCCTGAACACATCGAACCATACTATCTTGACAGAGTACAACGACAGTTCAACCGAAGGCAACCTGTGCCTAGGGCTCCCATTTGTCTCAAGAAGAGCAGTTTGTATTTTGCTACTAAACCATGCGCATACAAACCGAAGTATGATTGGGAGGATCTATTCTCTAGAGGGAAATGAAGGGACTCTTTAATCGAGATGAGGGGGAGGAAAGTACACGATAGAATCCCCGTCTGTGGTGAAGGATACTTTGAATGATTCAATTCAGTTTCATTCACCAAACTTTTCCCAATCTATTGTTAATCTTGATAAAAATGATGACGGGAGGATATTCAGCGATAAGGGTGGTGTTGGTGGTAGTGTTGGGGGTGGTGTTTCACACCGTGAAGATGTGAGTATTGCTGTTATAATGTTTGGCCCTTGGAGTAGTACATTTGTTCCTTCTTCTAATATTGGCTTCTACTCTTTTATAGGTTGAGGGCCAAAATGAAGATCTTTGTCCTTTGGAAGAGGAGATCTCAAACTTGAAGTCTGAAGTCCATTCGTTGAAGTCAGCGAATAAGGTGAAAGACCGGGCAAGATCAGAATTACTTGAGGCTATCGAGTTGAAGGTGGGCATATACTCTCATCACCTTTTAAGTAATATTTGCATACTCGACAATTAGTTATAGAATACAATGTCAATTGTCGAATATGAAGTTTAAATGACATCATAGTCATTTATTGTCGATTATATGGAATATCGACAATTTCATATACATTTATTGTCGATTATAAAGAAAATCGACAATTTATAGTAATTTATTATCGATTATATGGAGAATCGATAATTTTTGCTTAGTAAAAATTTGTTTTATCAATTTATTTGCCTTACTTATTAATTTGTTAGTGACTTTAATTAATTACTTTGTTACTAATACAGACAGTTGAATGTGAAGGTTTGAAAGAGGCAAATAACAAATTATAAGCAGACATTCAGGAGAAGCAAGTGGTCGACTCGATCTGCGAGAAAGACTTTAGCGAAACAATAAAGAAGCTGAATGACAAGGTATCCGTAGTTTTGTTTCCCTACTTTAGTTCACCATGTTTTAACATTCCCTTCTTTCTGTATTGTTCATAGATGCCATAGATATTCGTAGTCACCTCAACCATACATGTTTGTTATCAGACATTGGAGTACAATTTACTGAGGAAATCAAATAAAAAGTTATCAAAAGATGTCTTGAAAAATATTAAATTGAAGAAGTCGCTTACAGATGTGTAACTACAATTACAAAATAAAGTAAGTACTATGAATGCCAAAAAGAAACAAGTTCATTAAGAGTTATTCATTTTTTGGGAAATACTCATTTATGATTGATAACAGGTACTGGACTGTGAGACCTTGGCTACTATCAATGAGAAGTTGTAAATCAAGAACCACAACCCTTAGCTGTGTGTATGAAATATTATATAAATGAATATAATACATCTACCTATATGACATTTATTACTTGTTTTATGGTTATCTTTTTTTTTATGTGCAGCTAAACTTGGTTGCACACTCAGAGGCAAATGTCGTAGGAGTGGAAGACTAAAAAAAAAAAGTAAGCACAAAATATGAAGAAGCGCAGAGGAAGTTGAGTGAGAAAGATTGGAATGTAAGTTGATTTAGACATGTGTCATTGGACGAGACCTTTTGTAGTAATGTGCATTGATTCAACAGTTTATTTCTTGTTAGAGGAGACATTCTTTTAAATATTGTCAAATATTTTGATAAAGGAATACATATTACCAATATTGTCTGTTATGCTTTTTAAATATTGTCGAATTGTTTGATTTCGACATGTTATTGTCGACAATTGTTGAAATCGATAATATTGTCTATCATGCCCTCTAAAGATTATTGATTTTTTTTTCGATTTTGACAATTTATTGTCGATAATTGTGATAATCGACAATATTGTACCTATTTAATCGACAAAATTACAAAATTGTCAAAAGATATGAATATAAACAATTTTATTGTCGCATCAGATGGTCGTCGACAAATTTATTGTTGACTCTGGTAGGTCGTCAACAATTTATTATCGACTTATATTGTACTCAAAAATTTATTATCCAGTCTCTGAGTAGGTCTTTTGTATTTTGATTTTGTGTGTTTATCTATAAACCCATGTGTAGCGCCCCGTTATTTTTCTCCTTTTTGTTTTCACTGTTGCAAATTACTTAACTTACACTTGGGTGTACCATAGTATTTTTCTTGAGCTTTTGAATTTTGGGAATTCTTGGTCAAAACCACCACCGTATTTCTCCCTAATTCTTCTCCATCTCTCTCTCTCTATCTCCTCCATCAACCCATAGCTTTAGAGACTCTGTTGTGAGAATTATTACCCTAAACTCCAAGTTCTCAATCGTACCTGTTTTCGGAGTGGGTTGGGTATTGTTTTCGTTGGGCATTGTTAGGTCGTTCTTCACTCCTCGATTTTTAGCAAACTCCGAATCAAGGAAAGTACCATTATTGCTCATTATTGCTCTTTGATTGGAATAGTGTTTAATTTATTGATAATATGCCATGTTTAGTAGGTTATTATACTCTTATATAATCACTGATTGAGCATGCTCGTCGTAATTGTTTCACTGTAGAATTTCATAGCTTGTTATACAACTATTTTAGAACTCATAATAGTAGGTCTATTAGATGTAAAAGGAGTATATCAGTAAACCCAACTTATCTATGAGTTGCTTCTGTTGTACTTATATATATATAATACTATGATAGTTCTTTTATACACTTAATGAAGGCAGACTTTGTTTAATACATATCCAGAATGTATATATATGCTTAGTGAAAGGTAGACTTTGTGTAATATATATAGCCTAAGGCAAACCTTCTGTATTAGATATACAAAATATATAAATATGTTTAGTATATGTACATTACAGGATTATAGCCTAAGTCAGACTTTGTATAAAGTATACTTAGAATATGTATATATGGTTGGTGTATAAGGTAACTTGTATTGATATTAATTATGTCCATATCAATAGTATTGGTAGTAGAAATTGGTGCCCTCATGTTCAGCCCTTTAAACTATAGATGTACAGGTTGGACCTTGATGTGGCCTATATTATATCATGACATCTGGCCACCTAATATTATAAATTGGTCTCTATACTTATGAGGTTAGAAAGGTCTAAATATGTGTAAGTGTCAAAAGATGTATTTGACTAACGGTTTAACTTAGCCACGATTATAGGACTTTACTGGTATAACCTTTATTAACTTGAGGTAGAAAGATCATTGATAGTCAGAGTATAATATTATCAACAAAGTCTTCACTCCTATATTTGTGAGGGTAGAAAGGTCGTTGAGCATAAGATCACAAATCATATGATAGTCTCATTGCCTATAGGGCAAGGACAAATAGGTAATTTTGATTGAGTGTCGGTCTCTTAAATCATTCATGCATAGGAGAATTTAGAGTCATGTACACAGTAGGGCTATGTTGTCAGGGTCCTTGGGTTCGATTCCCTAAATAAAAGATTTGGTAATTGTTTATCAGTGTCCCAGGGTTGCAAGTCCTTAAATGATTTCCCTGTTACTTCTCGGCTGCATGCTACCCGAGCATCCCGGGGGCTTAGATCCTTGAAAGTAAAAATAAATCAGGCTTTAGACATGTAGGTTAAAACTCCTTGGCCACCTTGATCCGGTGATTTCCCCGCTAATTCCTGGCTCACTAAAATGGAATCCGCCAATCCCTAGCTCGAGAATAAGGGATACGCTTCTGTTGAGGACAGAAGGGTACGAGAGTGTGGTCCCGCTAAATTAAAAGTGACCCTATGTACATCGTCTATTAGTTATCCCCCACACCTAATAATACTCTATAACTACTTTATAATACCGGTTGGCGCCGACACTTAAAATAATATTAATAATTGAACCTCATGTCCTCAAAAATTATTACATCATTTATACATATAGATATAATATTATATCACATTAGTAATTCTGTATTATATCGGTATGTCATATTTAGTGACCGGTAATAATTGTGCTTGCTGACGCCCTGTGCGCTATATTTTTTACAGGAGGTCGAGCACGGTCGGATTTTGTTTAGTGAGGCTTGGTTAAACATTTTGGGATTCTTTGGAGTTCTATTGGATCGCTGAGTTGTCATAAGGTATCTATGATATTTATTTCAGATTTCATTGTCGTAATCTATTTTTCTCGTTAGTGAATTTTGTTGAGAACTTTATTCATTTAATTTATAATTGAGTTATTTTCGCTGCATTTCTTTGGTAAGTAGATGTAGTTAATTTCTTTATAAATATATTACACCTATGGGGTTCATCCATGGGAAACCCGACTTGTTAAGCCTTAGGATTTGTTTAATGATTTTTAGTAGAAAGTGGATTTTGGGGTATGATACCATGTTTGACAGGTGAAGGCTACTCATGACAGGTGGTACGCCAAATATATTTATGTAACCAACAGGCTTGTAAGTTGTCATGTGACTTCTAATTTTCTTTTTACCAAATATTAATGATGTCTCCCAAAATAGGCTCTATACTATACAGGAAACCAAACTGACGATATCCGAAGAGACGAGATTCAATTTTCAAACTAACAATGATGAGTGGATGTTTGCACCTTTGTCATCCTGCGCTTGTAGTTTGGCTTTAAATTACTTTGTTTTAATTTCTAACTACGGTATCGTGGTTGTGTTTGTGATCCAGGGAGTGCGGCGCGTAGTACTGAAAGGTGCCATTGAAGGAGGGGAAGAGGATTTTTAAGATACTGATGACCCGACATGGGAGGAACTAGGTCAGCAGTTCACTAAACTTTTGACTATTACTCAAGAGTGTCCAAAAAGGAAATATCAAGATGACTTGATCTTACAAGGGGGGGGGGGAGTATAACGAGATGATTGATTCGAGGTTAAAGAAGATTGATGATAAAATCAAGCTTCGACAAAATTTGGTTTAACCATTTAATTAGTTCCAGCTAGATATACGCGATGTTGAAAGGGATGGGAACACAACGTTTAGGGTTATTGCGTCATATGCATATCAGAGCCAATTGAAGTTCTTGAATGTGAAGTAGTCTTTGTGTACCTTGATGACCAAGAAACCCTTTTATTGGAAGAGTGTGTTCAGTTAGACGTTGGATGTAGCTTACAATGATTTGGAAGATAGAAGGTATGATACTTTGCTACGGGTCTTTAACTTTAATGATGTGTTCATGGAATATTTATATATGAACCATTTATTGGCAACATATTACGAGAAGGTGGTGATCTTCATCAATAACAAGGAGGCCCTAACACTTTTACCCATGTTCTGGCCGAAAGCAAACAACAAGATTACCAAATTGAAGAGGTTTGAAATCATTCTTGCTAATAGTACAAAGTATTGGTGGGTTGGGATGACATCTGATGAAAGCTTTGTGAAATTGAAAATGAAGTACCTATCCCCTATTCCTCCAATTTCTACACTATGGTAAGCGCATGTGTAATTGGAGATTCCAGATGATATTATGAAGGCATCTTTAAAGACCTATTTTGACACGTCAAACCAAGCTTAAATGAAGTTGATGAAAGACAACAACGTTAACCCACGGGAGTACAATACAAACGATTTATTTTCTTGAATGTTGTACATATTTGTATGTTTTTTAATGATGTACAGTTATCGCATAAATCTATGTATTTTTTGTAGCTTTTGGACAGAAGTAGTTGTTTCACAAAATATTTGTAATTGTCGAGTACAAGGTGAAATCGACATTTAATTGTCGAATACATGAAATTGCCGACATTTATTATTGTCGACGATTATGTCATAGACAATAAATGGTCGTCCAATTCAACAATATTTGTAAACAACCTTTTTTTTTGCTAGGCCCTCCAAGTCGAGAGAGATAAAAGAAGAAAAAAGCCCTGGAACAACAGAGTAGAACACATAAAAAAGAAAGGGAGAGTCTACGAAAATAGCAATTTATTTCACGATAACCAGATGACAGAGAGAGCAAAATAATTTATTTTAAAACAACCAAGTATAAATTTATCTCATTTTTCTTCCTACACACTAGTTACAACTGAAACGGCCACCAAGGCAACCGTTACATGTGGTCCCTCACGGTACGAGCATCTTCTTCCCTCACCATCATCTTGGCCAGGTTTATAAAACTAGCCACACGCTCCCGCAGATTTAGAATCACGGATTACAGTTGATAATGGTTCAAATTGTCTTCCCTCTTCACTTTCGCCTCCACCTTGCTTAAATTTGGATAATACGCCTCAAATGGCGACAATGTCGAACCCTCGATACTCTTTAAACCAAAGTATCGTTCCGTCAACTCTGATACTTCTCAACCACACGACAGAGAAATGCCTCCTCACAAGCTTGAGCCATAGTTTTAGTAACCATCTTACCAAAGAAACAAGAAACAATAACCTCCTCAAGCAACACAATCAGTATTTATACATTTAAAATTGTCCACGACTACAAAATCGATAATAAATTGTCGCCCAAATCGACAATGTATATAAATACCCTATTTTTTTGTAATGCCACAACAAAATGCTCTGTCAACATATAGGGATCCCCAGGCACATATAATTAACATTATAGAACAACAACATTATATCAATATCAGTACAGTGTTCAACTCACGCTCCATCTTACTTAATGTACTTAATGTCGCTAAAAATGAAAAATTAAGTACAACAATAAAAGTCCCAATGATGTAGACTAATCTGTAAGCATATGAAGCTATTCAGTAACTTCCTACACCATGGAAGTTTGGTTGTGCCTCTCTTCCATCATTTGTGGCAACACCTACGTATGTAACGAGGCAAATAAATTAGTAATATTCAGCATATGTTATCGTAGAAGTTGTTGGGAAATACTTATTTGTCGCATTAGGGTACTCACCAGCTTCTGCTTTTTGAAGCAATAATTTCAATTGTGGGCAAGTTTGTTTGTCGTGACTGCCAAAGACTCTGCAACCTTTGCATGTCTTCTTCCTCTTTTCCACATCTATCTCTATTTCGCCCTTCTATCGTCCACCTTTCTTGTTATCATCTTTTGCATGGCCTTTGGTTTGTACCACAAGAGGATCTAAAATAGGAGTTGAAGAGATCACTATCTCAGTTAATGGAGTTGACATTGAAGGATCTGACCCTAAGAGTTGAGTGAGAGATGCATTGTATACATCTTGGTCTAACTCAAGCTCGTCTAACCTTAAAATTGCATATTCAAAGTTTGTTTTATTCTTTGATGCCCACTCAAAAAGGTTTTCTGCATGAAGTAAAAGGTGGCTATGGCATAACGGTTTCCTTAAGTTCTCTCCATTTAAGAAACTCTCGTCGTACGATCTGGAATATTTGTTTGCACCAATCTTCCACCTTGGTATGAATGCATATGGAATTTGGAGAACATCGTATTTGGAGAAAACTTTGAAGAGATAACGACATGGCATACCTACATACTCGAACAACTTTTATTCACAATGGCCTGTCAGGTTGGCCAAGTCTATCTTCAGCTCAAAACTTTTAGGCGGTCCACTATGTGACTTCACAAATATTTCTCGAATATTGCCGTCTATGCTCTTTTCCATTACTAAAAAATGAATTGTTTGATTGAATTGGTCTTCAACTTTATGAAAAATCTGCCTTGTTACTGCATGTTTTAGTAGAGCCTGATGAGGTTCGACTTGCTAATATCTATGTTGGGATTGAAAGTCCTCTTCTATATCTCTTTCAAATGTCTCTAATAGAGTTATTGCATATTTTATCACGAAACTGTACAGACCAGTTGAAGGAAGCAGCCAACCATTGAAAAAATTATTTGTTGACTCACTTCGGCCAGTAGTACTCATACCAGCATAGAAAGTACCTCTATTCTACAAATGTATCCATCTTTATTTTATATTAAATATCCCTTGCGTCCAATTGCTGTCATCAAGATTATGTTTCTTCATAAGTGTAATGGCCTAATTCTGTATGCTCGAGATGACTCAGAATTAGCTTTTATACCAATATTCCTGTGATAAAAACTAATATAAAATAAGAAATGACACAGGTGTTTTAGCATTGAAAACTTTTGAATAGGTAAAAAATCACGACCTCGAGTTGAGGGTTTTAGTAATAGTAACTTTTATTGCTTGAGGCTGATATCTTATTACAAGTGATCTCTCGAACTACTCGAACTAGAAATATTTGATCTTGTAATTAAGAAAGTTGGTGTTTTGAGAATCTAAAAAATATAGTTTTCTTGGTGATTATCGTATATTTTTTTGGTCCCTGTCTCTTCTGGAACTATTTCCTTATATAAGCCTTATCCGCAGTTTATTATCGTGCTGAAGCACATTCTTAGAATATTGAGGCAAGTAGTGGTTGACTGAATAACTGTTGAGTTCGTGAAGGACAAATTTCTTTGACTTGTTCATATTCTTCAATTGTGCTCGAGCCACGTTCTTCATCAGTTCGTGGACTAGGTTGTAATGTTGGCTGTATATGTCACGTGTAGAATATGTGAACATGATATCATGGTAGCTCGAGCTCGAGTAGTTTAAATTGGGTTAGATCGAGGGATATGTTCCTATAATTGCACCCTCACAATTGAAGTCACGAATGGCTTTGGTTGAGAAAGAATCTATGGAGTTGTGTTGTTAGAGTAGTTTAAATTGGGTTAGATTGAGGGATATGTTCCTATAATTGCACCCTCATAATTAAAGTCACGAATGGCTTTAGTTGAGAAAAAATCTATGGAGTTGTGTTGTTAGAAGTTGAAAAGAAATAACGTATTAATATTGATTTGACTGGTGTGGAAAATAGGTATTTCTTTATGTGGTGATGTTTTTGCATTGAATGATGATGAAAATATTGATGTACCCGACGTTTAGGGATTTAAGAGTTTTGTCTGTCTTAAATTATGGCGCTTGTGAAACGTACATGTACATTAAATATTAGGGTTTTATAAATAGTACCTGTATCAAGGATTCTGGCAAAGTACGCTGTTTGTTACAAAATTCTCTGGAAGTCTAGATTGATAATGGTAAAGACCCGGAGAATGGTTTACGAAGAGAGAATGTCTGCTGAGATACGAAAGTTGAAGTTGAGATATTTTGGTGACCAATCATTGGAGATTTCCACCCCCATTCCCGTTCCACCGGCGTATCAGGGTATGTCGAAAGAAGAAGTGGCTGAAGCTGAAGAATTTTGTTTTACTATATGTAGAGATTTCATTATGCTGTCTTGACAAACGAGCAACGTTGGTGGTGTCTCCGCATCCTTGTGGAAGACAAGGTTGAGGGGACATATACGGGGACCGGTGCAACTGCAGGGCAGTTTTGCCAGTTTCTTGTATAGGATTGGACTATATGGTCGAGCACTTTTCATCTCTACCAACTCTTTAGGGGTGGTGGTAATAGAGGAGGCAACAGTGGTAGTGGAGAAAGGAGACGGAGAATGGAAGTCTACTTCTGCACCATCATCTGCTCTTGGCTCTAATAAGACCTTCTATTTGAAGAGTTGGTTCAAGTACTAAATTCTTTGCTTTCATGTCCAGACTTTCTCCAAACCCAATTTCTAGTCAGAATAATCTGGTGTGAAGGGGAAAGAATGTCTGGTGACTTCCAATGCCTGCTTTGTTTTAGAAGATTCTTTAAGTGAAACATCACTGAAGTCAGATAAACTAAAAGATTTATTGTTTCGGAGTACCTAAAAGACTTATTATCTGTAAAGTACCTAAAAAACTTATTATCTGTAAAGTACCTAAAAAACTTATTATCTGTAAAAGGACTTGAAAGATTTGTTATTTGTAAAGTACATATAATTTATATTAGGGCTTAATAAAATTTGGTTATTCAAACTCTGTGTTGATATATAGAATAACTCTTAAAATCGAGCTATGAGTAATTTGTAGATGTATGAATAGAGGATGAAGTATAATATATAAGATTGAACTGGAAATTATAGTAATCGAGTTGTAAAAATGTGTGTATAGAATAAAAGCTGTGTAGAGAGTTGCTTCGAGCTGAATTAACTTAGAATTATTGCGGGAGATAATTCTAGAAAACTTAGAATATGTAGAAATTGAAAATTTGAGCTCAGGGAGGTCTCCTACAAAATATTGTAGTGGGAAGTAGATTATGATAATTTTGTCAAAATGAGTAGGACAAAATCAAATAGGTCGATGTGGTCAGATAAGTTTAGATAACTTTCTATCAAGATTTATAGGGTTTTCAGTTATATAAAAAATTGACTTGAGAGATACACACAGAATGTGGGGGATTTGAAGTGATTTAGAAAACTGCATAACATAGGGGAAATGAGTGTGGATATGAGTGAAACACAGGATATGGTGTAGACTCAATCTGAGAGAATTCGGTGCGCCGTTGAGGGGCGTTTGGTAATTAGGATAGCTAAAGTACGAGAGCGGATCTTTGGCTTGATAGATTATGATGTTGACTTGCTAATGTTTAACTATGAGTTTAAAGGTTTTGATTGGATAGGTAGGGTACTCGAGTTAGCACATCGCTTCTACGGTGTGCTTTTTCAGGAAGTGACTGTAGAACCATTAGCTCGAAAAGAGGATGTGAATCTAATTGCTGAAGAGGAGATTGAGTTGGAAGATGTGAGGATTACTGGAGGCAAACTAATTCGGTGTAGCTCCTTAGGACATCTGGGATGTTTCAGGTATAATTATATGTGAGGGAGTGAATTGTATGAGATCAAATAACTGCCAAGGAAATGTAATCAAAATGAAGTTTGAATTTGTCCCTTTTGGTTGCAAATTATGTTGTGACTATTTTTGAATAAAGAATTTGAATTTTTGAAATGTTAGAGCTTTGGGAATGATGTCAACACTTCTATAAGTAGTAGAAATCAGAATAAAAAAAAAATGTAGCTTCATATTTTGTCTCTTGTGTTATTACAGGGAAAGTTTGATTGTATGTAAGTGTTGAGTCATCATGAGTGTGGGGAGGTCAGAGGAAGATTTAGGTAATAGAGATGAGAATATAATACTATATAGGGTTGGGGGTAATGATGGGAAGGTGCTTTTACCAAAAAGGTGTAAAGTACCTGATATTAATTGTGGAAGGGATGCCTCGGTTCCAAAACTGAGTGCGGCTCATACGAGAACCAATAACTACCAGTAGTTAGAGAGAGAAAATATAAACAATGTTTTATCTTCTTCATTCAAACTTTTATCATCTTCTAAAATATTGAAGAACAGTGAGAGAGGAAAGAAAAGAAATAACAGAGAATTTTGTGAGAAATTAATCGAGAGTGATCAACAATCAAAGCGAGAGAGAGTTGAAGAGATTGAGTCACGAAGGTGGTTATATAACAGCGTTGTGAGAGAAGGATTTGGTGTTGCGTCAGATTCACATTCTGATATCGAAGGTTAGTAAATGATTTGTGATATTGTGAATGTTCTTCTTTTGAAATTTTTTTTTATGGTATTCAAATCTAAAAATTACTATTTATAACAACCTATAAAATTTGTTAGATATGTTTGTAAAAAGGAGATACGAATGGTATACATATCTGTGTGATGTATAAGTAAAATATAATGATAGAATACCTGGATCTGTATGTAGGTCAATTATTTTGTGTAGAATCAAATCCACTGTAGAGTTGTAGTTGATATAGAGACTTTACCTGTTCTGGAGGCCTCGACCTCTGGTCATTCAGTTGAGTTTAAAAGTGTAGTATCCAAGGGGGAGGATGAAGTGGAGGTTGTTCAATTTTCAAATTTTCCTGGCAAATTAGTATCATATCCTTCGAACTCCGATGTGTTTAAAGAATTTTGTAAAGCCAAAACTCTTGTAGGGGAAAGATGGGGCAATTTCATAAAGCATGTCGGTAGGCAGTTTAAAAATTGTATGGTAGGATTTAGGGAGGAACATTTCCTTTTGTTGGATGATTTAGAGAAGGAAAAATTAGATAGGAGGTTAGACGAATCGATATCCTTGGAGTATTATGATGAGAATGTTCAGGGCGACTTGAAAGAAAGTTTTTTGTGCTATTTGTCTCAATTGGAGTACGGGTTGAGTTTATCCCTTAACAATCTTGCGAAAAGGATTATGAATATCATTGGGGCATGTCCCGTTCAATTGAACGAGAACATGTGGGAGGTAATAAATGTTTATGAATTTTTGTTGTGGGAGGATGATGAGGTTGAGAGGTGGATATCTTCTGAAGATGCCTTACAATTTTATGACGTAAAAACTATTTTGCAAGTGGAGGGGCATACTTTTTTGTGAGTTCGAGTCGACCTCTTTTCTTCGATCTGAATTCAGTAGGTCGAATGTGGAATGATAATGTGATATGAGTGAGGGGTGATTGCCTTCAGAGAGATGATGAAGAACCCATGAAACTTCTGTGTAGAACTGTGAAGCAAAGTAAGTATAATAACGTATAATATTGAAATGTTGAAATTGAATGTTGCTTTGTTATTAATAATACGTTGTTGTTTAACAGGTCCTACGTTGAAGGTGAAGAGGAAGAAGTCCCCTGTTAGACATTGTTGCTCAGGAAGGGACCGAACTCGAGGCTGTGCTGAAAGAACTCGGTATTAGTGGAAAGAAACGAGCTAACAGTAGGTTTGAAAAAGTTTAAAAGTCTCAAGCAACGAGGCTAATGACGGGTGTTGGTGGAAACAAGAAGAAGGGAGCTGATGGAGTGAGATAAGTGGTTTTGCAAAAGGCCTCTGGAGTGGATTTCCTAAATATACCTGAGTCTACAGCGTCGAGCAAGGTAGCTCGGGTATTTCCAAAGAAAAGGATGTTGAAGTGTGGCTCGACCTCCAGTACCACGGGGAGTGGAAAAGTTGAGGGAGAGGCAAAAATGAGAAGGGTAGGTCCTTCTTCTAAACTGATTGGGGCAAAGGTCGCAGAGAATCGATCTGGTGAGGAAGATGAGTTGAAAATGGTAGAGGAAAAGGTGAGGCTTGCAACTCGCAATGGTGAGGAGGAAATTAGCAAAATGGTAAGTTTGATGATTTAAATATTTTATGAATTCTGCTTTGTAGTTCGAGCTAAAAAATTATGGTCAATGATTGTGTTATTTTTATAGGCTGCTTGTTTGATAAAGGGGATCTGCCTCGGGATGGTGGAGGAGAAAGCTGAGCTCGAGAAGGGGAAGAGTGAGCTCGAGATGAAGGTAGCTCATTTAAAAATTGATTTGGCTAGGGAGGGGAAGCGACAAGAATCCGTGAAAGTTGTACAAGAGGTGAAGATAAACGAGCTGACAATGAAAGCGGGAAAGAATCTAGAGGAGGTGGTAATCCAACATGATAGACTCTGGCACCACCTTCTAAAAATGGGGTACTCTAAAACTGAGGTGAATGACATTATGGAGGATACCTATGTTGATGTGGAGGAGGTTGAGGATGATGGGGCCAACGTTGTGAGAGGGTTGGATAGAGTTTCTCCCCAGACTGGGTGAGATAACGAAGAGGATGATGATGTCAATCCAGAGAATGTGAATGAGGAGGTAGAGTAGAATTGTTGACTATTTGGTTGTGTGATTATGAGGGGTTTGTGAACTATAATTGTATGGATCAATGTAGGATAAATTTATGTAGGCTAAGTTATGTTTGTAAACCTTGTTTGTAGGATCGTAAGGATATGCACCTTAGAATAAAAAAATTTGAGAATGAACTTGCTAAGGAGAAAGACGCCTCAACATCTCTGTGGACTTCGCAAGCAGAGCTACAGGTTAGAAAAAAGCAAAAAATATTTGACTTGTATGCTTCATTACTCTAGAGCTACAAAGTAAAAATTAGAGCGTAGAAACAGACTAAAAACTTGCTAACAGTTTTAGGGCAATTGCACTCAATTGTGTATAGATAATATCGAAGTGTTGAAAATGTTATAATATAGAGAATGTGTACCTTAGAATTGGAAGTATATGTTATTGTTCATCGAATTGGGATCATACTTCGACCTTAAGTTTAGAAGCAGTTTCATAAAGTAGATGTCAAAAAATAAAAATTTTGTTAGAAATAAGATGTATGTATTGAGTGATTATCCTAAATCAAACTTGATGTATTATATCTATGATGTGTAGGTCGAATTAGAGTCAGCTCGTTTAAGAGAAGAAGATACACACCAATGTAACAAAGAGTTTGCAACAGAGTTTGATAGAATAAAAGAGGCAAATGAAGATAGGGAGGATCAATACGTGCAGGTACATTTTAAGTTCGTTGAGGCAACACAAACCGTTAATGACCTCACTCAAAATATTGAGGAGAAAGATGCCGAAATTAGTAAAGGAAAAAAGAGCTTGCGGAGATGAAGGAAAAGGCAGCGAAACTTAAAAACCAGAATGATGGACTGATGGTAAAGAGTATGGAGGCTGATATGGCTCGATACCATATCTAGGCATTAGAATCGTCAAAGAAAGAGCTACGCCATTTTGTGGCCAGTCTGAATGACCAAATGATTAGCAAAATAAATGAGCAATAGCAGACTCGTGCTGATCTAGTGAGTACCAGGAGCAAACTGGAGCGATTAAAGAATAAAATGAATGAGAAAGATAGCGAGCTGAAGAGAGCTCGTGATGACCTATCTAACTCTAAAATTGTGGTTGAGCAGTTGACTGAAGCTTTACCTACTAAAGATATAGAGTTCCGGTTGGTGCAAAGGAAATGTGATGAGTTTAATAAGAGGGTGGCACAGTTGATGACCGATTTGGCCGAGGTTAATTCGCATTCCAAAAATGCTGAGGCTGAAGAGTGCTTGAAGAAGAATAAATGTGAAGCCAGGGTTTCCATTATTCAAGGGGACGTGGTTAGTCTATCAACTTGAATCAGAGAGCTGGAGGGAAATGTAGTTCAGACTCAAGGTCACGTACAAAAAGGGAATGAGCGGTTAAGGGAGTGCCAAAATAAGCTGGATGTTGCTCATATCTGGGAACATGAGTTAGAGCGGGTGATCAGAGGTAATGATATTTTGATAAAGAAAAAAGATAAATTGTTAAAGAAATCTTCTGCTGGGGTAAGTGCAGGTAAAAATAAGGAGCTTGAGGAACTTTGTGCCCAGGTAGCAGAATTGAGGACGATGAACCAGGCTAAGTTAGATAAAACATATGAGAAGGCGAAGGAGTATATTAATCTAATGTCTCGCACAAAAAATCAAATAAAATGACATAAAGCACAAAATAAGAGGCTGAAAGAGTGCCTTCAAATGGCGAGAATGAATTTTTCTAAGGCGGTCATGCCCGAGGTATTATACTCAGAGATGCTAATGGCAGTAATCACTTATTTTGTAGAAGAGGTGAAAAGGCTTGAGTCAGAGAGAGATACCTTGCATGATTGTTTGTCGGATAGATGATGTATTTGCAGAGCTGATATAGATCGAGGGAACTGTATGTAGTCCATGGAAATGAAGTTAGGTTCTTGACCTACTGAATTGGTAGTGCAGGGCTGGATCGCTGTGGCTGTTTGAGCT
This sequence comes from Kingdonia uniflora, assembly GCA_014058105.1. NCBI lineage: Eukaryota > Viridiplantae > Streptophyta > Magnoliopsida > Ranunculales > Circaeasteraceae > Kingdonia > Kingdonia uniflora. The sequence continues at coordinate 183,257 of JACGCM010001910.1, forward strand.
CGAGAATTTATGGCTGATCGTCCTTCTATTGTTGGGGAAAGTGTAGTTGACCTCCCAACAACAAAAAAGAATCCTTTGTAGTGGCTGTATATGTAACCGAAAAAAGTATCTGTCACAGACATATTAAGAGATAAAAGCTAGTTTTACCTTTGTTTTTTCTTATGTCTGGTAGAGTTCTTTGATTAAAAATTAGTATTACCTTCGTTTTAATCGCAGAGAATCTATAGAGTCGATCAAAGTTAGTTTTACCTTCGCTTTAACCGGTATAATGTCGCAGCCATATTGAGAGATGAAAGCTAGTTTGACCTTTACTTTATCTTATGTCTGGTAGAGTTCTTTGATTGAAAACTAGTATTACATTCATTTTAATTACAAAGTATAATTGTCGCAACCATATTGAGAGATGAAAGCTAGTTTGACATTTGCTTTAGCCGAAATAGGGGCCGTTTAAAAGCTAGTATTACCTTTGCTTTAATCTATGTATTGTCTACATAAGTAAAGAGTTGTATGGGAAAAAACTTGGAAGTTTTCATTGAATATAATAGAATGTATATTGTATAGAGACGAAAATCTCACTTTTGGAAAGGAAAGAGCGAGAATTTGAAGTGGACTAGTGGGGAACTTAACGATAGTACCATTTCTTTTGCCTAGTAGTCAAAGGATTATAGATATGAACTCCTTCCTCGGTGATGAGGTAATATGATCCCAGGCCAGTGAGACCAGTGATTAGGAATGGACCTTCCTAATTTTCTGCCAGTTTCTCGGCATGCGCCATTTTTCTGTCTTGAGGGATTTCTTTGAGGATGAGATGGTCGATTTGGAAAGTATATCTTCAGACTCGTCTGCTATACGAACTGGCCAGCATATGGTAATATCAACTTAGGTTGGTAATAACGCATTTTCTAGTCTCATCAATCCAATTGAGGTTGCAGGCCAATTCAAACTCATTTTCTTTGTTAATTAGCGCGTGATCTCTAACTGGATAATGATATTCTGTTGGAACGACGGCTTTGGTGCCATAGGCGAGGAGGAATGGGGTACATCTGGTAGATTGACGTGGAGTGGTACGGTATGCCCATAAGACATGAGGAAGCTCTCGTACCCAGTTTTATTTTTTTGTGAGTAAAACCTTTTTTTGAATCTATCCATGATTGTTTTGTTGGTGATTTCGGCTTGGCCATTGCCTTGAGGGTATTAGGGATTGGATGGTGAGTGGATGATGTTGTGTTTATTGAGGAAAGCTATGACTTTTTCTTTAACGAATTATGGCCCATTATCGATACAAATTAGGTGGGGGCATCCAAACTGAGTAATGATGTGCTCCCAGATAAAAAAGATGACCTTTTCTTCTCTAGTATGACAAAATGGAACTGCTTCAACCTATTTTGTAAAATAATATGTAATTACGAGTAGGTACCAGCGGTTACCTAGAGAATTAGGAAATTCACCGACGAGATCGAGCGCCTATCTTTTGAATGGCCAGAACACATTGCTTGCATGTAGTTCAAGCGCAGGGGCACAAATCATTTATCCATGTCGTTGATATGTATCGCATTTGCGCGAGTACTATTCTACTTGCTTGTGTATGTTTGACCAGAATACTTATTATATAATTACTTTATTTACGAGTGATCGACCAGCAGCATGGGAGCCACAAGTCCCTTCATGTAATTATTTGAGCATCTAGTCTATTTTCATCCTAGAGAGGCACTTGAGGTAAGGCCCTGTGATTGAATGGCGATATAAAAAACCATTTTGATTTGTGTAGCGCTTTGAATTTTTGATCAATTGTTGGAACACTTTTTGACCTGCTGGAAAGGGGTCCTTTGCATTTGTTGTCGGTGCTAAGGTAGGCAAGGAAGGGCTTTCGCCAATCGTCGTCATCCTCTTTATCGCCCCCAGTATTGATTGTGCATACAGAAATACGATCAATGATGGAGGTTGATATCACTTCGATTTAAAGATATCTAGCTTATGTACCCAAGACCCCAGCTTGATAAGCCAAGGAATTAGCATGTCTGTTTTCACCTCGAGGAAGATAATCGAGAGCTACTTTTGCAAACTAGCTCATCCTTTTTGTAATGAAGGCTGTATATTCGATCATCTTGCCATTCTTCTTGTATTGCTCAGAGTGATGGTGAACGATGAGTAGAGAATCTTTATAGACTGAGAGTTCTAGGACGTTGAGCTCAAGTGTAAGATTGAGTCCATGAATGAGAGCTTCATATTTGGTGACATTGTTGGAGGCTTCAAAATCCAAGCAGTTTGATTTTTCAATTCTGTTATTGGGGTAATCAATAAGATTCCAATTCCTGGTCCTGCTGAACCATCTGTAATTAGTCTTCACCCTTTTCTTATAATCCATTCGGCTCGCTGGTCAAATACTTTGGTGGGTAGATTTTCTGTAATTTCTTCTGCAAGGTCAGGATCGTGCTCCTCCCACTCAGGATCTTCCACTGGAGAATCCGCGAGAAAATCAATAATGGCCTGACCCTTTTCTGAATGTCATTGTTTGAACTTGATATCATATTCTCCCAAACTGACTAACCATTGTTGTACTCTTCTGGATTTTTCTTTCTTGGACAAAACTTCCCAGAGTGGGTAGTTCGTCATGACTTTGACTGAATGAGCTTGGAAGTAGTGCTTAAGCTTATGTGAAGTGTAGACAAGAGTTAGAAGGAGTCTCACAATTTTAGAATACCTCATTTTTACTGGAGTAAGGGTTTTGCTGATAAAGTATACTAGCTTATCGATCTTTACTTCAAGTCGAATGAGAGCCGTGCTGATAGAAGTATCTGTAACTGCTAGGGAGATGACCAGTTCCTCATTATCTACTGAGGTGCTCATTATGGGAGACTTCCCCAAATAGGTTTTGAGATCCTGAAAAGGTGCCTTGCATTCTAATGTCCATTGGATCTCTATATTGGGCTGAACTTTTCCTCGTTTGGTACAACCGCAGACTAGTAGGAATAGCTAATGACGGTGATCTAAAGATTTTGAAATGAATCGGTTGATAACGACAATCTTCTCGACAAGTTTTTGTACGCCTTTCATCGTCTTTGGAGATGGCATGTTGAGGAGAACTCGAATTTAATTTGTATCCACCTCAATCCCTTTCTTGCTTGTGAGATGACCAAGGAATCGGCCTGAATGTACTCCGAATTAATACTTATCAGGATTGAGTTGCATTCTGTAAGATCGAAGAATATTGAATATTGTGTTAAAATCTATGATGTGGTTGATTGACTGTATGCTCTTGCACAATAGATCATCAATGTAGACTTCTACGATTTTCCCAAGATGTGCTTTGAACATAGTAGTTATCAACCGTTGATAAGTCACGCCTGTGCTTTTGAGTCTAAATGGCATGACTTTGTAGCAATAATGTCCTCTTTAAGTGATAAAAGTGGTATTTTCTTGATCTTCTTCCAAGTGTGGAATCTAATTGTATCTAGAAGCGGTGTCCATCATAGATAGGAGTTCGTGACCTACTGCAGAATCAAAGATTTGATAGATATTGGGAAGAAGGAAACTGTCCTTTAGAGTGTATTTGTTTAGATCTGTAAAATCTACACAAACTTAAATTTTTGGGGCAACGGTGATGTTGGATATCCAATCTGGATATTTGGCTTCTCGTATGAATCTCACTTTGATCAATTTCTTAATCTCCATGTTAACTTCATCTCAAAGGCGAGGTGATATCCATCGCTACTTCATTTTGACCACCGTAGCATTAATGTTGATGGCCAATTTGTGACATGCCTTGGCCGGATCGACCCCAGGCATCACTTCAAAAGTCTAAACATAAATGTCTCAATTCAGTCTTAAGAATTGAATGAGGGCATCCTTATCATGCTGGACCAGCTTGGTACCGATAAAAGTACCTTTGCTAGGTCCATCAATGCTAACGTATTTTTTAGGCTCTTCTATGGAAGGCTGATCATCTAGGAGATTAGCTTTTTGTAATTGCTATGCAGCGTATCTGTCTGAAGTATCTAGATTGGTGGAAATGGTATTTTTACAAGCTCGAGAAATCTTTTGACTACCATTGATTTCATAGATATCATTATTGTGCTTGAAGTGGAATGCTTGACGATAGGTAAAAGCGATTGCTTCCATGTTATGAATCCAGCAGAGGCCCATAATCCCGAGATAACGAGATTTGACATTGATGACTTAGAAGACAACGTCGATGGTGGCTGGTCATGTGGTAATAGGTAAGATGATCTTACCTACTCACTCTTCTTTAAAGCTATTGAATCTAATGATATCGGTATTGCTTAGAATGACTTGATCGACCAATCCCATTTGGTTGATTGTGCTCTGAAAGAGAATCTCAATACTGCTTCCAGTATCGATCATCATTATGTGCATAATAAACTTTTTCATCTTGAGCATTATGACTAATACATCATGATGTGGAAAATTTACATGACTAATGTCACAATCTTCGAATGAGATCCCAAGCTGGCGATTGCTCGACTCAGGTACTAGTTTGGCTTCTTTATCTTGAGGTGTGAGATTGCAATATTCTAGCAGTCTCCTGCACTTGAACCGGCAAGAGTTGTTGATCTGATGAGTTTTGATCATGTTGCTGTAGTACATATGGTAGAGATGTTTTTCCTCAGCTTGATCTTCGACCTGGACTACTTTGAGCTGCTTCTTATAGATGTCATCCTTGTATGATTCCTGATCGGTAATACATTCGTACATCCGTCCCTCCTTGAAAATGAATTCCAACAACCTCTGTAAAGTATAATAATTTTCAGTTGAATGACGGTTTACCTTGTGATGCATGCAGTATGGGCGGCTCTCGATTGGTTCCAATGGTTGAGAGGGACGGTATAGCTTATCCTTGTAGAGGATTAGAAAAATTGTAAAGATTCGAACATTTATCTTTGGGAGGACCAGTTTGGGTAGTAAACCACTTTTCCAAGGATTGCCAGTATTTCCCTTATAGCACTTTTGATCACCCTGATCTTCCTTTGGTTCAGTGCTTCGATCTGTAGATGGACCTTTCGTGGTTAGGATGGGTTTAGTAGATTTATGCCTTTTGGACATCATCCTTTCCAGGTTGACATAACTATTGACCTTGGTGATCATATCCTCCAAGGTCGCAGGTTTGTTGAGGAAGATGTGTTCTTTGGCTTTGCAATCGAGCTGGAACACATTTGTAAAAGCAGTAACAACTATTTTCTAATTGAGATTGTCTACTTGACGTGCTAGCTCCAAAAACTTCTTCGCAAAGGCTTCAAATTCTCTCCGTGTGACTATTTAAGACTAATAAGAGAATATAAATTTTCTTCTTTGTCTCTGTTGTGAGCATATGTCTTGATGAATTATTTATGTAGCTGATCGAATGTGAGTATGAAATTTTTAGGTAAAGAGTAGAACCACCAGAATGGTTCTTCCTGTAGACTTGTTGCGAACAAACAGTAGTGGATATGGTTGAGATTGGAATACAACCCCAATAAATCACGGTATTGTTGAATGTACTCCTTTGGATCGGTGCCCTTGTATTTACGAATTATCAGAGTATGGACACTTTTCGGTATTTCCATATCGAATTGTTCTTTGGCAATCAAACTTTCTTGTAACTTGGTAAGATCGTCTGCAGTTCCCATAACTTGTACTTCGATTAACTCCTTGATGAGTTTATCCATATACTCTTGTATGACATATTGGCGCGTTGATTGAGTGGCTTGATGAGGAGGTTGAGGATTATGAGTACCTGTACCCTTACTCAAGCGATTACATGCTGGAATTCGAGGTTAAGGTTGTTGTTCCTTCTCCTGACGTTTGGAAAATCGGTGACCTCTGCTGATTTTAGACTAAACTTCACCACCTAAATGTATGGACGGTTAATGCGTATGCTAAATATTTTTGGAAATAGCTTTGCTGGTGGCTTCTCGAGGTCCTAATCTGTCTCGCACAGAAACCCTGGAGGTCTCTAGTACTTGATCGTGATCTCTAGGTTGAGGAGCCTACTAAGTATCCTACAGAGCTTGTAGTACAGTCTGCATGGTTGTCATCTGGTCTTTATGTGGTTTAATAATGTCAGACGAGCTTGTTGTTCAACTTTGAGCTCCTTCTCGCAGAGCTCTCGGTCAATAATCAATAGGCGTTCGAACTCATTGCGTTTATCTGTTTCAGTGTGGAGATTCGCCCTTAGTTCTGCAAGTTGTTCTGGCTCAACTAAAAGATCGAGCTAGATTCTGGTTGCTGGTCGTCTGGAAGTGACCATGATTGGAGGCCGATAGTAGAGTGAATGTATGCCTTAGGATATCGTAGAAATGTCTTCTTTCCCATAGACGATGCCAAATGTGATAGCCTAATTCCGTAAGCTCCAGATGGCTCAAAATTAGCTCTTACCCCAATGTTTCTATGACAAAAACTAATGTAAAATAAGAAATGACACATATATTTTAGCATGAAAAACCTTTGAATAGTTAAAAAACCATGACTTTGTGTTAAGGGTTTTAGTAACAGTAACTTTTATTGCTTGAGGCTGATATCTTATTACAAGTGATCTCTCGAACTTGAAATACTTGATCTTGTAAATAAGAAAGTTGGTGTTTTGAGAATCTAGAAAATATGGTTTTCTTGGTGATTTCTCATGTATTTTTTTGGTCCCTGTCTCTTCTGGAACTTTTTCTTTATATAGGCCCTTATTCGTTGTTCATTATCGTGTTGAAGCACGTTCTCCAAATATTAAGGCAAGTGGTGGTTGACTGAATAACTGTTGAGTTTGTGAAAGATAGGTGTCTTTGACTTATTCATATTCTTCAGTTGTGCTCGAGCCACGTTCTTCATCAGTTCGTGGACTAGGTGGCAATATTGACTGTATATGTCACGTGTAGAATGTGTAAACATATAAGCTCAAGCTTGAGATAGTTCAACTTGGGTTAGATCGAGGGATAAGATTATTCCACCTTCTATCAAACTCTACAGGATCATATGTGTTATGGATAATTGAATCTATATCAGCCTTGAATGTAGATGGATCTTGATAAACATGACCAATTTTTTCAGGGAATTTGTGTATGATGTGCCATAGGCAGAGCTGATGTTTGGTGTTTGGGAATACCTGCGAGAAAATACAGATATTAGAGAACATAGATTGTCGAGTATAAAATCAGTAGACAATATGTTCTCTTAACTCATTATATTGTCGATTCCACAATTAATCGACATTATGCCAGCTATGAATTATCAACTTTATGACTTTCGACAGTATAAATTGTCGACTTCACGACTTTCGATTGTATCAATTGTCGACTTTGTGGCTTTCGGCAATTAAATTTTTGACTTTATGATTTTTGAGAAAATAAATTGTCGACTTTGTGGATTTCGATAATTATGTCAGCTCTAATTCTTGATATAGGGACTTCTCAACAATTATAATAATAACTTAGTCACAAACCACATTTACCTGACAATTCCTATAATAATAACACTGAGACTAACCTTGGGGATGGCGGTACCCATTACAGTATCTTGGTCAGTGATAATAGCGGTCAGATGTTTATTGCTCATCGCCTTTAACCATGTATGGAATAACCAAGTAAAGGTAGTCTCTTGATCATTCATTAACAAAGCACATCTAAGTTGGATTATTTGGTAGTGGTTGTTTATTCCCGCGAATGAAGCAAATGGCATCTTATAAACGCTTTTCCTATACGTGGTGTTAAAAGTCACCACATCCCCAAAAGCCTCATATGCCATTCAGATCACCCATCTATCCAAAAAAAATTAAGTGCTCTATTATCATCGTCGAGCTAAATGTCAAAGTAGAACATAAGATTTTCGAGTTACTTTTTCTTCGACCAATCTAATGCAGCCTGCGTATCACCACTCGATAGACGTTCCTTGTTAACCTTGGCTTTGTGGTTGTAACAATCACTTTTGTTGAAGGTCTTATCTAGGAATAGAGCAGGCACCTTGCTTACTGAGATGTGCAGCTCAAAAGTCTCAGTTAGGTTTTTTGCAGCTTTAATAAGGAAATGATTAATCTTCATACGATGGTGGTGGCGAGGTGGAACAAGCTTGTGGTTATGCACATCTGAGAAACTGGTAACAACAAATTTACCAAGTTTTTCTCTCAATTAATGTTCAAATTAGTCTTACACCCGCATTGGTAAGAAGAACGCTTCTTCCCATCTTGTTCACTTGTATAAGAAGTTTTGTTTTTCTTTGACAAACAGTTGCTTAAACAAGTAAATGTTACTCGTCCTATCTCCTCGGATTTTAGTCATTTTTTAGAGTAGCGCTTCTTTGTGGAGAACCCTTGCTTCCTTCTATATTGTTCATAAATGGAACTTGTATCATCCACTGTATCAAAAGTTTTCCCTTCATATGACGTCTCTATAAACAAAGAATCAATGGTACAATCAGGTGTTCCGGAACACACACCCGACATACGTTCGTTGGCAGCCCTTGGTGGTGATTCATCTCTAATTACCTTTGACCACTCTGGTTCAACTAAATCTTCTATATTATTATCTTGTCATATAGGAGGAATTATTGGATACAATCCCATTAATCAAATACATTCATACAGTTAGATGAACATATGAAATCAAAAGTGACAGACAAGTAACCACAAATAAAAAAACCGTTTTTCTTAGCAAAAACTTTGATTACATAAGAATTTCTGGGTCACAGTTGTACATCATGTATGTCATTAGATGGTTCAAAATAGACACTACACTGACATGTTAACCCCCAGTTCATTAAGTACAATCTAAAAGTGCCCAATCCCAAACATATTTCCTTCAATCAGATTCTTCAAAAAATGACTCCCGACAGGTTTCCAGCTTCTCTACAAATCTATGTGTGCTTGCCTTTCTCATTTTGCAGCTTCCAATGCTTCAATACGTAATACTACTTGGGACCAAAATACTTCATCAACCTCTTCATTAGGGGGGGGGGGGGGACTAGGGGAATTACTTAATTATCGTATCCATCATGTTTCATGCTAAAATACCCATGGAATAAATTACATACCCATTGAATAAACCCCATATCTGTAACATAACATTTTCCACTGAGTTATATTATTGACAACCACATAGGTCAGCAATATATTGTCGATTTCTGATGTTTTCGACAATATTTTGTCAATTTCTGATGTTTTTGACAATAACTTTGTCGACGGATTAGTTTTGCGACAATTTTCTCATAAATTATTACCGACTTATTAAACTTAGTCAATTTCGACAATTAAACTATGTAAATTTATCGATTGTTGTGGTGTACAACACTCCGAAATTGTCGCATGACAAAATTTAGACAATAACATGTTGATTACGTAGTGTATGACAATTGTTAAATTTACAGAGAAGAATTTTGTATACCACTAACTTGTTCGCCGTAAGTTTTGGGTGTAGATGTTGGTAGATGTTGAGATGCCGTCCATTAGCTTGTTAAATCATGCAAAATCAATACCCAAATTACTTTTGTAGCATAATTCTAATATCGCGTCCCAAAAATACAGTTTCCCAATAAGGAGATAGATTGAAAAAGATTCATACCTTAACCGGAGGGAGAGAGAGAGAGAGTCAAATTTGAATGGGAATTTGAATTTGGAGTGAGAGAGAGTGAGTGATTGAGTGGAGGGAAACTGGAAGAGAGAGAGAGAGAGAGAATAAAATTTTAATTTTGGAGTGAGAGAGAGAGTGATTGAGTGCAGTGAGTGAGCTGCCACATAGGCAAGAAAAGAGTGAGTGAGTTGGCAAGAGAGAGTGAGTGTGTGGTTAAGAGAGAGTGTAACAAGAAGAGAGTATAGGGGAATCTTCTCCCCTCTTTAAGAAAGAATGTTGTTGGACTAGGCATTATCCAAATCCGATCTGATCATTCGGATTGGAAAAAAATGACATCCATATCCTAAAAAGGAATTGGATTTCGAATTATATCTAAGGGAGGATTTAGAGACACTAAAAAATGAGACACTAAAGTCTCACTCAAAAGGAACCATTCATCTCTATTAGATGGGTGGCTCTTATAATTGATGAGTTTATATATAGGAACTGAGGTGGAATTCAACAATATTAGGTATAAATGAGCTGGCAAGAGTCTAATCTCTCTCTTTTACATGATACACCCAGATGTCACAGTCACAGTCTTTCTCCTCTCTCAAAATATTTTCAAACTTGACCTGTTTTTTATCTCTACAGCATTAAAGAACGATGGGGAAATTGTGAACAAATCTTACTCTTCCAAATGACTCTCACTCTCTTTCATCAAGATATTTTCTTAGATTTGGGTTTAAATTTCACTTTCATTGTCTGTCCTTATCCTCAGTAATAATTGGGAACGATTTTAGGGTTGTGATTGATGTTGTTTGAGATATTTGGTGCAGGCTAAAGACTGATATTTGGTTTTGATCTCTCCTTCCTTTTTTTCTTAATCTCTCTTTTAGGGTTTGGTTATAAAGTTCTGAAGTTGAGTTTGAATTTGGGGTTTGATTGGAGGGGAGTTGCAGACTGTTGGTTTGCCATTTATCTCATTTTTACAGTGCTTTTCAAAATGTTTAACAACATCCAATAACAAATACGAACAGGTTAGTGGGGTTTGCTGTGGTTTTTGTAGTTTTGTTTACCATTTAATTGTCGAGTTGTTGGGTTGGTCGACAATTTTGTTAGTGTTTTTAAACATGACAATTTTGTCAATGTATGGTAGAATCGACAATATGACAATTATCAGAGCCGTCGATAACTAATTGTCGATAAATGGATGTCTACCAGGACTAATGCATTAAATGATGTTGGTCGAGTATATAGCTGGTCGAGAATTTTATGCCACTTTTTTGATTATCGACAATTTGTTCTAAATTACAACATTGAATGACCTTGTATGTTTTCACTTGTGCCAAAGAGGTTTTAAAACTATTGCCAAAGGAGCATCTGTGCCAAAACCTGTCCATGACAATGACTTTCATGATTCAAATAATGGGGCAGATGGAGATTAACTTGGTGCAACTCACAATTTCTTAGAGCTTGGAGATGATGATAGGGGAACTTGTAAAGATGTGGAGAATTATGACCATGGAGAATATGGGAGAATTAGTATAGATGTGTCGATTTGCTGCATCTATGCATGATAAGTGTGGATATGAACTACAAAATTGTTGATTATACACATAATCGACAACTTCATATATATAGCAATTGTCGATGGATTAGTATAGATGTGTCGATTTGCTGTATGTATGCATGATAAGTGTAGATATGAACTACGAAATTGTTGATTATACACATAATCGATAATTTCATATATATAGCAATTGTCGATGGATCAGTAAATTGACGATAAATGCTATAGTGCGATTAATTTGTTGGTAATTTTTGATACATGTATTAAGCGACAACATACTAATGATTGCACCACTGAGAAAGTATTGAGCATAAATCGACAATAGTTTGATTCGAAAAATTCACAATTATAACATCTGTGATTAAAATCCCCATATTGGTAACGGCTAACATGGTTTCAATATCCACGTACGTCGTGAGTAATTTGAAAAAACTAAAAATAAATCAAAAGCAAAAAAATGTAAACATCAGACATTTTTCTTCTTCTGATTTTCCCTTCTTAGAGGGAAAGGATTTAGAGACACTAAAAAATGGGATACTCAAGTGTCACTCAAAATGAACTACTCATCTCTATTAGATGAGTGGATCTTATAATAGAGGAGGTGGTTAATTGAGAAGCAAGAATATTAGGTAAAAATGATGTGTCATATATTCTTTCTCTTTCTTCTCACCAAAAATCTTTTCAAACCAGATCTAACTCTCTCTCTTCACAACCAACTTTAATTTGAAAAGAAACCATTCTCTATCTCTTCATACTAAAATTTTCAAGATCTGACTTTCTTCTCTTACTCAAGAACGAGCTTAAATATCCTTCTCTCAAGAAATTAAGTACATTTTTAGGGTTTTGATGTGAGATCTTTCTCTTTCTCTCTCATAATTTAGGGTTTTGCGAATCATCTTTGTCATTTGGGGTTTGATTTCCTGTTGGAAAATACAAAGGATATTTTTTTCCCTTGAAGTTTGGATGGTGGAACTAAGTGGTTTTAGTCCCACATTGGATATGAGGGAAACACAACTCTCCTATATAAGTTAGTCAAATACTTACCTTGTTGTAATGTGTATAAGAGTTGGTGGGTCACACGCGCATGTGCGACTTGTGCGACCCATGTGTGCAAACTAGCTTGGGTGCATAGGCTACCCATGAGCTTGCTCAACCTAGGAAACCCGCTTATTATTATATGTCTATGATTCGGCCTTGAGGCCTTGGGCTCATGGGGATTCCTTTAAACACTTAGTCATTTTTTGGGTTTGAGGTATGAGTTGGGGTGTCTCCAACATACGCACCTTAAGGTGTGACTCTTGGTGAAGAGGCACTAACTTGAGGTGTGACTCTTGGTGAAGAGTCACCTATGCTCCATATAACCCAATTTCGCTTTCATTTATGATCATCAGTTTTTTCAGAGTTTTCTTGAGTCTTTTTGCAAAGAAAAAACAGACGCAATCAAAGTTCATTTGGCAGAAAGATAGAAGTACTTTCTTCTTTCTGTGACTGATCTATGTATCCTGGGAGACAGAGGCCTACATTCCTACAAAGCACTGTGGCAGGGGAAAATCTATCTTAAGGAGATAGTGTGTATACACTAGACTCGATCATCTCCTTAAGAGGTATTGGTTTTTCATACAGATTAGAATACAATCTTAAGATAGATTAATTTTTTCTGTGTATTCAAAAACTGCAGCAATGGTGAATCTTACTAAGAAGGAGGGTGAAAAGGGCAACCCACAAGTTTTGAAGGTGAAGCCTGAGAAGTTAAATGACACTGAATTCAAGTGTTGGCAGTAGAAGATGTTGTTCTTTCTCACAACTTTGAACTTTGCAAAATTCATCAAGGAGGACAAACCAAAGTTAAAGGAGGAATAAACTGGCCTAACAACTGTAGCAGCAGTGGAGGCGTGGATTCATTATGACTTTCTGTGTCAGAATTATATTATGAATGGGTTGGATAACACATTGTATAATGTGTACAGTCTAACGGAGTCTGCAAAGGAACTGTGGGAATCCTTAGACCATACGTATAAGACGAAAAATGTCGGACTGAAAAAATTTGTAGTTGGCAGATTCCTGGAATATAAAATAGTGGATTCCAAGATTGTAATCAGTCAAGTACAGGAACTGTAGATTATCCTGCATGATATTCATGCAAAAGGTATGAGGTTAAGTGAATCTTTTTAGGTTGCTGTGATAATTGAGAAGTTGCCTTTATCCTGGAAGGACTTCAAAAGTTATCTGAAGCATAAGAGGAAAGAAATGAAGTTGGAGGAACTGATCGTAAGGTTAAGGATTAAAGAAGATAACAAATCGAACGAAAGGAAGGATATTGTTCATTCTTACCATGCCAAGGCTAACATGGTCGAGGAAAACCTTAAACCCCATAAGAAAAATGGGAAGAAAGGGAAAAATGGGAAGAATTTCCTGGGTCCTAAGGGCAAGGAATTTAAGAAGTGCACAAGGAGTTGTTATGTTTGTTGCAAACCAGGGCACAAGTCAATGGAATGCCGTAAGTGTAAAAGCGGACCAAAAAGTGACAAAGGCACTCAAGTAAACATTGTTGAGATGGAAAACTTGTGTGTTGTGATCTCCGAAATCAACTTGGCAAGCGATTCCAGAGGATGGTTTGTGGACACAGGGGACACACGTCATATATGCTATGACAGGATTTTATTTACTACCTACAATAAGACTGAACATGAAGAGAAAGTGTTAATGGGAAACGTTTCGACGTCAAGGGTTGAAGGAAAAGGGAAAGTAGCTCTGAAATTCACATCTGAAAAAGAAGTTACTTTGAATGAAGTGCTTCATGTGCCTAATATCCGCAAGAACCTTGTTTCTGGAGCATTGCTGATCAAGAATGGATTCAAGTTAGTATTTGAGTCAAACAGATGTATCATGACTAAGAATGGTATATTCATAGGAAAATGTTATGAGTGTGATAGACTGTTCAAACTAGCAGTCTTGTGTAAACTAGTTTCAATTATCAATAAGAATGAAAATTCTATTTACTTGCTTGAGTCATTTAATGTTTGGCATCAACGATTAGGACATGGAAATTATGGTTCCCTGCATAAATTAGTCTATTTAGGATTGCTGTCTAAATTTAATCTTGATTACAAACAGAAATGTAAAGTGTGTGTTGAAGCAAAATTTGCTAAACAACCATTCCATTTTATTGAACAATGCAAAGCTGAACCGCTAGATTTGATTCATAGTGATCTTTGCGATTTGAAGTTTATTCAAGCATGAGGCGAAAAAAAGTACTTTATTTCTTTCATAGATGACTGTACAAGATATAGTCATGTCTACTTGCTCAGAAGCAAAGATCAAGCACTTAAAGTGCTTATTATTTTCAAAAATGAGGTTGAGACTCAACTCAAAAAAAAGATAAAAGTTCTTCAAACTGATAGAGGTGGGGAATACGGCTCTATTATGTTTGGAGAACTTTGTGCTAAGTTTGGTATTATATACCAAACTACTGCACCTTATACTCCTCAACAAAATGGAGTTGCTGAGAGAAAAAATAAAACTTTAAAGAATATGCTTAATGTTATGCTTATTAGTTCTGGTTTACCACAGAACTTATGGGGGGAGGCATTACTTTATGTGAATTATATTCTCAATATAAGTTACCTCACAAGAAGATTGAAAAGACTCCTTATGAACTCTGGAAAGGCAGAGAGCCTTCCTTTAAGTTCTTAAAAGTGTGGGGGTGTCTTGCAAAGGTACAAGTACCATTGCCAAAAAGGTCTAAGTTAGGACCTAAAACTATTGACTGTATTTTTATTGGCAATGCCAATAACAGTAGTTACTATAGATTTCTCTTAAACAAATCTGAAATAAATGATGTGCATGAGAATACCATCATTGAATCACGAGATACTATATATTTTGAAAATATATTTCCATATAAAAAGAATGATAATGTGAATCCTCTTAAAAGAACAACTGATGTTGCTTCTAGTAGTGATCAGCGTATCACTCCTACAAGTTCTGATTTTAATGCAGAACCAAGACGTGGGAAACGACTTAAAGTTGCTAAGTCTTTTGGCAAGGATTTTGTAACATTTTTGTTGGAAAATGAGCCTCGAACCTTCAAGGAAGCCATGGCTACATCTGAAGCTCCTAGTTGGCAAGAGGTTGTACAGAGTGAGATAAATTCTATAATGTATAACCATACTTGGGAATTGGTAGATCTTCCACTTGGCAACAAACCTATAGGTTGCAAGTAGATTTTCAAATAAAAATTGAGATCTGATGGTTTAATTGAAAAGTACAAAGCCAGACTTGTTGCCAAAGGATATAGGCAAATAGAAGGTTTGGACTATTTTGATACATAATCTCCAGTGACAAGAATAACTTCCATTCGTATGTTAATAGCTACTGCAGCAGTGCATAAGCTTGAAATACGTCAAATGGATGTTAAAACAACATTCTTGAATGGTGAATTAAATGAAGAAATATATATGAACCAACCTGAGGGGTTTATTGTCCGAGGCCAAAAAAATAAAGTGTGTCGGTTGGTAAAATCTCTTTATGGGTTGAAGCAGGCACCTTTATAATGGTATGACAAAATTAATAAATGTGATAGATGTGTCTATATTTTAAACATTAATGGTGAGCATGTCATTGTGTGCCTTTACGTAGACGATATGCTCATCATGGGGACTAATATCAATGTCATTATGTCAAGAAAGAAAATGTTGTCCAAGAACTTTGATATGAAGGACTTAGGTGTTGCAGATGTTATTCATGGCATAAAGATTAACAGAACACCACAGGGACTTGTGTTGTCTTAATCACATTATATAGAGAATGTACTTAAGAAGTTTAATAAATTTGACTACCGTGGTGTTCAGATACCATACGATAATATGCGTCAATTGATTAAACACAAAGGTGAGCATATTTCTCAAATAGAGTATGCACACATCATAGGCAGTCAAATGTATATTATGAACTGCACTAGACCAGATATTGCTTATGCAGCTAGCAAACTGAGTCGGTATACTATAAACCCTGGATCGAGCCACTGGGAAGCGTTAATCAAGATTTTACAGTATTTAAAGCATTCAATAGACTATGGGTTACACTACACAAGATATTCAGCTGTCCTTGAGGGATATAGTGATGCAAACTGGATATCAGATTCTAACGAGTCATACTCCACAAGTGGATACGTGTTTACACTTGGTGGTGGAGCTGTCTCATGGAAATCCTTAAAACAAGCATGCATAGCTTGATCGACTATGGAATCAGAGTTTGTTGCTCTAGATTTAGCGGGAGATGAAGTTGAGTGGCTTCGACAGTTTTTAGAGGATATTCCTATCTAGTCAAAGCCAGTACCTGCCTTATGTATCCATTGCGATAATCAAGCAGCTATTGCAAGGGCAAAGAATAATGTTTATAACGGTAAGTCATGACATATACATCGTAGCATAATACTGTAAAAAAATTACTTATAAGTGGAGTTATATCCATTTACTTTGTGAAGTCCAGTGACAACCTATCGGATCTATTTACAAAAGGGTTGGCAAAAATACAAGTTTTTTCCACATTGAGGGGAATTGGCTTAGAGCCTTTAACTACGAGTTAACCTTAGCAGAAACCTAACCTACTTGATTGGAGATCCCATGATCTAGGTTCAATAGGACAACTAGTTGTGAGTTACTCAATATGAGCACTAAGGAGATTTTAACTCCTGCTCATTCCATGATGTGAACAGTACAACCTGTCGCGATTTTCAGGGTAAGTTCTCTGAACTTTTAATGATTCCTATGACTTGTATTTACAAGTGGGGTATGACAGGGTACTCTTAATAGGCAATCACCTATGTGAGTATGAGGTGGGGCCGTTTCCATGAGAATTTTATAGGGCAAAATTATCTAATTGTACTCATGAATCCGGGATTTGTTCAGGGCTAAATTAAACACAACTGTGTGAGCCGATTGCGTTTGTAATAATACTGTGTGAAGACTATTGTCTTAGTTTACACTAATGCTGACAGTTCAGGACATATGTTCATTAATCAGCGTAAATCCGATAGTTTTTTTAGTTGAGAAGGTTTAAGTCCACAAGATAACTCTCTCGATGCAGGATCATTCCATGATTTTCTTTATTTTATCTGAGTTTGTTTGTTACCATTCAAATTTGGGGGATTGTTAGAAAATACAAAGGGTATTTTTTTCCCTTGAAGTTTGAATGGTGGAACTAAGTAGTTTTTAGTCCCACATTGGATATGAGGGGAACATAACTCTCGTATATAAGTAAATCAAACACTTACCTTGTTGTAATGTATGCGAGAGTTGGTGGGTCACACGCGCATGTGCGACATGTGCGACCCATGTGTGCAAACTAGCTTGGGTACATGGGCTACCCATGGGCTTGCTCGACCTAAGAAACCCGCTTATTATTATAAGTCTATGATTCCGCCTTGGGGCCTTGGGCTCATGGGGATTCCTTTAAACACTTAGTCATTTTTTGGGTTTGAGGTGTGAGTTGGGGTGTCCCCAACAAATGCACCTTAAGGTGTGACTTTTGGTGAAGAGGCACTAACTTGAGGTGTGACTCTTGGTGAAGAGTTACCTATGCTCTATATAACCCAATTTCGTTTTCATTTATGATCATCATTTTTTTCAGAGTTTTCTTGAGTCTTTTTTACAAAGAGAAAATAGACTCAATTAAAGTTCGTTTGGCAGAAAGATAGAAGTGCTTTCTACTTTCTGCGACTGATCGTTGTATCCTGGGAGACAAGGGTCTACATTCTTGCAAAGTACTGTGGCAGGGGCGAATCTGCCTTAAGGAGATAGTGTGTATACACTAGACTCAATCATCTCCTTAAGAGGTGTTGGTTTTTCATGCAAATTGGAATAGATTTCCCTCTATCTGTCTCTCATTTTCTCTCACCAAATTTGTTTGAGATCACACATTGGTGTTGGTAGTTTTGTAGAGTTTAAATTATGAGATCCCGAGAATTTTTCATTTCTCCATTATTTCACTTATTTGTGATTTGTTGTTAATAAACACTTGGTTCTGTTGAACATTTATATGGATACCGTGGATTATCGATTAATCAAAAATATATTACATCAAATTTTTTGAACCATCTAGTGGTCGACAAATGCACCATTCAACAATATTATAGTCGATTACTCAAATGCATCATTCGACAATATTATAGTCGACAATAACACAGTTGTTTGTGTTAGGTGTGTTTGTAGCAATAATGAGTCGACAATAATGAATTTCTACTTATGATCATATGGAAGAAGAGAACTTTACAATATAATATTGATGGACCCCAATATTGATTACACATGTTATATGTCATATACATTACATGATGCAACTGTTACATTGTGTGAAAACTCTGAATATAAAATTCATTAAATAGGTCAACATCATGCCAAAAGTAGATGGAAAGATGTGGACTCCCTGATTATTGTCAACAATAATTATTGTATACTACTTAATATTGTCGAAGAACATGCACATCAACAATTTGGATTTATCAACAATCCATCAATCGACAATCTAATATGGATTTATTGACAATCCATCCATGATCTAACTTTTGTGTTATCATAATTGCAATAAATCGACAATATATTGTCGCTTACTACTTCAGACGACAATATGATATTTACCGGCGACGACATACAAAGAAAAAAAACTCAGTCTGTTGGATTCTTCAACATCAACTTAAAAAAACATAATTCATAGAATGGGTTCCAATATTCTTTTACATAAACAGTAAAATCCAAAATGAAATCTCCAAACAATACTTTTGATCTTCAAGGACTAGTCTTCGCTAGTTCAACTCGATAATGGTGTATAAGAAATTCTTGATCACCGTTATAATCGACAAACTCAAATACCATAAAATGTCAATTTGATCGATGATGCCCAATGCGATTTCTCCTCTAGAGGTGTTAATCATCGTACCTTTACCGTAAATTTTGACGAGAAAAAATAACCAAATTCGCAGTAAGTACTCTTCGATATTGCAGTAACATAATCGATCAGAAATACATTTTTTTTAGAGAGAGACGCTTCAAAACCAATCGTTCTTGACTGATTTTCCCTAAATTTAGATCGAGAGACTTTGATTTCTTGACCAATTTATTGTTCTTCACTAAGAGAGGAACAAAGAACAAGAGTTAGATCTAAGTAATTACTTCCATGTGAGAAAGAGAGAGAGGAAAGAAAGAGATGAGCTTTAATTTATAAGAGAGAGAAAGAGAGAAGCTTTGTTTTGAATGAGTCTACAGATAGAGACAAGCACATGAAGAGAGAGGGGCTATCTTTCAAACACAAGTTGGACAACTCATTCCTATCTAATATTATTTTAAATATATTTGCTAGCTTCTCTATTATTTGAGCCATTCATCATAACTGATGAGTGGATCCTATTAAGTGAGACTTGAGTATTTTGTTTTTGAGTGTCTTTAAATCCTCTCCCTTTCTTAAAAGGCATCTTCGTTAAGTTTGTCCTGCATAGGTCGATTTCCTTCCTTGCGAAAACTGTAATAGACAATAACGTAGTTGTTATATTGGTGGCTTCTTCGGTTATCGACTATTGCGTTGCCATCCATTACAAAGCTCGATAATGTAATTTCCTATAAATTGTAGTAATGCATTCTTGATACATTATGTGCATCAATTCGGGAATTCCCTTGCTTCAAATATATTTCATGTCATAAATATGCAATCCATTAAAGAAAAAACACTAGTACAAACAATTTTGAATTCGCAAATATGTAAGGGATAGCCCATAGAAGAAAACAGTAGTACAAATTTTGGTTACAACTCAACCTAAAAAATATTTACAAAAGCTTAACAAAGCTTTTGTTCTATAACTATTTGTATACTCATTTTTCCTCTTGTTATGATGAGGCATGATGTTTGAACATCCTTCTGCTTTGGCAAAATGATCTTCTTGGGTTCCATTGCCCTATGTCACATAAAACAAAAGTATTAACTGAAAAGGACATTAGTTCACGAGTCTGGCAATAGTGTTAACTTGCCCACTTTTAAGAAAATTATCGGTGTGTAGTCAACAACACTAACCCACTTGGTAAGACAATTGTCGTATTACATATTTATTAACAATAGTGACATATCAACTTAGGAAATTGTTGAATTACGGATGAATCGACAATAGTGACGTACAAACATAGCAAGAAAATTGCTGAAATACCATGAATCGACAATAGCAACATGCCCACTTTGTCAGAAAATTGTTGAATAATTAATGAGTCAACAATAGTAATATACTCATAGACAATAACATACCCACTTTGTAAGAAAATTGTCAATCCGTTAATGAATCCAAAATATAATCTACCGACAATTTTTAAGAAAGCAACAACAATTTGGATGGAAGAAAAAACCCCCAAAACAACATTATACCTAAAGAGAGACCAATAAAACTAAAAATAGTATAAATCAAAAAGCTGAACAAATTATTGACCTAACTATTTATCGATAATGCCCTATACCGTTACTGCTTTAGTGCGGTTAACCTTCTCTTGCCTTTGAGATAAACATGGTCTATTGGTTCTACACATAAATGCACAATGGATCAAAGACGTTTGAGATAAACACTTCAAAGACAAGGATTTCTTCTTGAGAGAGAGAGAGATACAAAGTTTAGTAGATTCACAAAATGAGAGCAATGATTCTTTGAGAATGAAACTCCAAACGACATCGATGATCCACAAACCCTAATTTTAGAAGATGGTGTTGTTCTTCAAAACCCTAAAATCGTCTCAATCTTCATAAAATCTCTCAAACAACTTCAATCAAAACCCCAAAATTGTTCCCAATTACTATTGAGGAGAAGATTAAATGGCTAGTATGATATTGAGACATAAATCTGAGAAGGGTTTGGAAGAGATATATATATATATATATATATATATTCTTTTCAAATTAAAGTTGTATGTAAAGTGAGAAAGAAACAGATGTTAAGAAAGAGAGAGAGTGCGATACCTAATATCCACATAATCTCACCTATTTACAAATTTCTACATCTTCTATTATAAGAGTCACTCATCTAATATAGATGAGTAGTTCCTTTTGAGTGAGCCTTTAGTATCTCATTTTTAAGTGTCTCCAAATCCTCTCCCAAACTCTCTATATCTAATCCATTGGCAACCCTATCTTCAACCTCCAACCATCAACCATTCGAATCCACCATTTGAACCCTTCAACCATCATCATTATATTTGGTTGATTCTGCACTGTTTGATTAAATCGCATCTTGTTCGCAGTTGTTAAGTTAAGCGAAAATCATGTGTTAGCATCCAGGGAAAAAATGTCTTTCATAGAGTCAAACAACTATCAAATGCATTTGACTGGGTCAAAAGTACAAATGTAGAACCATGTTTGAATATTTGGAGAATATTAGGGCCTAAGGCGAATATGAGTAGAAACACTCGGAGTTTTCTCAAATTTTCTCTTATTTTAATTTTGACTTCAAACAAACATCACCTATATTTTACTCAAAATAACTTAATTACAAATATTGACTTTAGAGGAAGTAATCATCTTTGCTAAATAAAAGGAAGTAGGTATGTAGAAGAGACAAGTAAAAATAGGCTTTGATAGTATAAGAGAGGAGAGTTTATTTTATTTTCTCTAAACTTCTAATACAATGGGATGATGTATGTAGGGGCCTACCCCTCAATCTTACTCAAATTAAGCTATTTCCAGTTCAAACTACTTCCATGTCAGACTCACGCATTTTTCACATGACTTTAACAGTCAGCAGTACCACCTAGTCCACGAACTGATGAAGAACGTGAGTCGAGCTCAAATAGAAAAACCCAAACAAGTCAAAGACACCTATCTTTCGCGATCTCAACAGTCACTCAGTCAACCGCCACTAACCACATTGTTCGAAGAACGTACTTCAACACGATTAAGAACTTCGGAGAAGGCCTATATAAAGAAAAAGTTCCAGAAGAGAAAGGACCAGAAAAATACATGAGAAATCACCAAGAAAACTATGTTTTCTAGATTCTAAGAACTTCAAACTTTTTATTCACAAGATCAAGCATTTCTAAGTCGAAGAGATCACTTGTAATAAGATATCAGCCTCATACAATAAAAGTCACTATTAGAAAAGCCCTCAACTCGAGGTTGTGGTTTTTTACCTATTCAAAGGTTTTTTACCCTAAATTACCTATGTTATTTCTTACTTTCCATTAGTTTGTGTCACAAGTACATTGGTGTAAGAGCTAATTCCAAGCCATTTCGAGCATACGGAATTATGCCATTATATTTGGCACCGTCTGTAGAAAAGAAATCATTTTCACGATATCCTAAGGCATACAATCACTCTACTACAAATTTCAATCATGGTCATTTCTAGACGACCAATAACCAGAATATAACTCGATCTTTTAGTTGAGTTGGAATAACTTACAGAGCTGCGGGCGAATCTCAACACCGAAATAAAGAAGCGCAATGAGCTTGAACGTCAATTTACTATTGATCGAGAGCTCCGTGAGAAGGAGCTCAAAGCCGAGCGATAAGCTCATTTAACAGCGTTCAAACGACATGAAGGCCAGATGATAACCATGCAGACTGCCTTACAAGCTCTGGAAAATACTCAGCAGGCTCCTCCAATAAGAGATCGTAATTAATTGTTTGAAACTTCACAAGTTTCTGCAAAGAAATGGTTAGGACCTCGAGGAGCCACCAAGAAGGCTATTTTTAGAAATATTTAGCATGAACCTCAGCCTTCCATTCATTTGGATGGTAAAGTTTAGCCTGAGATCAGCCGAGGTCACCAATTTTCCATACGTCAGGAGGACGAACAATGACATCCACCTTAAGTTTTATCACAAGATCATTTGAGTGAAGGTACCGGTACTCACAATCCGCAACCACCTCATCATGTCACTTAACCGATACGTCACTATGTTACACAAGAACATATGGATCAACGTATTAAGGAGTTGATCATAGAACAAGTTCTGGGCACTACCGACGACCTTACAAAGTTACAAGGAAGTCCAATTGCCAAAGAACTATTTGATATGGAGATACGGAAGGGTTTCCATACTCCGAAAATTCATAAATACAAGGGCACCGATCCAATGGAGCACATTCAATAATACTGTGATTCATTGGGGTTGTATTCCAAATCTCAACCATATCCTCTGCTATTTGTTCACCGCAAGTCTACAGGAGGAACCGCTCTAATGGTTCAACTCTCTACCTGAAGACTCCATACATACATTCGACCAGCTACAAAAACAATTCATCAAGACGTATGCTTATAACAGAGACAAAAAAGGGAATTTATATTCTCTTATTAGTCTTAAACAGTCATACGAAGAGAAACTCGAAGCCTTTGCCAAGAAGTTTTTGGAGCTCACGCATCAAGTAGACAATCTCGATAAGAAAAGAACTGTTACTGCTTTTACAAATGCGTTCCAGCTCGATTACAAGGCTAAAGAACACCTCTTCCTCAGCAAACCTACGACCTTGGAGGATATGATCACCAAGGTTGTAATGGCCAAATTCAATAAGCTTGATTTGATTAGGAATTAGCTATTACACCAATGAACCAATAACAATACTCTACTATAAAGTAAGAAATGAAAACAACTGTTTTTAGCATGGAAAACCTTTGAATAGGTAAAAAACTACGACATTGTATGGAGAATTTTTGTAAAAGGATCTTTATTTCTTTGAGTGGATATCTTTATTACAAGTGATCTCTAAAATCTAGAAATGCTTTTGATCTCGTAAATAAGAAGTTTTGAGTGATTTTTCTGGTCTCTGTCTCTTTTGAAGCTTTTCCTTTTTATAGGCTTCTCCAGAACTCTTCATCGTGTTAGAACATGTTTTTTGAATGATGTGGTTAGTGATGGTTGACTAAATAATGGACTAGTTTGTGGAAGATAGGTGTCTTTGACTGAATAACATTTTCTGGGTTTAGCTCGACCCACGTTCTTAAGTAGTTCATGGGGTTGGCTGGAATGATTGACTGGAGTACTAAGTGCTAAAATTGTGTGAGCATGAGATAGAGGTAAATCGAACTGCAAGAGCTCGATTATGAGTGAGGTCGAGGGATAAGTCCCTACAATCTCCCCCTCGCAACTGAAGGCACAAGTGGCTTTGGTTGAGAAAGAATGTGTTAAGAGTTTAAAATTCAAAATGGAGCAATGATGGCATTAATTTGTGAAACTATGGGAAACGATGCAAAACTATACAGAGGGAATGTGAGCTCGAGGGTTCAGATGGAAGGAGCAGGGAGTATGCTTGTTAATTTTTTTGAAGTATGTTTGTGAGAGAATAGGTAGATTGAGAGAAGTTGGCTAGTTTGATTGCTGAAAGTGAGACTGATTTTTAAAACTCTGAGGATTGACTAATTATGCAATTAGATGACCTTATTAAAGTTACCAAGGTTGTGATGGATGTTGTGTTAAGTGTGTCTTATGAATAATATAAATGCTGTGAATATAACAGAAATAATATAAGTAAATTCGATCCTCTATAGGGGCGAATCTGTTTTGAGATGTTTTAGCATACATTTTGAATAAATTTAAACATTTGTACAATTTAGAAAATGAGGTCAATCACTATAAGTATGATAAACAAGGACTGAGAAACAAAAATATGAAAATGCAGAAGCTTCTAGTTTTGCTTTGTATGCAAAAGGAAATAGAGCTCTGACATCGTATAATGTGAGTCATCATGAGTGCGGAAAGGTCAGGAAAAGATATGGAAATAGAGAGAAAAAATATGTTAAAAAATGAGGGGAGTTATAATGATGGAATGGTGGCTTTATCGAAAATGTATAAGGCGCCTGAAATGAAGAGTGGAAAAGATGCCTCGGTTCTAGAATCGAGGACGGTTTATGCGAGGAGCAATAAATGTCATCCGTATGAGAGAGAAAGGATAAATAGTTCTTCTTCGTCTCTAAACAAATGTTTTATCACAAAAACCTTGGAGACTACTCAGAGAGAAAGACGAAAGATTAGGGGATTCGATAAAGAGTTATCCGAAGGCGATAAACGGTTGAAGAGGGCAAAAGATTCTTGATCTCGTAGGTGGCAATACCGCAGCATTGTGAGGGGAAAACTTGACTCTACTGCCGATTCTCATTCGGATACTGAAGGTTAGTAGAGATATATGTGATATATGTTGACGTATTTCTTTTCGTAAAGATATATGTTATACGTGAATGTTTGATCACAGATATGTGTTGAATATATATATATATATATATATGCATACATAGATGGAAGAATGATAAATACCTTAACCTGTATGAAGGTCGAGCGTGAGAGGCATCTATATAGGTCGAAAATGTGTCTGTAAAATCTATTTTTAAGATGGGTAGTTCTGTTAATGAGGTTTCGACCTCTGGCCGGACGAATAAGTCTGATAACGAAGGAGAAGGAGGATTAGAACAATTCCAGGGTTTCGGTGGTCAGTTGGTGTCTTATCCTCCGGGTTCTGATGCCTTTAGAGAGTTTTATAAAGCTAAGGCGACTGTAGGAGGGAAGTGGGGTAAATGTGCAGAGTTTGCCGGTAGGCAGTTTAGAGGTTATACGGTAGCGGAGGGGGAAGAATATTTTTATTTGTTGGCAGATTTGGAAGTAGAAAAACGAGATAGGGGTATAGATGAATTAATCTCGTTGGAGTATTTTGATGGGGATGTCCGGAGTGACCTCTTAGAGGGTTTCTGTGTTACCTATCTCAATTAGAGTATGGGTTGAGCCTTCCCCTCACCAATTTGGCGAAAAATTATGAATGCAATTAGGGCATGTCCTGCTCAAATGAACGGGAACATGTGGGAGGTAATAATTGTGTGTGACCATCTGAATGAAAGGTGGGAAATGGAGGAAAAAGTGAGGAGGATAACCCCTGAGGACGTTCTACAATTTTATGGGGTGAAGAATTTTAAGGCCTGTGGGGGGTCATATTTCTGTGCGAGCGTAACTCGGCGTCGCTTTTTCGATCTGAATTCAGCAGGTCAAACCTGGAATGACTACATCATATGGGTAAAGGGTAATTGCCTTCAAAGAGATGATGAAGAACCTTTGGACCTTCGATTTAGATCTGTAAGGCAACGTAAGTATATACATAGATAAAATTATTGTTATGTTTTGTTGACAACTATAATTGATAGTAAAATGTGTTATTGCAGGTGTAAAGTCTACAATAGAAAGGAAAGAATCCATGTTGGATGAAGTTGCGGAGGAGACTAAACTCGAACTCGTTTTGGAGGAACTCAGCCTAGGAAGATAGAAGAGAGTTGCAGTAGGTCAAGCAAGGTTCGAAAGGCTCAATCTATTAGGTCGATGGCGGGGGTCGATGAAGGAAAAAGGCAAGTCAGCGGTGAAGGGGTTTGAACTAATTTATCTAAGAATTCTGAAACTGGAAGTTTGGCTCAGCTGAATCCTGTCAAGCCGAGCAAAGTAGCTCTGCTATTTCCAAAGAAATGGATGTTAAAGACTCTCCCAGCCTCTGGTACCACTGGAAGTGCTGAGGTCATGAAAGATAAGAGAAGGAGGGTCGAACTCTCGGTAAAGTCAGGAGAGAAAGTCGTTGAGGGGCGATCTGTTTCAGTGGATGATTTCAAAGAGGTCGAGGAAAGGGCTAGGTTGGCAATTCTCCAAGGAGAGGAAGATACGAGCCAGATGGTAAATTCATATTATCATAAAGAAATGTTTAATATACTTCGAGCTAATAACTGAGATCGATATAATTTTTGCAGGATGCTTGTCTTGTCCGGGGGATGTGGCTCGGTATTGAAGAAGAAAAATCTGAGCTGAAGAAGGCGAAGAACGAGCTGGAGAAAGACCTAGCTCTAGTCAAGACTGAAGCCATGAAGGAAGTTAGGCAGCTGAAGGCCTCTCACGTCATAGCGATCGGTCAGCTACAGGCCATTGCAAAGGCCAATCTAGACGAGATAGTTGAGAAGCGTGCCAGGCTAGGTCGTCACTTGATGCTGAAAGGCTATTCTGAGGAAGAGGTGGATGCCATTAAGGCTGACACCTATATTGAGGTGGAAGATGAGAAGGAAGAATTGGTGGGAGTTATGGATGGTCTGGATGGTATCTCCTGCAAGACAGTGCTTGATAACCAAGGGGATGATGTCGAGCTCCCAGATGGTGGGAGCGAGAAGGTAGGGTAGACATGTGTTTTTTATAACTATTTGTAAGTTGTTTGAATTCTGTATGAGGACGAAACTTCTACAGATTGACTTTGTTTATAAGTGTCTTATAGGTAGTTAGAGAGATGAGTCTTAGGATAAACTACCTAGAGTCTGGACTTGCGTGTGAAAGAAAAACCTCTAAAGCCATGCTGTTTGTGCAAGCGGAGCTATAGGTTAGATCGTAATAGGTTTTTTGACTTGCATGTTAAACCAATGTTAAGTTATCAAGTAAACTTGATAGAAATGCATGGAAAAAATCTAACGCTATTAATACGGAATAATATATCGAAAGTGTGTACCTTGTATGCTGTTAGAAAATTCGTGAAGGGTTCATCTGAAAATGGAGTCCAAACTTTTAGTATAAAAGTACTTGGAAGCAGATGTTTAGAAATCACATAGTCTCTTAGAAATGTAGTATGTATATATTAGGAATTAGATTTCCTGAATCGAAATATACTAAAACTTGTTATCTTCCCCAGGTTAAATTAGATTCATCTCGCACATGTGAGGACAACGTACTTATGTGTAACCGAGAATTTGCGGAGCAGTTCAATAAGATGAAGGAGGCAAACGAGAACAGAGAAGATCATTACGTAAAAGCACATTTCAGACTTGAGAAGTTGAATCAGGCCATTTCTGACCTGACTCTCCAGGTCGAGGAGAAAGATTCTGAGATTAAGAAGGGATTAGAAGAGCTATCCAAGGTAACAGAGCGTGCCGTGAAGCTTCAACGTTAGGTTGAAGCATTGGTTGTGAAGGGTAATCAGGCCGACACGGCTCAATACCATATTCAGGCGCTGGAACAATTAGAGGAACAATCTCGATCTTATCTTCAAAGATATAAAAATAAGCTAGAGCAAATGAGACAAAAATTTGTTGAAAAGGACGGCGAGCTGAGGGTAGCTCGAGAAAATCTATCAGCTTCGGAGGCCGTAGCTGAACATTTACAAACAACCCTCCCTACCAAGGATATGGAATTCTGTGAGATGCAGCGGAGGTGCGACGACTTAAACGAGAGAGTTTCTCGACTTAAAGCCGAAAAGGACCAAACCATTTCTCGTACCAAGAAAGCCAAGGCTAGAGAGCGCTCAGGGGTAAGTAGAACTGAGGTTAAGGTTTCTTTAGTTTGAGGGGATGTAGTTAGTCTCTCAGGTCGTATTAAAGAGCTAGAAAGTGACATATTTCGAATTCAGAGGTATGTTCAGAAGGGAAATGTAAATTTGAGGAACTGCCAGCATAAGTTGGATGTTGCTCTTATTAGGGGGAAAGTTCTGGAAGGGGAGATCAAAGCAAAGGACTTGTTGGTGAGGAGGAGGGAAGAATTATTGAAAGATCTACCGGCTAGGGAAGAGTTGATCGTAGAAATTATGAAACTTCGTGCTCGGATAGTAGACTTAGAAGCCCTGAACCTGGCTAAGTCAGAGAAGTTTATTGCCAAGTTGGAAGAAGATGTTATTTATCATGATAAGGTTGATGCGGATATAATTGAATGGAAGAATGATTACACTAGGTTAAAGTCATGCCTCGAGAGGTTGAAGGCAAGATTTGCAATGACGGTATTACCTGATGTGTCCCGATCTGACCTTTTCAGGGTGATCGTTGCATATTTTGCAAAGGAAGTTAAAAAACTTGAGTTAGAACGAGATACCTTATTCAAAACTCTGTCGGACAAGGGATGCATTTGTGGAGCTAAGATAGATCGAGGGGACTGCCTGGGCGTTATGGAGACCCAACTCGGTCCTCGAACTCCTGAATCAATAGAACAAGGTAGAGCTGCTGTGGCTCGTGAGCTGAAAGAGAGACCTCTTGATGTGTGGGGAATCGCGGCTGACAGTGCCTCAGGTAAAAAGAATCATTTGTAATATGAATTTGACCTAAAAATAAATAGTATCTGTCGTAGACACATTGTAATAGATGAAAGCTAGTATGACCATTGCCTTAGCTAGTGTCTGGGGGGGGGGGGGGGTCTTTGATATAAAACAAAATTTTCACATTCGTTTTAATCGTAGAAAAGGGTTGAGTTAAATCAAGTTGAAACTCGATTTGAACTATTAAAATGTCACAGGCATATTGAAAGAGATGAAAGCTAGTATGACCTTTGCCTTATCTTATGCCAGGCTGAGTCTTTGATGTAAACCAAGTTTTTACATTTGCCATAATCGCAGAGATGTAAAGATTCAGCTGAACCAAATGTTATCCTTGATCCAGCCTACTGAGTCTTTGATGTAAACCAAGTTTTACACTTGCCACAATCG
Source organism: Kingdonia uniflora (assembly GCA_014058105.1). Classification (NCBI taxonomy): domain Eukaryota; kingdom Viridiplantae; phylum Streptophyta; class Magnoliopsida; order Ranunculales; family Circaeasteraceae; genus Kingdonia; species Kingdonia uniflora. Next base: position 212,780 of record JACGCM010001910.1, read on the forward strand.
CAGAGATGTAAAGATTCAGTTGAACTAAGTGTTATCCTTGATCCAGCCTACTGAGTCTTTGATGTAAACCAAGTTTTACACTTGCCACAATCGCAGAGATGTAAAGATTCAGCTGAACTAAGTGTTATCCTTGATCCAGCCTACTGAGTCTTTGATGTGAACAAAGTTTTTGCACTTGCCACAATCGCAGAGATGTAGTAAAAGAAGCCATTCAAGTGATATCCTTGATTGAACTTGGAAAAGATCTATTGTAAGCTAGTATTATCTATACTTAAATCTGCAAATGTGGACGAATGTTTGTGAATAGAATGACATTGCTCAAAAAAAACTTTTATTGATAAGTTTAGAATTTTCATTAGATGGAGACAGGAATCTCACTTTTGGAATTGAAAAACAAACAACGAATAATGGAAATGGAGTAGTAAGATGCCTAACGATAGTACTATTTTAGTCGTCTAGTGTTCCAAGGATTTGAAATGGAGATTCCCTCTTCTATCATGAGATAGTATGATCCCTGGCCTGAGAGACCTGTGATAATGAATGGACCCTCCCAATTGTCAGCTAATTTTCTAGCGTGAGGCTCTTTACGATGTTGAGGAATTTCTCTGAGGACGAGATCTCATATTTGGAAAGTACGGCTCCTAACTCGGTTATTGTATGACCTAGCAAGCTGATGATGATATCAACCTAGGTTAGCGATGACGCGTTCCCTGGTCTCATCTATCATATTGAGGTTGCAAGCCAATTCGAACTTATTTTCCTCGTCAGTTAGCTCGTGATCATGAACTGGATGATGATATTCAGAAGGAATGACTGCCTCAGTGCTATAAGCAAGGAGGAATGGGGTGCACCCAGTGGATTGTTGGGGAGTGGTTCGATACGCCCACAGGATGTGAGGTAGTTCGTGAACCCAATTTCCTTTTTTCTGTGAGTGAAGCCATTTTTTGAGTCCATCCACGATGGTTTTATTGGTGATTTTGGCTTGGCCATTTCTTTAAGGATAGTATGGATTTGATGGTGAGTAGATATTGTGGTGATTTAGGATGGTTGCGACCTTATCTCCCATATATTGGGGCATGTTATTGATACGAATTAGGTGGGGCCACCGAATTGAGTGATTATGTGATTCCAGATAAAGGAGATGACCTCTTCTTCCCTGGTTCGACATAGTGGAATTACTTCTACCCATTTTGTAAAGTAATCGGTAGCTACGAGTAGGAAACGGCGATTACCTGGGGAGTTAGGGAATTCACCGACGAGGTCTAGTGCCCATCTTTTGAATGGCCAAAAAACCTTGCTTGCATGGAGTTTGAGCGCAGGGGCGCGTATCATATGTTCATGTCTCTGGCAAGTATTGCACATACGGGAATACTCTTTTGCTTGCTTGCGCATGCCGGGCCATAATACTCCTTCAGTTATAGCCCGGTTCGCCAATGATTTACCTACGGTGTGGGAGTCATAAGTTCCTTCGTGTAATTTGCGAAGCAGTTCGTCGACTTTTAATTTCGTGAGGCACTTGAGATAAGTCCCCATCACGAAAAGGTGGTAAAGCATACCGTTTTGAGTAATATAACGCTTCGAGTTGTTGATCTGCTGTCGGTGCTCTTTTAGATCTGTTGGGAGTGGCCCTTTGCACTTTTTGTCGACACCAATCGTCGTCTCCCCCTTTATCGCCCCTAGTGTTGATCGTGCATACAGATATACGATCAATGCTGGGGGTTCAAATGATTTCGACCTGGATATATCGAGCTTCAATTCCCAAGACCCCGGCTAGATATGCCAAGGAATTGGCATGTCTGTTTTCCCCTTGAGGGAGATATTCGAGAGTTATTTTCGCGAACTTACTTATCCTATCTGCAACGAGGGCTGCGTATTTGATCATCTTCCCATTCTTCTTGTACTGCTCTGAATAATGATAAATGATGAGTAATGAATCTGTGTAAACTGAGAGTTCGGGGACATCGAGCTCAAGAGCGAGATCGAGTTCGTGAATGAGGGCTTCATACTTGGTGACATTATTTGAGGCCTTAAAATCCAAGCGGATTGATTTCTCAATTCTTTCATTAGAAGGGGTAATCAAGACGATTCTGATTCCTGACCTTGCAGGTCCTGCTGATCCATCTGTGAGAAGCCTCCACCCTGACGTGGTGATCCAATCAGCTCGTTCGTTAAATGGCTTGGGAGTTGGATTCTCTGGCATGCTTTCGGTAAGGTCCGGGTCGTACTCCTCCCACTCGGGATCTTCCATTGGAAAATCTATGAGAAAATCGGCAACGGCCTGACCTTTTTCAGAATGACGCTGCTCAAATTTGATATCATGTTCGCCCAAATTAACTGATCATTATTCCACTCTTCGCGACTTCTCTTTTTTGGACAAAACTTCCCGAAGTGGGTAGTTCGTCATCACTTTGAGGGAATGTGCTTGGAAGTAGTACTTGAGTTTTTATGAAGTGTAAACAATGGTGAGAAGAAGTTTCTCAATTTTGGAGTACCTTGTTTCAGCTGGTATAAGTGTTTTGCTGATGAAGAAGATTAGTTTCTCAATTTTCCCTTCCAGGCGAGTGAGAACCGAGCTGAGAGAAGTATCTGTGACTGCTAGGTAGATTATCAGTTCCTCATTACCTATTGGGGTGCTCATTATGGGAGACCTCCCCAAATAGATTTTAAGATCCTGAAAAGTTGTTTCGCATTCTGGTGTTCATGTGACTTCCACAATTGGCTGAACCTTTCCTCGTTTGGTACATGCGCGGAGTAATAGGAATAGCCAACAGCAGTGGTCTGAAGATTTAGAGACGAAACAGTTGATCGCGGCAATCTTGCCGGCTAGTTTTTGAATGTCTTTTGTTATCTTTGGTGAAGGCATGTCGAGGAGAGCCCCAATTTGATATGGATCGGCCTTAATCCCTTTCTTGCTGATGAGGTGTCCTAGGAAGCGGCCAGAATGTACCCCGAATTGATACTTATTAGGGTTGAGATGCATTCTATAAGATTGAAGGATGTTGAATATTGTATTGAGATCTGAGATGTGATTATCTGACTGTATGCTTTTGCACAAGAGATCATCGATGTTGACTTCAGCGATTTTTTTTCATTTACGAATACTCCAATCCTTAGAGAATATGCCTTTTTTCATTAAAATTCCCAAGTCATGCACTCACGTGGTGGAAGTTCTATCAGAAACGTCACGAAGTAGGAAGGAGTTTAAGGTGTTAGTGAGGATGTAATTTTATCTAATTGGACATGGGCAAGAGAGATGGTTTAAATAGCATAATTTCTGCCAAAAGCTTGAGCAATCAACACAAGAGTACACTACGACATTTCATAACCAAGCTTTGGTTTGGGACATCGATGTGGGTAAGTATGAGGTCTTCATGAAGTATACGGGGGGGGGGGGGGGGGGGTTGTCGGAGTCCATTCGAAGAGAGTTGAAGCATTTTACTGTGGCCAATATCGTAGATGCTACCATGAAGGTAATTACTTGAAGAGTGACAAAGAAGACAACAAGAACAAGTCGGGGTACAAGTCTAGTTGGAAGAATGAACATAAGGGAGAGTCCAAAGGAGAGGGGCCTTCGTCCAAGGAGAATTATTACAGTCATTGTAAGGCGAGTGGGCATATTTCAGATAAATGTTGGAAACTTCACCCAAAGCTTAGGCCGAAGGAGGAGAAGAACAAGAAAGATAAATATACAATAGCCGTAGTAGTTGTTGACCTTCCAAATTTAGATAAACTGAATCATAAACTTGCTCTTATGCTTCAGCAGACTATGGCTCCTGAGGAGGAGAGTCGGGAAGAACTTTTTTATATCAATATTCAGGAAAAGCAAAGCTTAATAGATGCTATAGTTGATCTGGGTAGTCAAAAAAACTTGTCATTTTTACCGTGATTGATGCGTACTTCCTAGAATATTTGAGGTTTCCAGTCAGTGCGACGCAGATTTGAACCATTTCCCCTCATTTCTTCTCAAAATAGTAGAGATTGGTTGTAATTTTGAAAAATTCATGATCTCAGATATCACCATTCACTTATTTCTCGTTTGTGAGCTTTGTTGAAGTTGCGGTTTTAAGAGGTAATTTCAGAAAAATTCACTTTCTTTAGCTGATAATTGTGGTAAATATAAGCAAATATTTGATGATTACTTATAAACAATCATTTCTTAGATCCAGAAAGGTTTGATTTTTGTTGTTATTTGATTTGTTTATCGTATTTTTCCCTTGTGGAAAATTTAGCTTGTAGTGTTTAATTTTTTTTCATGTATTAGCTAGTTTATCAAACTTGTAAGATCCTTACCAACTTTATTTCCTTAATTAAGATAAAAATTAGGTTAAATTTGGAAGATTTGTCATGTTTTAAGCTAAAAAAATTGTTCTCTGCTTCGATTTTATGAGTTTATTTCAGTTGAATTTGGCTTAATTATTTTGGAGAATTTGATATATATTTTTTCGTCATATCTTATAGTTACAGTATAAATTTTAGATAGTTTGCTTAAATATTTAAGGAGTTGAGCTTAAAAAAATTCTGCGATGAAATGAGTTTCTGGAAAAATTCATGTTGCCCGATATATGCATGTGCTTATAGTGATATTCCATTTAGACTATTTTAGCGTCATGTACTTATAGTGATATTTCATTTAGACTATTTTAGCATCAATTATCTGTTACAGCTGTGTTTTAAACCATCTTATGTGGCATCGGTATAATGCCCTTTCCCAACAGTCTACGTGCTTTTTTTATTTCACGAGTTGGCCATTGATATTTAGTGTCTAGTAGTTGTACAGGTTCGCACTAAATTCTTCTGTCAAGTACTTGCAACTTCATTGAAATGCTCAAACCACATTTGGATTTATATGTGATACATGTCAAGCTAGCTTTAGATTGATATTATCTATAATTGTGGATACTAGCAGAATTTGTGTGAACCATTAACCTTCTTTTAAACCAAAAAACATGAAGAGATAGGTACTTCTTTTTCACTATGCAGATATTGGGGTTCGGCTATAATTCAGAGTGGACTAGTTTATATTAAACTTGAAAAAATTAGGGCTCTACTTGAAAAACATGTTATGGAATTTCTTAATTTTGATCTTTGTTGGACTTTTAATTTTTGAGAGAAACTTATGTTATGTTGTCAAAGTAGTATTAATTAGTTGGTAAAAAAAATACCCCATATCCAATAATTGGCTGATGAGGGTTTGTAACAAATACCACTTATTAGCACGATAATGTTTATCATTTTAATGGGCGATGAAGAACCCAAATGCTATTTGCTAAAGGGCATAAAGTAAAATGATAATTAAATGATAAATTCCTTATTTGCCCTTCACATGTATCATTTGGCACATTTGGATGTTTAGACTATGTAGCTTACTATCTTATAGTTCCTCCTATTTTTATGTATGCAGGTTTGACAAACATTTATTAAATTTACAAATCCTGTGGATCTGGTAAGCCTCTACTAATTTTTTTAATTTAACTCCACTCCTATACATATTCTTTGGTTCTCTTTTGGAATGGTTGCACATACGTATATCAGTTATAGCTGTATCTTGATTATTAAAAGTATTTTTGAAAAGACGCGGCAAAATTATATAGCATTATCATATCCAGCTATTAGGGCTAGAAATTTGGCATACCAAAATTACTGTTTTATTCTACATGTTTAATAGATTACCAATTTTCCTGGGTGGGTGTTTTGCAGTTTGCGGATCACTCCAGCGTGCAACTTTCCCTTAAGATCTGTCTGTGGTGGTGGGAAGATGGTAATTGTAAATCTTAAGGTATTTCCTATTTTCTTCACGGCATAGAGGGAAAAAATATCTTATATCCTTAATGAAACTTATGGCAACTTTGATGCATTTATGAATTTTCTTCTTTCTCATAGCTGAAAAATACTGATTTGAGTTTTGCAGAAAACCCCAAAAGACAAGAAAGAAAATTTAGTAATCCATGTACCAATAGATAAGGTATTTTCTCTTTAATTAAGTATTCATGCCTAGATTAATTGATTATTTGGATTGGGGATGATATGAAAAGTACCTACGTTTGTCATGCTGAATGCCGTCATGGTAGCCCAAGTAAAGATCATTTAAAGGATTTTTTTTTTTTGTTGAAGGGGAATTTCTAACTGTGGTGATCATTCTGATAAAAAACACTTCCCACTTACATTTATTGCTATTACCATCTATATATTCAAAATTAATTGGTATTTTCTGCAAAATATCAGTCGTTAACTTGAAAAGGAACAAGTAATAGCAGGTGTTTTGCACTTGCTTAATCTGCAGATTCCTCCTTACGTCCATGTCGATTACTTCCAAGTATGTATTCAGAAAACCTCCAAAAGCATAGGTATTTTACCTTACAATTTTTCTTACAAGTTTTGATAAATACACAAAAACTAATAGTCTGATACATGCATGTCTGATGATGAGCCCTACCCTATCAATCAGCCCTTAAAATAAAGATCACATTGCTTCCAAATGACTAACCCTTACATGCATGTGACGACTGAGAAAGTTTTCATGTCTGTATAGAGTGTCGACACAATACTTATAGCAAGCTATGATCCCTATCTGGAGGACAATTTATGTCAGCAAAATAAAAGTTTGTTTTCACATCTCCAGGGACGTTTGAAAGTTTTTGGTTCATGCCTTAATAGTTGGATTATTTGCTACCATTTTAGTGGCGTTGCATCTAACCCTTTTTAATTCTATTTTAAATAATGGTTTTGCCTCTACGCCCCATTTTTTGGGGTCTCTTTCTATGGCCAACTTGCGTACGGCGAAAGAAAGACCTTTAACATGTTGTAAGTAGTGCTAGATTATTTATTTTCTGTTTTAAGAATGTTTGCCATCCGTTTTTGCTCATACCTAGAGTGATTACCAAAACTCGTCGACTGATGTTCCTCCTGTTGCATAGCAGTGAGATGAATTAACAAGCTCCATAAAAAATTCTCCTATTGATATCGTAATGATAAAACACAAACTTCATTTCTCAAGTAGTCATATTATCCAATTGAGCTGAACACACTCCACAAATGAAATCACAAATGACTGGGGCAATCCTGTACCATTCGGAGGACTCTCCTACCTCCAACCCCTGTCTACTATGCCACAACATACCACAAAAAATTATACCTAATAATTTGAGCTTACTCAACATGATAAATAAAGCTTGGTTACAAGTTCATTATATTTAATACTTTTCGTCTTTGGATCTTCTAGTTTTAGTATTGAGTTTCTTCGATTTTATAATCCTTATATTATGCGAATTACACAATCTATTTTATCAGGAGAAAGATGGTTGTTGGACATGGAAAAAGCCTTCACCACATAGTAGGAAATCTACAGATAATGGAAATCTGGATGATATTAAAAGAGGAAGGAAAGAGAAGAATCTTTATGTGAGGTAAAAACTATTGAAAGGTTTTGTTATTACATATTTATATATGTTGTTCACGAAACATATCTTTATCACACATAATGCAAAAGTTTTTTCAAATATTTTGGATGGGAATTTGTGCAAAATTCAGCTGTCTAATCAATTGGAAAGTGATAATTCTGCCTCTTACGATCCCTTGTGCTCACAACTTTTGCAAGCCTTGCTTGGAAGATGCATTTATAAGGCAAACTTTTATAAGGGAAATAACTTGTCATGGGAGTCGACGGCCTCTTTGAATGCAGAAAAACGTCATGAAGTGCCCTTCCCCACCGACATATCTGACTTCCTTCGAAACCCACAAGTAAGGACATTCATCTTGTTTGTCAATATGGTTATACCACATTACAGATCGTGTTATTGAAATAATATGATCTATCAATATTTTATTTGACAGATCTAGTAACCCTTATTAGTAGTTCCACATTTAGTAAAAATGGGAGCAATCCTGAATGTCAACTAAATATTTTTTTCGACACACTTAGTAAATCTAATAAGGTTTCCTTAAACACGTTACCTCTAATTCATGAAGTATGCAAAAGTTTGCTAGCAAGGGCTCCATAGTACATTTTCATGTCATTGTATGGTAAAACATTTAAAGAGCAAGCGTAAAAAATAATTATCTAGTTAGTTCTATTATTCATAAACTCCTCGTTATTATTTTCGACGCATAACCAATGCTATATAGACAAACAGGTATACATTTTGGATTTTATAAATTCTTAATGCTATATAGACAATTTAATGCTACTTTGTGCAGTTGTGCTTCTTAGAGTAGTTTTCATAATCAACATGTTACCGTTACTTAACTTGATATCTAATTATAAAAAAGGAGTTGTGCATTTCGTTCACTTTCAAGTTTCGTCGTAGAAGATAAGCTTGTACAGTATAGCCTAGGCACCATATCCACTTGATAAAAATTTAGATATGATTTCTCCTGATGGGTGGAACCTATCAATCTCATAACCCCCACATTCTAAGGAGCAAGTCTTAGCAACCACTATATGCTCTTCGTAGTTCATTTTTACTATTTTCTTCAACATTTAAACTATTCAATTCATTTGTTATGTTTTATTGTCTCTCAACTCTCAAGTAACATGCTCATTTTTATAGGGGTGTTGAACAATGAAGACATGTGGTACTAGAGACATTGTAAAAGTGTGACGAAAGGTCTGCTGAAGTTTTTAAGGGCAATAAGAACAAACTGGATAGAGTATTATAGCTACATGATTTTTATGACTCCAATTTATAGGTATTCTTTTCTTGTATGTCTGATCTATCGACTTATGAGCCCTTTATTCTTTCTTCTTTAATTTTCTCTTATACATATGTTCTTTTAGCATATGGAACAATTGAATTTGGATCTTTTAATGTTTAATGGAATGAGAGATTTATTTTGGATATCTATTTTTTGTCCATGTATCATTAATATGTATGAAATATATTGTTGGAGGATTAGGAGTGCTTTGCAGGTTTAGTATTGTAGTATTTTTAGTTTTTTTTAAATAAAATAAAAATTACCACAGACTTTATCCATAGAAAAATGGGTCTCATATGCGGTATTTTCAATAATTAACCACAAAAATACTCTGTGGCAAAAAAATTGCCACGAATTTACTCTGTATCAATATAAATTAGATAACCACAGCAAAAATTCATGGCAAAAAAATTGCCATGGATTTACTCCGTATCAATATAAATTAGATAACCACAGATAAACTTTGTGGCAATAATATTATCACGCACCTTTTACTACAGACCTCCACTACAGACTTTATCCGTGGAAAAACTACTATTACCACAGATAAGGACAGCGGTAATTTAGTAAAATTGGTGTAATGAGCTCATCCTAAGCGGTATGGTTTGGGGTAGACTTAGAGAGATGCAGATTTGATGATCACGAAGTAGTGTACATTCAAGTTTGTGATCATTAAAAGGTTTATTGACAAGGTGACGTATGAGGTAGTTCTTTTAGATGTGTGTCAGGTCATCTTGGGTAACCCTTATCGCAAGTATCATCTTGTGAAGGAGGGAAAGGAGTTCCATATCAATGCTTGTAAGGAGCATGTCACCACGAATAATTTAATATCAGCGACTCAGGTAAAGCAGTTGGATAATGCGAGCGGCAAGTTTGAATTATTGGTACGACCGGTTCAAGAGGGTACGTTGGCTAAAGTTTTGTCTACAATAGCAAAGTCTCATAAGCAATAAACCAAAATAGGGAATTTACAAGAGGAGATTGTGGCACATTCTGATAAACCGTTCCAGTGTTTAGCTATACAGTCCAAGCTACAACAAGCTCGCTAGATGAAGTAGATGTCGTATCTACAATAAGTCCCCTTGATTATCAAGTATAAGAAGGGAATGGATAACAAAATGGCTAACAGGTTATCTCGACCCCCATTACCAACTATTTATGCTATGTTGGTAGCTATCCAGATACAATCTATTATTCCGTCAAAGTATGCTGCAGTATATGAAGATTACAAAAGGTGTAGTATGATTTACCAGGAGCTGCTGCAAGGTACGACATGTGAGTATGATTTGTAGGATGGTTTATTTTATAGGGGCACTCTTCTATGTATTCCAGAGGGTGGAGACTATTTGCATTGGATTTGAGAAGTTCATTATTCCCGTATTGTAGGTAATTTTGGGGTTGAGCAGGTACCCTTTTAGATTTGTGAGGTTATGTCTATTGGTCGAAGATGTAGGGGGATGTTACTCTTGTGGTTCGTGGTTACATTTTATGCAACGCATCTCAAGCGAAGTATAAGGCTCGATGCGACAAACATCAGGTTGAGTGTACTTTTCAAGAGAACGACCTAGTTTGGTTGTATTTGGGGAAGGAATGACTAAAGGGAGAAGGCAAGAAACCCAAGCCTATCCGTTATGGACTGTTCACTATACTCATGAAGATTGATGAAAATGCATTCCAATTAGATTTACCACCTTTCATGAAGATGCATTCAGTGATTAGCACAGAGTATTTGAAGTTGTTTGAGCCGTCTCTTTTAGATGAAGACTCTACAATCGACACTCGCCTACCATTAGTTACCTAGCAAGTCGAAGTTGGGAAGAAAGGTCAACTACCTAGCAAGTCAAAGTGGTACAACGGGGAAATGGGTACTACCTCATTTTCACATCTCCAGTTCTAGCTTGAGCAGGAGCTCAAGTCTCCTAAAGGGAGCAGCCATGATCCAGGAGGATCTAAAGATCGAACCCCTTCAAAAGACGCCAACTCGTTCGAACAAACCTTGGATTCATTTTAACGAGCTATGAGAGGAACGACCTGGAGTTCCCAGAAGACTAATTTGAATTGAGTCTATTCGACTTGGACCAATTCAAACTGAATCTATTCGACCTAGAGTTCCCAGAAGACCAATTTAAGCTGAGTCTATTTTTAGACAAAAGTAATCAAGTCGTTTGAACGACATAAAGTTCCTAGAAGACCAATTCAAGCTGAGGCAATTTTTAGGCCAAAATAGGCAAGTCGTTCAAACAACATTTGGAGTCGTTCAAATGACCTGGAGACCAATTCACGTTAATGCTATTTTTAGGCTTAATTTGGTAAGTCGTTCTAACGACCTATGGGTTCATTCAAACGACTATTGTATTCCTTTAATATGTTAGGCGTTTCAAGGGCATAATGGTCCAAGCTTGTAACTAGAAACTTATAACCCTCATAAAGGGATAAGGCTAGACAAGATGAAATTATCTTAGATCAATCTAAGTTTTTGTAAAAGAGACTTAAGGTTTTGAGATTATTTCAATTGAAATCAAATTATTGAGCAATTAAAGCTCCAAAAGGTAAATTCTCCCACCAATTTGTGTGCTCTTCTTATTATTCTTCAAATTAGGTTATTCTTAATTTGATTATTGATTATATTTCCATATAAAAAGAGTGATAATGAGAATCCTCTTCAAAGAACAACTGATGTTGCTTCTAGTAGTGATCAGCGTACCACTCCTACAAGTTCTGATTTTAATGTAGAACTAAGATGTGGGAAATAACTTAAGGTTTCTAAGTCTTTTGGAATTTTTTTTGTAGTATCCAGATTAGAAAATGAGCCTAAAACCTTTAAGGAAGCCATAGCTACAGCTGAAGCTCCTAGTTGGAAAGAGGTTATGCAGAGTGAGATAGACTCTATTATGCACAACCATACTTGGGAATTGGTAGATCATCGACCTAACAACAAACCTATAGGTTACAAGTAGATTTTCAAATGAAAATTGAGACCTGATGGTTCAATTAAAAAGTACAGAGCCAGACTTATTGCCAAAGGCTATAGGCAAAAAGAAGGCTTGGACTATTTTGATACATATTCTCCATTGACAAGAATAACTTCTATTTGTATGTTGATAGTTATTGCAGCAGTGCATAAGCTTGAAATACATCAAATGGATGTTAAAGCAGCATTCCTGAATAATGAAATATATATATATATTGAACCAACCTTAGAGTTTCATTGTTAAAGGCCAAGAAAATAAAGTTTATCGGCTCGTTAAATCTTTTTATGAATTAAAGCAGACACCTTTACAATGATATGGCAAAATTGATGGAGTCATGATGAAGGATGGCTTCAAAATCAATGAATGTGATAGATGAGTCTATAGTAAAAGCGTTAATGGTGTGCATATAATTGGGTGTCTTTATGCAGGCGATATGCTCATCATGGGGAGTACCATCAATGTGTTTATGTCAACAAAGAATATGTTGTTCAAGAACTTTGATATGAAGGACTTAGGTGTTACAAATGTTATTCTTGGCATAAAGATTAACAGAACACCACAAGGACTTGTGCTGTCTGAATCATATTATATAGAGAATGTACTTAAGAAGTTTAATAAATATGATAGCCATGGTGTTCAGACACCATACGAAAATATGTGTCAGTTGATTAAATACATAGGTGAGCCTATTTCATAAATAGAGTATACACAAATAATAGGCAGTCTAATGTATACTATAATTCGTACAATACCAGATATTACTTATGCGGTAGTAAACTGAGTCAGTGTACTATAAACCTTGGTCCGAGATACTAGGAAGCGTTAATTAGGGTTTTATAGTATTTAAAGCATACAATAGACAATGGGTTGTACTATACAAGATATCCAGCTGTCATTGAGGGATACAGTAATGCAAACTGAATATCAGATTCTAATGAGTCATATTCTACAAGTGGTTACGTGTTTACACTTGGTGGTGGAGCTATTTCACAGAAATCCTCAAAACAAACATGCATAGCTCGATCGATTATGGAATCAAAGTTTGTTACTCAAGATTTAGCGGGAGATGAAGCTGAGTGGCTTCGACAATTTTAAAGGATATTCCATTATGATAATCAATTGTGATAATCAGGAAGCTATTGTAAGAGCAAATAATAATGTCTATAATGGTAAGTCATAACATATATGTCGTAGACATAATAGTAATGTAAAGAAAATACTTACGAATAGAGTTATATCCACTGGCATTGTGAAGTCAAGTGAAAAGCTAGCGGGTCAATTTACAAAAGGGTTCACAAAAATGCAAATATTTTCCACATCGAGGGGAATGGGCTTAAAGCCTTTTAACTACAAGTTAACCTCAGCGGAAACCTAACCTAGTTGATTAGAGATCCTTTGATCTAGGTTTAATAGGGCAACTAGTTGTGAGTTACTCAACATGAACACTGAGGATATTTTAACACCTGCGCATTCCATGATGTGAATAATGTAACCTGTAGCGATTTTTAGGGTAAGTTCTATGAACCTTTAATGATTCTTATGAGTTATATTTATAGGTGGGGTACAGCAAGGTATTCTTAATAGGCAATTAATCACCTATGTGAGTGTGAGGTGGGGCCACTTCCATGATAATTTTTTAGGGCGAAATTTTCTAAAAGCACTTATGAATCTAAGTTTTTTTCAGGGCCGAATTGAGCACAATTGTGAGAGCCGATTGCATTTGAAAAAGTACTGTGTGAATACTATTGTCTTGGTTTATAGTAAAGCTAAAAATTCATGAGATATGTTCACTAATCAGCGTAAATCTAATTGTTAATTACTAGGGAAGATTGAAGTCTACAAGACACCTCTCTCGATGTCGAACCATTCCCCGATTTTCTCTGTTTTGTCTGAGTTTATCTATTGCTATTCAAATGTAAGGGATTGTTGGAAAATACAAAGAGTGTTTTGTTTTCCTTTTGTTTGAATGGTGGAACTAAGTATTTTTAGTCCCACATGGGATATGAGGGAAGTTCAACTCTACTATATAAGTAAGTATAATACTTAACTTGTTGTGGTAAGCGTGAGAGTTGGTGGGTCACACGTGCATGTGCTACCTATGTATGTAAACTAGCTTGGGTGCATGGGCTACCCATGGGCTTTTCGACCTAGGAAACTCACTTATTATTATAAGTCTATAATTCGGCTTTGGGGCCTTGGGCTCATGGGGATTCCTTAGAACACTTAGTCAAATTTTTAGGTTTTTGGGTTTGAGGTGTGAGTTGGGTTGTATCCAATAGACATAACTTAAGATGTGACCTTCTTTGAAGATGCACTAACTTGAGTCTTGAGGTGTGACCCTTGGTGAAGAGTCACCTATGCTCTATATAACCTAACTTCATTTTCATTAATTTTTATCAATTTTCAAAGTTTCTTGATTCATTTCTTTAAGAGAGAAAACAGATGCAATCAAGGTTCACTTGGCAGAGAGATAGAAGTGCTTTCTTCTCTCTGCGACTATTGATTGTATCATGGAAGACAAGGGCCTACATTTCTGCAAAACATTGTGGCAGGGGTGAGTCTGTCTTAAGAAGATAGTGTGCATACACTAGACTCGATTATCACCTTAAGAGGTATTATTTGTTCATGCATATTATATTACAATTTGAAGACAGATTAGTTTTTTGTTTGATCAAATACTATAACAATGGTGAATCTCGCAGAAAAGAAGGGTAAAAAGAGTAACCCACAAGTTCTGAAGGTAAAGCCCAAGAAGTTTGATGGCACTGAATTCAGGCATTCACAGCAGAAGATGTTGTTCTTTCTCACGACTCTGAACTTGGAAAAATTCCTCAAGGAGGACAACCCATAGTTAAAGGAGGAAGAAATTGACCCATTAATCGTAACAGTAGTAGAGGCGTGGATTCATTCCGACTTTCTGTATCGGAACTATATCCCAAATGGGTTGGATAACACATTGTACAATGTGTATAGTCCAATGGAGTTTGCAAAGGAACTATGGGAATCCTTAGACCAGAAGTATAAAGCGGAAGATGCTGGACTGAAAAAATTTGTAATTGGCAAATTCCTGGATTATAAAATGGTAGATTCTAAGACTGTAATTAGTCAAGTACAGGAACTGTAGATTTTCCTACATAATATTCATGCAGAAGGTATAAAATTAAGTGAATTCTTTTAGGTTGCTAAAATAATTGAGAAGTTGCCTTCATTCTGGAAGGACTTCAAAAGTTATCTGAAGCATAAGAGGAAGGAAATGAAGTTGAAGGAACTGATTGTAAGGCTAAGGATCGAAGAAGATAACAATTCCAACAAGAAGAGGGATGTTGTTCATTCTTACAATATCAAGGCTCACATGGTCGAGGGAAACCCTAAACCCCATAAGAAAAATGGGAAGAAAGGGAAAAATGGAAAGAATTCTCTAGGCCTTAAGGGCAAGGACTTTATAAAGTTCACAGGGAGTTATTATGTTTATGGCAAACCAGGGCACAAATCAATGGAATGTTGCAAGCGTAAAAGTGGACTAGAAAGTGACAAAGGAACTCAAGCAAATATTACTGAGATGGAGAACCTATATGCAATGATCTCCGAAGTCAACCTAGCAAGCGATTCCAGAGTATGGTTTATAGACACAGGGGCTGTAACAACCCATATTTTTAGCTCATGATGCCCTTAATGTATGGTTTTTGCTTACTTAAGTTACACCCTCATGTACGGGATCTCTACCTATTAAATTCATAATAATTTACCCAATTGCAGAAATTGAAGTATTGTGATTATCTTCTCCTTCTTCATCTGCAATTTATTCCTTTATTTCTTCCTGGAAATATACAAACCCTTCTTATTGCTCCCAAAATATAGCAACTAAACCCCTCTTTTCCAAATAGATTTGGCTTTGGAAACAACTCCTAAAATAAGTTAGTAGAGACCACCTATTCACCTACACATTGGGCGCCACAAACCCTTGTATCGCCTCTATGATTCTTGGCATTAAACCCACTGTAAGATCTATAAAAATTACATCAAAAATTTAGAAGGAGATGATGGAACATTTGGTTCTTATATGTCAGAGCATGACTGTATTGTTTTAACTCTTCCTTCTCCTGGTCCTATATCAGGCAAATGTTTTATCTATAGTCATATACAATATTTTTTGAGTAAGTCATGAACATTAGGCATGTTTCCATAGTTACTGGTTATGATTAAAATAGCTTGTTGGCAATACATTCCTATGTCATTCATGTGTTAGAGTAGTTCCATCACAGGCCGTAATCTAGACTTGTATATTTAGTGCTAGTGAGTGTGTCTTCCTAGTAATATTTATAACTTTGATTAAGTACTCTTGAAGCATGATCTTCATTCATGATTCATGGTAGGATAATGTCTTCTCAGATCTGAAATTGCTATGAATCTATTTGATTTAGAACGCATTGCTGCCCTAGTTCCTGTATCGTTTTGGTGAGTTGAATAATGCTTTTAGAATTACGAGTTGTATTCCTATTGACATATCTTAAAAAAGATAGTATATTCTTTTATTGAAGTTAGGGCTAATATATATTAATTTGATCATTGGACCATAAAAATATATTATGTGTTGAAAGGTCTCCATGTAGGAAGTATAGTATGTACAGTTGTTATTAGGAACATGATATCCAAGGGTAGTAAGCTAAACCTGGTTAATCTTGGCACTACCAGATAGAAGAAACAAGAAGGAAAAACAATATTTGGAGTTTTATCATCTTTGAAATCAAATCATATATGAGTATAAATGGGGGATTTTATTTGGACTTGACATGAGGACCTTAATAGTTTCTTATCAAATTTTAAATTGATAATTAAAATGCTTATATAGTTGGAGTTGTGATTAATAGATTTAAGGGTTGTAGATATGTCTGGACCACATAACTTATGGTCTCAAATATGATATGTTTAGTTATGCTTAGAGTTGAGCTTTGAGAATATATAGGTGGAATATCATTAATAAATCATGGTAGGTAATGGTGGGTAAGTATGGCTGTTGTTGAACGTCTTATTATGGCTGGACTATTAAGTTTCATATTAGTTTCTTGAGGATATTGATAGTGCATAGTCTCCATGGGTAGAGTTATTTGTGGGTTATTTCATTTGGTTAGTTTAATGGCTGGACACCGTTAGTTTTCTTACTATTTGTAAATGGTTATACGAGAGTGGTCTTATAATCATTGCTAGACATTATGTTAGTATAAGAATCAACAAGTCTATGTTGGACACTGTAGCGTAGTGATGGCATCATTCTTCGTTAGATTAGTATTCTAAGTTTGAGTTGTCTAAGAGAGACTGCAGATCATTTTTGACATTTGGGCGAGCCTTATATTCCGAAACAACTTAGATGATTCCTTGGTATGCCTTTCGTGATAGTTAAACCTAACTCTGAATTTTCCCCAAGTCTGTAGGTTGCGACTTAGATTCATTTTCAAGTTTAGGACTTCTATTCAATATAGTCATATTGACATATAGGTCATTGGATGTTGAAGCTTTACTTCATTTGATAGAGTTCCCACTTATTATTAAAGTGAGGATAAATAGATCATATGGTTGTAAGAGCACTAGGTCTTTTGATATAGTCCCAGATGCTAATTAGACAGAGGCAGACAGATTATTTGATTCTTCTAGGACTCAAGCGTCTTCATTTCTATTCTATTAGACAACTTCGAGTTAATGTAAACAGTAGGGCTATGCTATTATGGTCCTTGGGTTTGATTCCGTAAATAAAAGATTCGGTTACTGCTAGTCAGTATCCCAGGGTTGCAAGTCCCTAAATTATACCTCAGTTACCTATCGACCTTGATATTCTTTATAAATACTCCCCGTGGGCATAAATCCCTAAAAGTAAAAATAAATTAGGCTTTAAACCTGTAGGTTAAAACTCTTTGAATACCCTAATCAGGTACATTACCAGCTAATTCTTGGCTCAATAAAAAGGAATCTGCCAATCCCTGACTCAATAATAAAGGATATGTTTCCGTTAATTACATAATGGAGTGAGAGTGTGGTCCCACTAAATTAAAAGTGATCATGTGTACTTGACTTCCAAATTCGTTTTCCACATCTGTCGTACCTCTTAGGTCATTGTAGCTAGATCAAAGTTTTGGCTATAGTTGTTATCTTACTAAGATATTAGTTTTTCTTAGACCGCCTTCTTTTGGACTCGTCGCTTGGTTGGTCTTTTCATATAATTCTGTTGGGTTTTTTATGTTTCTTATTGATGATTATCTTGGTCTGTCATGTCTTATGACCTTAGATATTTGTACTTGTTAGGTGTTGCTTGCTGACACCTTGCGCATATACTTTTTAAGGTGAATCATTGCAGTAGCGATGCTAGTAGTTGGAGCACGCCGGACTTGCATGCTTTGGAGTTCTTGCCACCCATGTAGTATTATTTCTTATTATATCTCTTTTTAGAGTATTCTTCTGCTGCATAATTTCATAGTGCTGTAAATGTATTTACGATTTGTTTTAAATTATAGGACGTCTTTTGGGGGTTCATCTTTAGGATACCCGTCGTTATACCTCAAAATTCACATTCATAATAGTTTATTAAGAAGCCAATTTTGGGGGTGTGACAGGGGAACACGCCATATATGCTATATGAAGAAAAGGAAAAAGTATTTATGGGCAACGTTTCGACGTCAAGGGTCAAAGGAAAAAAGGAAAGCAATCCTGAAATTTACATCCGAAAAAGAACTTACTTTGAATGAAGTACTGCATGTGCCTGATATTTGCAAGAACGTTGTTTTCGAAGCATTGCCGATCAAGAATGGTTTCAAGTTAGTATTTGAGTCAAACTAACAGTCTTATGTAAACCAGTTTAAATTATCAATATGAATGAAAATTTATTCATTTGCTTGAGTCATTTAATGTTTGGCATCAACGATTAGGATATAAAATTATGGTTCGCTGCATAAATTAGTTCATTTAGGATTACTACCTAAATTCAATACTGATTGTAAACAAAAATGTAAAGTGTGTGTTGCAGCAAAATTTGTTAAACAACCATTCCATTCTATTCAATAATAAAAGACTGAACTGCTAGATTTGATTCCTAGTGATCTCTGCGATTGGAAGTTTATTCAAGTACGAGGCAAAAAAAAGTACTTTATTTCTTTCATAGATGATTGTACAAGATACAGTCATGTGTACCTGCTCAGAGGCAAAGATGAGGTACTGGAAATGTTTGTTATTTTCAAAAATAAGGTTGAGACTCAACTCAACAAAAAGATAAAAGTTCCTAGAACTATAGGGATGAAGAGTATGACTCTATTCAATTTTGAGAACTTTGTACTAAGTTTTGTATTATACACCAAACTACTACACCTCACACTCTTCTGTAAAATAAAGTTGCTAAGAGGAAAAATAGAACGTTAAAGAATATAGTTAATGTTATGCTTATTAGTTTTGGTTTGCCGCAAAAACTTGTGGGGGGAAACATTATTTTCTGCGAATTATATTCTAAATAAGTTACCTCATGAGAAGATTGATAAGACTCCTTATGAACTCTAGAAAAGCAGAGAGCCATCCTATAAGTTCTTAAAAGTATGGGGGTGTCTTGCAAAGGTACAAACACCATTGCCAAAAAGGTCTAAACAAAGACCAAAATCTATTGACAGTATTTTTATTGGTAATGCCAATAACAGTAGGGCATTTAGATTTCTTGTATACAAATCCTAAATAAATGATGTGTATGAGAATACCAGCATTGAATCACGTGATGCTATATCTTTTCAAAATATATTTTCATATAGAAAGAGTGATAATGAGAATCATCTTAAAAGAATAACTGATGTTGCTTCTAGTAGTGATTGGCATACCACTCCTATAAGTTCTGATTTCAATGTAAAACCAAAACGTAGATAATGACTTAAGGTTGCTAAGTCTTTTAGCAAAGATTTTGTAGTATTTATGTTAGAAAATGTGCCTCGATCCTTCAAGGAATCCATGGCTTCACCTAAAGCTCGTAGTTGGAAAAAGGTTGTGCATAGTGAGATAGACTCTATAATGCACAACCATACTTGGGAATTGGTAGATCTTCCACCTGGCAACAAACCTATAGGTTACAAGTAGATCTTCAAATAAAAATTGAAACCTAATGGATCAATTGAAAAATGCAAAGCCAAATTTATTGACAAAGGCTATAGGAAAAAAAAAGTCTTGGACTATTTTTGATACATATTCTTACAGCAGTGCATAAACTTGAAATACATCAAATGGATGTTGAAACGGCATTCTTGAATGGTGAATTAAATGAAGAAATATATATGAACCAACCTGAGGGGTTTATTATCAGAGGCCAGGAAAATAAAGTTTGTCGGCTGGTTAAATCTCTTTATAGATTAAAGCATGCACCTTTACAATGATATGACAAAATTAATGGAGTTATGATGAAGGATGGCTTCACAATCAATGAATGTGATAGATGCGTTTATATTAAAAATATTAATGGTGAGCATATAGTTGTGTGTCTTTATATAGACGATATACTCATCATGGGAAGTAACATCAATGTCATTATGTCAACAAAGAATATGTTGTCAAAGAATTTTGATATGAAGGACTTAGGTGCTGCAGATGTTATTCTTGGCATAAAGATTAACAGAACACCACAAGGACTTGTGTTGTCTTAATCACATTATATAGATATTGTACTTAAGAAGTTTAATAAATTTGATTGCTGTGGTGTGTAACGACACCCTCAGCTAACAACTGACGAATATTGGTCTTCATGTACAGGTCTAGTACCTACCTGAGACTTTTTGTTATATTTTGAGAAGTTTTTGACGCTCAAAGACTGATAAAATAAGGTAATACAGTGTTTCATATTTTAAAATTTGTTGTGGCCACTTCTGTATGTATAAGGAGATTATATAAACAATTCTTACACCTTATTAAAGACATATCATGTTTTAAATCACAGCAGAGAGAGAGAGATGGCGGTTGTGCTATAGTCAGTAAGAGAAATTTGAGAAATTTGAAGCAAAATCGGAAGGAAAGATAAAAGAGTTATATACCAACAGATTCGTCTCTTCGATGGCTTTGCTAGGTAACCCTTAATTTTGAGTTTTAGGTAAGTCTCTATCAACCCATATCTGATTTCAGTTGTAATTCAAAGGTTTTAGGTTTAATTTTTGGAATTGATGATTCTCAGTGATTGATTCTTCTTGAATTCGAGCTATACAACTTGGGTATGATCAGGATAAAGTATTAGAGGTATAATATGGACTTATAAGTGATCCAGGAGGATCTATAGATCGAACCTCTTCAAAAGATGCCAACTCGTTCGAACGAACCTTGGAGTCGCTCGAACGAGATATGAGAGGAAGAGATAATTCGAGCTAAGTCTATTCGACCCCGACCAATTCGAACTGAGAAGGCCAATTCGATCTGAGTTCATTTTCAGGCAAAAATAGGCAAGTCGTTCGAACGACATTTGGAGCCATTCAAATGAACTGAAGTTCAGAGAAGATCAATTCAAGTTGAGGTAATTTTTAGGCAAAAATAGGCAAGTCGTTCAAACGACATTGGAGTCGTTCGAACGACCTGGAGATCCCAGAAGACCAATTCATGTTGAGGCTTTTCCTAGGCTTAATTTGGCTAGTCGTTCCCATAATCTATGGGTTGGTTTGAATGACTATCGTATTCCTTAAATATTTTTAGGTGTTTCATGGGCATAATGGTCATATCTTGTAGCTAGAAACTTGTAAACCTTATAAAGGGGAAAGGCTAGGCAAGATAAAATTATCTTAGATCAATCTAAGTTTTTGTAAGAGAAACTCAGGGTTTTGAGAGTAATTCAATTAAAATCAAATCATTAAGCAATTAAAGCTTCAAAAGAAAAATTCTCCCACCAATTTGTGTGTTCTTCTTATTATTCTTCAAATTAGGTTATTCTCAATTTGATTATGGATTAAGTGGAATTAGATTTTTAGTAATGATTCTCAAGGGGATTGTGGTTTATGGTCTCTACACGCGACCGACTCAAGTAAATAAAGGAAAACCTAGTGAGTCCGTTGGAGATTTATCGGAAACCCAGCTCGAAGAAGAATGCAACTTTGGAGATATGCGATTTTGAAAATCGACTCACAAAGTTGGAAACGAAAGTTTCTGACCTAACTACTATTCAAGGGGAGTTAATAGAGAAATTACATCTCAAGAACCTTGTGATAGCTTCTACTTCGGTGAAACGACGAGAACGAATGAAGAATAAAGAGGTTACAGAGGTAGATAAAGACGATGGTAGTGAGGAGGTTGATAATGATTCTAGTGATACCGAATCCATCGAGGAACTATTGGTTATTGGTAACTTAATGAATCCTATGCGTAATCTTCATATCGATTTTAAAATCAAAATTCTGGTATTCAACGGTTCAATCGTTGCCAAGAAGTTGAATAATTGGTTAGATAAGTTAGAGGCCTATTATTCCGTTTACGAATACTCCAATGCAAAGAAAATATGTTTTTCGACATTGAAATTCGCAACTCATGCACTTACGTAGTGGAAGTCATATAAAAAATGCCACAATGTAGAAAGCTTGGGTTAGAAGAAGTTCAAGGTGTTGGCGAGGAAACAATTTTATTCGATTGGGTATGAGCAAAAGAGATGGTTCAAATGGCATAATTTGTGCCAAAAGTATAGACAATCTGTACAAGAGTGCACTACGGTATTTTATACCCAATCTTTGGTTTTGGACATCGATGTGGATAAGTATGAGAAGTTCATGAGGTACACAGGGGCATTTGTCGGAGTCTATTAGAAGGGAGTTAAAACTCTTTACTGTGGCCAATATCAAAGACGTTACTGTGATGGCAATTACTATTGAAGGCAAATGCATGAAGAGTGATAATGAAGACGGCAAGAACAAGTCGGGGTACAAGTCTAATTGGAAGAATGAGCATAGGGGAGAGTCCAAAGAAGATGAGTCTTCATCCAAGGAGAATTGTTACAGTAATTGTAAGGAGAGTGGGCATATTTCAGATAAATATTAGAAAATTCACCCGAAGCTTAGGCCGAAGAAGGAGAAGAGTAAGAAAGATAGATATGCACTAGTCGCAGCGATTGTTGACCTCCTGGATTTAGATAAGTCAAATCCTAAGCATATTCTTATATTTTAGCAGACTATGGCTACCGAGGAGGAGAGTCGGGAAAAACTTTTTCATGTCAGTATTCAGGTGAAACAGAGCTTATTAGAGGCCATTGTTGATTCAGGTAGTCATAAAAACTTACTTTTTGAGGCGTTGGTGAAGAAGATGGGTTTGACTACTACAACTCATCCTAAGCCGAATGGGTTGGGGTAGATTCAGAAATATGCAGATTTGATGATCACGAAGCAGTGTACATTCAAGTTTGTGATCACTGGAAGGTTTATTGACAAGGTGACATATGAGGTGGTTCCTTTAGATGTGTGTCAGGTAATCTTGGGTAGCCCTTATCTTTGGGATCGAGATGAGATTCTTTACCTAGAGCTCGCAAGTATCATCTTGTGAAGGAGGGAATGGAGTTCCATATCAATGCTTATAAGGAGCATGTCACCACAAATAATTTAGTATAAGCGACTCAGGTAAAACGGTTGGATATTACGAGCGACAAGTTTGTATTATTGGTACGACCGATTCAAGAGGGTACGTCAGCTAAAGTGTTGTCTACAATAATAAAGTCTCATAAGCAACAAATTAAAATGAGGAATTTACAATAAGAGGTTTTGGTACATTCTGATCACAAACCATTCCAGTTTTTAGTTACACAGTCCAAGCTACAGCAAACTCGCCAGATGAAGTAGGTGTCATATCTACAATAAGTCTTATTGATTATCAAGTATAAGAAGGGAGTGAATAACAAAATAGCTGACAGGCTATCTTAACCCCTATTACCAACTATTTCTGTTATGTTGGTAGCTATACAGATACAGTCTATTATTCCGTCAAAGTATATTGCAGGATATGATGATCACAAGAGGCGTAGTATAATTTACCAGGAGCTATTGTAAGGCATGACATGTGAGTATAATTTGCAGGATGATTTATTTTACAAGGGCACTCTTCTATCTATTCCAGAGGGTGGAGACCGTTTGCATTAGATTAGAGAGGCTCATTATTCTTAGGATACATGTTATTTCAGGGTTAAGCAGACTCTTTTAGATTTATGGCGTTATGTCTATTGGCCAAAGATGCAGGGGGATGTTGCTCTTGTTGTTAATGGTGGCATTCTATGCAATACAACTCAAGCGAAGTATAGGGCTCGACACGATAAACATCGGGTTGAGTGTACTTTTCAAGTGGGCGACCTAGTTTGGTTGCATTTGGGTAAGGAATGACTAAAGGGAGAAGGTAAGAAACTCAAGCTTATCTGTTATGGTGCATTCACTATACTCAAGAAGATTGGTGACAACACATTCCAATTGGATTTTCCACATTTAATGAAGATGTATTCGGTGATTAACGCCGAGCATTTGAAACTGTCTAAGCCATCTCTTTTAGATGAAGACTCTACAATCAACAGTCGCCTACCGTCAATTGATGACTTATGGATGGAAAAAGAAGATCTATTGCAGGAGGATAGTATTATAGAGAGGAAAGTTCATGCTACAAGACTGGGTAGTATCGAGTCATTCCGAGTTGGGAAGAAATGTCAACTACCTAGCAAGTCAAAGTGGTACAACAGGGAAATGGGCACGGCCACATTTCCTCATCTCCAATTCTTGCTCAAGGCTCTTAAAGGGGGGAGCCATGATCTAGGAGGATTGGAAGATCGAACCACTTCAAAAGATGCCAACTCGTTCGAACGAACCTTGGAGTCGTTCGAACGAAATATGAGAGGATGAGATAATTTGAGTTGAGTTTATTCGACCTGGACTAATTTGAACTGAGTCTACTCAACCTAAAGTTCCCAGAAAACCAATTCAAGTTGAGTCTACTCAATTTAGACCAATTCGTACTGAGTCTATTGAACCTGGAGTCTACAGAAGGCCAATTCGATCTGAGTTTATTTTCAGGCAAAAATAGGCAACTCGCTCGACCGATATTTGGAGTCATTCATATGACTTGAAGTTCCCAGAAGACCAATTCAAGCTGACGTAATTTTTAGGCAAAAGTAGGCAAGTCGTTCGAATGACCTGGAGATCCCAGAAGACCAATTAACGCTGAGGCTTCTCTTAGGCTTAATTTGGCCAGTCGTCCCAACGACCCATGGATTCGTTTGAACGACTATCGTATTCCTTAGATATTTTTAGGCATTTCAAGGGCATAATAGTCATATCTTGTAAATATAAACTTGTAACCCTCATAAAGGGACAAGGCTAGGCAAGATAAAATTATCTTAAATCAATCAAAGTTTTTGTAAGAGAGACTTAGGGTTTTGAGAGTAATTCAATTGAAATCAAATCATTGAGCAATTAAAGCTCCAAAAGGAAAATTATCCTACCAATTTGTGTGTTCTTCTTATTATTCTTCAAATTAGGTTATTTTCAATTTAATAAGACTATATAATTGCTGAAATTATTGGTTTATATTGGGTTTGCTATTAATTAAAGTTTTAAGTATTGGGTATGCTTCATATTCTTTTTTCTATGGATTTGGACTTCATTTACATCTGGTTCAGGTCTGATTTGAGCTTGATTTACACGTATTAAGTGTGTTTTAGAAGTACTTTAACATGGGAAATGTTTAATTGTTGATTTGGATAACTATGGGGTTCGTATACGGTTTTGTATATCTGATTTTTGTTAAGAAAGGTAAAAATCTGCAAGTATAATGTATGGATATGACCTTAGAGTGATTAGAAATGATTTACATGGCTTAGGTATTTATTTCTACAAGTTTGGCTTGATTCGCAAAGGTATGTTGGTTGATTTTGACATAAAAATGCAATTTTTCGACATTAAAAGTAATTTAGGTGGATATCGCGCTTTGGGTATTTGTATTTTGGCATCTCCGAGCATATTAGTGTTAGATTAGAATTATAGGACTTGTTTAGATGTATTTTTGGCTTTTTAGAGTTTTGTTTTGTTTTTGTTTTCTTAGGAGCTAATATTAGTGATCGGGCGGTGCGAAGCGAGGCTGTGGGGACTCATATCTGGTATTGTAGAGACTAGATTTTGTAAAGCTTGAACTAGCTTGAAATCGATCCTTACACCAAGAACTACTATGACAAGAATTAAATAAGAGATAACACTTGACAAAGGGGATTTAGCGTGGAAAACCTGTGAATAGGTAAAAACCACGACCTCGAGTGGAGGATTTTGTGAAAGTAGTATTATTGCTTGAGAGAATCTGATTACAAGAGTTAATCTAAGAAAATATAGCTAGAGATCAGATAATTATATGTATAGATTTGTCTCTCCACCCTCCTATTTCTTTAGGAGCTCTGCCCTTTTATAGACCCTGCTCTCAGTTTGACATCGTGCTTAAACACGCTCTCTTGAAAGTGGGAGTCATGAGCAGTTGAGTGTGTAACTGCTAGCTCGTGGGAGACAGGTGTATGTTGACTTGTTCTGTTTACATCTGTTGTGGACGATCCACGTTCTGCTTGAGTTCGTGGTCAATGTGTAACTGTTAACGTGTTTGAAACGTGTTTTTTTATGCGTGAGTCTGGTACTGGATAAGATCGAGTCTTCTGGAGCTCGAGGTATAGATGAGATCGAGTGTCCATAGCTCGAGGGATAAGTCCCTATAATCACCCCCTCGCAGCTGAAGTCACGTGTGGCTTTAGTTGAGAAAACCCAAAAACTCGGACCTTCTGATGACGTAAGTGACACTTGAAAAATAGAACATCTGTATTGAAGAGTGTATTGTCATTATGACACGTGAGTGTTATGGGTAGACTGCTGGTCTTCCGGAGCGGATGACTGTTGGGGAAACAACTTGAATTAAATGTGGTATCGCTATAAATAGTAGTCAGATTTGATCGCCGAATAACCTGCAACACAGCTGCGCTGCAGAGAAAAACAAACATGTCTGTTTTGTATGGGTGAGAAAAAAAATATGAGTTTTTTTGGAAGCGTACCTTCGCAACATCATGATTAAGATGAGGAATCAGATGTATCATACCCGGTTTTCTTTCATCGTGGAGGGATTCTGGATATGGTTTTGTGGCTATCAGAGTAGGGAGACTCCCTCTGTTATTTTGTTGAAGGAGTGTTGTTTGTAATATTTTCGTGTATTATGTAGCATCCGATTTAGCGATCGGGGTGTATGCGATGAAAATCCCTGGTCTCTAATGACGTTCTAATTTCAAAGGTAGGAGTCCTCTTCAATCTCCACAAACTCCGGGTTAGTGGGGAAATGGAGGAAGAGACGGCAGTGGTGGAGGTGGAAGATGGATCGCTTCTTTTGGTACCACCGTCTTTTCTTTTAATTCTTCCTACAGGAAAATGAAGGGGAAAGAGGTGTTTGACCTATTGCAGTCTTGCAATTTTTTGAGCTATGGCTGAGTGTTCTCTGGAAGAACAACATTATCTTGGCAACGAGAAAAGAACTAGAGACCTGTCCTCGTGTTTGAGAAAGTATTTGTAATATCAAGCTTCGAAAAGCTTGATTCTGTAATTGTAAAGCAACGCTGTAGGGGTAGTCCTGTAACCAACTTGTTAGATAAAAATCGAGTGTAATAAAAGAATATTTTGTTTGTTTCTTACTAGTGAAAAACAAAAATAGTCGACATGTCATCGAGTTGTACATAATATGGGAGTGAATAGTTGGTGGGATAACATACTTATCCTACCTCGGAAATGAATCAAGCTTAACAGATGTAGACATAAAGCTTGAAATATAAACTTTAGAGAGCTCGATTAAGCGCGAAAAGATAATAGTAAGTAGTTCGAACCCGGGAAGAGTGGGTTATAGAACCTGAAATACGTTGTGTATAGTCAATCGAAAAAATTAGTCCTGTTAACTGGACAGTATAAAAGTGTGACTTGTTCTTTAAGAAGGTTATTCGTAAAAAATGGTGAAGACTCGCTCTCAGAGGGTCGTTGAAGCGCGCGCGCTGAATGACTTGTGTTTAACATTCACGATTGATGAAATAAGGGAAGCTGTTTTTGGGCAGCAAGGTTATGATGCAGTTCTGCTCGAGACACGATCAAACTACGAGGGTATGACTGATGTAGAAAGGGGTAAGGAAATGAACCGCGTGTACTAGTCTGAGTCCATGCGTACCTATTGGCAGTCTGTTAAAGATCATAATAAGTTCATCCTGATAATGGCCAGGGAGGAGATCATTAATGAGGATAGAGATATCGCCTCAGGGCTACTGAAAGCTTGTGGTGTTGTTGGGCACACCGGTTGCTTCAAATGCAAGTATCTTGGGGATTGAAGTGAAAAGGCCGCTGCCGATAATCAGGAAACTATTGATCAGGTAGGATGATCGTGTAATGTAACATTGGTTGTGAAACATGAACTTAAGCTTTGTAATATTTTACTGTTGTTTGATGCCAACAACATTTTTCTTATAAAACTCTGTATTGTAGGAGATAGAAAGCTCGCGCCTCAGAGTTGTGGACTTAGAGGGCCTGCTTGAAGTGGAGAAAAAATCCTCTGCTGAATTGCAGGTTAGATAATTCAGATAAATTAATAACTAGATGAACAGGAATTTAATAGAAGAAGGGATATGTACCTTGTAAGTTTATTCTAGTTCAGGATGTTTGTGTATGTACACTCTGTCTTGCGACCAAAACTTGTTTCTTGATCGGTAGGCCAAGGAGGCATTGGTTGTCTCGAGCTTGAAGGTGTCTGTTCTGCAAGTTTGTCAGTATGCTTCTGTCGATCAGTTTTCCAATTAGGTACTGATGTTGTGAGTCCCTGCTAACTGTTATGCAGAAGGAGCTAGACGTTGCTAGAGAGAGAGAAGAACAGATTCTTTTGTATAATGTTGAGTATGCAGAAGATTATGAGGCTTTGATTTCCCAGTATGAAGATCGATTGGATGATAATGTGAAGTTTTCTCTGAAACTCGAAGAAGCTAAGATCCAAGTCGAGGATATGACTGCAACAATTTTGAGCAGGGATTTGGCCTTGAACTAACTTACCAGCGAACTTACTGAGTTGAAGGAAAAGGCTGCGTCAGGTTCTCGGCACGAGGCTGAGTTAGCCAAATACCGTATTAGAGCATTGAATGATGAGATATTTGATATGAAGTGTAACATTTGTGCTCTGAACGAGCAGTTGTTAAAGGAAAGAGATCGACCTGGATACTGTGCAAACTGACTTGGCTGTGTTCGAGGCCGATCTTGAAAAATAGAACAGTAGTATTGCGGGCAAAGATTTAGAATTGCGTAACTCTGAACAAATACGCGATAGTTTGATCGCCAGGTTAGATCGTTTGAAGGCTGATTTACGTCGTTTAAAAGGGAGAGAGGCTCAGAGCAGGGCTGATTTAGGAGAGGTTCAAGCCAATAACAAAAGTTTGGTGAACGATTTGTCCCACGCTTGCAGAAATGTGAGGAGGGCTGTGCAACGTGATAAGAAGATGAATGAAAGAATTAATCAACTCTGTGCTCGAATTTCCGAATTAGAGCGGGAATTACGTGTACGTGAATTGAAGTACGAGAAGGATCTCAAATTTGAATTGGATAAAAGGGATGGTGAAATTGCTTCTGGTGAGGGGAGTCGAGAGATGAAGGAATTTCTTCGTCGAAAAGAAAAGTTAGTAGAAAATATGCGTATTGATCGTACAAATTCTCGGCAGAAGTCGATAGATCTTACAAGGCAGTTGGGTGAACGTATTGATCAATTAACAGCTGAACTGGCTGAATCGAAAGCTCGTCGTTTGAGGGATAACAAGCGCACTGTTGTTACTCACCAATCCTTTAAGGAACTTGAGGTTCATGAGCAAGAAAAATGTGATGGTGAAGTTTTGCATCAATGGCAATTAAGCGCATTGGTAGCATTTTTTGTCAAGGAAATAAAATTTCTGGAGGTTGAGAGGGATTTAATGCAAGATTGCTTCTCTAGGAGGACTTGTGTATGTAAACTCGATATCTCGAGCATAGATCCAATTGGGGTTATGGATCCTGGTATTGGGACCACGACGGCTGAACAAATAGCTCGAAGAAGAGAAATTGTTGCTGAACGAGCTCCATAATAAATGACATCCAGGACTGAAATAGGGGGAAGCTCAAGTGCAGTCTCACCTATTCTTGCTGTGGGAGGAAGGTCGATTGCTCTCCCATCTTGAAAATCCAGCATAATTAAAAAGAAATAGACTTGAATTCTGATAACGAGTACCTTTTGTAACTAGCAGATGTTGATGCTTCAGTGCTCGATGTAGGCCTTTAGAGGAGCGTTGTAATTTGAAATGTTGATATGAGAAATTAATAGTTCCACACCTGCAGTAGATGCTATTATCTGGTTTGACCCATTGAATTAGAAGATGTCCGTGGGTGTAGAAGTAAGTATTATATGTGCATCAACCCTTGGATTTGAGGGAGGCTTAGCGGTAGCGAGCTAATATTATCTTTGCTCGTACTTTAGGCGGTCACCGCAGGCTAAGAGGTTCTTTACGGCCTTCGCCTCGGATCTATGTTTCCTCAGGGGTTCGGCTAGTATTATCTATGCCTTAATACCATATTGGAGAGCTGGGCTTATCGGCAGCGAGCAACGTCTCACTCGTGCTTTAAGCCTGATCCTGCAGGCTGAGGCTCTTTATGGCCCCATCCCCGGAGGTTTCTGAGTCCTCAGGGGTTTGGCTAGTATTATCTATGCCTTGATACCATATTGGATATTGGAGCTTAGCGGCAGCGAGCAAGTTTTTTCCTCACTCGTGCTTTAGGCTTGTTATCTTCAGGCTAAGAGGTTTGTTATGGCCCCCGCCTTCGGATGTATGAGTATCCTCAGGAGTTAGGCTAGTATTATCTATGCCATTACCAATGTTGGATGTTGGAGCTTAGCGGCAGCGAGCAAGTTTTTTTCTCACTCGTGCTTTTGGCTTGTTATCTACATGCTAAGAGGTTCGTTATGGCTCCCGCCTTCGGATGGATGAGCATCCTCAGGAGTTAGGCTAGTATTATATATGTCATTACCAATGTTGGATGTTGGAGCTTAGCGGCAGCGAGCAAGTTTTTTCCTCACTCGTGCTTTAGGCTTGTTATCTTCATGCTAAGAGGTTCGTTATGGCCCCCGCCTTCGGATGTATGAGTATCCTCAGGAGTTAGGCTAGTATTATCTATGCCATTACCAATGTTGGATGTTGGATCTTAGCGGCAGCGAGCAAGTTTTTTTCCCACTCGTGCTTTAGGCTTGTTATCTTCATGCTAAGAGGTTCGTTATGGCCCCCGCCTTCGGATGTATGAGTATCCTCAGGAGTTAGGCTAGTATTATCTATGCCATTGCCAATGTTGGATGTGGTTTACCTTTAGGGATCGAGCTAGGATAAATTGTGCTTGTACCCTTGAAGATGATGGAGATGAAGGGAAACTGTATAGTAGGGATTCTTGTGATAAAAAAAAGATTTCATTGATTGAAAATAGTTTGTACATACATTTGAGGGAAGTCTCGAGGTGGATTGAACCTTGATGAGCGACGGAGGAACTGTTCAACGTCGATATAACTTCAATCTTCTTGTATTCCATGGATTTGGAATTTTGTCACCGGCTTCCGTCATGAGATAGTATGAACCTAGACCAGCTCGACCTATGACCATGAAAGGACCTTCCCAGTTTTCTACTAGTTTCCCAGCATGTGAATCTTTTCGTTTATCTGGGATTTCTCGAAGGACCCAGTCGTTGATAGCGAACTCCCTAGTGCAAACTTGTTTGTTGTAGGAATTTGCCAGTGTTTGATGATATCGACCAAGATTCGCGATAGCTCGATCTCGTGACTCATCGATCCAATTGAGGTTGCAAGCCAATTCGAACTCATTTTCTTCGTCTGTGAGCTCGTGGTCTCTCACAGGATGGTGATACTTTGTTGGGATCACTGTTTCAGTTCCATAGGCAAGTAGAAAAGGAGAACACTGTGTTGACTTCCGCAGCATAGTTTGATAAGACCATAAGAAGTGAGGTAATTCACGTATCCAGTTGCCCTTCCTTTGCAACATAAGGCACTTTTTGAGACCATCCACGATGATCTTGTTTGTGATCTCTGCTTGTCTGTTTCCCTGGAGGTAGTACGGGTTTGATGGAGAATGGATTATGTTGTGTTTGTTGAGAAATGCTGCGACCTTGGCCCCAACGAACTGAGGACCATTATCGATATGGATCAAATGTGGACAACCAAATCTTGTGATGATATGCTGCCAAATAAAAGAAATGACCTCTTCTTCTCGAGTTATGCATAGAGGGATTGCTTCGACCTATTTAGTGAAGTAATCTGTGGCAACAAGGAGAAATTTCCTATTACCCAGAGTATTGGGGAATTCACCAACTAGATCAAGTGCCGATCATTTGAACGGCCAGTACACCTTGCTGGCATGGAGTTCGAGGACAGGGGCCCGAATTTGATTTCCATGACGTTGACATGCATCATATTTCCTTGAGAATTCTTTAGCTTGCTTCCGCATCCCTGACCAGAACAATCCTTAGGTAATTGCTTTGTTAGCAAGAACTCATCCTACGGTATGGGATCCGCAGATTCCTTCATGTTGATCTCGAAGCATCTTGCCGACAAGTTCCTTAGAGAGGCACTTGAGGTATGGACCAGTGACTGAGCGTTTGTAGAGATTGCCGTTTGGCTGGACTGTGTAGCGCTTTGAATTTTCGATAATGTGTCTGTGCTGCTGTGGATCATTTGGTAGTATCCCGTTGCATGAGTTATCCGGACTGAGATAAGTAATGAATGGTTTCCTCCAATCATCTTCTGCCATCTCATCGCCCCCAGTGTTAATCGCATATACTGTAGTACGATTAATACTGGGGCTAGAAATAACTTTAATTTGAAGGTGTCTTGATTCTGTACCCAATACTCTTGATAAGTAAGCCAAGGAGTCAGCGTGGCGATTCTATCCTCGAGGGAGATACTCGAGCGTAGCTTTGTGAAATTTGTTTAGCTTTTCTGCAACCAGAGCTGCATAATCGACCATGATGTCGTTCTTCTTGTAATATTTTGAGCAGTGATGAATGATTAGAAGAGAGTCTGTGCAGGCCGATATTTTAGTGATTCTGACTTCGAGAGCCATGTCTAGACCATAAATGAGTGCCTCGTACTCTGCAACATTGTTTGAGGCTTTGAAGTCGAGACGGATGGATTTCTCAATTATGTCATTGGAAGGTGTAATGAGAACGATCCTGATTCTGGACCCTGCGGGTCCTGCTGAACCATTGGTGAGGAGCCTCCACCCTTTTTGAGATATCCATGATGCTCGATCATCAAAAGATTTGGAGGGTAGAAACTCATCTGTTGAACCTTCGGCTAAATCTGGATCATGTTTTTCCCAGTCAGGATCTGAAACTGGAAAGTCTGCTAGAAAATCAGCGACTTCTTGACCCTTTTGGAAATTCGCTGCTCGAATTTGATTTCGTGCTCCCCCAAACTGATGGACCACTGCTGAACTCTTCTGGATTCCTCTTTCTTAGACAATACTTCCCGAAGTGGGTAGTTCGTCATGATTTTGACAGGATGTGCTTGAAAATAATGTTTGAGCTTTTGTGCGGTATAAACAAGAGTTAAAAGTAATCTTTAAATTTTAGAGTACCTCGTTTCCGCTGGAGTAAGTGTCTTGCTGATGAAGAAGATCGGTTTCTTAATTTTTCCTTCGAGCCGAATGAGAACCGAGATGAGAGACATATCTGTAACTGCGAGGTAGATAATCAGTTCCTCATTGCCTATCGAAGTGCTCATGATTGGAGCCCTCCTTAGGTAAGTTTTGAGTTCCTAAAAAGTTACTTCGCATTCTGGTATCCAGTTAATATCTTCGTTCTTTGAACTTTTGCCTCGTTGAGTAGAACCTCTGAGTAGCATAAATAACCATCTGCATCAGTCCGAGGACTTGGATACGAATCTGTTGATTGCTTCAATCTTTCCTGCGAGCTTTTGCACATCCTTCTTTGTTGTTGGTGAAAGCATGTCCAGAAGAGCTCGAATTTAATCTGGATCTGCTTCTATCCCTTTCTTATTGATAAGATGACCCAAGAACTTGCCCGAGTGAACACCGAACTGGCATTTTTCAGGATTAAGCTTCATTCTGTAGGATCATAATATACTAAATACTACAGAGAGATGAGAGATGAGAGATGTGATCCTCTTTCTTTAGGCTCTTGCAAAGCATGTCGTCAATATAGACTTTGACTGTTTCTCCCAAGTGTTCTTTGAACATACTTATGACCACCCTTTGGTAAGTGGCTCTAGCGTTCTTAAGGCTGAATGGCATGACCTTGTAACAGTAGAGACCTCTTTATGTAATAAACGTTGACTTTTCTTGATCTGCTTCCAAGAGTGGAATCTGATTGTACCCCGAAGTGGCCTCCATCATGGACAAAAGTTTGTGACCTGCTGTAGAGTCAAGGATCTGATGAATGATCAGAAGAGGGAAGCTGTCCTTTGGCGTGTGTTTGTTTAGATCTGAAAAATCCACGTAGACCCGAACCTTCCTATTCTTCTTTAGAATAACAACGATATTAGAAATCCAGTCTGGGTACTTGGCTTCTCGAATGAAACCGACTTCGATAAGTTTGTCAATCTCCTTGTTCACCTCATCGTGAAGTCTTGGAGATAACCTGGGTTGCTTCTGCTTAACTGCTGTGGCGCCTTCGTGGATATTTAAAATGTGGCAAGATTTTGAGGGGTCTACGTCTGCATTTCTTGGAAGTTCCATGCGAAAACGTCTTTGTTGGATTGGAGGAAATAAATAAGAGCCTCTTTCTCTGTTTGAATTAATTTTGTACCAATATAAGTACCTCGGTTAACTCCATCGATCTGGACGTATTCCACGGGCTCGGCTGGAGAAGACTGACCATCGAGGTGATCAGCTTTCTGTGATTGCTATGCAGCAATCTATTCTGAATGGTCAAGAACTGGTAAGACTGTATTCTCGCAAGCTCGAGAGAGTTTCTGACTTCCTTTGAATTGATAAATACCATTATTATGCTTAAAACGAAGCATTTGGTAGAACGTGGACGGGATGGCCTCCATATTGTGCAGCCAACAACGTCTTAGTATCCTCAAATACCTTGATTTGGCATTGATGACGTAAAAAATAACGTCGATAGTGGTAGGCCCTGCTGTGATCGAGAGAGTGATCTTCCCAACTCGTACTTCTTTGGACCCATTAAATCCATTGATGTCTGTCTCACTTTGAACGACTTGATCTGAGAGTCCCATCTGGTCAATCGTGTTCTAGAAAAGGATCTCAACCCCACTTCATGTGTCCACCATCATGGTGTGCATTACGAAGTTCCTCATTTTGAGCATAATTACTAGTGCGTCATGATGAGGATACTTCACATGTCCTGTATTACAGTTTTCGAAGGAGATTCCCTTTCGACGACTCCTTGACTCTGAGAGGAGCTTGGCTCCCTTGTATTGGACGGCAAGGTCGCAACACTCGCCCAACTTCCTCCGCTTGACTCTATTAGAATTTGAAACCTGATTGATCTCGATCATATTACTGCAGTAGAGATGATATAGATGCTTCTCCTCTGCTTGTTCTGTTGCTTGAGTCACGTCATCTTGTTTCAGATAACTCCCATCTTTAGAGCTGGGAAGATCGATGATGTATTCGAGCATCCTCCCTTCCTTAAAAATGATATCCAGGAGCTTTTTCAAACCATAGCAATTGTCGGTGCTGTGGTGCTTAATCTTGTAATATTCGCAATAAGGTTGGCCTGCTATTGGATCAAGATGTGGAGCTGGACGGAAACATCTATCCTTCTGGAGAATAGGATAGATCACGGAGAGCTTAGCATTCAACTTTGGTATGACTGTTCTGGATGGTTTCTGCGACCTCTGATTATTGTCACTTTCTGGTTCTGTCTTTGCTTGTTTAAGATCGCCTTGATCGCTCGAACTGCGGTTGTTGTTGGAATCTATAGAAGGAACCTTGGTGTTGTGGACTTCCTTTACAGGTTTATTCGGTTCGGGCATCATCCGCTCCAGATCGATGTAATTGTTGACTTTCTCGATCATATCTTCGAGAGTCTTGGGCTTTTTCAGGAAGAGATACTCTTTAGCTTTACAATTGAACTACAGAGCATTTGTGAATGCAGACACGGCTGTCTTCTGATCTAGATTGTCGACCTTTCGAGCCAGTTCGAGGAACTTTTTGGAGAACTCCTCGAGCTTCTCCCCTTGTGCTTGTTTGAGACTTATAAGAAAATATAAGTTCTCTTCTTTATCTTTGTTGTGGGCATAAGCTTTGATGAAGATTTTCTATAACTGCTCGAAGGTATGAATCGAACCTTCCGGTAAATAGTGGAACCAACGGAGAAGTTTGTCTTGGAGACTGGTAGCGAAGAGCCGACAAAGGATGTGATTCAGATTAGAATACAAACCCAATGAGTCACGGAATTATTGAACGTGCTGGCCAGGATCGGTTCCTTTGTACTTGATGATCTTGGGTGTATGAAAACCTGTTGGGACATTCATATTAAACAATTCTTTGGCAATTGGACTACCTTGTAATTTGTGCGAGTCATCCTTCGCGTCTAAAGCCGTTGCTTCAATGATCTCCCTGATACGGTGGTCCATGAGTTCCTGAGAAATATAATACTGAGGGATAGGGGCAGCTGGAACTGCTGGAACTACCGGAACTGCTGGAACTGCTTGACGTATGAGTCTGGGAATGTGGTCACCTATTTCCTCGCTTACATGTTCAGGAAGCGGGGATCGGTAAGGAGGTCGCAAAACTTCCTCGGGCTGCTTGGAAGGCCTGCGATCTTAGCTGATATCTGTCTGCGCCTCATGTCCCAAATGAATTGAGACTATCGGTACTTGTGGATCCTCACAATGAATCCTGGAAATGTCTGTACTATGTACCTCATGTGGCCCTAACCTCCTGTGAGCGGAAACCCTTGAGATTGTTGGTACTGTTTTGCACTTTCTCAGGGCTGGTGGTGGTTGGCTGCTTTGTAATGCTTTCAGAGCTGTTTGAAAAGCTGATATCTGAGCTTCTTATTTCTTTGTCTTTAGAACTCGAGCTTGACGCTCTCATTTTGACTCCTTCTCGCGGAGTTCTCGATCCTCCAATAGCTGGCACTCGAGCTAACTCCGTTTCTCAACTTCTGCAGTTAAGCTCGCCCGAAGCTCGGCAACCCGATCAGGTTCCCTCAAACTTTCAGGCTGAGCTCCTGAAGATTGACGTGTTTGAACCATAATTAAATATTGTTTGACTGATGAGTATCAATCGTGGCCCTTAAGTACGTAGAAAAACTGTGCGTTCCCACAGATGATGCCAAATATAGAGACCAGATTTTGTAAAGCTCGAACTAGCTTAAAATCGATCCTTACACCAAGAACTACTATGACAAGAATTAAATATGAGATAACACTTGACACAGGGAATTTAGCGTAGAAAACCTGTGAATAGGTAAAAACCACGACCTCGAGTGGAGGATTTTGTGAAAGTAGTATTATTGCTTGAGAGAATCTGATTACAAGAGTTAATCTAAGAAAATATAGCTAGAGATCAGATAATTATATGTATAGATTTGTCTCTCCACCCTCCTATTTCTTTAGGAGCTCTGCCCTTTTATAGACCCTGCTCTCAGCTTGACATCGTGCTTAAACACGCTCTCTTGAAAGTGGGAGTCATGAGCAGTTAAGTGTGTAACTGCTAGCTCGTGGGAGACAGGTGTATGTTGACTTGTTCTGTTTACATCTGTTGTGGACGATCCACGTTCTGCTTGAGTTCGTGGTCGATGTGTAACTGTTAACGTGTTTGTAACGTGTTTGTTTATGCGTGAGTCTGGTACTGGATAAGATCGAGTCTTCTGGAGCTTGAGGTATATATGAGATCGAGTGTCCATAGCTCGAGGGATAAGTCCCTACAAGTATAAGAATAATTTGTTGGTAACAAGCAAGTATAATATTTATTTGCAAGTTAATACAAGATTAGATAGAATTCTTACATGATTACTGAATTAATAGATATGCATATGCTAGAAAGTTGTGATATGATACTTTAATTCTTTAAGAGCATGTTTTCTGCAGTAGTTATTACATTAGGTTTATTTTGAGGATACCGTAGATTATTTACATATTTCTAGACTCATTATATTCCGTGCATTAGGTTAGAAACGATGAGTAATCAAATCTGGGAAAAAATTGGGAACTTGGCCAACTTATGTTGACTAAGGGCTTTTGGGCATCCAAGGATACCTGGATTTTGATTGGGCCACAGAGTGAGAGATCTAGAGGTGTAGGTAGAATTTAGGAAGCATTTCAGTAGTTTTGTAAATTTTAGAATTCTTTTAAGAGGGTTTTAATGGTTGTTGGTGTTGGCTTTTCTTCCTTATCTTCTCCTTTTTAAAGATTGCTCTTTTAGGCTTTAATCTTTAGTCTTTTAATACTTATGGGGTAGCTTGAGAGCTCTGCGAGCTCTATGAAGGTGTGCTTCGATGCATATATCCCGAGGTCAGTCCTAAGTAGGCAAAGAATATTGTGAGGCGCGTCTTACTCTAAAAGTTGAAACATATGCAACGATTGACTAGTTTAACTTAACTAAGGCTCTTCTGATAGCTAGCTAACGGATTCGCAACCCAGAGGCAATAGTTAGATCAAAGGATGCACTGATATATGCAAACTACGTACGAAGTGAGCAATGTTAAGAAATAAGGGTAAGTAGATAGGGCCGAGCGCTTAATAATAAAAGCTAGCAATTAATGACTCACAAAATATGTATGCTTTACCTCACCTTATAACTGAACAGAATAAGAAAACGTGAGCACGTCACATGACATTGAGCAAATCATAGAGTTGAGAACCATATAAGCTCTATGAGCTATAGAGTTGAAGGCTAATTGAGTTGCACCGTTAGACCCTGGGGAATTTATTCAGACCTCAAACACCTCAATTTTTTACACCTTGCTTCGGGGTAAAAAAATCAAGCACCAAGATACGCCGAAGAGGCATGGTAGCTCCTCGGGTTCGGTAATGGTGTGAGTTCAGCTAGTAAGAAAGTTAATTTGATAATCTGATGATCTTACGTGGTATTACTATCCGAGGGTAGCCGTTGTGGCACAGATAGCTAAACCTGAACTCACGGGTAACACCCACCTCATGTGTTTGGACCTTTAAGGGTGAAACATAATCCAGTCCTGATCACGTATTTAATTTTATAGGTAAAATACACATATGACCACCTGGCACCGTGCAACCGGTTGTTTACAGGGGTACGTGCATTTTAACCATGTAAACTCTAGTTGCGAAATAGATGTTATCTTCTCTAGTGAATTTTAGTCGATAGTCGTAACGATATTGAGCGTGCCCTAGAGGTACGAGTTGCTCCTATTTCATTAAACATAAGGTACTACTATGAGAGAGTTCGTTGTAAATTCTCTCTAGCCAAGTGCCATTAAAGCCTAGGACAAACGCTTAAGTTAGATAAATTCATTTTACAGAATCGCCTGCTTATAGTATTGTTTATTTATTTACTCAGTTATTCACTGTAAAAGTTTTAATCTATCAAATATTACTTGTTCATTTATATTGTATCTTGCTACGATTTAGAGTTTGCTCATCCAATCTAGTTGACATTTTTCCAGATCTAAATAATGCGTCAGTAGGAGTTGAGCTCTTTGAGCTTGTAGAGTTCGACGAGGGTGGAGATAGGTCAGGACCTAGTTGTTCTACTGGAGTTTAGGAGGAGTATACAGTAGAGTGGTTTGAGATAACTGGTGTAAATTTTATGGTTAGTGTTTAGCAGTGTTGGAGTCCTCTCTTGTTATATATCTTCTATATATTTGTCACGCTTGAGACAGTTGTGAGTATTTTATATTAGAACTATTTTTACTTGTTTTTATGTAATACTATCGTAACTATCTATGTATGTATCACTTGTTGTTGTATATATTTGTTTTATCAGGTTTTGAAACATGTTAGTATTGATTTATATTGATTGGTTAGTGGGTGAATTTTTGTTGTCTATTTAGCGGTCTGACCTACGATCTGGTGTACGACTTTTAGGATCGGGGCATTTCATCTGGCTTAGTCAGTAGGGGTGTCACATGGTGTTCAGATACCATACTACAATATGCGTCAATTGATTAAACACACATGTGAACCTATTTCTCAAATAGAGTATACACGGATAATAGGCAGTCTAATATATATTATGAACTGCACAAGACTAGATATTGCTTATGCGATTAGCAAACTAAGTCGGTATACTATAAACCATGGCCCGAGACATTATGAAGCGTTAATTAAGATTTTATAGTATTAAAAGCATATAATAGACTATGGGTTGCACTACACAAAATATCCAATTGTCATTGAGGGATACAGTGATACAAACTGGATACCAGATTCTAACAAGTCATATTTCACAAGTGGATACGTGTTTACACTTGGTGGTAGATTTATCTCATGGAAATCCTCAAAACAAACATGCATAGCTCGATCGACTATAGAATCAGAGTTTGTTACTCTAGATTTAACAGAAGATGAAGCTGAGTACCTACCTTATGTATCCATTGTGATAATCAAGCAGCTATTACAAGAACAAAGAATAATGTCTATAATGGTAAGTCACGACATATAGGTCGTAGACATAATAGTACTGTAATGAAATTACTTGCAAGTGGAGTTATATCCATTGACTTTGTGAAGTTAAGTGACAACTTAACGGATCTATTTACAAAAGGGTTGGCAAAAATGCAAGTATTTTCCACATCAAGAGGAATAGGTTTAAAGCCTTTAACTACGAGTTAACCTCAGTAAAAACCTAACCTAATTGATTGGAAATCCTATGATCTAGGTTCAATAGAACAACTAGTTGTGAGTTACTCAACATGAGCACTGAGGAGATTTGAACTTCTGCTCATTCCATGATGTGAACAGTACAACCTATAACAATTTTCAGGGTAAGTTCTATGAGCTTTTAATGATTCCTATGACTTGTATTTACAAGTGAGGTACGACAGGGTACTCTTAATAAACAATCCCATATTTGAGTATGAGGTGGGGCCGCTTCCATGAAAAAATTTTATG
Organism: Kingdonia uniflora; assembly: GCA_014058105.1. Taxonomy (NCBI): domain Eukaryota; kingdom Viridiplantae; phylum Streptophyta; class Magnoliopsida; order Ranunculales; family Circaeasteraceae; genus Kingdonia; species Kingdonia uniflora. The sequence continues at coordinate 253,540 of JACGCM010001910.1, forward strand.
GCAAAATTTTCTAAAAGCATTCATGAATCTGGGTTTTGTTCAAGGCCGAATTGAACACAACTGTGAGAGCCGCTTGCATTTGAAAAAGTAGTGTGTAAAGACTATTATCCTGGTTTACACTAAAGCTGACAGTTCAAGACATTTGTTCACTAATCAGTATAAATTTGATTGTTATTCACTAGGAAAAGTTCAAGTCCACAAGACACCTCTCTCGATACAGGACCATTCCCTGTTTTTTTTTTGTCTGAGTTTGTTTGTTACCATTCAAATGTGGGGGATGCTGGAAAATACAAAGAGAGTTTGGCTTTCTTTTTATTTGAATGGTGAAATTAAGTGTTTTTAGTCTCACATTGGATATGAGAAAAACTCAACTCTACTATATAAGTAAGTCTAATACTTAACTTGTTGTGGTGTGTGTGAGAGTTGGTGGGTCACACAAAGAGTGTGACCCATGTGTGCAAACTAGTTTTGGTGCATGGGCTACCCATGGGCTTGCTCGACTTAGGAAGCCCATTTATTATTATAAGTCTATAATTCGGCCTTGAGGCCTTAGGCTCATGGGAATTCCTTGGAACACTTAATCAAATTTTTAGTTTTTTGGGTTTAAGGTATGAGTTGGGTTGTCTCCAACAGACACAACTTAAGGTGTAACCTTTGGTGAAAATGCACTAACTTGAGGTGTATCTTAAAGTGCAAACCTTGGTGAAGAATCACTTATGCTTTATATAACCCAACTTCGTTTTCATTAATTTTATCAGTTTTTCAGAGTTTTCTTGAGTCATTTCTTCAAGAGAGAAAACAAACGCAATCAAGGTTTGTTTGGCAGAGAGATATAAGTGTTTTCATCTCTCTGCGACTGATCGTTGTATCCTGGGAGACTGGGACTTACATTCTTGCAAAACACTGTGGCAGGCGAATCTCTCTTAAGGAGATAGTGTGCATACACTAGACTTGATCGTCTTCTTAAGAGTTGTTGTTTTTTCATACAGATTGTATTACAGTCAAAGACAAGGGAAACCACAAAATATATAGGATCCTTGCATATAGAAAATATTTTGTATTAATTACGTTTAGCGGCCTTTTTTGATGACACAATTGGAGAACATGAAAAAACCTTGTACCTTTATGCTATTGATAACATCAAACTGTTTTTTCATGTTACAGTCATGAGAGATCTATTTGGCGATATTCATGAACCCCTCATTTTTTTTCTACATTGATTTCTTATTATTGCCTCAAACACTTTATCTTGCTTAGTCTAACAAATAAAATGATAATTGTCTATAAAAAAGAAATTGAGAAATTGGAGGATGCCAAAAAAGTGGAAAGATATTCACAAATTCAATTCGACGCCCAACAAATGGTGAGATAGTTGTAGATTACAAACATGTCAATTGCTTACGAAAACATTGACTTCTAGAAATAGATTTTTAATTAGTACGGAAAATCATAATTCTACTCTATTACGACCTTTCATTGGTCATAAGTAAACTTGTTTTTATCATGTAAACTTGGTACAGGTATTACATGTAAACCGTTTTTCAGTTTTGTTCTTGTTTTTGTACTCATTGAGAAATCCTAATGCCCTAAAGCTACTCCATATGGTTTCGGGCACCATTAGCATGTTTGAAGTTTGAACTACAGATTAGCATCTGACAGCAACGTCTTTCTATGTTGAGCACACTTAAGCAAATGGGAGTATTTAATAAACCCTTCCAGAGAGGAGGAAAGCTGTTTTATTTTAGTCAAAAAACAAACGGAAATGGAAGACAAATCACCTAAATATCCGATTCACATTTGTTAATAGGGAAAGTTTTGCACAAGTACCTACAATTTAATTATTCTTTCAGTGCTACGATAATCTTCAATTTCGAGATGAAGTAAATTTCAATTTCCTCCATGAGGTTAATTCAGTGGGAAATACATTTTCATTGCACGAAATCACAGCTTGGGCCATTAGTTTCCCTAACCAACCGTGGTAAAGTAGTCCCCTTGAACCTAGACCTCCAAGTAACCAGTATTTACAACTGCTCTTCCCACCAACGGCATCATCCACACAGCCCAAAATCGGTACTGATCCAAGAGAGGTTAATGGTGGCATTGCTCTCAGACCTGCCTTTGCTCCATTGAAAGCCCACTTCTTTATGCCTGGGTAGACGGTTGATACTTTTGGTAGAAGCTCCTGAAGAGCCTTTGAAGCTTCATCTGCACAAACTTCTGAAAAATAGTTTCTCGATTTCCAATCCCATGTTGACCCCATAACCAAATTGCGAGGACCTTGAATAGCAAGCCATGCGTCTGACAATATGGATGGGCTATCCCTATATTCTTCTCTGAAACATGAGATTAAAAGGACATGTAATGAAGTACTATGTACAAAAAAAAAAAAAAAGTGACGATATCCCAAGGTTATCGTTCCAGTTTGATATATCGCTTTCGGCGCATTTAAATTTTATTTAATGAAGCACAATTTTTTTTTGAAGGGTAATGAAGCTCAAACTAGCAAAGGAAAAAAAATGGATTTTGAGGATTGGATGGTGTCCAGAGCTGAGGGGAAGACAAGTGTACTAGAAAAGGGTGTAGGTAAGAAATCCTTGAAACCTCAAGCCTATGCGCCAACTGGTGACATAATATTGAAGTCGATCCTTTTCTCTTCAGAAATGGTTAGATTCCCCTAAAGAAAAACAACACCTTCTCCAAATAACACTAGCATACACAAATAAAAGAAAGAGTCAATTTTACCTAAACTCATTTGGCAGCTGTAAGTGAGCCACAACACCTCTGCATGTTCTCAATGGCAGTTTTCCTGAGAGCTCTGGAAGCATGTCTACTTTGGCACCTAGGCAGATTACCACCGCGTTGTATTCCCCTGTTTATTACCAGACAGACTAATCTATGTAATTACCAGACAGACTTGTCTTATTCTGGAAATAAAATTTGTTTATCATTCAAAAAGAAAATATTATTTACTTATAACTACCGAATCCACTAATATAATTCAGTTACAGATTTAGACTAACTATCAATCTGTGGTAGTAAAAATGTGAAAGAAAAAAAAAAGGAGGGACCTACCTTCTAGCTCAAGGAGCGAGTTTACAGATTTCTTGTGCAGGCATATCTCTTTTCCTCCACACCCTGATGTGGCGAAATCTTTCACAAGATTCTTGCAAGCTAGAAAAAGCGCCTATACAATGGTTGGAAGGCTTTCAAAAGGATTTAATAGACACGTAGATAAGAAGAAAGGTCCTTGACCGAAAATTACAAGGAATAACAAATGAAATAAAATTATCAAATCTTTTATACAGACCTGAAGATATCGCCGTGGATGGATATTAATAGCTTGCGGCATATAAATAGCAGATTTGAAGGGCAAAGATAAATTGGGTATAAGATTTTGTGCACCATCCTCATCCATGTACTCAATTCTGCAACTCCCAAGACAGTTCTGAGCATTCTAATCTCATGAAGCAATGAAAAAATCACTATAAAATCATATTTCTACAGAATATCAAAGCATATTCCAACTCCAACAAAAAAGCGTACTATGAGATTACCTCTTTCAAGATATCCACGTTCTTCATGGTTGTTGCTGGTCTGAAGATCCCCCTAGAAGGTATACCATATAAACTATAAGCTTACGATCAATAGTTGATTGACTAGACGATATAAACATATCAAAGAGGTCCTTGGATATTCATGATAAGAATCATATGTTTATAAGGATGATTAGACACATACGGCCAATAGAGAAACCAGGACATAGATCATAAAATACAAGGTAATAATTTGTATACATTTTCTCTATATTTTTTTACTTATATAACTTAGAGCATCTCCTAAAGTACCTCACTCACTTGCTTTCCAAGGTGCCATGTAGGATTTTCGTCCTCCAACAACACCTCACTCACTTGGTTTTTCTCCTCAAAAAGCAAGGTTGGGCCTTGTATTCCAAGGTACAACCTTGCTTTTTTACGTCCCTATCGGGCGCCCAAGTGTTGGGCATCTGTTTGTTTTCTAATCGGGTGCCCAATTGTTTAAAAAAAAAAAAAAAACAAATTGGGCGCGCTTAACAGTTAGGAGCCTGATGAAAAACACTTTTTTTTCCTTTTTTTCTTTAAAAAAAAAAAAAAAAAAACGAGCGCCTAAATGTTAGGCGCCTGCTAAAAAAACCAACTGAGGTACTGTTGGATGAAATTGGACCTCACTCAGTTGGATTTTGGTTTTTTTCACCCAACTAAATGAGGTACTTTAGGAGATGCTCTTATAATTAAGTAAAAATTCGTTCAGTTATCAATATATGAGCATGTTGTCATTTTGGGCCAATGGACTAAATTAATAAATTCGCTAAATTTATAAGATAATACATGATTAAAAAAAACTCCTTTTAAGGGTTCCTATATGTCCCACTTACCACCTAAATTAATAATTTGCTTATACGAAATACATATCACATGGATGAGGAGGCCTTAAAGTATTAGTACATTGAATCTATGATTGATAAATAAGTACATTCATAAATTTTTACTTGGTTAAACGAGTACATTAAATTGTTAGTTCATTAAATAAGAAAAATATTTTGGAAAAATAAGTAATACTTAAGTAATACTTTGATAAATTAATAATTTGTTATTTATCGATAAATTAAAACCCCGCTTAATTAATAAGTTTTCCTTGGTCCAGAGGCTATTAATTTACAGGGGTTTTACCGTATGTAGCTATGTACAAAACAACTCAATCTTAAACAAAGTTGCTCAAAAGATAATACATAATAAACCCTGCAGATGTTATCTTAACTATTACATAAAAAAGGCAACATAGTTACTAATTCTACTACTCCTATTGGGAATAGGAAACTCGTAATTCTAATATCACTATACTCTCCAACAGAGGCTGCTATCATTTTGGGCTTACGGAAGGATGTCAAAATACATGTTATCATTTATACATATAGTTAAGGAATGACAACTATCTTGTTATGCACAAAACAACTCAACCTTAAATAAAATAACACCATTGCTCAAAAGAAAAGAATGGAGCTCATACCTTCTCCAAACTAGTAATTCATCTTGAGATGTAGCTTTCTCTGCAATGTCTAATAACTTCAAACACTCTTGCCAACACTCTCCACCCCTCCATAGAAGCTTACCTATTATACAGTTCAACAAAGTCCTAATCTACAGAAAACCACATTTCTAATCATATGAATTTAAGATAACATCTGCAGTAGCTACCTACCTTTAGGGGAATAAGGGTGAATAAGTCCACCGGAAACACCCGAAGCCCCGCCACCGATACCAACTTCATCGTACAAGTCCACGCACATTCGTGAATCCTTTGGCGATTGCTGTCAAAATTATCAATCAAACACATAAACATTGTAAGCTGGAGATTTCATCAAACAACACTCATTCATGGTAGAAGCAAAGATAGTTAGAGAGAGAGAGAGAGAGTTTTGTACCTGTAAGAGGTGCCATGCGACAGATAATCCGGCAAAACCAGCTCCAAGCACGGCATATTTGAGAGGAGGTGGTTGTGAGGAGGAGCGAAGAGAAGAAGAGAAAGACGACGTTCTCCTTATGTTATTGTTGTTGAGTGAGAACAAGTTATTAGGGCTAGGGTTTCTGATTGAGGACAAGAGTTTTGTGTTGAGCGTGGGAGCCATGGCTCTCCTCTCCCGTCTCTTCTCTTCTCTTCTTCGCTCGCAGAGATAAGCTGTTCTGTAAAATGGTTCGGATCTAGATCTGCTTTCAAGCTCAAAAATATGAGATCTGGATCTTAGTATTACAGACTGGATTCAAAATAAATATAAAAATACACTAGAGATACCGGGGTATGGCACCGTCAATTCCCGAGTAGATCCGAGTAGATCCCCTGGGTTCGTGCAGTGGCCCGCAACCCACATAGACCGGGAATGTTGTGTGGCACACAACGGACTTACTACCTGTGAGGGCTTATTTCCAATACTCGACCTAAACCCAGATTTCAAACTTTCGCCCGATTGGATGTAAAGGCCAGTTCTGAAACTCAAAGCTCAGGTCTCAGCATTCGACCATCACGCATTTACTCGGCCTCGTCAACAAACACGTGGCGCATTTATGACACATTATGGAGCGGTTACAAGGAAGAAGAGATTACTCAAGCCGTTACTCGATCATTATGAAGACTCATCAAAACCTGATATTGTAACGTTCCATCAATGTAACCAACGGTCATTTTATAAGACCTATAAATAGGACTAGAGAGCTACAGAAAAAGGGAGATCTCTAACACATCTTTGGGAAACCTTTGCTAGATCTCTCTCTCTCTCTTTGTAATAGCTAGCAATCTATAAACAACTATATCTTTCTAAATCCTCAGGAGAGGTCGTGGTTTTTAACCTATTCAAAGGTTTTTCACGCTAAATCTTTGCGCTTGCTATTACTTTCACTCTCATATCATTCAAAATTTTATGGTGTAAAGCTATCTTCGTCCAATACGAAAATAGGCTATTGCATTTGGCACTGTATGTGAGAACGAAGTTCTCAAACCTATTGTCTCAGAAACTGCTGATTATCCCTATGTAGAATGACGCTTCCAGACCATAGTACACTTCCAGGCTGTTGTGGGAATAAAGACACCTACCCACGATTCTTGAAGTAACAGATATCATTTTCATCATTACAATGGCCGAGCCAACCTACCATGTTGCAGGTTCTCAAAGTTTCTCTCCTTTCATCAGTTTATTTCAATCATTTCTCGCTCTCTCTTACACACCTTCTCTAAAGTAAAAGTGAGAGGGTGACAACGCCACCACCAATGAATCCAGCACAGATCTCAAAGACTTAATATTCAAATCATACCTCCAAATCACAGGCCAATCATCTCCTGATCTCTCCCAAATCCAATCTTTCCTCGCTTCGTCTCGACCCTGAGCTCTATCATGTATGATCTATTTGGAGAGAATCAGATTGTCTATTCCAACTTGGTCATATTTCAATGTTTGCTTTGCTATGTTTCACATGTTGCTTCGCCATGCTTGGCTATGATCCAAGTTGAGTTTTTAGTGAAAACTTTCTTCACTTTCAATATTTGACGAATCAAATACCAGGTTTTCAATTACAGGTAGATGAATGAAGTTCTCAGATTCAAATTTTGATTCTGTCAACACTACCACCAACATCGTCAAGGCGGTTGTTCGCATCGTCTATTTCAGTGATTTGGGATGCTTTGACAGGTGGTACCTCTACTCGGGACGTGGTTATTGCGATTCGCCGAGGTCTTTCTCGCACTCAATTCGTCACAGTCGATCGAAGGTTATAGGTACAACAACAAATCGAGCTCTGTTTCTCACTCGAGCTCCAATACAGAGAGTTCATTCATCAGATTTAAAGCGAGCTTTGGAGGTCTGATTTCTCGTAAACGAACTCGATCGAGCTCTCGATAACTGCTCAATCTTTGTTTCAGGCATTGTACGAAGCAATACTTGATCTCATTCGGTTCAGAACTGGGGCAGTTTTCTTTCTTGCAAAGGCGATGATAAGAAAAGTCTTTGTTCGACCTCATCAACGATAGGTTTATTGTTCGACCTAGAGCTGTTCGTTATTGGTTCGTCCCGGCTATTCATACCCACAAATTCGAGCTAGCTTTTTGAATCGAGCTTGAGCTTCGATCGACTACAACGCTCTTGCGCTTCCATGTTGGGCCAATTATGAGAATCGTGTTGAATCTTGCTGATTCCAGTCACGATATCTTTCTCGAGTTCTTGGAGATAATTTCAATCGATTTTTTTATGATTTTGGATCATGGCGGCCAAATGAACAACACCATCCAACCTTTCCTCGCTTCGCCTCAATCCGGAACACTATCATGTATGATATGTTCAGAGAAAATCAATTCTTTGGTTGGGATTCCACAGTTGAAACCGCCACCGCCAATTGTTCCAACAATTTTGCTGTTATTACAGTAGCGTTGATGATCGAGTCATCACGATTATCTACAAATCTAAAAGCAACGACAAAGACGATGATGGATCAGCGAGAGGTTTGTCCACAGCCGTCTTAGCTCTTATAAGTCCTATCTCAGGCTCTTACAACGATGATGGATCAATGATGTTGATTCCAATATCGGATATATATCTCAGGCTCTTACAGGTCTTTGCGATCCTTATGAATGCACGGATAAAAAGATGTTCTACCCCTATTTCAACACACCCATTGCATACGACAACATAAACAACTCGATTTCAAGATCCTTGTGGTGAACAAAAGATATTAAACTACGACAACATCAACAGTTCAAACATCAACAGTTCGTGAAGACTTTTTATAGATCGACTTATCTTTAAATCGAGCTGATGAAGCTCATAAACGATGATGAACCCGAATCAACAAACAACAACAATCTTATTAAGCTCGATGAACCCGAACCAACAAACAACAACAAAGTTCTTCGACCAAGCCCGTAAATGACGATAAGACCGAATCAACAACAAGCTCAAACAGATCGAATCCCAACAATTCGTGAAACCCAAACACAATTTACAGATCGAATCCGACAGTTCGTGAAGCCCAAATGATATTTGCAGTTCGAATTGGTCCATCATCGAGCTATCTGTGAATCGAGCTCTGCTTCAACAACATGATCAACAACAACAATACTCCTGATCAGCAACAACAATACCATATTGTTCACCAGTTCGCAAATCAAGATCAACAACAACAATAACAGATAATCAAATGGCTTCATCTCTTCTCATGGGCGCGACAACTTCAGAACCAAGGAAGTATTCCCATCGTCAAATGTCTTCATATGGAAGCCAACAACGATACTCGGGATGAGCTTGACCTCAGCATCTCAATCTCTTCCCAAGATTGCTCATACTCAACAATAATTTCACAATGCCAATGAGACATTAGAACTTTGTTTTGGTGTCCCATGCTAATGACGAACAGATGACAAAGACCAACAACTACTACTACAACTAATATGCCAAGTTCACAGCAATAATAACTATTACTTCAGTTTCAACAGCAACAGAATCAACAAAGACTAATATGAATCTCAAGCCAAACAGAAAATTCAAACCAAATTATGAAAACGCTCGAGGTCGAGGTACTCAAGGATATTGCAAATTATTCAAGCTGTACTCGGGGCGAGCTTGATATTTTTAACATCATTAAAGCGCTCGAGGTCAAGGTACTCGAGGCAATTACAACTTATTCAAGTTATACTCGGGGCGAGTCCGATTTCAGCTTCGAACACAATGATCAACCTCAACAACAGACTGAATATCAATCGACGTAAATCATACTCGGGGCGAGCCCGATCTCAGCTTCAGACTAAATGATCGAACAACATCAAATCACATTATGAAGGTGCTCGAGGTCGAAGTACTCGAGGCGAATACAACTTAATCAAGATTATACTCGGGGCGAGCCCGACCTCAGCTTCAGACTTAATGGTTAAACTTTTCAAACCACATTATGAAGGCGCTCGAGGTCAAGGTACTCGAGGTGATTACAACTTATTCAAGCTTATACTCGGGGCGAGCCCGATCTCAGATTCAGACTCTCCGAGGAACCGAAGTTCAAACTCAATGTTCAAACTCAACTTTAAAACTCGAGATCAAATAACTTAACTCATACTCGGGGCGAGCTTGACCAACATCTTACAGGTCGATTATTGATACGTCAAATTCGATCAAACAGAACACATTCTACAAGTTGGTTATTGGTTTAACCAGTCTAACCTACATTCAACATTCAATATATCTCATTACGGTCGTTTATTGATACGCTCAATTCGACCTTTACATGAGACTTACAACATAGCTCGTCAAATATACACGCTCTCCGAGGGTAGCTTATTGAGTTAATCAATTCGATCTAGCAGAGATGCACTAGACAGCTATTCAATATTCAAAATATCTCATTACGGCCGCTTATTGATACGCTCAATTCGACTTGTCCCTGAGATCTACAACATAGCTCGTCAAATATACACATTCTCTAAGGGTCGCTTATTGAGTCAATCAATTCGATTTGGCAGAGATGCACTAGATAACTATTCAATATTCAATATATCTCATTATGGTCGCTTATTGATACGCTCAATTCGACCTGTCCCTGAGATCTACAACATAGCTCATCAAATATACACGCTCTCTGAGGGTCATTTATTGAGTCAATCAATTTGATCTGGTAGAGACGCACTATACAGTTATTCAATATTCAAGATATCTCATTACGGTGGCTTATTGATACACTCAATTCGACCTGTGACTGAGACCTATAACATAGCTATTCAAATATACACGCTCTCTGAGGGTCGCTTATTGAGTCAATCAATTTGATCTGGCAGAGACGCACTATACAGCTATTCAATATTCAAGATATCTCATTACGGTCGCTTATTGATACTCTCAATTCGACCTGTGCTCGAGACATACTATCATACATTTTAATCATACATACTATCATACATTCTAATCATGCATGCTATCATACATTCTAAACATGCATACTATCATACATTATAAATCATGCATACTATCATACATTCTACTACATTATCATACATTCTACTACATTTGAACAGTTGGTTATTGGTTCAACCAATCCAACCATACAGTCTACATATTTAAAGATCAAAGATATGTCTCAACCAACACCATTCGCCCTTGATGCTTCTCGTGCTATTGACTGAGATGGGGCGATTGTGAGGGCTTATTTCCAATACTCGACCTAAACCCAAATTTCAAACTTCATCCCGATTGGATGTAAAAGCCAGTTCTGAAACTCAAAGCTCAGGTCTCAGCATTCGACCATCACGCATTTACTCGACCTCATCAACAAACATGTGGCGCATTTATGACACATTATGGAGCGGTTACAAGGAAGAAGAGATTACTCAAGTCGTTACTCGACCATTATGAAGACCATTATGAATACTCATCAAAACCTGATATTGTAACATTCCTCATCAATGTAATCAACGGTCATATTATAAGACCTATAAATAGGACTAGAGAGCTACAGAAAAGGGGGATCTCTAACACATCTTTGGGAAACCTTTGCTAGATCTCTCTCTCTCTCTCTCTCTTTGTAATAGCTAGCAATATATAAACAACTCTATCTTTCTAAATCCTCAGGAGAGGTCGTGGTTTTAACCTATTCAAAAGTTTTCCACGCTAAATCTTTGTGCTTGCTATTACTTTCACTCTCATATCATTCAAAATTCTATGGTGTAAAGCTTGCGTTGTCCCGATCCTATAACAAGCGTGTTCGACACCGAGAATTCAAAGTCAAAGACCTCGTTCTCAGAGAAATTCCACAACACCGCAAGCCACCTAATGTTGGAAAGCTAGCCGACAATTGGGAAGGTCCGTTTATCGTAACTGGCACAAGTAGTTTAGGATCCTACGATCTAAGTACATATGATGGCATACCTATTCCTAATCCGTGGAATACCCGTCGGTTGAAGCTGTATCGAAGATAAACATACTGTAATATCCGATATCATTCAATAAAATACCTTTTTTAATCATCTTGCAAATCTACTCAGTTCAAGCTTTTCTACCTATATGTCGAAGACTTACTACATAGCTATTCAAATATACACGCTCTTCGAGGGTCGCTGATTGAGTCAATCAATTCGATCTGGCAGAGATGCAATATACAGCTATGCCATATTCAATATATCTCATTACAGTCGCTTATTGATACGCTCAATTCAACTAGTAACTGAGACTTACTACATAGGTATTCAAATATACACGCTCTCCGAGTGTCGCTTATTGAGTCAATCAATTCAATCTGGTAGAGATGCACTATATAGCTATGCCATATTTAATACATCTCATTACAGTCGCTTATTGATACGCTCAATTCGACCAGTAACTGAGACCTGTTACGTAGCTATTCAAATATACACGCACTCCGAGGGTCGCTTATTGAGTCAATCAATTTGATCTGGCAGAGATGCACTATACAGCTATGCCATATTCAATATATCTCATTACGGTCGCTTATTGATACGCTCAATTCGACCGGTGCTCGAGACATACTATCATACATTCTATTCATGCATACTATCATATATTCTAATCATGCATGCTATCATACATTCTAAACATGCATACTATCATGCATTATAAATCATGCATACTATCATACATTCTACTACATTATCATACATTCTACTACATTCGAACAGTTGGTTATTGGTTCAATCAGTCCAACCATACAGTCTACATATTCAAAGATCAAAGATGTGTCTCAGCCAACACCACTCGCCCCCTGATGCTTCTTGTACTATTGGCTGAGACGGGGAGATTGTGGGGGCTTATTTCCAATACTCGACCTAAACCCAAATTTTAAACTTCAGCCCGATTGGATGTAAAGGCCAGTTCTGAAACTCAAAGCTCAGGTCTCAGCATTCGACCATCATGCATTTACTCGACCTCGTCAACAAACACGTGGCGCATTTATGACATATTATGGAGCGGTTACAAGGAAGAAGAGATTACTCAAGCCGTTACTCGACCATTATGAAGACTCATCAAAACCTAATATTGTAACGTTCCTCATCAATCTAACCAACGGTCATATTATAAGACCTATAAATATGATTAGAGAGCTACAAAAAAGGGGGATCACTAACACATCTTTGGGAAACCTTTTCTAGATCTCTCTTTCTTTCTTTGTAATAGCTAACAATCTATAAACAACTCTATCTTTCTAAATCCTCAGGAGAGGTTGTGGTTTTTAGCCTATTTAAAGATTTTCCACGCTAAATCTTTGTGCTTGCTATTACTTTCACTCTCATTTCATTCAAAATTCTATAGTGTAAAGCTATCTTCGTCCAATACGAAAATAGGCTATTGTACTACCAACCTCGAAACCCACCAGTGGTGAGAATCGAACCTTAGAGCAACGTGTTGGTTATAGATTAGATTCATGGCCTTTGATTTCAATAACAAGATCGTTGTTTTTCAAAGTTGCCGAATCATATCGCAGTTTTTGGTTTTAACGTAAATGACATAAGATAATGTTAGGGGCACAACTTTTGTAGCCATCAAACATTGTCAAAGCCAAGAGAGAGAGAGGTCTTAAAGATGCCTTGTAGTAGGGTGTGTGATTACGTTTCTCTCTACGACCATACCCCATTTTTGATCCCACGTACAAGGATCACAGGCTTAGAGCATCTCTAGCAGCGAGTGTGGGTTTGGGTGTGGGTTCTGACACCCTGGCCCACCAAACCCACAACTCAAACTCAACCCCTCCCAGCAGCCAGTGTGAGTTTGCCAACGTGGCTTTTTTTTAAGTTACAGGAGATTAAAACACCGCGCGGTAAAAAGAACACCGCGCGGGGTTTTAAACACCACCGGAATATCTGTAAGTAAAACTCACAAGTGAATTCGACTATTCTCTTATTTTTTACATCTACCTCTCTCTAAAAAATCCCTTGGTAAAAAAAACTTTAATTCCAACAAAATCAAAATGCAAATGCCAGAGGGAGACCCACACCCCAGTACTCTGCCTGAGTTTAGAGAAACAAGAGATCCAGAGCGTTCCGTAACTCGCTCGAGGTCCGGAAGGAAGAAAAAACGGGTGGAATTTGAAGATGTTCAACCCCAAGATATACCAAACCCAACCGAAGATAACTTCCCGCGGCGGTGTATTACCCAACTCCCAGACGGAGTCAGTCACATCTATCACATGGGAAAGGAACTCACGGTAAGTTTTAGTGTAATTGTGAAATTGTTTTTTCCATATATCAAGTGATTGACAAAATACCTCAATGAACAGAATCGGGATTCGATGCGTGTGCCGACACATTCACTTGCCACACTTCTAGGTGTAAGGGACGTCGTAGTAAATATTTTTGGGCAGTTTATGGATATACACTTGGGTAATTCGGATAATCGGCTAATTTAAGCGTTTACAAAGTATTGGTGGCCGACCACACACACACTTCTATTCCCTTGTGTGGAGATAGGGGTCACTCCCCTCGATATTACTATACTGACATAATTGTCCATCGGCCGATATCCGATACAGGTGCCATATGATGATACATGGTCTATTTTATCTAATGCGGGGCAATTGCTCCCCAACATTGATTCTAGCCATATAAAGAGTGGGAACGTCAGCATTGCACATTTGAGGACATACTTGACTGTCGAAGCTGATCGGGACGATGATATTACTATTGCTCATGCTTTTATTCTCTTCATGATGGGACATTTGTGGTTCCAAACGGCCAACGACACCGTCCCGCTTGGATATCTCGCGGCCGTGAATGATTTGGCCTCGGCTGCCCAATATGACTGGGGTTATGCTATTCTTGCTTCTCTGTACCATAGTTTGGATACCGCAGTCACGACCGGGGGTGCCATCACTGGATTTGTACAACTTCTTCCGGTACACTAACATTTTTTCCATTTACAAATCAAATATCTTCCAAAATGCAGTATTGGTTATAATTATTTTTTCTGTTATTCCAAAATGCAGTATTGGTTCTACGAGTATTGTGGGGTTGGTAACCTATAGTCAAGGAAGAGGTAAAGTACCCAGCCTATCCGCGCCTCAGAGCATGAGAGAGGGGGAATAGGAAGAAAACAAATAACCAGGCGACCAATTTGTTTATTATAGGCAGATACCATATTGATCACCGCACTATTGAGACGATCACATGGGAACCTTGGTTCAATTCTGCAGTGTCTGAGATAGAGGACGTACTGAATGCAAAACTTCTATCCCGTAAAAGGATACCACTTCAAGTACCAAACAGAAACTGTAAATATTACTTGGGGGATAGATGGTGGAGGCAGGTGACTGGCGAGGTGCGTATTCCTTTGGATCCTCTACTTAGCATGTCGCCACATATTAGTCCAGCGGCTTTACATGAGATGAGACAGACCGGGTTCGTTGACTGTAAACATTTTGTGGTAGGGGAGGTGCGAGAGACTTACGCCTCATACTGGGCTAAACAAATTTTAGAGGTAGGCCACATGTTGACAGATTCCCAGAGGATGGGGAATCTAGATCTGTTCGGACCGAGTGCACTCAGAGTTGGTATTACACCCGTGGTGGTTACGTCAACGTCGGTTCATAGCTTGTCCCAGGACTTCAGTTTTCCTGGCGAGGCAGAGGGGCCAGACCTGGGGTAGCACATAAAGTGGATAGGGCGGCGTGAGAGACTCCCCATCGCCTGCTTGAGGGACCCGCCACCCATGTCTTCATCCTACGGCACAGAGGAGTTGTGGAACCTGACCCATGGTATACGGCGACTCATCCTTTCAGAGTCTGCACGGGACGCACAAAGGATCCAGGAGGTGGAGAAAGAGCCTGCTATTACCCGCAGGCAAATTGACAGTATAGATCATCAGCTATATGCCCATGTAAGCAATTTATTTATATATTTATTGCGATGTTTTTTCTTAATGTCATATTTATTTTGTCAAAATATTTATAAAGTTTTTTTGTCCCGTTCATGACCTACAGCTGAGGAGGGGGCGTGACGTACGGGTGGTGTCGCTACTACCTGGAGAAGGCGAGAGGATGAGGCAGCGTGGATCTGGTCTGCGAACCAGGGGTGACAGTACTAGCCGCATGGGGCGGGGTACTGGAGATGATTTTGAGTAGATATAGGTATTTTTTTTATATGTTTTTTTAGACGATGTAGAAGTTGTGCTTTGATTATGTAGATGATTCTGAGTAGACGATATATTTGTAGACGATGTTTTAGATGTTTTTAATGTTCATTAGCCATTATTATCTAATGTTGAAATTGACTAAAGTTTTTGTTAAAATTGACTATTTGTCTGTTCGAATAAATTTGCACTGAGGTGTTTTATATTTCTACAGACTATTTGGTGATGTTTTTAGGTTTTTGGTAGAGTTTTTTCAATGTCTAATCGAACAAACTATTTGTCTGTTCGAATAAATTTCAACAATTTTGCACAATTTGGCACTGAGCAGCTTTATTCAAATAGAACCTAATTCTATTCGAACAAAATTGTCACTGAGGAATACAAACATAGATTTGGCGGTGAAATGAACACCGCGCGGTAAAAGGAACACCGCGCGGTGTTCTTTTCACCGCCAAATCTAGGGTAAAAGACCCACAACTTCTTCCCCTTTTACATTTCTCCCATTTTTACACCTCTCTTCCATTGGAAACACATCTACCTTCTGGTATTACACCCTTCTCTCAACTCTACAACCTCAAATATCTTCTTCATCATCCGATTCATCCATACCCGATCCTCCAGGTTTATCGTCGCCGTCCTCCGATGACGATCTTATTTATAATTGTGCAGCGGTAATTTGCGTTCTGTACCAAGCTGCAGTAAACATAATAGTTGAAGATGCAACTTTGAGTTATCACAGGAGTGTCATGGGCCGTAAGGATAAGAGAAGAAGCGAGATCACCTATTGGGGCATTACAACATTATACGAGACTACTTCGAGCCGAATTGCACATATGAGCCATGGGAATTTTGGCGACGTTTTCGTATGAGTAGAGACATGTTTATGCGTCTATTCGATGCAGTCGTTGCACATGATCATTATTTTGTCCAGAAACCCAACAACGTTGGTACTATGGGGTTATGACCGCACCAAAAGGTAGTCGCAGTACTACGTTTCCTAAGCTACGGTGTTACGGCAGATCTTTTTGACGAATATATCCGAATAGGAAAAAGCATAACCATGTTATGTGTGAAAAGGTTTTGTGTTGCGGTTATACAAATTTTTGGCGAGGAATATCTTCGAGCACCAAACGCGGCCGACATCGAAAAGTTAAAAGCGATCGGAGAGTCCTGAGGATTTCCTGGCATGTTAGGAAGCCTTGATTGAATGCATTGGATATGGAAAAATTGTCCCAAAGCTTGGCACGGTCAATTTACTGGTTATTACCCCCAAGGTGACACTGTTTCTTGAAGCGGTAGCTTCACACGACCTTTGGATTTGGCATGCTTTTTTTGGGTTACCAGGGTCTAACAATGATATCAATGTCCTGCAATAATCATATCTTTTCACTGACCTGGCCGATGGTATCGCCCCACCTTGCAATTATACAATTGCCGGGAAAGCTTATGATATGGGATATTACCTAGCGGATGGCATATACCCCAAATGAGGAATACTTGTCCAAACCATATCCAATCCGGTTACAGCGAAACAAAAATTATTTGCTCAACAACAAGAAAGTTGCAAAAAGACGTAGAACGGGCGTTTAGGATTTTACAATCTCGGTTCAATGTTGTAAAAAATCTGGTAAAATTGTGGGACCCCAAATTTTGAGCAATGTCATGAAGGCGTGTGTGATAATGCACAATATGATCGTCAAAGAGGAACGAGGTGCATTCCTATCATACTTAGACTATGATCCGGCCGAGCCCTTAACTATCGAAGGCGAACAGTTCGATATTGTACGCGAACAATAGAATCTTTTATATAAAAAATGAACCAGATTCGAAGTCGAGAACTTTACTTTGATCTAAAGGATGATCTAATCGAGCATTTGTGGGTCGTGAAGGGAATTTTCAAACCTAGTACTTTATTTCTTGTATTATCTGAGTGTTATTCATATAATTTAATGCTTTTTGTCATACAAGTTTATTAAACAAGTTTTTGATATTGCATTAATCTTATATTATTTTAATACAATATTATCGGAAATAAACATTTCGAAAACAAGATTGCATTCTTCAATAGCAAAGTACATTATTCAGACGATTACATTATTGGAAGGTAAACTACATTCTTGGAAATAAAACTCAAATATATAGCAAAGTTAAATTATATTTCATCACCATTTCAAGTACCCGGTCCGCTCCTATTGGCCAGACGTTCCATTATCTCAGCTTGCCTTTGTAGATAGTATTGCAATTGATGTCCAGAAAGAGTACTCAAGTCTTTCTCTATGATTTTGCGATCTTCCTTTGCTTGCTCCAAATCTATTTTGGCTTGCCAGTGTTGTATTGCTTCTATTCTTCTTTCCTTTTCTTCTTTTGCTTGCATCTTCTCCAACCGTAGTTCATCCAGCAGAGCATGGATATCGTTACCAGATGCAGTAACACCCTCCATTACCTTTTGTGATGCAATGTTCTTTCTGTGGAGTTTTTGGCCGATGGGCCTGCTTCTAACATCATACAACGAATCATCTATGTCAGAATTTGGGCCCACGGATTGAGGTGCAGGTGGGTCATCGGAGTCCTCTGATAGATTGTTTGATCCCACCGAGTTCCCCAGAGAAGAATAGCCGATGTTCTCCTGACCGCATTTCTTGGTATATTCACCGCATGGTTCAACCTATTATCCCTTAGGTTGGCCCATCGCGGTTCCCGCATTAAAATCTTATACGCTTCACGGTGTTTGAAGTCATTGCCGCCATTCAAGCCTTTATAGATTTTGTGTGCATCGCTTTCCTACAATTCACAAAATTACCCAATAGAAATAAATAACGTGTATATCTGCGATAAATAATTGAAATTAAGTTAAAAGAAACTATAACGTACCCGATCTTCTTCTATTTTTCCGCTGCTATTCCTAAATCGTTCTTGAGCAACTATCCCCTTGTATGCCACACATTGTGCATTAAGGGCATACCACTGAGATTTGATCGACCTACATGATCGCTGTGTGGGGCACTCAGAGTCTTTGTTAAAGGCAATGTTGACATTTTGATAGAAAGTAAAACCCTTTGTGCGGCCATTTTTTTGGACAGAAGTTGTTACCCACGCCCTTGCGAGACACGTAAAGTCTGCGTCCGTCCAATACATTCCAGCATCATCTGTCTCGTCCAAAAACTTAGCATCTCCTGACACTTGTACGCTTGGTCTTTGTTTTTTGCGGGTGCTCTTTTCTTTCTTCTTTTTCCTTTTTCTTTCTGGGGAGCTGCCGCTTCAACAGGTATTGACTCATTTGCGTCACTTTGACTGTGCTGAGTAGATTCACCATGGAATAGATAGTTCTGAAAGTAATTTGGTGGTTGAAAACCTTGAGGTTGAGTGAGCGGATAGGGTTAATAGTACAGGCTAAACGCCTGAGGTTGCGTCTGAGATAGTATAAATGGACTTTGACATTGTCCATAACTGGGATCCCCTTGCGACATAGTAAACGGAGGTGGGATCTGTGATTGAGATTGAGGTTGAAATTGCGATGGGTTTTGGTAAAGGTATGGAGTGAATTATGATGATGGGTGTTGAGCGAATGGTGTTAAAGGTGGGTTTTGGGAGGATGGGGTCGACGGTGTATAGTTATTACCACTAGTACCAGAGTTTACCATTTGGGGAGTGCATAGAGGTTCTCCTCTATACTAGGCTTTCTTGGTTTTGGGTGAGACAAAGGAAGCAGGGAGTGATCTAGAGAAATAATTGAGTTTGGAGGTGTTTAGATCACCACGCGGTGTTCCTTTTACCGCGGAGTAAAAAGAACACTACGCGGTGATCTAATCACCGCCAAACTCAAAAAAAAATTAGAGTGAGCTCTCCACACTCAGTTGAGTTCCAGTAGTGCCAGCTCATCAAACTCACACTCAAAGCCTGCTGGGAGACATTTGGGTATGAGTTTGGGTCTCGGTTGGCAAACTCAACTCAACCCACACCCTGCTGCGGATGATTACAGGGCAATTACAATATTATCACAGTTACAGTATTACTGGAAGGTTCAACAGTGTAGAAAATTACCATGTGAAGGATTTATTCTTGCTTGGACGTCCTCTGCTTCTGTGCCCCTTACATTTTCTTCGTTATGTCAATTTTTATTGATGAAATAATTCCATAGGAAGATACAAAACCAAAGATTTTTCAATTTCTACATAGATAAATTACAAGAACAATTTGTATACAGTTTAGTTCGTAGTACTATTTCAGATATATCCCCGTAGGATCTAATACAAGGTCTCAATTATGGACCCTGACAAATATTTGGGGGTTACACGCTACAGCTAGTAAAGCATGTAGAATTGGCTAACACTATTTTTGCCAAGTTTCAGATGAAGCTTTAAAAAATTGAGCTTCTCCGAATTACAAAAAAGTAGGCAAATATCTGATGCTAACCCCTCAAATACCTTTGGCTTTTTAAGTACCATAATGCACCTTCTGCCGCATACGCTGCAGCCACTTTCTTTTGTTGTCGGGGTTCACTAAAACACTCTACGGCTGTACTTGTAGGTTCATCTATTTCAATAGTAACCTTGAAAGTGAACCTGCATAGAAACATTTATTACCAATTGTGAGAACAATATGACATGAAAATGCTATAATTTAAGGATTAGAAAATGGAAATCGAGTATAGTGTTCTTTTTGACTTGACGCCCGAAGCCTTTGGTTGGATTCATGCTTAAAGTGAATCCATAGGTTAGAGTTATATCAAGGACGACTCAATTATCGGTGAATCGCAAATTTCTGAGATCGTCTACAAAAATTAATCGACACACAAATAATTCCCGCGGATAAGTTTTATTTTAATATTTTCTAGTAAATTTTTTTCGGTTTTAATATTTTATTTTATTTTAAACCTTTCTCAAGATATTTATGAGATATGTTCATGGACTTACAGCTTTAAGTAGGATTCTCCTTCCTCTTTGCAGCATTCAAATAGTGGGGTATTCCAATAATTGCCCGCACATATATCATATAAACGTGACTTTGCTGATCTATTGCAACAAATAATTTGATTAAATAACAAAACTACCTTTATAGGCATCCGACTAGAAATACTAGAAACGTACCTGCTGTATCTAAGGACGTGTCGCTGTCATGTTCTTCACTACTCGAATTTCGATACTTCCCTAGTGGTTCAAGTGGAGATTTGGAGCTTTGTAAGCAAGGCGATATTTTTGTAACTACAAGGAGATAAATTTTTTTTTAATTTTTTAGAAGCAGGGTGAGGGCCCCAGAGTGAAAATAGAAACCTCTCTCCGCTCTTTGTTCTTCTCTTTCATCTCAATCTCACTGGGTCACTCAACTTTTAGTGAGACATCTACGGCTAGAGCATAAGAAAAATAGGGATTCCTTCCTCCAAGAGATGGACATCGAGTCAGATTCTTAAATTCGAACACTTTTAACGAGACAAATCAAGTGAAAAAACCCACAATAATGCGCATAGAGTTCTGCAATACCATTTTGTTGCGGTGTTCCGGGAATACTTTTCTGTCTCCTAATCCCGTTTGATGTGCAAAAGTCTTCAAACTCGTCACTACAGTATTCGCCCTTGTTATCCGATTTGAGACACTTCAGTTTCAACCCGGTTTCATTTTCAACTAGAGCCTTCCACCTCTTGAATTTATCGAACACATCTGACTTGTTCTTCACGAAGTAGACCCACAGTTTACGAGTAGCATTATCGATAAAAGTAACATAGTAATGAGAACCACCAAGAGAAGACAACTTGGTTGGCCCCCAAACATCCGTATGTACAAGATCCAGCTTTTCGGGTTTCCTTGATCTTCGAGATAATTTGAAACTGACCTTCTTCTGCTTCGCAAGAACACATTCTTCACAAAACTTGAGATCAATCTCAGCAAGACCCTCTAGCTTTCCCTTTGTTACCATTATCTTCATCCCCTTCTCACTCAAGTGACTGAGCTGTTTGTGCCACGTACTTGTATCAATCCCCGGGGTAGCCGCACAAATAGTAGAAATTGTGTTTTGCGTTGTATACAATGTTCCTTGTCGCAAGCCTCCAGCTACCAACATAGCTCCCTTTGTAACCTTTTAGAAAGTTGTGCCAAAGGTACACTCGTATCCGGCATCATCCGTCAATTTGCTAACCGATATAAGGTTACGCCCAAGTTTAGGTACAAGTCGCACATTCTGTAAAACCAATGTTCTCCCTGAAGGCAACAACAACCTAGCGTTTCCCTTTCTAGTAATATTGCGTGCACTTTTATCTGGAAGAAAGACCGTACCGAAGTCGCCTTTAACAATATTGGTAAGAAAACCTACGTTCGCAGTAGCATGGAAGGAAGCGTCCGAATAAACAATCCAAGATTCGTTAACATCGTTACACGATAGTAGTAGAGCCTCGTCAGAACTAACCTTCTCAGTAAGGTTCATTGTATTTTTCTCTTCATTATCAATCTTCTTAGATGAAGATGAGTTGCAATCTCGCCTAAAGTGACCCTTCTTTTCACAAGTCCAACACGCACCAGGCGGCTTAAACTTCCCTCTTGACTGTGATCGACCCCTTCCAAATTTCGGCCCCTTTTTGTAAGACCTCCCTCTTTCCTCGACGTTCAACATACTGTCGTTTGAACTCGAAGAGGGTTCAGATGTTTTACGCCTATTCTCTTCACTCATAATCAACGAGACTATAGTATTAAATTTGATGTCTTCCTTCCAAGATGAGTTGCTCACTACTGTAATGAATCCTTCCCAGCTTTCTGGCATCTGCCCTAGAAGAGCCCACGCTCTTACCTCCTCGGTAAAAGTGATTTTCACGAATTCCAGTTGAGCATGTATGGTATTGAACTCACTGATATGAGCTTGCACACTACCATTGTCCTTCATCTTCAAAGTAAATAAGCGCTGTAAAAGATGCACCTTGTTTGCCCCGGATGGTTCCGAGTACATAGCGGACAACGTCTCCATCAATCCCTTCGTCGTCATAACTTTGGAGATCATGTGTATAATTTGAGATGATAGCGCTAACCTAACGATTCTAAGCACTTTACGATCCAATCGTGTCCACTTAGCTTCATCGAAATCTACTGGTTTCATTTCAGCTCCACCCAGCGGTAGATCAAGATCCTTATGATAAAGGTAATCTTCTATCTACATCTTTCACACTCTAAAATTAGAACCATTGAACTACGTGATCTTCAACTTCTCCTGATCGGCCATCGTTCTTCACCACAACAAGCCCTAAATGTTCGCTCTGATACCAATTATTGAGAATCCGAGTTAGCTGCTCTCTTCCTCTCATCAAGAACAATTACGCAGAAACACCAATATAAGAGAATAAACAAGAATCAAGCAAGAACAATAAGACACACAAAAGTTCCAGATGATAGAAGTGGAAAATCCTTTCGGATAAAAAACCACTCCCGAGCAATTCACTATGTAAATCAAACAGGTTACAATAATCTCTCAAAGCTTTCTCAAAGCTTAATGATGGAGTTTCTCAAACCTTAAAGCTTCTCTAAGATTAAACTCTCACAAGATGATTAATTCAATAACCTAGCACCCCTTTATATAATAGAGGGCTCACACCAAGATTAGAAACTTCTAATTTACGTGGGTACAGATCTCGAGGCAAACTCTTACATCTCACAATCAAGCTTCTAAACCGGAGGGAACTTCTAAAAACGTTAAACGGCAATCTCGTTCGAACAAGTCACAAAATCGTTCGAACGACTTTGTCCTTCTGGGCCAAATTTTAGCAAGCTTGACTCTTCGTTCGAACGGACAACAATATCGTTCGAACGAATCTAACCAGTTTCCAGTCTTGATAAAACCTAGCTTCGAGTTCATACCTTAACAAAAGCGTTTAAGAAGTTTGGCAATCATCACACAGAGAATCCCCAAAGCCGGTATGAGAAATCCTTTTTTTTTCTATTCATTTGAAAATACGGTTTTTGTTTTAAAAACAAAGAAAAATGATTTTCCACTTAAAATTGAGTTTTGGGTAAAACTGTTTTTGACTTGGGTGCCCAACTATCACCCAGGTCATTCTGGCTATGTTTTTCTTGGTTCTTTTCTAAGACTAGGGCGCCCAACTAAGCTTAGGGGTGACGCCCAGGTCCTACTGGTTTTTATTTGAGGTTCTTTGTATGGTACTTGGGTTCTCTATTCATTTGAAAATAAGATTTTTGTTTTAAAAGCAAAGAAAAATGATTTTCCACTTGAGTTTTGGGTAAAACTGTTTTTGACCTGGGCGCCCAGCTATCACCCAGGTCTTTCTGGCTATGTTTTTCTTGGTTCTTATATAAGACTAGGGTGCCCAGCTAAGCTCCCAGGTGACGCCCAGGTCCTACTGGTTTTTTATTTCAGGTTCTTTGTATGGTACTTGGGTGCCCTGTTGATCACCCAGGCCGCAGCCAAGTCTCTTTCATATTGTTCTATTCTCCATTGATTTGACCTCGAGATTCACATCTTTTATGATTTTTCCAATTTGCTTTAAGTTGAACTTGTTTGAGAAAAAATCTTCACCTCTCACCACTCAATCTAGGGATTTTATCTCTTTGAAGAAAACCTTTTTTAAACCCTAGAATTTATGAATCTGATATTCTCTTGAATCATTAACTCCATTGTTTATCAAGAGAATCGAGGTTGTTGAGAGAGAAACCATAAAGCTTATCCTAAGCTTGGGTATTTGATTTGAGGAATTCCAAAAGGTATTTCAAAACCCTCAAATCGAAAAACAAATCTTAATCTTAAATTCTTCATTGCTCGGGGATTCGAGGGTGGTGAAGTTTTGAGACGCAAGCGGCGAAGCTTTGAGATGCAGGCTTATCTAGGTGATTCACAGAGATAGTAAAGACCGGAGAGGACGCGAAGACTTTGGCTAGGGCTTGGCGAGGCAAGCGGATACTTAGTGAGGTAACAAATGCGTTGTTGAACTCTTGTGTAACGGTTGATTAATTTATTAGTGAATTTATTAGGCCGGAGGTTTTCACCCATTCGTGGGTTTCTTTCAGGGTATATCTTGCGTGTCATTTAAGTTTCTGCTCCTAATATTTGTTATTGCTTGTGGTATAGTAGGTTTGTGAGAACGATATTTTAAGATTTGTCCTATTCACTCTCCTCTAGGTTAGTTATAGGTTAGTTAGCTAGATTGTTTAGAATTTCATTGGAACCCATTAAACATTAGAATAATGAGAAAGAGAGAATATAACAAAATGTAGATTTACAAATATGTGAAAATAAAGAAAGTGAAGCAATCTCTGTGGATATCCTTTTTATTTTAAGCTTTTGATACCCAGACATCACAAGGATAAATTGAGGCCTTTTGATGCAAAACCTCATACCACCTTCCGGGTGGGGACAATATTGGTCGTGACATTAAGTGTATGATATTATTATGTTACAAGTGAACATTAACCATAAATACATTATGTCCTTAGTATTTCCAAATGATTTGAGGTGTAATAAACTTACCTTTGGACACGTTGGGCCGTCTAGTGGATTCTTTTCCGCAATAGATGTCTGAGCAAAATTGGCAAACTTCTTAATCGCCTCAGAGAGGATATCAGAATCACTTATGGAAGGATCGGGTGACTGCCACATGAGCAAACGAATTATTATTTACTGTTACAGACCTCAAATCGGTCAACTGGCCTGGCTTTAATTTTGGGTAAACCGAATACAGATATGAAGTTGTGAAGTAATCCAAGACGGCATCTCCAAGAAACTCCAGTCTCTGAAAACAAAACTACAAAGTGTTAAGATTTTCACTACAGAGATTCTGTTTACAAAAAAAAAAACCCAAAAAGAGTGATGATATTCACTACAGGGTTAACGTATCAGTCAAACATTATTTCGATATATTAGAATAACAGTGTATTTAATAAATGGAAATAGTAGCACTATTATAACTTATATTATCTTCACTCTTTTTGGGTATCGACCATTCAAGAAAAGTTAATATTGATATTTTCAGTTGGCTTTGAAATTTGCACGATATTTGGATTTTTGGATCCATAGTATCATATATTCAAACAACCCAAGAATTGGTTTAAATCAACTATATGAAAGACCAAGTGTTTTCATTTACAACAATACTTGCCTCACCCTTCCTATTTGAGGTATCCTCTGAAACATCCATTTTGGAGTTTATTTCATTTAGTGTCTAGAGTAGATGTCAACACTATCTCGCGGTCATCCGGCGTTAGTGAGTGCACGTGGAGCTACTACAGTTGGACTGACACTGAACAGGTAAGTGGAGTTCTAACTCCTTGTTCTAGAATATCAAGCCCATCGTATTTTACAGATTATGGAAAAAGAATTAAGTATATCTTTTTAAGAAAACATATATTTATTCGAACAAGACTATTCGAACATTTTCCCTTAGCATTTCTTTTATTCGAATAGATTCCTTTTCTATTCTAATATTTCTGGGAACATGTCTATTCGAATAGATTTTATGTTGTTCGAATAAAATACCTCAGACTCTTATTTATTTGAATAGATTTATTTTTTATTCGAATAAAAAGGCTTAGCCTTTTATTTATTCAAATAGATTTATTTCTATTCGAGTAGAACAGATGACGTGTTTTCTGTTTTTCTACTTAAGACAATTTTTCCTCTTTCATAATTAAAAAAAAAAACCTTTTTTTAGGGCTTGAGTTTTTAAAGTGATGAGTGATTATTCTTGAGAGATTCAAGAGAGAATTAAAATACTTAAATCTTGAATCAATCATCATTGATCAAGAAACTCTAATCATAGATTGAAGAACTTGAGGGATTCAAGATTGGAAGCTTCGACGAGAGATTGGAGTGAGAAGTTGCGAGAACTTAAAATTGATTGCAAATAGCTTGATTGGAAGAAAGGTAACCATGGGATGCGCTTATCGAGTCTATAAGTAGTTAAACTCTTGTAATTCTTTTTCAATAGTAGATTGTTTTGCTGTCGAGTAATTCGATAGCGACCTGTGGGGTTTTCTCCTGAGAAAGGTTTTCCACAGGGTTAAATTTTTTTTCCTTTGTCTTTCAATTTCCATTTCCAACTACTTGCTTGACATTAGATAATTGAATCAACTTGATTTAAATTAGGTTAAGCATAAACCATTAATTCAAAAGAATTAGGACCTATCGATTTAGACCTAAAACAATCGAAATTAGTTAGTCTCAAACGTCTAGGAATTTCATCCTCGACACTATGGTTTCCTTCCACTTACCATGTATTTGGACCACCTAATGGTATCAATATGTTTCCCACCCCTGGGCAACCTTACACCCCAAAATAACTAAGTCTAGCATTACATAGAAAGTAATATTAAAGACTTGTAATGACCTATTAATCGAGTACGAAAAAGCTAACTACCAAGGATAATAAAAAAATCACCAGAATTATCTAGTCTCTTTATATGGAGGACCACAAACAGGTGACTGAAATATTGGTTTAAACATTGCAGTACCCCCAATTAATGTCTCAGGCACCCTTAAATAGGAGAGATGAGGCAAGTAGAACTCTTCGTTTTACGTTCAAAATGAAAAAATCAAGACGCATACCTGATAACATCCTCTTGTGTGTTTGTTGAAAGAGGGGTGTACAAATGCCTGTTGAAGCAAACCTCTATGGAGAAATTTGTAGCCTAATGAACTTTTCACGGCTGTGTTGTCCATGTAATCAGAGAGCGACATGAAACTCTTACTTGTAGTGTATATCCTAGAAACTTGTGAACCTTCAAAGTCCACATCATGATTCAGCTTATAAAGTACAAGTACTTGTTATTTGTTGTTGCAGTTACTAATTCAAGGAATTTTTCTAAGATAATCAACGTCTCCAGGAGTGCTCCTACTGTGGCGATTCAAAGTTAAGTTTTCTCTTGGAGAAATAAATTATTATGCAAGGATTTACGAAATTTTACGAGGTTAGAGGCATTAGTATTGTGTACACATACAAATAATAATCACATATGTTGACAAGCACTAAGGTGCGTTAGCTTGCCCTTACTTAGTTAACGCATATGCGCCCGATTTTGTTTAAAATTACAGAGGAGATGATACGATGTATTGTTGCATGTACCCGCACTTTGTATCAATTCATCAAAAATACATGAGAGATGGACGTTTTGTTACAAAACAGCCAAATGACATGGTTGTTTTCAACATGAATCGATGACAGAAAAATCTAATGGCTGGGACTTAATTTTATGAAGTTTAAATAATCCGAGCCTATAAAATAAACCTCGACGCAGGAGAATTAGGTAACCGACAGTCTGGATTAGATATGGGCTACATTCATATCGAAGTGTTAGATAACACTTCTGATATATATTGCTTGGTGTACGAGTGCCACTATTAAGATGTTCGATCTGTAAATCGAGACACTCTTGATTTCTAAAGGTCTTGTATTTCGAATTCCTTCTCAAGGTATTCGGCGGCTCTCGCGATCTCCCCCGGAGGTCTAATGATATTCAAATCATTTAGGACACTGTTATGATGATACTGAAGAACGCATGGATAGATAATGATATTTTCAAAGTCCTTGACCTTCAAATACTCAGTTAACACTTACTATATCATATGGGCCCATTGCTTCAAGTCAACAATAACTTTTCCAGTTTTATTACGTACACACCTCGTGTGTCAGACTTAGTTGCTTCCAGAAGCTTATGCCTTCCCAGGTAGCTATATTTATATATATATATATATATGTATCTAGTTTCCCATATAGATACATGGTATTTACATCTGACGCATGTCTAGCTTGTCCTCGACAACTTGACAGACTGATCAGTACTGAAACGTTATAGTATCCATAACCGGGTAATAAGTCATACTGTAATCGATGCCAGATCTCATAAAGATTTCCTGGGCAACTAGTCTTGTATTGACCTAATTATCTCTCCGAGTTAATCATGTTTCCATATCATTCCTATTTATGATCGACCGGCTCAATGGTATCACTTTGCATTATGCGCAAGATGAGCTATGCTAGGATTCAAGATGCCTACTTTTGTTAATGTATAACAACACACAGTTATTTACAATAAGTGGTTCTTAATCCTTATCCTTGATGATGAGCATAACAGGGAATATAAATACCTTGTCGATGGGTGGTTCTATCCTCGATAAACTGACTACACCATTAGTCATATTTGTCCCTTATTCTGTAGCACCCCGGCTCAGAATACTTTCTTCCAGCGGTGCTCTACACTAAGCGTGAGCCTCAGATTCGTTTGCGGTACTAATTCCCTTGGAACGTTCAGCTGCGGTACTAGATCTCCTGGAATGTTCTGCTGTGTAGGTGTATTACTTACATGTACATATACTTACGATACTTCAATAGTATCTATGAATGTGTCAGGCAATTCATTTACGACCTATTGGAGGTTTGTAATCCGTTGAACCTTATTGTCACCTAACTTATATATAAGGATCTAGATGAGATAACGATGGTGTTTTCCAATGCCTCTTGGAAACATCATCAGTATTGACTGTCATATTTTTTCCAATGTTGGGAATATTGTCTCATCAAAGTGGCAATTATCTGCCCTGCAGAATATACATCGCCAGTAGGTCCAAATATCCAGTGATAAATACGAATCATAACCCACATAATACCAGGTCGACGTTGAGGGTCCTATCTTTATACATTGTGGTACGATTGGCACCTGTACGAAACATCCAAATATTCGTCAATGGGGGACAACGGGCTCCGACCCAGCTACTAGTAACTTTTGGGAAAAAAATAATTTAATGATTTGCTAAGGGATAAACCCTAATCAGTGTTTTTAGGAGCAATAATGCATATTCTACACACTAGCTGGAAGCTGTGATAGTAATAACAGTGGCCTAGGGATTCTCCTAAATCGCTTGATTAGGTTCTCTCCCAATCCTGAGTTGGGTACGGTATGGGGTACTCATGATGCTCAATCATCGATCCCATTTAGCGGTAAACTAATTATCAAAAGCCTGTGAGTCCAACTCCTAAGCCCCCGCCAAGTCACATCGATCGACTTTGATTGGGTAATACAGGAACTGAGCCTGCGATTGAATGATCAAAGCGAGAAGTCGTGCTAACGTTGCATTCCTTGATTTTATGAGTAGGCAAACGTAAGACCATCTTCTAGATGCATCTTTTATGACCATAAATATTTAAGTGGGCCACTATGTGGATGGAAAGGTCCACATGTGTTTCCATGGATGCGTTTGGAGTAAAGGCTAGAGATCCCACTCTACCTTGGTCATACTAGAATAAAATAATAGACTTTCCTTGAAAGCTATCATTACGCGTACACTCTCTAGATCTTCTCTCCTTTTAAGGAAAGTTAAGGTGCAATCCCAATAATCCTCCTTGTTATTCGAGCCCTGAAGAGTATATTGAAAATCGTTCCAATAATATATTTTAACCTTTAAACATGAAGTGAATACACAAAACCTTGTCTGTCATTTTCTTCGAGAGTCATTACGTGATAAGCATTATCATGTATCTCCATAAACTCAGTAAAATTCGGTTGATTTACAAGTTTATAAAGTGGACTAGATACTCTGTATCGTACCATTAGAGAGTAATAACATGACGCACTCAGTGTATTCAATCATGTTGGCTGTGCCAATAATATTTGTGTTATTCCCGATGCACATGGTTAGATAAAAAATATATTCATATCTTAAAAG
Organism: Kingdonia uniflora; assembly: GCA_014058105.1. NCBI lineage: Eukaryota > Viridiplantae > Streptophyta > Magnoliopsida > Ranunculales > Circaeasteraceae > Kingdonia > Kingdonia uniflora. The sequence continues at coordinate 283,817 of JACGCM010001910.1, forward strand.
GATCGAGTGCGTGGTACTAATGTCTCTTAGACATATGTCACCACTCATCCGAATATTGATCATGCTCAATGAGCAGATAGATCCATAGGCAGGTTGTATGCAGTAGATTAACTATCATACATATAATTTAACTACTTCCCAAGCAATAAATTCAAATAATCAGAATTTTGAACAAATTGAGAAACTCATGTATGTCACGAGCACTTTATTGAAATATAAATAATATGTTCCCAACAAAATCAAAAATAATAACAACATAAAGTAAATCAAGTATGTACTAGAAAAGAAACTACTAGTGCTCTCTTAATTGTGACATCACATGTCTACAAAGGAATCGTTTAGGATTACTCCGTCTGTTGATCCATGCTGGCATTAGTGTCACCATAGAAGTCTAACCCTGTTAACTTGGTAGTAATAAAAGTTATGTCAGTGGTGATGTGGTTAGCCTAGACTTTGACTCTAGGCACCCATGGTGTCTTGTAGTTACGAAACCAGTGTCCAGCTGCCCCACATCCCAAGCAAGAAGATTTGAAATCTGGCTTCTTGATCTTCTTTGGTGTTTGTAGTGTTCCAACCTTTTTAAACATGATTAACTCGGATAGATAATTAGGTCACTGCAAGATTAGTTGCCCAGGAAATCTTTAAGAGATCTGACATCGATTACAGTATGCCCTATTACCCGCTTATAGATGCTATAATGTTTCAATACTAATCAGTCTGTCAAGTTGTCGAGAACAAGCTAGACATGCGCCTGATGTAAATATCACGTATATATATGGGAAAATAGATACATATATATACATGAAGCTACCTGGGAAGATATAAACTTCTGGAAGCAACTAAGCAGCCCACGAGGTGTGTACGTAATAAAACTAGAAAAGTTATTGTTGACTTGAAGCAATAGGCTCATAAGACATAGTAAGTTGACTGAGTATTTGAAGGTCGGGAACTTTGCAAATATTCTTATCTGTCCATGCATTCTTATTCAGAGCACATATATTAGCTTCACTCATCATAACAGTGTACTAAATTATTTGAATATCATTAGACCTCCGGGGGAGATCGCGAGAGCCACCAAATACCTTGGAAAAGAATTCAAAATACAAAATCTTGGGAAATTAAGAGTATCTCGATTTGCATATCAAACATCTTGATAGTGGCACTCATACACCAAGCAATATATATCAGAAAAGTTATCTAACACTTTGATATAGATGTAGCACATGGTGCTAAGTCATTTATTGCGCGTCTATCACTTGGGTATGGACAAGGACATCTTCTACCATCCTAATGGGGGGATAAACTCCTAAGGCTATGACGCTATAGCTAGAAGGTGCATTGCTATAGTTAGCTAGGTATACTAAACCCAATAACTCATTTGCGGTAAACTGTTTGGCATGCCATAGTTCTGTTCCTACCCAAAGGCACTGGATTAAGATCATGCATATTCTGAGGTATCTGATCGGTATGAAAGACTAGGGTTTATTCTACTCGAAATGGTAAATGTAGAAGTATAGTATAAACCGATACAAAATACTTTTCAGACTCACATAGAGGCTATTGTCAAATGGATTATGTATTTATGTACGGGGATACATAAAGATTCCTGGAGATCGATGAAGCAGACGGCGGTAGCTACACCTCGAACCATGAAGATTCTTGCACTTCATGAAGCTAACAGAGAATGATGGTTGCGCTCCAAGACACATCTCATCAACCAAAGTTGTGGCGTGTTCTATCCAAGATAAAACATCGACTATGTATGAAGATAATTCAGCTTGTATCATTTAAGTCAATGACAATTTATCAATGGCTTCAGAACGAAACATATTTCATAGAAGCCATTCCAACCTTATGAATTATAGAAGACGAATAAGATCAACATTGTTCAAGTCCATTCAGAAGATAACCTCGCTAATTTATTCACGAAGGCTCTTGCATATCCTACGTTCAAGAGATTGGTTCATGGAATCGACATGAAAAGTTTACAAGATTTATTATCACAGGGAGATACATCTCAGAGAAATCAACGTTAAGGAGAGTAGTCCCATCCTGGCGTGGATACATGCGTGTTATACTCTTTTTCCTGATAGCGCAGTTTTTATCCTAGGAGGTTTTACTGGTTGGAGGTTTTGATGAGGCAACGCATACGCGTCCATAAATTTAGGTTGGCAGCTCTCCACGGGGAGGAAAAGATGAGCAGAATGGTATGTTCATATGCTCGAACATGTATTGTGATAGATTTTGTATTATGATTCGAGCTAGTCAATAAGTTTGATTATGTTTGATTTTTACAGGCTGCTCGGCTGATGAAGGGAATATGCCTCAGGGTCGAGGAGGAGAGAGCTGAGCTGAAGAGGAAGAAGGTCAAGTTCCAAAGGAATGTAGCTCGATTGAAATCTGATTTGAGTAAGGAGGGGAATCGTCTAGAGGCCCTGAAAGCTTCCCAAGTAGTAGAGATCAATAAGGTTCAGGCGGAGGCGAGAGTGAACTTGGACGAGGTGGTAGCTGAGCATGACAGGCTTGGGCGCTACCTTATGTCCAAAGGATATTCTGAAGATGAGGTGAATGCCATTAGGGCCGACACTTATGTGGAGGAGGAGGATAATGAAGAGACCGAAGGTGTTGCTGTTGGCATTGTGGATGGGCTGGATGGTGTGTCTCCTCAGACAATTTTCTCTCACTCAGTTGTAACTCAGGCCTCACATTCAGAATTGTTGAGGGCGGTGATTGCTTATTTTGTAGAAGAAGTAAAAAGACTTGAGTTAGAGAAAGATACCTTGTTTGACTATATGTCAGAAAAGAGGTGTATCTGCAAAGTTGATAAAGATTGAGGAGATTGTACGAGTTCCATGGGGACTGATTTAGGCCCTTGACCTACTGAATTGATAGAGTAGGGCAGGATTGTTATGACTGCTCGTGCTCGAGAATTTATGGCTAGTCGACCTCTTATTGTAGGGGAAACTGTAGCTGACATCCCAATAGCAGAATAAAATCCATTATAGTAGTTGTATGTAAACCTAATAAGAAATAATATGTTTCATAGACATGCTGAGAGATGAAAGCTAGTTTTACCTTTGCTTTATCTTATGTCTATTTGAGCTCTTCGATTAAAAACTAGTATCACCTTCGTTTTAATCTCAGAGTTGAGTAGAGTCAGTCAAACCAGGCGTAATATGAATTTAACTGGTAGAATGTCGTAGACATATTGAAAAAGATAAAAACTATTTTTACCTTTGCTTTATCTTATGTCTGGTAGAGTTCCTCGATTAAAAACAAGTGCTACCTTGTTTTAATCTAAGAAGATTTAGTAGAGTCAACAAAACTAAGTGTTATCCTTGATTTAACTGGTATGATGTCACAGACATATTAAAAGAGATGAAAACAAGTTTTACCTTTACTTTATCTTATGTCTGGTAGAGTCCCTGGATTGAAAACAAGTGCTACCTTTATTTTAATCTCAGAGGATTTAGTAGAGTCAACCAAACCAAGTGTTATTCTTGATTTAACTGGTATGATGTCGCAGACATATTGAAAGAGATAAAAGATAGTTTTAGCTTTACTTTATCTTATGTCTGGCAGAGTCCCTTGATTGAAAACAAGTGTTACCTTTGTTTTAATCTCAGAAGATTTAGTAGAGTCAGCCAAACCAAGTGTTATCCTTGATTTAACTGGTATAATGTAAATTAAAAGCTAGTATCATTTATGCTTTAATTTGTGTATTGTCTACGAAGTTGAGATATGTATAGGAGAAAAACTTATAAGTTTCATTGAATTCCAAAAAAGAATGTACATTGAATGGAGATAGAAATTTCACTTCTGGAATAAAAAAGGGGGGAAACAGAAATAGAGTAGTGAGGAACTTAACGATAGTATCGTTTCAGTCGCCTAGTATTCCAAGGACTCAAAATGTGGACTCCCTCTTCTGTCATGAGGTAATATGATCTCAGGCCTGGGAGACCTGTGATAAGGAATGGACCCTCCCAATTGTCTACCAGTTTCCCAACATGAGGTTCTTTACAGTGTTGAGGTATTTATCTGAGGATGAGATCATTAATTTAGAAGGTACAGCTTCTGACTCGTTTGTTACACGAACTGGCCAGCATTTGGTGATATTGACCTAGGTTAGCGACGACGCATTCCCTGGATTCATCGATCCAATTGAGGTTGCAAGCTAATGCGAACTCATTTTCCTTGTCAGTTAGCTCATGATCTTTGACTGGATGATAGTATTCAGAGGGAATGACGGCCTTGGTGGAATAGGCAAGGAGGAAGGGAGTACAGCCTGTCGACTGACGTCGAGTGGTACGATATGCCCATAAGACATGAGGAAGTTCTCGAACCCAATTCCCTTTTTGAGTGTAGCCTTTTCTTGAGTCTATCCACGATGGTTTTGTTGATGATTTCAGCTTGGCCATTGCCTTGAGGGTAGTAGGGATTGGATGTTGAGTGAATGATGTTGTGTTGGTTAAGAAAAACTACGACCTTTTCTTCAACAAATTGGGGGCCGTTATCGATACGAATTAAGTATAAGCACCCAAACCGAGTGATGATGTGTTCCCAGATAAAAAAGATGATCTCTTCTTCTCTGATTCTACAAAGTAGAACATCTTCTACCCATTTTTTAAAATAATCGGCAGCTAAGAGTAGGTGGCGGCGGTTACCTGGAGAATTTGGAAATTTGCTAACAAGATCGAGTGCCCACCTTTTGAATGGCCAAAATATCTTGCTTACATGGAGTTCGATCGCAAGGGCGCGGATCATCTTTCCATGTCATTGACATGCGCCACATTTGCGTGAGTACTCTTCTGCTTGCTTGCGCATGCCAGGCCAGAATACTCCTTGTGTAATTACTCTATTTGCCAGTGACCGACCTGAGATATGGAAGCCACAAGTCCCTTCATGTAAGTCGCGGAGCATCTCATTCACTTTATGTTTGGAGAAGCACTTGAGGTGAGTCCCCGTGACTGAACGACGGTATAAGGTACTATTTTGATTGGTATAGTGCTTTAAGTTATCAATAAGCTGTCGGTACTCCTTCAGATCTACTGAAAATGGTCTTTTGCATTTGTTATTGATGCCGAGATAAACTAAGAAAGGCTTTCGCCAATCGTCGTCTCCCCCTTTATTGCCCCCAGTGTTGATCGTGCATACAAAAATATGATCAATACTGGGGGTTGAAATCACTTTGATCTAGAGATATCGAGCTTTTATACCTAAGACCCCGGCTAGATATGCCAAGGAATTGGCGTGTCTATTTTCAACTCGAGGAAGATAATCGAAAGTTGTTTGCGCGAACTTGCTCATCCAATCTGCAATGAGGGCTGCGTATTCGATCATTTTGCCATTTTTCTTGTATCTGTCAAAGTAATGGCAAGCGATGAGTAGTGAATTTGTGTAAACTGATAGTTCATGGACGCCGAGCTCGAGAGCGAGATTGAGTCCATGAATAAGAGCTTCGTACTCGGTGACATTGTTTGAGGCCTCAAAATCTAAGTAGATTGATTTCTCAATTCTTTTGTTGGAAGGGGTAATCAATATGATTCCAATTCCTGACCCTGCAGGTCCTGCTGATCTATCTGTAAGAAGTCTCCACCCATTCAGCTCGCTTGTCAAATACTTTGGGCTTCCTTTGAAAGGTGAAGATCGTGCTCCTTCCACTCGGGATCTTCCACTGGAAAATCCGCGAGGAAACCGACGACGACCTACCCCTTTTCGGAATGACGTTGTTCGAACTTGATATCTTATTCTTCCAAACTGACTGACCATTGTTGCATTCTCCTTAATTTTTCTTTCTTGGACAGAACCTTCCGAAGTGGGTAGTTTATCATGACTTTGACTGAATGAGCTTGGAAGTAGTGCTTTAGTTTCTGTGAAGTATAAACAAGAGTGAGAAGAAGTTTTTCAATTTTAGAGTACCTCGTTTCTGCTGGAGTGAGGGTTTTGCTGATGAAGTAGACTGGTTTCTCAATTTTTCCTTCAAGTCAAATTAGAATCGAGCTGAGTAAAGTATCTGTAACTGCTAGGTAGATAATCAGTTCCTCATTATCTATTGGGGTCCTCATGATAGGAGACTTCCCCAAATAATTTTTGAGATCCTTAAAAGGCTGCCTCGCATTCTGATGTCTATTGAACTTCTTTATTTGGTTAAAATTTTCCTCATTTGGTAAAACTACGGAGTAATAGGAATTGCCAATGACAGCGGTCTGATGATTTTGAAATGAAACGGTTGATAGCGGCAATCTTGCCGGCAATTTTTTAAACTTCTTTTATCATTTTCGAAGATGGCATATCGAGGAGAGCCTGAATCTGATTTGGATCGGCCTCAATCCCTTTCTTGCTGATGAGGTAGCCTAGAAATCGACCTGAATGTACTCCAAATTGACACTTATCAGGATTGTGACACATCCTATAAGATCGAAGAATGTTGAATATTGTGTTGAGACCTAAAATGTGGTTGATGGACTGTATGCTCTTACACAAGCGATCATCGATGTAGACTTCCACAACTTTCCCGAGATGTACTTTGAACATAGTAGTCATTAATCATTGATAAGTTGCACATGCGTTCTTAAGTTCGATGGGCATGACTTTGTAGCAGTAAAGTCCTCTTTTAGTGATGAAAGTGGCTTTTTCTTGATCTTCATCCAAGAGTGGAATCTGATTGTATCATGAAGTAGCGTTCATCATAGATAAGAGTTTATGATCTGCTATAGAATAAATGATCTGATGAATGTTAGGAAGAGGGAAACTATCTTTTGGACTATGTTTGTTGAGATTGCTAAAATCTATACAAACTCGGACTTTTTCCATTCTTCTTTGGGACAGCGACGATGTTGGATATCTAATCTGGATACTTGACTTCTCAAATGAATCCCACTTTAATCAATTTCTCGATCTCCATGTTAACTTCATCTCGAAGTCACGGTGATAGGCGCCGCTGTTTCTGTTTGACTGCCATGGCGTTGATGTTGATGACAAATTTGTAACATTCCTTAGTCGGATCAACCCCATGCATCCCTTCGAAAGACCATGCAAAAACGTCTCAATTCAGTAGTAAGAACTGAATGAGAACGTCATTTTCATGTTGAACCAACTTAGTACCGATGAAAGTACCCCTACTAGGTTCATCAATCTTGGTGTATTCGGTGGGCTACTCCGTGGAAGGCTAATCATTGGGGTGATCAGCTTGCTATGATTGTTATGCAGCATGCCTGTCAGGGGTATCTAGAATTACAGAGATGGTATTTTTACAAGCTCGAGAAAGCTTTTAACTACCCCTGATCTCATAGATACTATCGTTGTGTTTGAAGCGGAGTGCTTGATGATAGGTGGAAGCGATTGCTTCCATGTTATGAATCCAGCAACGGCCCATAATCCCGAGATAACGAGATTTGGCATTGATCACATTGAAGATGATGTCGATTGTAGCTGGTCCTGTGGTAATAGGTAATATGATCTTCCTTACTCGTTATTCTTTATAACCATTGAATCCACTGATATTGGTGTCGCTTTGAACGACTTGATCGGTTAAACCTATTTGGTCGATAGTGCTCTGAAAAAGAATCTCAATACCGCTGCCAGTATCGATCATCACCATGTGCATGACAAACTTCTTCATCTTAAGCATTATGACTAATGCATCATGATGTAGAAATTTAATATGGATAGTATCACAATCTTTGAATGATATCCCGAGCTGGCGAGTGCTCAACTCAGGCAGAAGTTTGGCATCTTTGTCTTGTGGTGTAAGATCGCAGCATTCAGATAGCCTCTTGCACTTGAATCTGTTAGAGTTAGTGATCTGATTGATCTCGATCATGTTGCTGTGGTGCATATGGTAGAGATACATTTCCTCAGCTTGATCTTCAACCTTGACTACTTCAAGCTGTTTCTTATTGCTGCCATCTTTGTAAGATTCCTGGTCGATAATATATTCGAACATCCATCCCTCCTTGAAAATGTATTCAAGCAACCTTTGTAAAGCATAGTAATTGTCAGTAAAATGATGGTTTACCTTGTGATGTAAGCAGTACGGTCGGATGTCGATTGGCTCTAATGGTTGGGATAGACGGTAGAGCTTATCCTTTGAGAGAATTGGAAATATTATGGAGATTCGAACATTTATTTTTGGGAGGACGGGTTGGACTTGTGATCCGCCTTTCTGAGGGTTGCTGGTGTTTCCCTTGGCGCGCTTTTGGTCACCCTGATCCTCCTTCAGTTTAGTATTTCAATTTGTAGATGGACCTTTTATGGCTAGGGTATATTTAGTAGATATATTTCTTTCAGAAATCATCCTTTCCAGGTCGATGTAACAATTAACCTTGGTGATCATATTCTCCAAGGTCGTAGGTTTGTTGAGGAAGAGATGCTTTTTGGCTTTGCAGTCGAGTTGGAGCGTATTGGTGAAAATAGTAGCAGCTATTTTATGATCAAGATTATCCACTTTACATGCAAACTCCAAGAACTTCTTTGCAAATGCCTCAAGCTACTCTCTGTGCGACTGTTTGAGACTGATAAGAGAATATACATTTTCTTCTTTGTCTATGCTGTGAGCATACGTCTTGATAAATTATTTTTGCAGCTGGTCGAATGTATATATAGAGTCTTCAGGTAGAGAGTGGAACCATTCGAGTGGTACCTCCAACATACTTGTGGTGAACAGACGGCAGAGAATGTGAGTGAGATTGGAGTACAACCCCAATAAATCACGGTATTGTTGAATGTGCTCCTTTGGATCGGTACTCTTGTATTTGTGAATTTTCAGAGTATGGAAACCTTTTGGAATATCCATATCGAATAGTTCTTTGGCAATTGGACGTCCTTATAACTTGGTAAGGTCATCGGTAGTGTCCAAAATTTGTGCTTCGATCAGCTCCTTAATACGCTGGTCAATATGCTCTTGTGTGACATAGTGACGGGTCGGTTGAGTGGCTTGTTGAGGAGGTTACGGATTACGAGTACCGGTACCTTCACTCAAATGATCTCGTGCTGGAACTCGAGTCTGAGGTCTCTATTCTTTCTCTTAGCGAAGGGAACATCGGTGACCTTGGTTGATCTCAGACTGAATCTCTCCCCCCAAATGAATGGAAGGTTGAGGTTCATTCTGAATATTTCTAGAAATAGCTTTGTCGGTGGCTCCTTGAGGTTCAAATCTTTCCCGCACAGAGACCCAAGAGGATTCTGGCACCTGATTGCTATCTTATGTTAGAGGAGCCTATTAAGTATTCTATAGAGCTTGCAATGTAGTGTGCATTGTTGTCATTTGATCTTCATATTGTTTGAGCATTGTCAAACGACCTTGTCATTCGGAGTCAAGGTCCATCTTACGGAGCTCTCAGTCGAGAGTTAATTGTCGTTCGAGCTCGTTGCGTTTCTCCGTTTCAGTGTCGAGATTCGCCCGTAGCTCTGTAAGTTGTTCCAACTCAACTGAAAGATCGAGCTGGATTTTGGTAGTTGGTCCTATGAATGTGACCATGATTGAAATTTGTAGTAGAGTGAATGAATGCCTTAAGATATCGTAGAAATGATTTTTTTCCCACAGACGGCGCCAAATATCATGGCCTAATTCCGTGAGCTCGAAGTGGCCTAATATTAACTCTTAAGCCAATGTACCGGTAATAAAATCTAATTGAAAGCAAGAAATGACACAGGTGTTTAGCGTGGAAAACCTATGAATAGGTTAAAAACCATGACCTCAGGTTGAGAATTTTTGTAATAGTGACGTTTATTATTTGAGGCCGATATCTTTTTACAAGTGATCTCTAGACTTAAAAATGCTTGATCTTGTGAATATGAAGTTTGAAGTTTTTGAGTCTAGAAAATATAGTTTTCCTGGTGATTTCTCCTGTAATTTTCTGGTTTTTGTCTATTCTAGAACTTTTTCTTTATATAGGCCTTTTCTGCAGTTCTTCATCGTACTGGAGCACGTTCTTCGAACAATGTGGTTTATGGCGGTTGACTGAGTAACTGCTGAGTTCAAGAGAGACAAGTGGCTTTGACTTGATCTGGCTTTTCGATTTGAGCTCGACCCACATTTTTTATCAGTTCATAGAGTATGTGGCAATGTTAACTAGAGAAGTTATGTGGAGAATGTGTGAGTCTAACATAGAAGTAGTTTGAACTAGAAATAACTCAATTTAGGTAAGATTGAGGGGTAGGCCCCTACAGTGATAATAAGGAAATACTAATGTAATATAATATTATACCTATATGAATAAATGATACAATGCTTACTGAAGAAATGAGGTTCAATTATTAATATTATTTTTTAAGCGTCGACGCGAGTTAGTATTATAAAGAATTTATTGAGTGTTATTAGGTATGGGGGATAACAAAAAGATGATGTACACAGGGTCACTTTTAATTAAGTAGGACCACACTCTCATACCCTTTTGTCCTCAACAAAAGCGTATCCCTTATTACCGAGCCAGGAATTGGTGAATCCATTTTAGTAAGCCATGAATTAGTGGGGGAAAGCACCGGCACGATCAAGGTGGTTAAGGAGTTTCAACCTATAGGTCTAAAGCTTGATTTATTTTCACTTTTAGAGATCTATGCCCACGGGGAGTATTTACAAAGAATATCAAGGCTGATATGTAATTGGGGAAGAATTTTAGAGGCTTGCAACCTTGGAACACTGATAAACAGTTACTGAATCTTTTGTTTAGGGAATCGAACCCAAGGACCCTGATAACATAACCCTGCTGTATACACAACTCTAAGTTTACCTATGCATGAATGATTTGAGAGACCACCACTCAATCAAAATGATCTATATGTCCTTGCTCTAAAGGCAATGAGACTATATCATATGATTGACGCTCTTATGCTCAACAACCTTTCTACCCTCGCTCACAAGTATAAGAGTTAGGATTCTGCCGATGATAACACTTTGTCTACTAATGATCTGTCTATCCTCACAATTTGATGATTATATCACAAGAAGTTTTAATCAACCAAGTCATGCTAAGCAACACATTATCAACTCAGAGAAATCGTTTTAGTAATTCTTAGTAGATTAGTTTTCTTACTTACCAAATATAATTCTTACGTCCATTAAATACACAAGTTATAATGGTTTAGTTACGACTATGGTCAGAAGACTTCAGTCCCAATCTTAGACATGAGATCTCTTTGTTAAGTCTTGCATACATGATGCTTAATGTAAAATGGATGCATAAAGGAATAGAACTAATATATACGGAATATATGTGGATGCTTAATGTAAAGTATTATATGGAGATGCTAAAAAGGATAGGAAATATGCAGAAAAGGGATATATACTAATTAATAAAAAATAAAAAATACGGGTCACTACAATATACCCTACTAAAAAGAAATTTCGCACCGAAATTCCACACATACCTCAACTTGAGAATAACTGTGGATAACAGCCTTTTACATCCGCCACTAACTCCCAGGTAGCCTCACTACGATCGTGGTGACCCCACTGCACTTTCATAAAAGGGATAACCTTACTGCGAAGAATCTTTTCCTCACAATCCAAAATATACACCAGATGTTCTATATACGAGGCATCGTCCTAAACCTCTATGGGTTCCCAGTCAATCATGTGAGTTGGATCCCGCTCATACTTCCTCAGCATAGAAACATGAAATACGCTGTGAACTCGGTCCAACTATGGCGGCAATGCTAAACGGTACTCTAACTTTCCAACTCTGGCGAGAATCTCAAACGGACCAGTAAATCTCAGAGCTAACTTCCCTTTCTTGCTGAAACGCATCACGCCCTTCATCGGAGAAACCTTCAACAAAACGTGATCACCGATCTCAAACTCTAGCGGTCTCTTGTGGATGTCGGCATAACTCTTCTACCGGCTCTGTACTGTATGCAACTGATCTCTGATAATAGTAACTGCCTTAGTGGTCTCCCAAACCAAGTCTGGCCCCAGTAAACTCTGCTCACCAACCTCTGCCCAACTCAGCGGTGATCTGTATGGTCTACCATATAAAGCCTCATAAGGTGCCATCCCGATGCTCGACTGAAAGCTGTTGTTGTACGTAAACTCCGCCTAAGGTAAGCACTCATCCCAGCTACCCTTGAAGTCCAAAGCATAAGCCCTAAGCATATCCTCATGAATCTTGTTCAGTCTCCGCCTGACCGTCGGTCTGGGGGTGAAATGTTGTGCTAAAATCTAATCTGGTATCAATAGCTCGCTGTAAACTCTTCCAAAAGTTACCGATAAATTTGGCATCTCGATCTAAGACTATAGACACTGAAACCCCGTGAAAATGTGTTATCTCTCTCACATATAATCTGCTCAGCTTGTCAACCGTCAAAGTCTTGCTAACCGGAATTAAATGTGCCGATTTGGTCAATCGATCTACAATCACCCAAATAGAATCGTGGTTCTTCTTCGTCCACGGTAAACCCAAAATGAAGTCCATCGTTACGTGCTCCTATTTTTCACTTTGGAATAGGTAAAGGTTTTAGCTGCCTCAAATTCAGCTCTTTTTGCGAGAAAAGGTATCGCAAACTCTTGTGATAAGAAAAGAGCTCGAACCTCTCTCCGTAAAGATAATGTCGCCAACTCTTCAGTGTATAAACCACTGCTGCCAACTCAAGGTCATGAGTAGGATAGTTCCTCTCGTACACCTTAAGTTGTCTCGAAGCATAAGCCACCACCTTTCCCTCCTACATCAGAATAAAACCAAGTCCGCTGAGCGATGCGTCGCTGCAAACCATATACTTCTGCCTACTGGAAGCATCAATAAGAATAGGTATTGTAGTCAATCTCTTCTTCAACTCTGCGAAAGCTGAATCATATTTGGCATCCCAAACGAATCTAACCTCCTTTTGAATCAAGGGAGTCAAAGGAGCTGCAATCCGTGAAAAACACTTGATGAATCTGCGGTAATAACTGGCTAATCTTAAAATACTGCGAATCTCAGTAACATCAGTCGGCTGTGCCCAATCTGTAACTGCCTCAAACCTCGAAGGATCAACCGTAATACCATCCTTGGACACCACGTGCCCTAGAAACTTTACTTCCTTTTTCCAAAAATTACACTTCTCGAACTTTGAATATAACTCGTTCTCCGCAAAGTTTGTAAAACGATCCCCAAATGTTTCTCGTGTTCGGCCTCAGTTTCCGAATAAATCAATGTCATCCACGAATACAATGACGAACCGGTCTAGAAAAAGTCAGAAAACCTGGTTTATCAAATCCATAAAAGCTGCGGGCGCATTAGTCAAACCAAACAACATAACCTAAAACTCATAATTCCCGTAACGAGTCTGAAATGTTGTCTTTGAAACATCCTCCTTCTTGATCCTCAACTGATGGTAACCTGATCTGAGATCAATCTTCGAAAAGAACTTCGCTCCCCGAAGCTGGTCAAACAAGCCCTCGATCCTAGGTAAAGGATATTTGTTCTTGATCGTGGCTTTGTTTAACTCGCGGTAATCAATACATAGACGCATCGACCCATCCTTCTTTGCAAACAAAACTGGCGCTCCCCATGGTGAAGTACTCGGCCGAATGAACTTCTGATCTATCAACTCATAAATTTGATCATATAATTCCTTCAACTCAACGGGTGCCATACGATACAGAGCCTTCGAAATTGGAGCCGTACCAGGTAAAAGATCTATGCCAAAATTAATCTCTCTCACCGGCGGTAACCCAGGAATCTGCTAGAATATGTCGAAATACTCGTAAACCACCGGAATCGAGCTAATGTCCACACCGGAAGACTCTAACTCTAAGAAAGCCAAAAATTTGTCCCCTGACTGAGCAGGTTTCGAACTAGCGAACACGAACCGCCTTTCCCCATGAATACTAAAAGTAGTTGTCTTCTCAAAGTAGTCTAAAGTAACCCGATGCGTCGACAACCAATCTATACCCAAGATGATGTCAAACTCCTGAATCGATAGTACTAATAGGTTTGCCGATAGAACGCGACCACAATCAACTATCGGGCAATCTCTGCAATTACGAGAGATGAACACCGAAGAATCGAGATGAGTACCCACAAAAATCTCATCAAGCAATAAATACGGCTCAAAACCAATAGTGAAGAGGAATGCATATGATATAAATGGATGCGATGCACTAGAATCGAAAAGAACACGAGCGGGCGAATAAGAAATATGGATCGTACCTTCCACCACAGGTGGTGCAGCACGAGCACCTCACCTCCCTATTGTGTACATCCTGCCCTATCCGTGGCCTTGACCCTAGCCCTGTTGCTGTCTCGGATACTGAGGTCTCTGTACACCTGGAGGGCCTAGAACTAGCTGTCTACTCTGTGGACCCTGGAACTGTAGCTGTGGAAACTGCTGAATTTGCTGCGGTCATGGCTGATAACCAACTGGACTATAAAATTGTCTCAATGTTAGTGAACCATTGGCTGGTTTAGGACAATGCTGCTTGACGTACCCCGTCTCCCCACAGTTCCAACACTGACGAGAAGCAAGCTGTGCTCTCTCAAAATACTGTTCATCCATAACTCTAGTTGTAGTACCCTCAAACCTCTGCCTCTTCAAACCTAAGCTATCGTACTGAGTCTGAACCACCTTACCCTTATCGGATCTTTGGTCCTATCTCTGCTGGCCCCTCAAGTCCTTGGACTTGCGATCCTCAACATCGTTCTGTTCTAAAGCCAAAGCTTTAGACAAAACCTCTCTATATGTACTAGCACCGAAAGAAATCAAGAACTTCCTAAAATACGGATGAAGACCCTTCAGGAACTTCATCTTCCTCTACTCTTCATCCTTAACAATGAACGGAACGTAACGAGAAAGCTCGTTATATCGCTGATCGTACCTCGATATGCGCATATCGCCCTATTCCAACATATAGAACTCAGAAATGCAGGCGTCTTTGTAACTCTACGGAAAGTACTGATCAAAGAAACGATCCTGGAAGGATGCCCAAAGAGTCTCCACTATGGTTCTCTTGGTCGTATCCCACCAATGATCTGCCTCGCCCTGAAGTAGATACGTCGCAAGTGTCACCCGCTGATCGTCAGGATACTTTATCGGGTCCAAAGTCTTTTCAATAGGCTTGAACCATGCCTCTGTCTCAGATGGAACTAACGTGCCAGAAAATGTAGGATATTTGTATCTCTAGAGTTGTTCTAAGTAACTGTGCTCTCTGGCCATTGGGCTCTTAACCTGCTGAAAATAAGTTGCAAAATCCTCCATGAACTGTTTCATCTCTGTTGAAACACCGAAAGCAGCTGGAACTAGTAAAATGTCTGTCTGCTCTGGAATCACTGGAGTAGGTAGGGCGCCCTAATGAATCTGAACCCCTAATACTATCCCCATACTAACCCTAGCCTCTAAAACTATCTGCTCATTCTGAATGATCAGAACAGATCACAAATACTCCTGACTAATCGCTGGCTCACCAGCTACTGTACCACTGCGTAAACCTCAGCGAATACCCCCACAGGTCCTTGTGCGACCTCTGTTTCAGCCACCTCTAGCCATCTGTACAAATAAAAGGAACTCCACTCAGGAAAGGAGGAAAGAAATAGTAACCAGAAAGGAATACGATAAAATGCATAAAATCCGAAAATAATTGATCCTAACTCTGTCTAAAGAATAACTCGTCATATGATTTGAAAGAATAGCGATAGGGATTAACCTAGGCTCTGATACCAAGTCTGTCACGCCCCAAAATCCAATAATCGGTAAGCTTGACCAATTACTAGATCCTAAGCTCTACAGTTCAAGGAATCTACAGATTCGCTCCACGAACAATCGAGCCATAGACAAATTTAGGTTTAGTCATTTACTTAAAGCAATAATCATCAGAGTAAAGAGAGAATAATAAAACGGAAGCAATTGATATATATACATATCAGATTGAAAACAGAATACAATATCATGAATAAAGTACGACGACATATGCCGAGATCACATACAAGAATGTCTAAACTAAAGAAGATCTGCAGCGACAAAATTGGCTCCAATCAGGCTGAAGCTCACAGCAATCCAAGCTACTCAACCTCTGAAAGGGGGGAAAAATACAAGAGTGAGCAAACCACAACTCACTAATGCCCAACAAAGTTAAATAACCTACTAATATAACAGTTGCAGAGAAGAGAGTGAGGTGAATGAGATAGAGAAAGTTTAGAGGTAAAAGAACACTAAACTAAGTAACTATGATCCAGATAATAGAGATAGGAGTTTAGAGAAAAGGAATAGTGACAAAGAATAATGATAAGTGATGATGATATGATATGACATGATGAACTGGGATAATCCCACAATTATCCCAAATGCTGAATACTTTAATGTTTTAAAACGTATTCGCAATCCTATGATAATATTGGTTGATCAACCGTTAGTATGTTTATCTTAAAGAGATATGTTAAGGGGATACAATGGATACGATTTTTGTCAAGCCCGACCAAGCTAGTGGATACTCACTTGATTATAGTGTTTCGGGCTTTTCAACCCATAGAGCTAACGTCCGAACTTTATTTTCATTCCAAGGAATTTCAACCTCACAGAGGATAAGTCTAGCACCAGATTCAGACTGTCTCATACCTTCCCACACTCCCGGATGGGTATTAGAGGTATGGTAGTGTTCACAGCCAGTTCCTCACCTGCTATTTTAAACCGATTTAGGACTCCTGCAATCCTATCAGAGGTTAACCGATGTAGAGCTGTATTATGTATCCGATCTCGTTAAGTTAAAAGAGTTTTACATGATTAAAAGATGTAACAGATCCCAAGGATCAAAACACAACAGCCGTAAACCCGGCATCACACATAGGACGACCACCTGCATAAGAGCATGACAAACAATCCTAAAAAAAAATGAATAGCGACTCAGTTGCACCATTTAAACCTTGATGAGACAATAACCTAACCGTCACCACATTTAACCAACATCAGTCTCTAGAAGACCGAAACAAACAACAGAAACACAGCTACGGGAATACCACACTAACAACTTCTAACTAAACCCAAAGTCCAATGCAAACTATAAACCAACTTACAGAATAATTAACTTATAGGCTAACAACTTATACAGAGAAAATATAATATCAGACCTTAACTAAATCACATGTACCTCTCAACACAGAGTACTACTCTAAACAATATTTCTTAACTAGTAGATGAATTTATAAATGAAGGAGACTTGCCTGATAATAATCCTGAGTCCTGATGAAACTAAAACCGGAACTCCAAAACCTAGAATCAGCGATTTGGCTAATGGAACACAGGATATGCTACAACAAATAATCGTAACAACAATTAATCAAACAGTACAGGAAACCAATCAATAACCCAAACCCTAGAAATTAACTCAACCTATAATCGAACGAAAGGAATGGAAAGGAATAAGAAATTACTCACTAAGGATAAAGGCGAAGATCACGGTAAAGAATTGGCGAGCGAGGGAATGGATTGGATTCGAATTTTGGGAAGAGGGGATTCTGATTTGGGGGAGAGAGAGTAAGAAATGAAGGAGAGGAATGAAATGAAAATTATATACTCAAACTGAAGACAACAACCACCAGACTCGTTCGAACGAAAAGGAGGTCGCTCGAACAAAGAAGATATGGAAAAAAAAAATTCCAGGGAGATACCTCAGTCGTTCGAACGAAAATAGGGTTGTGCGAATGGACGCAAAAGTCGTACGAATGGACACCGAAGTTGTTCGAACGACTAGGAGATCTTGGGCCAAGTTCCAAGAGATAAGTCGACTCTTTCAAACGAATATGAACCTCGTTCGAACGACTACTGGAAAATCCTAAATTCTCCAAGAATCCGTAGGAACACCCAAATACAGAACAACCCACACACAAACACAACAACAATAATAACAATTTCAATAACCCAACCACGGGCTCACCAAAGCCACAACACAAGCACCTCCTCCTAAAAACCACCGAAACACCGAAAATGCTAAAAATGATTCTAACTCCAAAATCCGCCCAAAAGAAATAAAATGGATGCATAAAAGAATAAAAGGAACATATGCAGATGCTTAATGTAAAGTAATATATGTAGATGCTAAAAAGGATAGGAAATATGCAGAAAAGGGATATATACTAATAAAAAATAAAATAAAATACGGGTCACTACAAAAGCGGTATCTGGTTATATCCTGATGCAGCGTCCATCATAGAGAGAAGCTCGTGATCTGCTATAGAATCCAGCAGATGGTTGATGATTGGAAGTGGAAAGCTATCTTTTAGAGAGTATCAGTTGAGATCCGTGAAATCAGCGCAGACTCTAATATTGCCATTCTTCTTTGTGACTAAGACAATGTTCAAGATCCAGTCCGGATAAATAGCTTTGCGAATAAAACTGACCTCAATCAATTTGTTGATCTCTTTATTTACTTTGTCTCGCAGTTTTTGTGCTAGAGTTCAT
Organism: Kingdonia uniflora; assembly: GCA_014058105.1. Classification (NCBI taxonomy): domain Eukaryota; kingdom Viridiplantae; phylum Streptophyta; class Magnoliopsida; order Ranunculales; family Circaeasteraceae; genus Kingdonia; species Kingdonia uniflora. The sequence continues at coordinate 302,180 of JACGCM010001910.1, forward strand.
TGCTTTTGTTTAACTTGTTCTGTTTTATTTTTCAATGCTAGCTTGTTGCATGCCATAGCTGGATCGATCCCTGGCATTTTGTGAAATGTCCATGAAAAGACGTCACTGTTATCAGTGAGGAATTGTATGATATTTTAGCGTTCCTTCATGCTCAAGAGAGTTCTAATGTGAGTTCCTCTTTGCGTGCCACTGATCTCAATGTACTCTGCTGGTTCGACGCTTGGTAACTGAGGTTCTGCTGGAATTAACTGCTATAATTGCTATGCAGGAGTTGTAGCTAGCTCAGCTTCAATGGAAATAGTATTATCACAAGCTCGATACAATTTCTGGCTTCCTTTGATTTTGTAGATCCCTCCTTTCTAGTCGAATCGTAATGCATGATGATATGTGAAGGGAATAGCTTTCATGTTATGCAACCATGGTCGTCCCATGATGCCCAGGTAACGGGATTTGGCATTGATGACGTATAAAACTATGTCAAGTGTGATTGGCCTGGCTGTGATGGGAAGTGAGATTTTCCCCACGCGCTCTTCCTTAGAGCCGTTGAATCCAGAGACATTGATGTCTCTCGGTTTGACCTTTTCTGCTAAGCCCATTTGGTCGATTGTGCTATGAAATAATAGTTCGATGCTACTGCCAGTATCCATCATCATCGTATGTAGAACTATGTTCTTCATCTTTAACATGATGAAGAGAGCATCGTGGTGTGGAAAGTTGACGTGACGAACGTCATAGTCTTTAAAAGAAATCCCAGCTCGTCGACTGCTGGATTCTGGCAACAAACGAGCTTCTTTGTCTACCATTGTCAGATCATGGCATTGTCCAACGCGCCTACGTTTGGATCTGTTAAAGTTGTTGACTGTCTGAGTCTCGATGAAGTAAACGTATTTTTCTTCATTTGTTTCATCAACTTGGATGATCATGGTGTCAGTCTTGTAGCTACCATCTTTGTAACTTTTGATGTCAACAATATACTCAAGCATTCGGCCACGTACAAATATACTCTGGAGAAGAAATTTTAGTGCGAAACACTACTCCGTATCATGATGTTGAATCTTGTGGTGAATACAGTACGGCATTCCTTGTATGGGTTGAATAGTATTGACATTTTTGAAGAATTTATCTTTTTCTAGCAACGGGTATAAGTTTGCAAGAGTAGTTGTTAACTGTGGTATGCATGGAATTGACTTCTTTCGTCCTTGGCGTGCTCGATCGCCATAGTACTTGAAGCGTTTCTTATCACCCCCATAGTCTTTACTGCTACTATGAGCACGCTCTTCGGGATGATCTTTTGTGGATAGAATGATGCGCTGAGGTTTTGGTTTCTCAGCTCTCAGTCGTTTGAGGTCGATAAAGTTGTTGACCTTCTCAATCATATCCTCTAACGTCAGTGGCTTGTTGAGGATTAGGTGCTCCTTGACTTGTCCATCCACGAGTTAAGCATTGGTGAAAGTGGAGATTGTGATTTTCTTATCGAGGTTGTCAATTTTTCGAGCCAACCCAAAAAACTTTCTGGTGAATGTCTTTAATTTTTCTCCTGGTTCCTGCTTGAGGCTGAACAAAGAGTAAAGACTCTCCTCCTTGTCTTTATTGTGCGAATAGTTCTTGACAAATAGTTTGCAGAGTTACTCGAAAGTGAAGATAGATCCTTCATTGAGTGTGTGAAACCATCGTAGAGGCTCACCTTTTAAACTGGTCGGGAAGGGACGGCAGAGGATGTGGTTGGACGTCGAATACAGTCCCAAAGAATCCTTATCCCCCAGGTAGATTCTGGAGTGAGATGTTGTCGAGACGTGACAACTCGTCTTGTTGCTTATCCCCCAGGTAGATTATGCTCTCCTGTTGCATCGCCCAAGCGGTCATAGACTGAAATTTGTAGTTTGTCTATATTTTGTTCCTCTTGTTGTTTCAGATCGATTATCGCTCCAACGGGTAATTATGGGTTGATGTGACCTTGCAGTAGAACTGGTTTTGGCAAAATTTGTGGAAGTGCTAGATTTTTGCTTCGATTTCCCAAGTGATCATGGACTGATACTCTCTAGGTTGTAGGCAGAGCGTTCTGCGGTCTACGATTTGCTGTTAATTGATCTTGAAGTGCTTTGATCGTGCTCTGCATGCTGGCGGGCTATTTTTCTAGTTCTATTCATTGTTCGGTTTCTGCTTGCATAGTAGTTTGCAGATCCGTCATTCCCTCAACAGCGTCAGGCAGGACGTTGGGTGTTTTTAGATTTGCCATCCTTCAAAAAATGAATATGAAAACTGGATCGGAGAACGCTGAGTGTATGCTTCGTTCCTACAGATGGTGCCAAATATAATAGCCTATTTTTGTATTGGACAAAGATACTGCCTTACACCTTTGAAATATAGAATGTTAGCAAAGAACTGAAAGTAACTAATACGAGATTTAATGTGGAAAACCCTTGAATGGATTAAAAACCACGACCTCTCCTGAGGATTTTAGAAAGAGAGAGATGTTTATTGATGACTGCTAGCTATTACAAAGAGAGTGAGATGTAGAAAAAGGTCTCTTAGAAGGTCTCAGAGAAGCCTCTCAATCTATGGCTCTCTGGTCCTATTTCTAGGTCTTATAACATGACCGTTATTACTTTAATGAGGAATGTTACAATATATAAGTTTGATAAGCCTTTTATGAGGTCTCTTGTAACGTCTTGCTATCTGGCAATTGTTGATCTTGTAACGGATCTCTTGATGACCTTAGTTGTAACTTTGAACTGTTGGTGAAGATACGATCTCTAACGATATTCGAACTATAGATGGATATCTGAGTATCTTCTGCAGTGCGATGTTACTTGCTGCTTCAATATCCCCGAACTGTAGATGAGGAAGTCTGTATTGTAATTTGCTTGCCATCAATCCTTGGTTGGCCATCAATGTGTTTATTCGAACTATGTGATCTCGAATATCGGACTCAGTACGAGGATTAGAAATAAGCCCTTACACGCACAATATTACTAGGAAAGAAAATGCTAAGTTGAAGTTACCTTCGGGGGCGACATTGATTTTGAAGAATGCGTGACTTGTACCCAAATTGGTACCTAACCTTATCTTAGGGTAGAGCCAAGATTGTATTTCAGGGGGTTCAATTAGGGTTCAGGGGCGGAGCCCCTGAAGAAAATTTTTAAGGGCATTTTACCCGGGGGGAAAGTAGCATATCTCACATAAATTTAAAAGGCTTATTAAAAAGTCAATACAAAAATTAAGCAAAATTATTGTTGGAGATAGGGCTTGAAACCTTGTTTATTCAATTTCAAGAACTAAATGAACCAGCTAGGCTATTGATCCTTTGAGATTAGATATTCAGGGGTTCAAATATATAAATCTATAGTAAAGTACCTTATTTTATGGGAAAACTACTCCTTTAAGAGGAGGTTTCCAGAAGTCAGGGGGTTCATATGACCCCTGGCTCCACTCCTGATCTTATCTCGGTTAGCCAATTGGCAGATGATAGTGGATATGTAAGCACCTTTGGTGATAATTCTTGGAAGATTACAAAAAGAGGCTATGGTAGTAGCTCGGGGTTAAGGCAACGAACCTTGTATATAATGCATGGTACAATTTTTACTATTTGCGCAACCACTCTGGGGATTGATACAAGTATATGGCACAAATGGTTCGGTCACATAAGTGAAAAAGGAATGAAGATAATTGTAACTAATGGTAAGCCAGAGAGTCTTGACGAGGTTGATCTTAAGTTTTGTGAAGAGTGTGTCTTTACAAGACGGAAGAAGGTTAGTTTCTCTAAAATCGAAACGTCAAGGAAGTCGAAAAAGCAGGATCTTGTTCATACAAATGTATGGGGGATAACCAAGGTGTCTTCTCTTGGTGGTTCTCATTATTATAAAACTTTCATCGATAATGCTACTTGTTAATTGTGGGTCTACTTTGTGAAGAATAAATCGGATGTGTTTGATTGGTTCAAGAAATGGAAGGTTCTAGTTGAAACTAAAAATAGCTTAAAATTGAAGTGTCATAGGTCGGATAACGGGGGTGAGTACTGTAATGACAAGTATGAAGACTTTTGTGCATCAAATGAGATTATGTATCAAAAGACTATTCTCGGAACACCACAACAAAATGGTGTTGTAGAACGCATGAACCAAACCTTAAACGAGAGAGCGAGGAGTGTGAAACCCAGCACAAGATTGCCAAAATATTTTTAGGCAGAAGCGGTAAGTACGATGGTATACTTAATAAACAAAGGGCCTTCAACGGCTTTGTACTTTGGATTGCCTAAAGAAGCATGGACTACTAAAGAGGTAAACCTTTTACACTTACATATTTTCAGTTGTACCAACATACTCAACAAGGTTTGGCGAAGAGATCAGCTAGTTGGTTCTCTATACCAACATACTCAACAATAACAATCTTTCGCTCAACAAGGTCTCAAATGAGATGAAATCTCATGTCGATGTGCGTGGTCCTCGAATGTTATTCTGAGTTCTTGGAAATATTAATGACATTTGTATTATCATAATAAAGTTACATTAATCTCTGAGACAGACCGTAATCATGTAATATTTGCTTTATCCAAACTAGTTAGGTAATACAACTTCCCACAACAATATATTCCACTTCTACAGTAGACTGTGAAATGCATTTCTATATTTTACTTTGCCATGTAACAAGATTATTTTCGATGTAATAGCATCCTCCAGAAGTGCTTTTTCTTTCATCAAATTTTCCAGCTCAGTCAGCATCTGAGTATCCAATAATCTCAGACGTAGTGTCCCGATTATACCACAATCCAAACTCAAAAGTCTTAGAAATATAGCGAATAACTCATTTAACAGCGTATAAATGAGACTCTTTAGGACTTGCCTGATATCTAACACATGCAAATACTGATTACAATATCTGGACGACTAGCTATAAGATAAAATAAGCTTCCTAAACGACTTCTTATCAATATCAATACCAGCAAAATCCTTACTCAATTTGGTGGTAGTGTTGATTGGTGTCCTGACGTGTTGCATGGAATCAAGACCAATTTTTTTTACAAGATCCTTAGAGCATCTCCAACATAAGAGTATGTTGTTAAGGTTTTCATACTTTTGCAAAACCCCCTTCCAACAGGAGTATGAGGTTCAGCATACTCACCCCCATACCCCTCCAAAGTATGTGAATCCAAAACTTGGAGAGTGGTATGTGCATACTACTTTTGTAAGTTCCCCACAACTATTTCTTCTCTTTCTTTATTTTTTCTCTCTAATAAAAGAATATTGTGGGTCCCAATTTTTAATAAAAATCTCATCTCTCTCATAAAATAACATTGTAGGTCCTAATTGTAATATAAGAAAGCTAAATTTGGAGATAAATCTATTGGAACAAAGTGGTATGCTATTCTAGATACTAGTATTCAAAACTGGAATAGCATACCGTCTCTGTTGGAGATAATCTTAGAATATTTAAATTGATATACAAAAATGCCATCCTCCCGTTACTTGATTTGGAAACCTAAGAATTAGGTTAATTCCCCAACCATGCTCAACTTGAACTCTCTTCCTATTAATTCTCTGAAGACCTTGGCACTTGAATAAGACATTAATCTAAACACAATATCATCGACAAATACCTGACCAATAAGTATTTTGTCTCCTTATCAGTGAGTAAACAATGTCTTATTAACTCCCCATTAAATAATTCCCTTTCCTAGTAAGAAGATTGAAAGCTTGTCATACCATGCTCGAGGTGCTTGTTTTAGTCCATAAAGAGTTTTCTTCAAATGATACACATACTCTGGATTATAGGGATCTTTAAACCCCTTTGGTTGAGCTACATGCATTTCTTCCTAAAGGAACCCATTCAAAAATGTACTTTTCACATCCATCTGATATAGCTTAAACTTCTTATGACATGCGATGGCCAAAAGCATATGAATAAATTCAAGTCTAGCTGTGGGAGCAAAAATTTCTTCTACATTAACCCTTTTTATTTGATTGTTTCCCTGAGATACCAATCTTGCTTTGTTTCATACAGCGTCACCATTTATATCAAACTTGTTCTTGTAAATCCACTTAGTGCCAATAATATTAGTATTTAACAGTCATGCCACTAAGTCCCACACATCTTGTTGTTTCAATTCATTAGCTCATCCTACATGGCGTTAATCTAGTATTCATTAGATAAGACATCTTTTACGTTGGCTGGTTCAATCATCGATACATAACACACACTCTCTACTGTCTCATATAGCGTAAAATAATGATAGCCCCCACACCTTATATACTTATGAAAAATGGGACATTCATAACCATTACGGTATTCAGGAGTACCACAAGTATGAGGAGGATTAGTACGGATAGTAGTATTAGGTGTTAAACCTGCTAAGATTTCATTAGGAGGTGTTTTCAAAGTCTCAGCGTGAGACGTACCTAAAGATTCAATGGGTAGCACGATATCTTGAGCCACAGTAGATGAGGTTGACAAAGTTTTTGCTTGAACATTACTATCTCCATCATCTGTTTGTCCAATAACTATCGAGTCATCTACTACCACATTAATTGACTCCATTACCATCTTGGTCTTCAAGTTGTAAACTCGATAAGCTCTACTGCTTGTTGCATATCCCAGTAAAATACCATCATCACTTAAGGCGTCAAATTTTCCAATATTTCTCGATCACATGTGATATAGCATTTCCTTTCAAACACACAAAAATATTTCAAGTTTGACCTCTTTCCAAACGAAAGCTCATAGGGCATGTTAAGTGTAAGAGGATGAAGACACATTGTGTTGATAATGTGACACGAGGTATAAATAGCTTCTTCCCAAAAGTGATTATGACCATTCTTTCCATGGAGTAATACTTGCCCCATATCTTGAAGAACTCAATTATTTTGTTCTGCTACTCCATTTTGCTGTGGTGTTATCAAAACTGAAAATTAATGTTTCATCCCATTAGCGCGATAGTACTTAATCACATCGTTGTCCTCGAACTCTCTTCAACGATCACTTCGAATTCTATCAATGGAATAATCTTTCTCATTATGTATATGAAGAGCTATATAGCATGAAATTCTTCAAACGTGTCAGACTTTTGTTTTAATAGAGTTATCCAGGTGAATCTTGAAAAATCCTCTGCCATAACCAAGATATATTTCTTTTCTCCCATGACCCGTTAAATCCATGTGAATTAACTCTAAAACTTGTGTAGTGTTAATGTTGTTGGATTTTTTATGTGGACTCTTGATTTGTTTTCCTATTTGACATAATCTACACAGCGCATCTGTTAACTTGCTTACTTTTAGAACCCCTCAAACTAGCTCCTTACTTACAATCTTGGCAAGAGTTCACATGTCCTAACCGCTGATGCCACAGTTTTTTTTTGCTAAGTAAGAGAAATTTATTGCAGAAAAACCCAAATCTTACAAGAGGCCAGCTATAACCCAATTACAAAGAGCAAACAAAGAAAAGCTAACAGAATCGAAAATATTCTTGCATGGGTACTTCAATTTTTTTAAGAAAAGCAGGTCTTCCCATACCAATCTCGCACAAGCCGTCCTCTAAATTAGCTCCCCGCTTTGAAAGATCATCAGCACTGAAGTTAGCCTCTATCCAGTTCTGCATCGCCGTCCTGATGCTACAGTTCTGCATCACTCATCTTAACAACTTTATACGCAATTGAGTTTTTTTTATACATCATAGCAGTTATCAGAAGTTCTATTGGTAGGCATGATGCATTTGTCAGTAGTATCGAAGACTCGGCATACCTTCTTGTTAAATATTACGGTGTTGTCCGCATCACATAAGTGACTCACACTCAAAAGATTTATAATTAGTCCCTTAACATAGAGTACATTATTAACCGTTGGGCATCCAAGTCCTTTAACACTCCTTTTTCCTACAATCTTTCCACTCATCCTTCCTCAAAAAGTAACATCACCTTCTTAAATATTTGTGATATTGCTCAAACGAGTAAAGCATCCCCGGTCATGTGATGAGAGCATCCACTATCTATATACCATTGGGTAGAGTTAAAAGCATTTAGAGCTATCACTGCAACATTGCACCTTAATCGTGGTAGAAGATCCTTTTTCTAAACCCAAATGGGTCTCACTTTCTTTCATACTTCTGTTGCTTGAGTCAAATTCTTAAAAACATTCAAAGAATTTTGGACAAAAGAGGAATTAACAAATGATTGGGCATATGATCGATAAGGTTTCCCTTTTCCCCTGTGAAATTCATTCATATCATGGAATTCGGGAACATATATGCAATAGGGAGCAAGATGACCCTTTCGACCACAAGCCTGACAATATAAAACACATGAAAGACAAAAGGTTTCTTAATCTGCCTATGCGAAGCATTAGTAACACTAGGTGTATGAAAATATGATACTAAAGTAGCTTTGACAAACTTAGTGATTTGAGGTGTAATAAATTTAGCATTTTGCTCATCAAATTCTAACCCTCTTTTGTCAGTAGCATTTTTGCTCATACTTAGTATTTTCTCAATATTCTTTGCTCTATGATAAAAAAAACTTCAAGTTTCTGCTGGGTAGAAGTCAAGTTTAAGTTTCTCAAGTTTAGTTTCAACAAATTTTATCTTCTCCACAGTAGTGTATTTTTCCTTTTTACAAGAATCAAGTTTGACAATAAGGGTGTGTTTCTCATTCTTAAGTTTCTCAAGCTGAGAATACAAATCTTCAAAATTGGTTTCTTCACAATTATCACTTTTATAATCACTATGATATTCTTTGTTAGTTTCAAGTGTAAAAACATAAGAGTAATCACAACTTGAGAGTGAATAATAGTAATATGAGCTCGTTTACCATTTCTAACTTCTTGAAATGAATTATCATGTTCATTATTGTCATCATCACTATCATCTCATGTAACAGTAATGATCATAGCCTTGTGGTTACTATTAGAATTCTTAGTGAGATAACTGTGAGCATAGTGACCATACTTGTGACACCTATAACATTCAATTTAATTTAGGTCTAATTCAGGATTAGTCTGTTAGCCATAAGACTTAATTCGGTCATGAGGACGTGGCTTATAATTCACATTTTGCCCTTGTTTATCAAATTCTCATTTTTTTTCAAAAGTTATTCAAATTGTTGGCTTATAAGAGTAATCTAAGAATCAGAGTCCAGATCCTCATCATTGTTAAAGACACATAAGTTGTTAACTTCTCTGGTTCCCTAAGAAGAGGAAGAGTTTAAGGAAGACTTAGCCACACTCTTATTCTTCTTAGGGTTTTTTATTTTCATCTCTATTTCAAATATTTACAATTTTCTATCAAGTATGTAAGGTTTCATAGTTTTAATATTTAAGCTTTCTCTATGGCATCACGTCTGGATCTAAAACACTTAGAAAGATATCTTAGAATTTTATGAACTATTTGAACATCAGTATACCCAGCTCCTAAAGATGTACTGTTATTGACAACGTCACTCAATCTGGCATAAAACTCACCGAATGATTAATCCTCACTCATTTGAATGTTTTCAAATTAAGAGGTAAGCATTTGCAGTTTACTCTCTTTAATCGTATCATCACCTTTGTGAGTGCGCATTAAGATGTCCCAAGCTTCTTTCGAAGTGATACACACAGAGATGTGCTTATGCTTACTTTGTCTTAATGCATTAAAAATAACATTAATACCTTCAAAATTATAACCAAACATTTCTTTTTCTTCCTTAGTTCATTGATTTCTAGGTTTAGGAACTTCCACAGCTATTGCTGGCTTACCCCGCATTTCAGTTGGAGGCACCCATCTATCTTTAATGGCAATCCAGACATTTTCTCCCATGGACTGTAAGAAAGTAATCATTCGAACCTTCCACTAGGGAAAGTTCATGCCATCAAAGAGTGGTGGATGATTTATATGACCTCCAATTTTTTTAAAATTCATTAAATCCAAGCAAGCACTTAAGGCAAGATCGCCGCTTAAGATGTAAATCCTACAAACGATTCTGCTCTTGTACCAATTAAAATTCCATGTGCTCATATTTAATGCATTTCAAGAAATTAGGTTAGAACTATTCCTTGTAATCGACGCTCCAAGGATAAATAAATTAAAGCAATAATTATAACAAGTAAAAAAAAGATACATCTAATTTTAAACCCTGTGGAAACTCCTTACTCAGGAGAAAAACTATAGGTCATTGTCGATGAACAAAAATTTACTAATCAAAAGAGTTGCAATCTGAAAAATACTTAAGACTCGATAAACCCATCTCGGGATTATCTCTCTTTTGATGCAAGCTTCATACCCTATCTCCTTTGTTTTCGCAAAGATACTTGATTTCGCAACAAGGACCACCTTTTTTGAAATACTCAAACAAATTATGAGGGAAGTAAAATTGACTATTTCAATCTCAAGATAAAGGTTTCAAGCTCTTTCTCTCTCTCTCTTTGATCTTGATTAATCACTCTGATAAAAAAATTAAAACCCTAAAAATCTTGGTAAAGAAAAAACAAAACAAGGTTTGTTTAAATAGTGAAAGCAGTTTTCCCGACATCCGTTCGAATGAGACCCAAAGTCATTCGAACGAGGCTCTCAAAATAGCCTAAAATCCAAGGCACTTAAAATTCTTTAAAACTTGTCTTTTCCTATAAGTCGTTCGAACAACCCTAAAACTCGTTCGAACGAGATAAGCAAAATAGCATTAAAAACAGAATAGTTAAAAAGTTTGATTATTCTAGTTTTGAAAAAGAATTTTTCTAAGTTAAAATAATCTTGGGCTTTACTTTATCAGAGTTCTACTTACCAACTTACCATTTTGGCCGTTGGTTGTAGATGACTTGTCAGTCGATCTTGATTCTGTCGTCGTCTTTGACTAAGATAACCACAAGACTCAATATGCACGAAATGAGACAAAACTAAAACCTTTTACAAGTTTGATAGAAGATTTGAATTCAGTAACTCTTCAAAAATGTTTTCATCCCTCAAAACTCGTACTTTTAAAGGTATTTATCAAGCACCACGATGACTTTCCAGGCAATCTCCAATCCCTATTAGGGTTCATGAAATCAGTTTTATTGGGAAGATCGCCATCATCTCAAGGGTAGGTAATTCACAATTTTATCTCTCAAAACCACCATTAGTTGTCTCTTATGATATTTATACTGTAATTTGATTATAGTTGTATTCAATTGTTTATTTTTAGTTTTATTTAGTTGGTCGATTGGGTTTTAGCAACAACGTCACCTATTCTCTCCATGTCGAAGTACTACCCAATTTTTTGGTTTATGGTCAATGATGGAAGTTAGAGTTTTAGAGTTTGATTTACAATGTACTCTAATTTTGCTTGCCAAATAAATTAAAAGTTGAGATGCATGAATTTACGCTTCTTCCAATTTACTTTTTTCCTTTCAAACAAAATCAAGAACTTGCATTGCGTATTAAGCAAAAAAGATTTTTGTTTGTTGTCTCTTTGAGTGTTGGTATGATGTTCATGCTTCTAGAACTGTTGATCCATTATACCCCATTTTTTTTAGTGAGAGATATACCCCCATCTTTCATATATGATTTTCTTACAACTTTTGTATAACAATTGATAGACTTTGAAGATGGAGCAAAATGTAAAATGCATTATAGAGATATAAACACGAGGACAGTAAATCCTAATTTGGTTCAATAAATACAATTGATTGTTTAATGTGTTTAACCGTCTACAATCTTATATTAAAATTTTCAGGTTAATAAGGTAGTAAATTTAGTAATCTCCATAGAACCATTTATCATGTTTTGATAGGCGAGAAAAAATATTGTGATTATCGTGCTTATGGTTTTGATTCTTATGAAACAACTAAATGTATTATTGAAGAAATTGTTTTTGGTCTATATTAAACATTTTTAATTTTGTATACCTGTTGCATATTGTTATTTCTAAATATTTCAGTTTATCCATTTATTTTATCGTTTCCCTTTATGATTTATTTATGCATATGAAATCTTGCATAAACTTTTACTTTTCGGAAGTTTATTATTTTCATGTTTTCTATAGGGGGCAGCAATGCTTTCTTCCGACCATAAAAAATCAATTGATCTTTGGGAGGCATAGGCCTAGGTGATTGACTATGGGAACTTGAGCCACAACTGGAGCTATCAGTTTACCATATTTTGAAAAAGCTTTGCCTTTGGTTTATACAACTTCATCTCCAAACTGTAGTTATTATTGCATTGGGTAGGAACTTTGATGCTTTAAATGTTAATTAAGCAATAAACAAGGGTGTGATGCAGGCAGGCACACTCCTTCCAACCTTTCTCTTATAGGATATGTGCTGCAATTTGCACGCATAATTTACCTTCATCAGGTATTTATTTTATCTCATGTATATATTATCGTGATGGTGTCTTTTATAAATTTATGCATATCATTCATACTACAAATTATTGTTTTGAAACCCACAAGATTGGTGTTATGAATCTTATAAAAGGAAATTTATGATCGATTTCGCTAAAAGTGTTGCTTCAAATCATCTTTTTTTATGTTGAGCCTTTTTATCTTTAGACAATAACTATTTTACACTGCAAATTTATGCGGACCAGATGATTTTACATTAACCTAGGTGGTTTTGTAGAATATAAATATCCAAAGGTCAACTATACTTACAATTTTGCAAAGTCTGTGGGTATTTGTTGCCGCTCACCTCAAAATCCTTTGTGAAAACCATGTCCAACTCCATTAAAGGTTCTACTTTCATACATTTTTGTTTCCATGTATGTTTACATCTCTTATCTATATTTAATCTTCTACCCCATTAAGTCTTTTCCCCAATGTTGGGTTAAAGATTGTGAAACATCCATTTTGGAGTTTATTTCATTTAGTGTCTAGAGTAGGTGTCAACACTATCTCGCGGTTATCCGACGTCAGTGAGTACACGTGGAGCGACTACAGCTGGACTGACACTGAACATGTAAGTAGTTTTTAACTCCTTGTTCTAGAATATCAAGCCCATCGTATTTTATAGATTATGGAAAAGGAATTAAGTATGTCCTTTTTAAGAAAATAGATATTTATTCAAGCAGAACTATTCAAATATTTTCCTTCCATATTTTTTTTATTCGAATAGATTCCTTTTCCATTCGAATATTTCTGGGAACATGTTTATTCGAATAGATTTTATGTTGTTCGAATAAAATACCTCAGGCTCTTATTTATTAGAATAGATTTATTCTTTATTCGAATAAAAAGGCTCAGCCTTTTATTTATTCAAATAGATTTATTTATATTCAAACAGAGGACGTGTTTTATGTTTTTCTACTTAAGATAACTTTTCCTCTTTCATAATGGAACTTTTTTGAAAACCTCTTTTTTTGGGCTTAAGATTTTAGAGTGAGGAGAGATTATTCTTGAGATATTCAAGAGAGAATTAAAATACTTAAATCTTGAATCAATCATCATTGATCAAGAAACTCTAATCATAGATTGAAGAACTTGAGGGATTCAAGATTGGAAGCTTCGACGAGAGATTGGAGTGAGAAGTTGCGAGAACTTGAAATTGATTGCAAAGAGCTTGATTGGAAGATAGGTAACCATGGGATGTGTTTATCGATTCTGTAAGTTGTTAAACCCTTGTAATTCTTTTTCAATAGTGGATTGTTTTGCTCTCGAGTGATTCGACAGCGACCTGTAGGTTTTTCTCCTGAGAAAGGTTTCCCATAGGGTTAAAAATATTTGCCCTTGTCTTTAAATTTCTAACGGCTTGCTTGACATTAGATAATTGAATCAACTTGATTTTGGTTAAGCATAGACCATTAATTTAAAGGAATTAGGACCTATCAATTTAGGCCTAAAACAATCGAAATTGGTTAGTCTCAGGCGACTAGGAATTTCAATTAGTATCAGAGCGGTCATGCTTCGAGGTTTAACAACCTAAGCATGGATCCCAGATAGCTCGTTTGAGAATAATGAATTCCAAAAGATTTGGTGGTCCCATAAATCGTCTGCCCTTTTTCGATGGCAAAGACTATCCTTATTGGAAGGTTCGAATGGTTGCATTCTTACAATCACTCATCGAATGGTCTTCCTACTACAGATACAGATAAGGAGTCTTAGGTCATCTGAGACTTTAGGTTTATCTTTTGCACTTTTAGAGTAATAGTTTTGTGTTTTATCTTTTCAGTGACTATTTTTGCTTCTGCTCTCTTTATTGCATGTATATTCTATGTGGGTGCTCTATCTGACTTTGTTATGTATTAACATAATTTTATATGCATGGATACTCTATCAAGCTTTTGCTATATGATAATTTTATTCCATATTATTTACTGTTCCATAATTGTTATATATTTTGGCATGTATATTATAATTTTACTTTCCTCTTTTTTTTTATTTGATTACCCTTTGTTCTTCTGTGTCAAAAAGGGGGAGAGATGGTTCTTCAGGGAAGTCAGGTAAGTAATTTTTGTTCTCAGAATTCCTTATTTATAATAATAACGGGTATGTGATATCGCTTGTTCAGAAGATATGCTTTTGTGAATGGATATTCAGTGAGTGAGTCAGTCCATCGAGTTTGTTATTTTCTCTTATTGCCTATAGTTCTAGTTTTGGCACAAAATGAACCAAAGGGGGAGATTGAAACATTCATTTTGGAGTTTGTTTTATTTAGTGTCTAAAGTAGGTATCAGCACTATCTCGTGGTTATTCGGCGTCAGTGAGTGCACGTGGAGCGACTACAGCTGGACTGACACTGAACAGGCAAGTGGGTTTCTAACTCCTTATTCTAGAATATCAAACCCATCGAATTTTACAGATTATGGAAAATGAATTAAGTATGTCTTTTTATGAAAATAAATATTTATTCGAACAGGACTATTCGAATATTTTCCCTCAGCATTTTTTTTATTCGAATAGATTCATTTTCTATTCGAATATTTATGGGAATATGTCTATTCAAATAGATTTTATGTTGTTCGAATAAAATACCTCAGGCTCTTATTTATTTGAATAGATTTCTTATTTATTCCAATAAAAAAAATTAGCCTTTTATTTATTTGAATAAATTTATTTCTATTCGAACAGAGGATGTGTTTTATATTTTTTTAATTAAGACAACTTTTCATCTTTCATAATAAAACTTTTTTGAAAACCTTTTTTTTTTCTTGAGTTTTTAGAGTGAGGAGAGATTATTCTTGAGAGATTAAAGAAAAAATTAAAATACTCAAATTTTGAATCAATCATCATTGATTAAGAAACCCTAATCATGGATTGAAGAACTTGAAGGATTCAAGATTTGAAGCTTCGACGAGATATTGAAGCGAGAAGTTGTGAGAACTTAAAATTGATTGCAAAGAGCTTGATTGGAAGAAATGTAACCATGAGATGTGCTTATCGAGTCTGTAAGTAGTTAAACTCTTGTAATTCTTTTCCAATTGTAGATTGTTTAGCTGTCGAGTGATTCGATAGTGACCTGTGGGTTTTTTTCATGAGAAAGGTTTCCCAGAGGGTTAAAAAAAATTACCCTTGTCTTTAAATTTCCAACTGTTTGCTTGACATTAGATAATTGAATCAACTTAATTTAGGTTAAGCGTATACAATTAATTTAAATAAATTAGGACCTATCGATTTAGATCTAAAACAATCAAAATTGGTTTGTCTTAAGCATTTAGGAGATGCTTTGATACAAAGATGATCCTGACAGGTAAGTCAGGTAAGTTATGTTCTTTGTTCTGGATCCCTTATTTTAAATGAATGGTTACGTGATGTATCTTGTTTAGTGTGCAGGGATTCAAGAGTATATGTTATATAAGACGAAAGTGAAGCTTTGAGCATGAATGCTCAGTAATTGAGTCAGTTCATCGAGTTGTATTTTTATTTCTTATAGTTCTTATAGTTCTAGTTTTGACACGAAATAAACCAAAGGGGGAGATTGAAATATCTATTTTGGAGTTTGTTTCATTTAGTGTCTAGAATAGGTATCAGCATTATCTCGCGGTTATTCGGCGTCAGTGAGTGTACGTGGAGTGACTACAGCTGGACTGACACTGAACAGGCAAGTGGGTTTCTAACTCCTTGTTCTAGAATATCAAGCCCATCGTATTTTACAGATTATGGAAAATGAATTAAGTATATCTTTTTAAGAAAATAGATATTTATTTGAATAGAACTATTCAAATATTTTTCCCTCAATATTTCTTTTATTCGAATAGATTCCTTTTCTATTCGAATATTTCTGGGAACATGTCTATTCGAATAGATTTTATGTTGTTTGAATAAAATACCTCAGACACTTATTTATTCGAATAGATTTATTCTTTATTCGAATAAAAAGGCTCAGTCTTTTATTTATTCGAATATATTTATTTATATTCGAATAGAACAGAGGACGTATTTTTTGTTTTTCTACTTAAGACAACTTTTCCTTTTTCATAATTAAACATTTTTAAAAACCTTTTTTTTTGCTTGAGTTTTTAGAGTGAGAAGAGATTATTCTTGAGAGATTCAAGAGAGAATTAAAACACTCAAATCTTGAATCAATCATCATTGATCAAGAAAACCTAATCATGGATTGAAAAACTTGAGGGATTCAAGATTGGAAGCTTCGACGAGAGATTAAAGCGAGAAGTTGCGAGAACTTAAAATTGATTACAAAGAGCTTGATTGGAAGAAAGGTAACCATGGGATGTGTATATCGAGTTTGTAAGTAATTGAACTCTTGTAATTCTTTTTTAATAGTGGATTTTTTAGCTGTCGAGTGATTTGTTACCGACATGTGGGTTTTTCTCCTGAGAATGGTTTTCCACAGGGTTTTAAAAATTCCCCTTGTCTTTAAATTTCCAACTACTTGTTTGACATCAGATAATTGAATTAACTTAATTTAGGTGAAGCGTAGACCATTAATTTACAGGAATTAAGACCTATCGATTTAGACCTAAAACAATCGAAATTGGTTAGTCTCAAGCGACTAGGAATTTCAAATTGTTGTTTCAAAAACATATTATATCTAGTTCCAGTAACTGCAAGCCATATGTTGTCTATAAAAGATTAGGGGAATTCAGTGTGACTCTTTCCTTACAGTAAACTTTACTTATGGAAAACAAAGCCCACTGTCGCATCGCCTTGGATATGGTTTTAAAACCAAATCAAAACTTCAGCCCATCTCTATGCCATATTTTTTAAAAATATTTGAGATTTTACGACTGTTTTTAAAATAAGTAACATGACAATATATTTATTTCTAGAGTCCATCAAATAACTGTATTATTTATTAACTTTTTTTTTTTTTTTTTTAATTTTAGGCAAATAACAAAGGGACGAAAACTAGCAGCAAAAAAAAAGTTGCATCACAGCATGGAAAAGCTTAACAGAATACGATAGGTACTCTATCTTTCTATCTCTATCTCTCTCAAGTTTTGTGATTTTCCTGTTATTTGGTATTTGAATTCTAAACATGTTATGATTTCTAATTTGACAAAATCATATGATTTCTTCAATGAAGCCCAAACCCTTACTGACCATCCAATGAATTATTTAAAGGGAAGTTTTTTTTTATAGAAATTGTGAAATTTAGGGGTTCCAGATTGATGGATACATTATCCTATTATTGGTTTGGCTCTCAAAGAAATGGCGATGGTAATTGTCTTATGATTCTTAGAGAGGAGGGAACTTTTTTCTTATAATTCAGGCTCTATGTGCAAGGGGCAGTTGTCGGCTACAAGAGGTATCAATCAATTTAATTCAACCAGTTTCAATTAATTTCCTCTTTTTAGTTTACAGGATTTACACCGATTTAGAGTCTATTTGCTGATTTCTGATAGAAATTGAACCACTAATTCAGATAATTATATCCAAATATATTCATAAGTTTCTTCTAAAACTACAGTTCTCATGTTGGTTGCAACAACCATCCATTCACATGAAGTGCATATCTTTTGATAGTAGCCGATCGAAATCAACAATTTTGATGAAATAATTGTCAAAATTGTTGTAGATCTTCCAAATATAATGCACGTCACTTTAAATGAATTTGTAAGTCGTTTCCTCTTGAATCCTCAAATTATATGTTGCTAATTTGTATTATATGATCTATGATCATCAATGTAGCAGTTCATAAATAGGGGTGGTATCTACCGAGGATTTATAATTCGTGTTTAGTCAAAAATGTAGATTTATGGAATTTAACTTACTAAATATCAGTTACTTATTTTAAGGGCTGCAACTTTTTTCCGAACTTCTAATTTTTTTCTGAAATCCGATCTGATTTTTCCGATTTTGGAATCCTATTTTACATTTTCGATTTTCAATTTCCGATTTAAAAAAAAAATATCGGATTGGAATCGAATAGTCTTTTGCTATTCTGATTTTTTGAAATTTCCAATCCGATATTTTTGTACAAAATCTGATCTGATTCTTTCGAATATCATCCGATTCGATTTAATCCGAACAATATCCGATCCAATTTAATTCAAGCAACATAAAGAATATTAATAAGAGCATAAAGAATATCAATAAGAGCACATATTTATTAACATTTCAACAATCTAAGATGACAGAGCATCAACTTAAAGAATATCAATAATATAATTTTATATTACAGGTTCAACTACTAAGCATTGCCAGATTGTATAAGCTTAGCTTTCAGTTTACTGTTTCTATCTTTCAAGTTTGGGATTTATAAAGTGATTTGTAGTTTTTTATTTTGCTTGTTTATCACAGTTGATCCAGTAGTAGCTTATGTTCATCTTGTTGTTACACAAATGACGGAGTTCATGTTGCTTCAGACATGTCAGAGAGCTCTTGAGGCTATGGTGGGGGTGAGATATGGTCAGGTGGTGTTCAGTTGGTTTCAAGGTTGTGTACTTTATAAACTCGTGAAATGATGTTTAATTTTGTAAACTTATTTGAACAATATTTATTTTTAAGTTGTTATTATTGGTTGTGTGCCAAAGTTTCTGGCATCATTTATCAAGCCAAATACATTTTTTTTGATTTTATCAGAATATCCAAATTTTTTGATTTTTCCCGAAATGTTCGAAATTTCAATTTTTTTGGATTTAGATCCATTTTCGTGTTTTAAAAAAATCGGATCGAATCGGAATGGATTTTACGTTTCCGAAAAAAATTGAAAAAATTTCGACCGCCCCTATTTTCAATCCGATCTGAAAATAGGCCTATTTATTTTATTTGCATAGATATGTTGTTTAACCGACAAACTCAAAATATAATTAGATTTTCAGTTCTATTGCGTAGATACAACACTTAAAACATATTTAGGACAATCTTTAGTAAAGGAGAATGAAGAGTAAATATAGGTAACCATTCATCTAGAAAGACAATGGAGGTTTAAAGGATATGTGATTGTGATTGAATTGCCTGATGTCATATGGGAGGAGGTGTAGTGGCTTATTTCGCATCTCGGACTCAAGCCCCATCTTCGACTATCATACGACCACTCAACCTCGTCAACATACATGTGGCACATGGCCAAAGTTTAACATTAGGAAACACATACAGAACGAGTTTCTTAACCAACACCACTCATCCATGATACTCCTCATGCTCTTGGTTGAGAGCCATCTTGTAATAGCTTATTTTGTATCTTGGACTCAAGCTTCATTCTCGATCTCATCAGCATACAGAAAGTACTACTAAAGACATGACCAACTTTCCTTAGTTCGAGACATCACTTTCGACCTCTACACCAACAGTTCGATCTGAACAAAGCGTACAGTCAGTAATAGAGCCGTTGTACAGCAACAAAGATTGGAACGTTGCATAATCTGGTCAAAGAATATCTCACACACACTTTGTAACGTCCATCATTAAAGGACTTTATGGTCGTTAAACGGTCATATTGGAGGACCCTATAAAGAGACTTGGGGAACTGCAGATGAAGGACGAAGCATTCGATACAAAAAAGTTCTTACTCCGTTATCTTACCTTATCAGAATACTCATTGTAATAGATTAGCAATCTCAATAAGATCACCATCACTTTCTCAAAATCCTCAAGATAGGTCGTGGTTTTTAACTTATTCAAAGGTTTCTCACGCTAAATCATCTTGTTGATTGTTATCTATTGTGCTTGAACATTCTGAGTATATATGGTGTAAAGGCTAAGTCCGAATCCTGGAATTAGGCTATTATATTTGGCACCATTTGTGGGAATAAAGTTTTCAAACCCATTGTCTCAGAAACCGCTGATAATATTCTCTTTCTTGTCCATCCCCGTAGAATACACAGCTTTGTTCGCAACCCCTGCTGCTCTTTCAGGGACAGCCCCTTACAGTACTGCGACTGAGGTCTTCTCTATTACGGTAACCACTAAATCTATCTCAGGGACAACCCCTTTATCCTCTACTTTTCTTGCATTCTCACTCAGATTTGGCACCTCTGCGTCTAGGGGAGCTTTATAAGCAAGTAGATGTTTTTGTAACTACAAGTAGAATTTAAACTAACTTCCCGAATTAATTTTCTTTTGTATTGGCAAGTATAGGGCCCACCAACCAACAACTCTGAAATAATAGGGAGATTAATAATTTCCCAAAAAATAGAGAACTTTAAAACGAAAATATTTCTGACATCTTTTCAATTATTTGTCTTTCTTCTAGGGCCCTTTTGTTAAAACACCATAAAACTTCATAAAACCCTAACTAAAACTTCATAGAAAAATTAATTAAAATTTTACCAAAAGTAAAAGCAATATATGGAATTACCCGATTTAAATTTGCCTACCAAAGAGGATGGAAGCTTTGTAAAATTTTCAAATTGTTCAACTATTGAGCGATATAGCCTTATTGGCTTAAATAATCTGGCAACTAATATTGATTTTGTCAATTTTAGGGAGAAATGATCTTATAGCAACCCAATCCATTAAGCTTTAAGAAAAAGAAAAAGAAAAATATTTTAAGAGAGAGAGAGAGTTCGCTTTTTTGTTTTGTAGGATATTGAGAGATTTGGATAATTAGTTGGTTGATGGGTCATATCCTTACAACTACCAAATTATAAACCATATTTAAATCTCCTTATAGTTACAAAAACATCTTCTTGCCTATGAAACTCCCCTGCATTATAGTTCCATCAAATCCACTTCACACCATCAATAACTTTACCCCTCAACAAAATGGCACTTTAGTTTCATGTCATCTTCGTCAGCTCAATTGAGAAATTTTCCAAAGTAACTGAGAGGTTCATATTTATGAGCAAAAGCATTCGAGCTCCAGCAGAGGGCTTCATCATCTCTCTCTCCGATCTTGATCTGGTAACACGGTGGTCCATTGTTGATTCTACTCCCTCTACTCTCTCCTTGATTCAGACTTGTTGTTGTTGAATTTGGATGTTGGGTGTAATCGCTATGGAGGGGATTGGAGATGTGATTTCGTTTGATACAGAGTTGCAGCTCTTGGATGTAATTGATAAGTTACTCCAACTGATCAATGGCCTCGATCTACAAACTTGGAGGTCTGGATTCTAGTATCCTCTCTCATTCAAGCTCTGACTAATTGCTCACTCGAGCTCCAACGAATACATTAGTCGACGTAGGTCGAAGAATGACAGGTCTCTCTCACACTCAATTCGTCACAGTCAATCGAAGGTTATAGGTGCAGCAATGAATCGAGCTCATGGATCCAGTTCGAGTGCTCAACAATTTCAACAAATCGAAGGCTTTGTTCCTATCGGTTTCGAGTTCGAGTTTTGATTCGAGTTCGAGCTTTGTTCGACCTCAACAATGGCAGGTCTTTGATCGATCTCCACTATAGCTGATCACTATGCTCCTGCGACTTTAATCCTTAAAGAAGAGATCGGCATTTTCGTATGATTTACGATTTAACGCAACAAGAAGACATTGCTCCTATTTTCCAGCAACAACAATAACCTAGATTGTTCATCAGTTTATAGATCAAATAGATAGTCTTCAATTACAGGGGCGTACTACTCGTCTTGATTTTCCTCTATTCGACAACCAGTGATCCGGAAGATTGGGTTTTTCGGGGTATCACCTTGTGCGCCTCGGACTTAAGGATTGTTATAGCTTTCATTTCCAACACAATTTTCGGGGTATCGACAATGATCCAAGGATTGTTGCGGCTTGCGTAAGCTTAAATTTAACCCTTATATTGCCGAAGAGCTGTTCTCGCAATGATTGTCGTTGAAGAGATGTGGCACCCGACATTGATATTTTAAGCAGCTTATGTAAGGGGTTTACATAACAAGGCTTCCCGCATCATTGAAACTGAGATAGTGTTCCCCATTCAATGGCAACTTGGTAACTATAATTTTATAAATGGAAGGAGTTGTGTACAGATATCAGAATTCTAGAAAAGCCAATGTTTTTTTTCTGGGTGCCCTACTCTGTACATCTCCAGTTGCATATAACGAGTTGTAGTGTACTTCACTCCAAAAGCTTAGCCAAACCTCTCTTGAAGGGCTTCTGTCTTTGGGAAATATTTTAATGAAGCAAGTATCTCTGAAAGATGTCAATAAACAGATTTTTGCTTCAAACCGATCTGCGGCAGCTTGTAGAGTAGCGTGATCTCCCCATTCACCTGATCTTTTCATCGTCTTCAGATTATGCAGCTTTAAGCAATGATGCCGCGGTTGATGGATTGGCAATATGGCTCATGCGGCAACTGAACTAAGCTCTTCAATCAAACAGTCCCTGAACAATTCTAAAAGAAACTATGGGTCGAGCGTAGACCGTAGACCAAGGAATGACAGATACTTCTTCTTCTAAATCGAACTCGACGACAGCCATGGAATGCGAACAGACTTCTGCCCCTGCTATCGACAACTGCGTTGACGCAGTTATTCGTCAAGTTGGGCATTGGATATGATCAACATGGGCAGGATATTACATCAAGATGGGTAGGATATTACTTATGTTTTCCATCTTAGTTTATCATCACAACATATATCATCACAACATATTAAAAATCTCCAAATGTTTAGAAATTTGCTCCATCAATCAAGTCATTGCGATCGTCAACGATCCGTTCTAATCGTTTGAACTTCCTCTCTTTGAACTAACGAACACTGTAATAGCCTATTTTCGTATTGGACGAAGATAGCGCCTTACACCCTTGAAATATAGAATTTTAGCTAAGCACTGAAAATAACTAACACGAGATTTAGCGTGGAAAACCCTTGAATGGGTTAAAAACCACGACCTCTCCTGAAGATTTAGAAAGAGAGAGATGTTTATTGATTGCTAGCTATTACAAATAGAGAGAGAGATGTAGAAAAGATTTCCTTGAAAGTCTCAGAGCAGCCTCCCTCAATCTCTAGCTCTCTGGTCTTATTTATAGGTCTTATAATATGACCGTTATTGCTTTAATGAAGAACGTTAGAATATCAGGTTTTGATGAGTCTTTTATGAGCTCTCTTGTAACGTCTTGCTATCTGATAATTGTTGATCTTGTAATGGATCTCTTGATGACCTTAGTTGTAACTTCGAACTGTTGGTAAATATACGATCTCTAATGATGTTCGAACTGTAGATGGATATCTGAGTATCTTCTGCAGTGCGATGTTACTAGCTGCTTCAATATCCCCGAACTGTAGATGAGGAAGTCTGTATTGCAATCTGTTTGCCCTCAATCCTTACTTGGTTATCAGTGTGTTTATTCGAACTATGTGAGCTCGAATATCGGACTTAGTACGAGGATTAGAAATAAATCCGTACAACTGCCCCCTCTCAACCAATAGCAGGAGAAACGTGTGTAGCGAGTGGTGCTGGTTGAGAAGTTAAGTTGTTTTGTGTTCAATTCTGCATTGATGGCTTCCATTTATCTAAAAGAATAATTGTTTTGACTGTTGGGTCTCCCAAAAGTTCTGCTTGAGATGTGTGCTTGTGATAAAGACTATATTGGAAGTGGTGGCATGCACATAAATGCTGGAACTATAAAATATGGTGACCAGTTGCTATCACTGTTCACCCTGGTTTAAACTGTCAGTCGTTCAGATTTGTATAAGTAGTAGGATGGTGACTACTCGCCGTCAGGCTTATGAGGAGAGAGTTCAGAACAAGATGATGATTCTTCAAACTCGTTATTTTGGGGACCAATGTCTTTCTCTGCCAACTCCAATCCCTGTTCCTCGAACTTTTTATGGGATGTTGTGGGAAGAAGTATAGGAGGCAGATGATGATTATCAGCAAATGTGACGATTCCACTATGTGGTCTTGTTGTTGCTCACCGTCAGGCCTGTCTGCGGATGCTTGCAGAGTATGCGGTGGCAGTAGAAGATGAAAAGGCTGGGGTGTCGTCTGTGAAGTATTGCCGATATCTTGCGAAGGATTAGGTATTGTAATGGTGGAGGTGGTCCTTCGTCTTCGGCGACTGCGGAGATAGTGGGGGTTATAGAGGAGTGATGGGATTAACTTTGTCTTCTACCGTACTCCAGTTCTTCTGTTGGGCCTTCCATTGCTTCTGTTTATGTGTTGCACTGTCATTTGTAAAATAGGCTGTCTTTCGTTTTGTAGAAGAAATAGCTGTCTGTAGATCTTGTAATCTTGATTTTCAAACTGAATGAAATATTCGTCATTGTAAATTTCTTGTCTTGAATAATAAATTCGAACTTGTTTATCTTGTCCTGAAAGTGTTTGAAACTGCTTGAATGAACTGTTGTAGGACACTGTGTAACAATTCTCAAACTAGTCAAAGATTAACTAAGTCGAAAATATGTAGATCAAATTTTTGCTAAGTTGGAAGAAATATCTGAACTGTGTAGATCGTGCTATATATTTGTTGCCTTTTTGAGATATATTGTTGTCATGTCTGTTGTGAACTTCTGCTAGACGTAGAGCTACGTGAGGCAGCAGTTTGAAAAAATTACGCTGGATAAGCTTGTTGAAGAGGATAAGAGAGATGCTCGTGGGGAAATCATTTCATGTGGTGAATATAACCCTCCGTCTGTAATTATATGTAAGGTCAGATGATTGACCATAATAAAATAATTTGTGTTTGTTGAGGTCGTCTTGTCATCACTTTTCTGTATCTGTGATAATGGTCGACTGAAATATAATTGAAGAAGGATTTGTTGCTGATTTTCTGCTTCTGTCAGATCAAAAATAAGGTAAGTGACAGTTGTAACCACTGTACTAGGGTTTTGAATTGGAAATCATGCTATAAGTAGCATAGCAGGATCGTGTAGTCGCAGGAGGTTGTTGCTGTATGGAAGTGATCGTGCTACATGATCTGTACAAATCTTTTTGGGCAATGAGTCCTTGAATTTAATAATGGCAGAGAAGAGAGACAGACGTGATAACAGGGCACGTTACTCTAGAAATCATTATGAGGGCAAACGAAAAGACGTGCCTGCAAGGAGAGATGATGCTGACGCGTGTCCCAAAGAGCTGCCGTTTCATAAACCGAGCGGTAATATAAAATCTTGTCTTTCTCCTTCCCACAAACCACATTCAGTTGCAGAGATAGAGAAAGAAGCATTTATAGAGAGAGAAAGTCTTCAAATTTTGATCGTAGTCTACCGTTATACTGTGATCTTGCTAGGAAAACCAACATTTTGCCGTCTGAAGTGAAGGTGGTGACCGAAAATGATGACTGCTACTCTTCTAGTACAGGTTAGTAATTATTTTTCCACCATTTTTGTTGTTGTGAATAGTGTGTTTGTTACTTGTCATTGTAGATGGTAGTTGCATGTTTGAACTTCTTGATAGATTAATAAAGTATTGGGTATTGCTGAGGTAGGAGGCCTGTTTGATTATAAAATGCTGAATAGATTTTTCCTGTATGTGGGAGATGCGTTCCAAAAATTCGAAATCCAATAGTAAAGTTGTGGTATCTTCCAGTAGCGAGGAATCATCGTCGTCTGGCAGGATTATGGATGATTCGGAAGTGGGGGGTACTATAGTTGTTGATATGCCGGCTGCTGTTCATTCTGGGGTAAATGAGGGATTGGAAGTGGGGGTTGAAACTGGGGAATTCTTTAAGTATCTCGCTGATGTAGACGTAGGGAAGACATTTTCCAAGTATAAGAAAGACATAGATGGAAAATGGGGGCATTATCTGATGAATGACGGGTTATGGTTTAGGACTCTGGTGAAACCAGGTGGTAAGATAGAGCATTATCAAGTGCCTTCCCTGGATCAATGGCAGATAAATATGGGTATAGGAGATGATGTAGAAATATTTTATTACAACGACACTGGTGCAGAGGTCATAGAGGAAGGGTTCATTTACTATCTAAACCAGGTCGTTTATGGGTTGAGAATTCCCTTAACCTTTTCCAGAGCTGCCCTGCCCAATTAAATGGCAATGTTTTCGAGATGATGAGGGTCTGTGAGGCCCTTAACAAGAAATAATGAGATGGAGATATTGCAAGAAAGTTCGTTGCAGACGATGTCTTGAAGTATTATAAGTTGAAATATGTGGAAGGTCGGAAGAGTGGATACTTGTATAGTGATTCAGCGAGGCCAAAATTCTTTGATTTTGAATCTGCTGGGAGACCCTGGTGCGACCATCTTGTGATGGTGAGGGGTAATTGTATGCAAGTGCCTGAGAAACCGACGCTCGAGCTGAAATATAAGAATTTTAGCAAGAGTAAGTGTCTTCATTCTGCTTGTACTTCATCTTTTAGCTTGCTGCAAGCTGCTAACATAGTTTGTTGTTGATTTGGCAGAGCCTAAACCAAAAGGTATTGCTTATACGTCTAGTCTGTTCAACGTCATATCTCAGGAAGGAACTGAGCTGAACCAAGTACTTGGAGAGTTAGGTATCCATAGAGATAAAAGGCTGAACTCTGTAGTTGCAAAAGTTCAACGAGCTCATCAAAATCGAGCTATGGCTACTTCTGATTCTGCTTTTGATGGGGTTTTAGATATTCATGCCTGTGTTGTGGGTACTTTGATCTAGAAGAAAAAGGGCGTTGCCCCCTTCTGAGCAAACAGCTCCTGTGCAGACGACACAGGTGGGAACTGAGGTGGCAAAAGTTGTTATAAATAAGGCGCCTCCTACGAAGAAGCAGAAGCAAGAGGTGAAGCTTAAACGAACTTCTCTGGAAGATCTCGATCTTGATGTAGCGGGGCAGAAGACGTGGGAGCTGGCGAAGCATGATCCAAAACGTCTGGATGTTGAGATTAAATCTAGCATGTCACAGGTATGTATGGTGTTGTTGTTTGACTACCTGTGTTTGAGAAACGATCTGATTGATAATTCTGCTATGTTGTACTTGTGGTGCAGCTTTCTGTTGCGTGGGAATCAGCCTTGGAGGTGTTGATGGCAGGTGCTGAGGACCGTGCTGAACTTGTTCGGCAACATGATGTAGAGAAAGTTGCACTGAGAGAATTGTAGGGACTTATTCCTCGAGCAATGGGACACTCGAACTTACTTACCACTCGATCTCTGGAGTACTCGATCTTATTCGGTACCAGGCCCACACGTGATATACACGTCAACAGTTACACATCAACCACAAACTCAAGCAGAACGTGGGTCGTCCACAACAGATGTAAACAGAACAAGTCAACATGCACTTGTCTCCCACGAGCTAGCAGTTATACACTCAACTGCCCATGACTCCCACTTTCAGCTTTAGATCGCTTTCAGCTTTAGCTCGTTTTCAGCTTTAGCCCGTTTTTAGCTTTAGCCCACTTTCAGCTTTAGCTCTCTTCCAGCTTTAGCTCCTTTTTAGTTTTAGCTCTTTTTCAGTTTTAGCTTGCTTTCAGCTTTAGCTCGCTTTCAGCTTTAACTCGTTTTTAGCTTTAGCTCTCTTTCAGCTTTAGCTCGCTTTTAGCTATAGCTCTCTTTCAGCTTTAGTTCGCTTAAAGCTTTAGTTCTCTTTCAGCTTTAGCTCGCTTTCAGTTATAGCTCTCTTTCAGCTTTAGCTCGCTTTCAACTTTAGCTTGGGCAACTTCAAATTTATTACTTTAGCTCAAGCAACTTCAGCTCTACTGTCCAATATGGTATCAAGGCATAGATAATACTAGCCGAACCCCTGAGGACTCAGAAATCTCTGGGACTGGGGCCATAAAGAGCCTCAGTCTGCAGGATCAGTATCCAATATGGTATCAAGGCATAAATAATACTAGCCGAACCCCTGAGGACTCAGAAATATTTAGGACTGGAGCTATAAAGAGGCTCAGTCTGCAGGATCAGCTATCCAATATGGTATCAAGGCATAGATAATACTAGCCGAACCCCTGAGGAAACGCAGATCCGAGGCGGAGGCCATAAAGAACCTCTTAGCCTGCGGTGACAGCCTAAAGTACGAGTAAGGAAACTTGGTTGATGCCGATAAGCCCTGCTCTCCAATATGGTATCAAGGCTTAGATAATACTAGCTGAACCCTTGAGAAAACACAGATCCGAGGCGGAGGCCATAAAGAATCTCTTAGCCTGCGGTGACCGCCTAAAGTACGAGCAAAGATAATACTAGCTCACTACCGCTAAGCCCCCCTAAGTCCAACGGTTGAAGCACAGATAATACTTACTTCTGCACCCGCGGGCTTATTCTAATTCGAAGGGTAAAATCAGAGAACACATTACTGTAGTTCAAACTTTCATTCAAGAATCAACAATGGAGCACCACAACAGTGATGAACGGTGATTGGTCTCCCTCCAATTTATACACAGGAACGCACTCAATACAGGTTGTTCCCAACGCAGCCATTATTCGCATCAGTTAACACATGTATCAATCACTCGTCAAAAACATTAAATGCAACACAGTCATCCGCAAGATGTTCCAGATTCTCAGGGATTTCTCAGCTAAAGTCACTCGTGACTTCAGTTGCGAGGGGAGAGACTTATTCCTCGAGCTATGGGACACTCGAACTTACTTATCACTCAATTTCTGGAGTACCCGATCTCATTCGGTACCAGGCTCACACGTGATATACACGTCAACAGTTACACATCGACCACGAACTCAAGCAGAATGTGGGTCATCCACAACAGATGTAAACAGAACAAGTCAACATTCACTTGTCTCCCACGAGCTAGCAGTTACACACTCAACTGCCCATGACTCTCACTTTCAGGAGAACGTATTCAAGTACGATGTTAAGCTGAAAGCAGGGTCCATAAATGGGCAGAGCTCCTAAGGAAATAAGAAGGTCGATAGACAATTCTATACACACAATTATCTGATCTCTAGCTATTTTTTCTTAGATTAACTCTTGTAATCAGATTCTTTCTCTCTCACAAGAAATAATACTACTTTATCAAAATCCTCCACTCGAGGTTGTGGTTTTTTACCTATTTACAAGTTTTCCACTCTAAATCCCTTGTGTCAAGTGTTATCCCTTATTTAATTCTTGTCATAGTAGTTCTTGGTGTAAGGATCGATTTCAAGCTATTTTGAGCTTTGCAAAATCTGGTCAAATATGGTCCCTACATTTGGCGCCGTCTGTGGGAATCGAATAGTTTTTCCACATTCTCCAAAGCCACGTTGATATTCAGTAATCAGATATTCTACCATGGTGTATTCCAGACAACAAGCATCAGGAGTTCAGTATGACAGCTCCCTAGAGCCTGATCCGTTAGCAGAATTATGACCGAACCTCAATTTCGAGACTGAGACTCAGAGTAATATCAACCCCCAGTATCGATCATACTTTGATATGTGTAATCAATACTGGGGCGATAAAGAAGAGGAAGATGATTGGAGGAAGTTTCAGATTCAATCTCAGCTTTAAATTCAAAACTCGATTTCAACTTTCGCTCGAACAACTAACATTTTCAGCTATAACTCTCTTTCAGCTTTAGCTCGCTTTCAGCTTTAGCTCTCTTTCAGCTTTAGCCCGTTTTCAGCTTTAGCTCGATTTTAGCTTTAGCCCGCTTTCAGCTTTAACTTTCTTTCAGCTTTAGCTCGTTTTCAGCTTTAGCTCTCTTTCATCTTTAGCTTATTTTCAGCTTTAGCTCGTTTTCAGCTTTAGCTCGCTTTCAGCTATAACTTTCTTTCAGCTTTAGCTCGCTTTCAGCTTTAGCTCTCTTTCATCTTTAGCTTAATTTTTGCTTTAGCTCATTTTCAGCTTTAGCTCGCTTTCAGCTATAACTCTCTTTCAGCTTTAGCTGGCTTTCAGCTTTAGCTCACTTTCAACTTCAGCTCGATTTCTTCAGCTCGAGCAACTAACATTTTCAGCTTTAACTCATTTTTAGCTTTAGCTCTCTTTCAACTTTAGCTCATTTTCAGCTTTAGCTCATTTTTAGCTTTAGCTCACATTCAGCTATAGCTCTCTTTCAGCTTTAGCTCGCTTTCAACTTAAGCTCACTTTCAACTTCAGCTCGAGCATCTTAGTTCAATTTTTTCAGCTCGAACACGTTCTCCTGAAAGTGGGAGTCATGGGCAGTTGAGTGTGTAACTGCTAGCTCGTGGGAGACAGGTGTATGTTGACTTGTTCTGTTTACATTTGTTGTGGACGACCCACATTCTGCTTGAGTTTGTGGTCGATGTGTAACTGTTGACGTGTATATCACGTGTGAGCCTGGTACCGAATAAGATCGAGTACTACAGAGATCGAGTGATAAGTAAGTTCAAATCTCCCATAGCTCGAGGAATAAGTCCATACAGGAACAGTTCGAGAAAGAGAAAACTGCATTGTCTGAGTGGTTGAAGGATCAGATGGAGAAGGAGAAAGTTTTGCAGAAGAAGCAGTTCGATGCAGAAACTGTTGTGTTGAAGAAAGAGGTCGAAGATGCTGCAATGAAGATTTTCGACATTGTACTGGCTGCTTGAAATAATCTAATTCAAGCATTTTACTCTTGGGGGTTGACTAAAGATGATGTCAATCTTTCTATTGCTGGGAAGTATGGTGAGATAATCTTCCCAGAGGAAGATGCATCTCCAGTGGCTGATCGACCTTCTGAGCAGACCCCGGCCTCTCCAGCGGATGATGCTACGATCAAAGAGGTAGTAGGAGCTAATTCTTGATTATATAGCTGTAACATTATTTTGAGACTTTCTGGTCGAATTTGTCCTTTGTATTGGTGATAGATCTATTTTGGTTGAGACTTGAAAATTTTTGTTTTTTGTTGATATATGTTGTTTTGATGGTGAATGTATAGGAAGATAAAAATTGAGAGAGATGAGGTTTTGCGGAAAGAGAGCGATAGGTTTGTCTTATTCCGAAAATCCCTTAAGGATAAGCAGTTCGTAGATGAGAGTGATAAGTTAAAGTGTCAAAGGTCGTTCTTGTCTTTGATGCTTTACTTTGAGGCCAAAGTTGATAGTGAGCGGGGCTTGAAGGAGGCCTATTTAAAATTGTTAACTGAGAGAGGTGTAGTGCCAGATCCAGCTCAGGTAAAATAGTTAGCGCAAGAAGCGCGTAATTGTCATAGTATAGACGAAAAGATGTTCAGCTCGGGCTGGTGTATCAACCATATGGGGTGGTGTAGATCCATTGCTTGATGAGCTTAACTTCTATAGGGACGAAGAATGATGAGGATCCTTTTCTTCAATGTAAAGAAGGAGGATAGAAGAGTCCAGACACGTTTAGAAAATGATCTGAAGCATGCTCATAACGAACTGGAGCGATGTAAAGAACATAATGCATGTCTGGAGAGGGAAAAGGTGGAGTGTAATAAGTTGTTACAGAGTTCGAAGAAGATAGTGAAGTTCTTAGAAGTGCGTTTACTAGATACGCAGAAACATCTTCAGATGTCCCAATCGCGTTTGAAGAAGTATCTTACTTCAAAGCGGGAAAAACGTAATGGTAAAATAGATCATGAACGTCAGATAGCTGAGGTGATCGAGTTTTGTGGGGGCGAGCTTGAGAGAGTAGAGAACGAATTAATACGTTATATCTCGAGCTGTGGTAAAGATGTTAAAGTGGAGAATGATAAAGTTAAAAATATGTGGTTTGCAAAAGGAAATGAGGGTGGAGGAGCTTCAACCTCGAGACCGCGAGCTGAAGAGTCTGAGGAGGAGGAGGTTGAAGATCTGTTACCTCACACACGACATAAGACTCGTCATCAAGAGGTCGTGATCTTCAATGAACCTTTGCAAGTAGATGTGAGTAGTAGTAGGGTTCCACCATAAGCCAACTTAGCATGTTCGATCGTCCTTGGCGTATTCGATCGTCCTAGGACTTGATGTGTTTCTTATCACTCCCATAGTCTTTACTGCTGTTGTGAGCACGCTCTTCGGGATGATCTTTGGTGGATAGAGTGATGCGCTAAGGTTTTGTTTTCTCAGCTGTCAGTCGTTCGAGGTTGATAAAGTTGTTGACCTTCTTAATCATATCCTCTAACGTCAGTGGCATATTGAGGATTAGGTGCTCCTTGACTCGTCCATCCACGAGTAGAGCATTGGTGAAAGCGGAGATTGTGATTTTCTTATCGAGGTTGTCAATTCTTCGAGCTAACCCAAAAAAATTCTTGGTGAATGTTTCCAATTTTTCACCTGGTTCCTGCATGAGGCTGAACAAAGAGTAAAGAATTTCCTCCTTGCCTTTATTGTGCGAATAGTTCTTGACAAAAAGTTTGCGAAGTTGCTCAAAAGTAAAGATAAATCCTTCCTTGAGTGTGTGAAACCATCGCAGAGGTTCGCCTTTTAAACTGGTCGGAAAGAGACGGCAGAGGATGTGGTTGGACGTCGAATGCAGTCCCAAAGAATCTTAAAATTCTTGGACGTGCTCCACAGGATCCCCTCCTTGTATTTCTGAATCTTTGGAGTATAAAAACTGGTGGGTACTTCCTCGTCCAACAACTCTTGTGTGAGTAGAATCTTTTGTAATTTAGTATAGCTGTTTCTTCTAATGAGTATTTGAGCATCTAACTGCTCCTTGATGCGTTTGTCCGCCTGCTCCGGAGTGAAATGTTGTCGAGATGTGACAGCTCATCGGGTTGGTTGTCCTCCTGGTAGATTATGCTCTCCTGTTGCTTTGCCCATGCGGTCATAGACTGAAATTCAAGGTTTTTCTCTATTTTGTTCCTCTTGTTGTTGCAGATCGATTATCACTCTAGCGGGTAATTGTGGATTGACGTGAACCTGAGGTAGAACTGGTTCCTGCAGAATTTGAGGAAGTGCTAGATTTTTGCCTTAATTTCTTAAGCGATCATGGACTGATACCCTCGAGGTTGAGGCAAATCATTCCGTGGTCTCGGATTTGCTGTTAATTGATCTTAAATTGTTCTGATTATGCTCTGCATGCTGGCGAGTTGTTTCTCTAGTTCTATTTGTCGCTCGGTTTCTGCTTGCATAGTAGTTTACAAATCCGTCACTCCCTCAGCAGCATCAGGCAGGACGTTGGGTGATTTTTCTAGATTTACCATCCTTCAAAAAATGTATATGAAAACTGGATCGGAGAACGCTGAGTGTATGCTTCGGTTCCCACAGACGACGCCAAATGTAATCGTCTATTTTCTTATTGGACGAAGATAGCGCCTTACACCCTTAAAATATATAATTTTAGCTAAGCACTAAAAATAACTAACACAAGATTTAACGTGGAAAACCCATGAATGGGTTAAAAACCACGACCTCTCCTGAGGATTTAGAATGAGAGAGATGTTTATAGATTGCTAGCTATTACAAAGAGAGAGAGAGATGTTGAAAAGGTCTCCTTGAAGGTCTCAGAGAAGCCTCCCTCAATTTCTAGCTCTCTGGTCCTATTTATAGGTCTTATAATATGACCGTTATTGCTTTAATGAGGAACGGTACAATATCAGGTTTTGATGAGTCTTTTATGAGGTCTCTTGTAACGTCTTGCTATCTGATAATTGTTGATCTTGTAACGTATCTCTTGATGACCTTAGCTGTAACTTCGAACTGTTGGTAAAGATACGATCTCTAACGATGTTTAAATTATAGATGGATATCTGAGTATCATATGCAATGCGATGTTACTGGCTGCTTCAATATCTCCGAACTGTAGATGAGGAAGTCTGTATTTTACAATCTGCTTGCCCTCAATCCTTGGTTGGTTATCAGTGTGTTTATTTGAACTATGTGAGTTCGAATATCGGACTTAGTACGAGGATTTGAAATAAGCACTT
The DNA here is from genome assembly GCA_014058105.1 of Kingdonia uniflora. Lineage (NCBI taxonomy): Eukaryota > Viridiplantae > Streptophyta > Magnoliopsida > Ranunculales > Circaeasteraceae > Kingdonia > Kingdonia uniflora. The sequence goes on from JACGCM010001910.1 coordinate 336,045, forward strand.
ACAAACACCTCTGCCACTCAATCGAATTTGGACCCAACCTATGGGCTTTCTGAAACGCATAGAATCGGCAGAGATACGATACTCCCAGATGCTCATATTGAAATTCGGTTTGCAACATGAAGAATTGAAACTATAAGAGAGGAAGAAACTACCTCATTGTCAAACATCTCCAAAGAGAATGTCGTGATGCTACAAATTTCAATAACTTGTAACTCTATCTTTGTTACGTAATAGGTCGTTGGAGGATATTCCAGATGGCCCGTAGATCTTTGAAGATACTTAAAATACTTGGTGTAAGTCATTCTCCATATGGACTAAGAAACAAACTCGACAGTCGTCTTAGCCCCACTGGTACTGCTCGTCAAAGCCATATATTGTTCATATATGGACTAAAGGCTGCCCTAGCCAAAGTTTAATGTCTATGTCGTAAATGGAGCCAAGACGTTATGGGGCACTCCACCGCCAGCATACAAACCATAAATCATGCTTGGGGACAAACTCGACCTCAGCTTCAAAGCCGTCTTAGCTCAGATTCAATGCTTATCTTTTCAACAACATCAACTAGTATATTACAGGTCGCTTATTGGTTCATCCCAATTCGACTAAATAGATTACATATTACAAGTCGCTTATTAGTTAATTTCAATTCGACCGCCCATTTAATACATTACAAGTCGCTTATTGGTTAATCCCAATTCGACCGCCATCTACTACATTACAGAGCGCTTATTGGTTAATCATAATTTGACCGCCCATCTAATACATTACAGGTCGCTTATTGGTTCATTCCAATTCGATCAAACAGATTACATATTACAGGTCACTTATTGGTTAATCCCAATTCGACTGCCCATCTAATACATTACAGGTCGCTTATTGGTTTATCCCAATTCGACCACCCATATAATATATTACATGTCGCTTATTGGTTCGCCCAATTCGACCATACAGGTTACACATTACATATCGGTTATTGGTTCATCCCAATTTGACCACCCATCTAATACATTACAGGTCGCTTATTGGTTCGCCCAACTTGACCAAACAGACTACATATTACAGGTCAAAATTGGTTCATCCCAATTCGTTCAATCCATCTAATACATTATAGGTCAATAATTGGTTCGTCCAATTCGATCAAACAGATTACATATTTCAGGTCCATAATTGGTTTATCCAATGCGACCAACACATCTACTATAGCACATTTGATGACGACAACAGATTCATTCAAATTAGCTAACAAATTACAAGTCAATTGACCTAAATCGTACTCAGGAGGACCACAAAGCCTCAAATTCTCGAAAGTAAGCATTGACGATATCGGGAATAAACTACATCAGACTAAAGACAGTAACGTCAGGGAGTGGATATAGAGTGAATTTCTCAGCCAACACCACTCGCCCATGCTGCTTCTCGTGTTATTAGCTGATAACCGTCTTGTAGTGGCTTATTCCGCATCTCGGACTCAAGCATCTTCGACCATCATACGGCCACTCGACCTCGTCAACATAGACATGGCACATGGCCAAAGTTTAACTTCAGGAAACACACACAGAATAAGTTTTTCAACCAACACCACTCGTCCATGATACTCCTCGTGTTCTTGGTTGAGAGCCATCTTGTAATAGCTTATTTCGTATCTCGGACTCATGTTTCATCCTCGATCCCATCAGCATACAGAAAGTACTACTAAAGACATGACCAACTTTTCTCAGTTCGAGACATCACTGTCGACCTCTACACCAACAGTTTGATCTGTGCAAAGCTCACAGTCAGCAGTAGAGCCGTTGTACAACAGTAAAGATTAGAACGTTACATAATCTGGTCAAAGAATATCTCACACACACTTTGTAATGTCCATCATTAAGGGACTTTATGGTCCTCAAACGGTTATATTAGAGGACCTATAAAGAGACTTGGAGAATTGTAGATGAAGGACAGAACATTCGATACAGAAAAGTTCTTACTCCGTTATCTTATCTTCTCAGAATACTCATTGTAATAGATTAGCAATCTGAATAAGATCACCATCACTTTCTCAAAATCCTCAAAAGAGGTCGTAGTTTTTAACCTATTCAAAAGTCTTCCACGCTAAACCATCTTGTTGTTTGTTATCTATTGTGCTTGAACGTTTTGAGTATATCTGGTGTAAAGGCTAAGTCCGAATCCCAAAATTAGGCTATTACAAAAGGTTTCGCTTGATCATGATTTACCAAAAAAACTCAAATAAAGTAAATATATCTATCGATATGTCACGGTTTATGTTCATAACAGATTGTTACTAATTTGTAATCTATGTTCTTAATCTTTTAGTGTTAAACTAAGAGTCGCACGTGCCTTCAAATGTTGTTTAAAGCACATACATCACTATTTGTTGTGCCTTGTAATTTTGGTTAAATCACAATGTTTAAAAGAGTTCATAGATGGAGGCAACACATTCTTATGTAGAATTCGTACGCTCCACCAAATAATACTAACACATCATATTATGGTAGAGAGCAGAAAGTAATATGTTGAAAGTCAATACAAGGATAAATTATTTTAAGGTAAATGAAGGGTTGGTGTTGGTGTTGGTGTTGTTGTTCTTAATTGTCAACATTTTTACCAAAAATATGCATGCATGCAAGCCCTGGTGACTGAGTGGTTACTCTAGGACATAACTTAAGGTTGCCTTTCATTATTTAGTAATTGCATACAGAGATAGTTGGACTAAGCACTAAATATATATATAACTGCTTTTGAAACTGACATTCACTCTGGAAAGAAAAATGAGATAATAGCTTTGGACTTTCCAATGATATCCCACGAAGCTCTATAAAAACGATCCCATAACCTCCTGGTAAACTATCCATGTTCATCGACAATGTATTCTACATTATTCTCGTCACAAATATTACAGAGAAAATTATTGTCTGCTCCTCCTCTCCGTAGCTTCTTCCCCCTTATCAAGCCTGACATTTCTTTATTAAGTCTTTTCCTCTCTACAAGCTACCCTCACATTTCGTACTAGTTAACGTAGATGTAATCTAAACAGCAGCCGTATGATACGCAAACAATTCCCTAATAGTAAATTTAGCTCTAAGGGAGTTTACTAACAATTCCTTTTGTCAGAGCCTTGATCACTCCTGACACCATTGCATGATTTCAATCTAATGAATCCATCAATTTTGGCATTATTCACATGATTATTTTCATAGAGAAGGCCTGTAAGCGAAAGATCAAGCCAAGTGTTGCAACAGCCTAGTCTTCAACAGATTGTTGTTCCATTCATATTGTGGAGGAAATGGGCAGAAATGAGATAACTAAAGGCTTAAGTAGATACAAGTTAGTGAGCGCGCATACTCGTTGTTTCAAAACTTTGTTGCCAACCAAGGACAATAAAGGTGAAGCTGGTGATCCAAGACATGCATTGACCCGTCCAAGCAGCCTCTCAATGTCAGGAAGGCATATCCAAATTAGGCCCAATCCATAGATTGGATTTGTTAAGTTCATCTCTTTAATGATAGTTTTAATACCTTGGTTGCATTGTAATTATTAGATAACCTCCTTGGGAAACGTTTTTTTAGATTTCCAAAACCCCTATCTCTTCCCAAAACTATTTCTTCCTCATTTGAAGTTGCATGTATCTCACATTCCCTAAAACTCCATTAGAGTTGAAGATCTTTATCAGGTACAATTTATTCAGTTTATGAGGTACAATTTCCCCAAAACTCATTTTCTTGTGTGCTCCCTTCGAAAATTTGGCTGCAATTTTTTTAATTGTGATAGGAGTTCTACGAGAAACATCCTGCATTGTAAACCTCGATGGTGATGGTGACTGGCTTCGAGGTGAGTACAAAGAGTTTCTGATTATCTTATAACCAGGACCTACCATTTCTTTGTTCAGAGTACCGTGGAAAAAAGAAAGAGAAATGGGGTTTATCAGAGTCAAGGCAGATCAATCTTGGAATGCAACATATCTTGCCAGCCCGAGTCTAGTAATAGAAAAGTTTTTCATAATATCCAAGCAGTTTTCTGTGGATTGTGATTCATCTTAATATAAACAATATTTGGGTCTGATATGGCATTATGGTTTCATGAAGAAAAAGAAAAACTACAAAACTCCGCTGTGCTGCTGACGTTATTGTCAATTAGGAGTGGTCACCAACTTCAGTACTGTTTAAAATTAATCTGTACTCGTGATTATAGTCAGCTCGCATATAATAAAAATAACTAAACATGTTCTTGATTAAATAACATAGTAGCTAATAGAATTTTGTATTCATTTTCGTAACCTCTTTACCATTCTATAGTTCTATTACAAGCAAATCTCGTAGAAAATATGGAACACTATATATAACTTGGACAACATAACTGTATATCAGTTTAAATGTACCAATCAAGAATGAGGACCAAAAATGTTAGGACAAATAGAAAAAAGCAAAGTAAACGTCCTGCTACTCTATTGTTCTTAACTGCCTTATCCAGCTCTTTGTTGCCCCTGCCTACGTTATTTGTAGCTTCAACTGCCTAAAATAATAGAATATAGCTTAGTTACACCAAGAAAAAAAAAAACACTCCAAAGCGATCAAGAGCTGTAAGCAGAAGATATGGCCTCTATACATTCTAATCAGTTTGTGACAAGTATGGAAGCTCAAATGTCTCCTACTACTTAAAATATTCTAAAGAGATTAACTATCTAGTACCAACTTAGATAATAAATTTGAATGTTAAGAAAAGAAAAATGAGTTCTAACCTGATCATACAACATCTCAATCTGTTGAGCCTGTTGTAGAAGATGTGGCGACATGATATTGTTGAGTACAGATATTTCTTAAATAGCATTTAGAAGACTAGTCAACTCTTCCTGCACAAATTATAGTCACAAGAATACTTTATAAGTTACAAGGAACCACATTGACAAAAACTATGATCTCGAAGATACAACTAATGAGAGAAGTTTACTGAAGATAAGAAATCCTAATTACCTGAAGAGCTTTTGTTTCCTCATCCAAGAGTTGTTGTTGCACCCGAAGAGGTTCTACGGGAAGCGCATCTAGCTCCCCAAGATCAGAACAATTAGATTTAGTGATATCCAATGAGTTTGAATTCTCTGCAGGGTACATCCTTCTTCTTGGCATCGCTCTATTAATAGCCTCATTAAAGCGTACCTCTCTTAACTTTTCAAACCTGGCGGTTACTGAATGGAGTCTCTCGCTTAGAATTAATATATATAATTTGGTAAAACAACATACGAACAGGAGAAAATCCTTTAGTGTTGAGAAGATATTAATGAAGATATAAAGCGGTAAATGTGTAGCCGAAAAAAAGCATAACAAAATATAATCAAAAATAGAAAGTAAATACAGCGGAACAGCTTAAAAAGAATACACACACCAAAAGAAAAAAACTGAATATTCTACTTTCTACTGAGAACAATCTTACTGCGTCATGACCTAAACCCGGCAACACAACTATGCAAAAACTATTCAGGGAAGGTCTTCCCAAACTTTAGAGTAACGAAACCCCAATAACGAAGACATACCTTCGATGGCAATGAAATGTCTTTTTTCCCCTGTAAATCAAGAGGTCATAGAGGGCTTAAACATACAGTAATCAAGAACGAGGGAAAAAATAAGAACTCTTCCCTCTTACCAAATACGGTGTTATTCCTCTTTAACACCACAAATAATGCAGTCTACTGAAAATAAGCATGCAGATCATCTCCAACAACCCTAATGAGAAATACTAGTACTTCTACAATAGTAGGTTTGGAAGGTTAGTTGACTCAGTAAAGTGCTTATAGTGAAAACTTGGACAACGCTGCAAAATAGAATTCCTAACACTAGGAATACTGACGATCAGGACTTATTGAAGAAAGTTGTCCATACGAGAAACGTAATATTAGCAGGCGTCTCTCATTGCCGCAGAAACTTAAAAAAGGGAAGGTATGTCAATATGTAAAAAAAGAAAAGTATTAATTCAAGCGATTAAAAGCCAGTAAAACTTGATGATTTTTAATTTCATCGAAGCAATCATTGCTCAAAATGATCATTGTACCCAACTTAAAAACAAAACTAAAATAAAGTATTGTTTTGGACAAAACCTAAAGAACTAAATTACAGGCTCAGAGCACCAAAAACTAATTTCATCAACATGCTAAAAACTCACCAACATCAGAAGTACAGTTTTAGAACTAATTTCATCAACATGTTCTAAGTGATATGTTGCCCCAAATTTTGTTGTTGTTGTTGGAATTAGTTAGTTTGTTATGGATATTTGTAAAGAAGCTTTGAGTTCACATCTCCCCACATTTATGTTTACTCTCAGACTTTCAAGGAGATTAGACCAATTAATTTTGTAAAGGGACATTCAAAGAAGATATGAGATTTATTTTCTTCACCTGCATCATGCAATGAGCAATAGAAGGCATTTAGGATTTCATGGTGCTTTTAGTAGCCAATCATGTTATAAATGCCTGTCTAGGGATAAAGATATTTTTTCCAAACAGTTTTATACTAGCCCACTTCATCTTTGTACCTCATCTTATCTCAAGCTGAGGTTGTGGTGAATTTCCAAATAAGCATATCATCATGTGTTGAGGGAGTGTCAGCATTCACAGCATTCATTTCTTATCTGAGATAGTTTTCTAATCTCATATTTGCTAGTAGGCCTTCTCCACATGTCTTCAGCATTGGTAAGTTTATCTTCATTTTTAATACCTGAGAGTATCACACTGGACTGGTGGAATCATTGTACGAGGTTCCCATTTGGCAATCAAGGGTCATGCTAGAGGGGAAAACTTCTCCCGTTAGCCAGTGTATATTTGCAATAATTCAATTCCAAACTTCTTTTCAGAATAGATCTTAAATCCTCGGAGCAGTCATCTGGACGGATCATGGTCTGTAAACTACAGTTTGTCAAATATACCTCCTTTTTTGTTATTTGTGGTTAGACTTTCTGACTATGGTCTGCACTTACTAAGACGTACGCACATTAACCAAACTATGAATGGTGTGTCCTATACATGGTTCAAAAATGTCATCTACTACAAAAATTTAGCGCAGACCGCTATGAACATCCGCATATACATAGGCTAGATTTCTTTTTAGGATAAAAGTTCATCTGGTAAAAATATTCTAATAAATGTCCGTCACTCAAGCGACGCAAAAATGTATTTTATACAACCTAGATTATAACATTCATAGAGTAAACAAAAAAATAAGAGTCATGAGAGAATATTTACCTGTCTCACTCTCCGCATTTCATACTCTCCCCTAAAGTTACTTGACTGCTGAAAGTATTCCTCGTCAAATTTTCCATCTGTGAGAGATGAGGTTAACTATAACTGACACAGGTTTATAGTTGGATACTCAACTAAAATAATCAAAGACTCAATTTCTGACTAGTGGGGTTATTATTTGAAGAGCTTTTCTTCATTGTAGCTCTCACAACTTCTTGCCCAATAATTTTCTAATGTTTAACATCCCACAAAGCCTCAAATTCAAACCCCAATTGGGTTCTTCTTCTAATTTTAATTATGGGGTCGGTGATTGGAAGATTTCCTTCATTTCCCACTCAACATTTGAGATCCCATGCTCTTTAATCTCTCACTCGAAACCCCTAATTTGAACTTATCAATGGCTCTAAAATAATTGATTCTCAATAAAACCCTTGATTTTGATTTTGAAGTTGACACTGACACGATGTTGGGTTCCCATGGTGGAAGCGAAATCGATGATGGGTTCCCGTGGCGGAAGCGAAATCGGTCGATTGATCAAGAGAGAGAGAGAAAAAGTTTCGGGTTAGGTTTTAGTTTTTATTTAGAGATGAGGAGGGAAGATAGTCGTGAAATTTAGATAAATTCCATATCTACCCCAGAAGTCATCAATTAATTACGAGTTGTTTATTTTGAAGATTTTTTGTATAGACGAAATCAGGGTATTTTAGTATAAAAAAATTGCAGGAGTAGACGAAATAACTCTCAAAATCTAATGACTGTTGCGATTCTCTACATTTATGGTTATAACCTAAACCCTCGATTTTCTCAACATGTATAGAGTATTGTGATTAATAGGGTTATATAAGCGAGGTACAAAAGTGAGTTGAGAGGTAAATAAGTTATGTGCTATAAATTAATGAAACCCAGTTCTTCTAATTATAAACGAGGGACAATGCAAGTAGGGATTTATAAAAGAAAATATGAAAACATGAAAGGGAAAGAAAAAAGAAGACAACTCTATTAAACGATTACCTTGACAGGGATTGTTCCATAAGGTAGCTTGGTATTAAAAGCTCTCTGGAGTCTCCTTATAGCTTTAGACTTGTTCACTTAGATATTGAGCAAAGGCAGTAGCTCTATTACTTTTAATGGAAAGTTGGGTGTCAACAATAGAACATGTCTCAAAACCTTTTTATACTCACTTTCATGCTTAGATTCACTAATAGTCGTGGCTCCACTATTCTTCTTCTTCCTTGGATCAATGTTTAGAAAAAGTTGTTCAAATGTTCTTGTAACATTTGAGGGGGAAATAAATAAATTACTTAAAACTACAAATGAAAAGGAGCTCATAAGAGCATCACTAATGAATCCTGAGTGCCAAGAAGTTAATAGCTCTGTACATCTGCCCCCAGCGACTTTCACTCCAAAGTTATTGAAATTGGGGTTAGTGTCATGAACTGAAAACCGTGCTTGAAAGGGTTCGTGTCAAAATTAGTGGTACTTCTGAAAATAACTATAGTGGTACATACACGAAATTATCAATGAAAGATTTTGAATGCTTACTTTTGCAACTTCCATAACAGATACATCAAATTAGAATTGCAGGGCTTATTGCAGAGCTTGCGTACGGGTTTCATTTGTAGGCTCCACATCAGGATTGACAATACAAGACCATATGGAGACATTTTTTATTTAGCTTTAATAGTTGAATTAGAAACAGAAGTGTATCTCTTCCCAACAAATACTAATGGTTGAGGATAAGTTCTCTCCTTTACTACCATCTGATATTGAAGAAGGTGAAATATTTGGCATGACATTCGCTGCACAGATACGGGAACCAAAACGCACTTATGGTACATTCTTTGACAACAACCTAACCAGAAACAAACAGAATAGGATAGAAGAGTGAAACAGACATGTCCATCAGAACCCTAGCAACCTGGAAAACATAAGATTTAGTTTCAGAGGATAACACAACTTGCGCAAAATCAAAATGTAATATCAACTTCATTTTTTTTATAATAAATATTTGTTATAGTATGCAGTTTTCCCCTTAATTTGTTTAAGAAAATCAGCTTACACGTTTATCAAATTAAGCTTTAAGCGTAGAGATGAAATGAAAACAATATCACCAACAAATAAAACGAAGATCCAATAACTTGACTTGATTTTATTATTTAAAATCATTAATTTGCCTTGATGGAAAACTTCAAAGAGGAGACCCGATCCTCTTTCCATGCACGCTTATTTCCTCTTTATAAATTCTCGCAATTCTGAAGCATTTTTTTCCCCCGTGTAATGACTGTGACATCCTCAGATTTCTTTGATGGGCCATTCAGTTGCTATGCATTCAGGTTTGTCAGCGACTTCGTAGCTGCTGCAAGGCTTTTAAGTAAATATCTGAATTAGAAACTACTGCAAAAGTTCTGACCAGCATATGTTGTCTTAGCGAGCAAATCAAATGAATTAAAATAAGGCATCTATAATGGAAACTTTCAACATTACGGAAGGCCAACCATAATAATAGTTATAAGATAAATGGGAGGGATGCTACGTACCAACCTAGGTTAAAAACCAGTTCACACCGAAAATAAGGCATCTCGAATTGAAAACTTTCCAATTATATTGTCTGAATGCATCTTCAACTTAGTTTATTCTAACATCTTTGATGATGTCAACAAAATTATGCTTTGGAATTCAAAATTCATGATAGGTGAAGAAGCATGAAAAGGAGTATAGTAAGAAAATGAGTTTAGACAACCTCAAAGAAGGAAACATGCAACTGGAAATTCGCTTCATGCATCAAAGTTTCAATCTTGCTGAATAGTGCATTCATCACTTGAGGGACCATCCATGTTTGACCACCGTCTCTATATTCGGTTCCCATAGTGTTTATTTTCACTGAACTGGTTTTCGTTACATTAAGATCAACATCATGAGTAACTATTTATTGGATATAAAAAGAACCCCATTTGAGTATCGGGCAGACTACGACAAGTTAAGACCTTTAACAAGTATCTGAAATCACGAGTACTTCTATATAGACCATTTTTCATTACGAATAAAATAAAAATGTAAAAAAAATCTCCCTGTTCTTAAATTCTGTAAGTTTCAATTCATGGGTATTTTTTATATATTTTGCCAGGCCAAGCGGATTTAGCAGGGCCTCTCCAGGATAATATGCTAACAGCATGACATAGTTTTCGTATTAACGGTTGAGTTGTTACGAAGTAAGACTATCAATGCCTACTTCCTATAATACCAGATTGTTGGATTATATGAACTGTATAAAATTGGGAAATTAGCCAAGGTTCTAACCCTTCTAATACAACCTCAAGTCCAAAAAACGTTCCGTCCTTTGCTTGAGATCCAAGATTAGTGAGATCCATGTAGCTTTTGGTTTCGAAAAACCTGCATGTTACCAAGATAGATTGCTCAGCAGAAATAAAGTTTATGATAAATAAACCACCACTAAAACACTGATTAAACAAAATTGTGAAATAAACAACATAATTGAACAAAATTATGATTATGATTGGTTTGAGTTACCTTCGACAATATCGATTGATGCATAAGATATGAAGACAACATTTATCCGCACCTTACGATTATCCGGCCTTGACGATGATCAAACCCAAAACCCTACTCCCAATCCAGAATTCTACCAAATTCTACCAACGAATAAAAGTGGGTGAATGAAATCAGTGAAGAGTTCCCTCAAAATACTAAACAAAGTGATAAACTAAATCACAGTACATTGGTTTGTACCATTGAATTAATATCTGGTACTTGATTGGCTAATCCATGAGTTGATTCTAAGTAATATATATACCAAATACCATTGCTAAGATACATTAATATAAGAACCTTTAGCAAGAGTTTTAAAGAATGTAGCCCGAGTTTCTAACCTAATAAACAAGAATTCCTTCGCTACCGCACAATTGAACCTCAATATCAAGCCATCGATCGACTAAGATGATTTTTCTTATGTTATCTTCTACTGCTGCATCCAACAAAAACTAATTAATCAAAAGATAAAGCTTAGTAAATAGCGTTGGTAATCTAAATAAGGCTTCAAAGAAAATTAAACCTACCATAAATTGTACCAGGGAGTGATCTAAAGTACTTAGGGGTGATCTAAAGAATTCAGTCTCTATGTATTTGATAGCAAACAACTCTTTAGTCCATTTGTCTCTCACAAGCTTTGCCACTGCAAAGAGATTCAGATTCTAGGCTTTGAGAAATAGAGGTGGAGATAAACTTCGAAGAAATTGGGGATGATGTTAATCTCAAGCTAGTAGATTACTTAGAAGTATCAAGCTTTCATTCTTACACACCGGAGAATCACCGTATGGTTTAGAAGATAGAGGAGTTTGGTGGGTTTGGAAGAGAAGGAATTAAGGCCTGGAAGAGAAGAAATGTCCGAGGAAGATTTACTGAAATACCCCTTAATTTGTAGTTAGACTTTCCAAAATTCCCATAATTTTGTATTTAAACTTCCCAAAATACTCCCAATTTCGTATATACGAAAATTTGTGGGCTAGACTTCCATTTATACCTATTATTTCATCAAGTAATTACGATTGGTAGGCCTATTTTTTATGAGATTTGGTATATACGAAATGGGGGTATTTTAGGATTAAATAAATTGCGAAAATAGATTAAATAACCCTTATGATCTAACGGCTGTTACTATTCAATGTATTTATTGCTATAACTTAAACCCTTGATTTTCCTCAACATGTGTAGGGTAGTGTGATTAACGGCTGAGATTAATTTTGATGGACAAAGAAAACATATGGTGCAGAAGTTTGTTCATCTAATGGTTATTTTAGAGTCTAAGACGTGTACACTACATACATTTACTAATTTTCTCTTCTTCCTATCTTACATTTTTCTTCAATCAACATTAAGCACACCCCACAAACTACTCTAATATTTCCTCCCACCCTACCTATCAAACACAGGCATAGAAGACCACCTAACCATTTCCTTCTTGTGTATTTTCTATCAAATATATTCACCATAAGGAGAAATCCAATTGATATCAAACCAAATACAAACAGCGTCCACTCGTCTAATCCCTAGATGATACCTAATGCCTATCCAAATGACGTTAACACCACTTCTTATCGAATTACAAAAGAAATGATTGATTCACATATAGTATTCAGGCATTACTAATACCAATTGTACAATTTTTTGAAAACCGTAAAAGTTCTAACAAAGCAATTCCTAGGTTATGTATGTAGTATGTACTATAGTTAGACAAATCCCATCATTCTACATGTAAAAATTAAAATGTAAATTGCACAAAATAACATATAAACTTGGGATAAAGGTCGATACCTGGGACGGTCACCGCCAAGGTCACCCATGGGATGCCCCATAGGCTTGACATACTATTTGATTCTCATGGCAGCAGTCTTAAAAGGCACGTTCAAAAAGGTTCTGAGAAACTCGATACCCTCATTAGTCATTAATTAAGTACCAATAGTAATGTTGCCAAGCAAAAGTATCATGTGTATTAATTTTTTCCTCAACATGTGTAGGGTTCTTTGCTTAAATGAGGAAAATCATATGTTTAGTAATGTTCTTGAATATTGTAATTTTCCTTACATGTTGGCCAAATAATTATAGGTGTGTGTATTTTCCAATGCTCTTCAACTCAACCTCGAGCTATTTTTGTGTGTGTATTTATTTGTGGTTTCACTTTTGTATTTTTAAAAGGATAGCATGAAAGATTTACGGTAGATGAACAATAGTTCTAAGGGAATCAAATGTGGTGATATTTCATGATGCGTAAATTACGGATAATATCTTTATTACCTTACATATAACTTTAAGAAAGTTGTCTCTTGCTTGATGGCATTAATCTGATACCCCTAAACCTGAAGGATTTTAGATGAACAAGAAAAGTAAGGTTAAGGACTTTCCAAGGAAGAAAAGAAGGTGGTAAAATTTCTAGGTGAATTACATCTATTTCTCTCAGAAGTACTACTAGCAAACATATGGGCTGAGTCCCTACTGCTAGCAAAAATAAGGTTCGAGTCCCTTCATTACATTAAATAGTTTTGACAAAAGCTACTAGGCTATGCAGAGTAGCATCAATCATAAGGATCGAGTCCCATCATTACATTAAATAGTTTTGACAAAAGCTCTATAAAGAGTAGCACCAAATAGGTAATGTTAGTGTTATGTTCTTCAAGTTATAATTAGGAGAATGTTCGGAACTTTTGACAAAGAAATTTCTATTTGCTTATATAATGAGTTGCTTTCAGCATTACATTACACTTCCCAACAATATCGTGTAAATAATGCATCCTTTAATAAATAGAGAAGTTAGAGTTAGGCAAAAAATAATATGAGAATTATACTATTAGGCAATATGTACACATAAGTTATTTTTATAAGGGCAAACTTCTTTACAATTGCTTATTATTTTACCGGATCTTTAGCTCAAATGGAAAAGCGCTTGGGAAAAAGAGTTTATACATGAAATATCTCAAGAAATGGTTATTTAAATCCATGAAGATCCCATAGTTTCAAAATTATAGAGAAATACACACAGGGTTTAAAAATAGTCATATTCAGTAATTATAGAGAAGAATTTAGCAAATGATTCTAACAATCTTTGCTCTTGATTTACTACTGTATTGCTCTATCTGATAAGGGTTCATGTTGTATAGTTTAATTTTTTTGATACAAATGATAAGCATATGGAGCCTATTAATTCACGAGAATAGTCCTGTATTACTAATACTTATGACTGTTTATTTTGAAATTCTCCAAGATATACTGAAGAAGGATAATAATGAGTATTTTTAACTTATGGTCGTAGGAATGACTATAATTATGGAGGGAGGAAAGTTTGTGAGTTGCGGTTTGGTAAAGCTTTTCATTTGTATATCATTCTTGATACTCATTACATCATCTAAAATGTATAAGATACATCGTTAATATTAAGTAATCATCATATAATTCTACAAATATGTAATCCAGGGTTGAATGATCTATCTTAAGGTTTATTCTTATAGTAATAAAACATAATTAAATGGAAATGCCTATTAACCATTAGCCATGGATATTATGAGTAACAACCATCTAAAATCTCAAAGTAGTGGTTGTTGGTGCTTTACAGGGAAGCAGCAATTAAGGATTACATCTTTGGCTTTTGGAACTATCATGCAAATTTATACTATGCTAGAGGGTCGGAGTTAAACAGAGCCCCACCTAGAGGAACTATTGTTTACGGTTAATGTAATTAGAAATGCTTTTGAATTTGTTAATGTTTATTTAGTTTTCTACAATATTGATAGATTTTAGCTATGTTTCATCATCGAATGAAATACCTCATATGAGAGCTTGAATAATAATGAAGGATCTAAACCCAAAAATTTATGTACATGGTCAGTCTCTGAACCTATTCATAGATCTCGCATTAGCTTAGCACTCTAATTGATACTACAAGAAAAAGGGGCAGAGGCCATGGTACACTTTTGTTTTTTCCACAGTTATATCTGTGGCATCCCACAAGTAATTTATGTTGTAAAAAATGCATGTTTTTTCTTTGTGGTTAGAATATAAACTTGGTGATTACTGTTAGTCCCACATTGGATAAGTGAAAAGAGTATTTTCACTTTATATTAGGTTACATATGTATAGCATTTGTAAGTAAGTGGTGCCCTCACAAGTGTGTGAGGCGAGTATATGAAGGCTTGCTATATGAGGATGCCCAAGGGCTTGTGTGCATGAACCAACCCATGACCCATTTGGACTATTTTATAAGTCTATTCGAATAAGATTATTATCGAATAGATTATTATTCTATTCGAATAAATCTGGCAGTAAGAATCTATTCGAATAGATTATGATTCTATTCGAATAAATCTGGCAGTAAGAATCTATTCGAATAGATTATGATTTTATTCGAATAAATCTGACAGTAATAAATGTATTCGAACAGAAATAGATTTTATTCGAATAAAATATGCAGTTACTCTTCAAAAGACACAACTCTTCTCAGAGGTGTGTCTTGGGATGCAACCCTGTCTACAGGTGCTTCAAAAGGACACCTTCTCCTTTATTTAAATTATTATTCTTAATGAATTTAACACACAAAAAACATTCCTGAATCTCATTCCTCCTCTTTTTAATTTGATTCCTTCTTGAGAGTGAAGTTGTAGATAGTTTGACAGGCGTATCAACTTAAGTGCTTCAAGTCAATACAATCGATCGTTGTATCTTGGGAGACAGGCACCGTCAACTGTGAAGTACCATATACAGGGTAAAATCTGACTTAAGGAAACTGCAGTGACTGCAAGCCTCGATCATTAGTTTTTCTTTTCCATTTCCTTTTCATTCATATTCGACTCAATTCTGAATGCATGTTCTACAATCTTGAGACAGAAGTATTAATATCTTTTTTGTGCTTAAGTTTTGTGAAGATGTCGATTAACGAAACTGCTGTTCGTGTTCATCAAGAAAAGCCAGAGAAGTTCAATGGAGCGGAGTTCAAACGATAGTAGCAGAAGATGCTATTTTATCTTACTACTCTGAACCTTGCCGAATTTTTGCAGGAAAGTGCCCCTGTTCTCAAAGATAGTGAAAATGAAAAGATAGCTGTCACTGCTGTGGAGGCATGGATACATTCTGATTTTTTATCCAGGAACTATATTCAGAATGGGTTGGATGATAAACTATACAATGTTTATAATCCACTCAGGACTGCCAATGAATTGTGGGATTCCCTGGATAAGAAGTACAAGACAGAAGATGCAGGAACGAAGAAATTCGTTGTCGGTAGATTACTTGACTTCAAGATGATTGATTCTAAATTAGTAATCAGTCAAGTGGAAGAGTTACAGATTATCCTGCATGAAATTCATGCAGAAGGAATGATTCTAAGTGACTCATTTCAAGTTGCTTCATTAATTGAAAAATTACCTTCATCCTGGAAGGAATTTAAGAATTATTTGAAGCACAAACGTAAGGATATGAAGTTTGAGGACTTAATCGTGCATTTGAGATTTGAAGAAGACAATCACAATAGTGAGAAAGCGATTGGAATTGGTTCACTGGAATTAAAAGCCAATATTGTTGAAGGCAATCCTTCAAACAATAAGGGTAAATCCTATAGGAAGAATCGGAAAAAGAGTAATAACCCTACATTGGGTCCAACTGGAAGAGTCTTCCAGAAGTTTTCTAGGAACTGTTATACCTGATGAAAGAAAGGGCACCGCGCAAAGGACTGCAGGAAGAATAAAGGCAATTCTTTAAAGAATCCGCCCCTTCAAGCCAACGTGTCTGAAATGGAGAACCTTTCTGCTGTGGTCTCTAAAGTGAACTTGATCAGTAATGCCAGAGATTGGTGGATTGATACTGGAGAAGCACGCCACATTTGTTCTAACAAAACTCAATTTTCGTCATACAACAAAGTGGACAGTGATGAAAAACTGTACATGGGAAACTCTACAACTTCTGTGGTTGCAAGAGTTGGAAAGGTTGTCCTGAAGTTCACATTAGGAAAAAAAACTTACTCTGAATGAAGTTCTACATGTTCCAGATATTCGAAAGAATTTGGTGTCTAGATCAATTTTAAGTAAGAAAGGCTTTAGGCTAGTATTCGAGTCAGAAAAATGTATCTTGACTAAAAGTAGAATGCTTGTAGGAAAGGGCTACTTGAGTGATGGCCATTTTAAATTCAATGTTGATGTAACCCCAATGTTTATCAATAAAATTAAAGGTTTTGCTTACATTCTTGAGTCTTTTTATGTTTGGCATGCACTATTAGGCCATGTTTATAGTGGTTCGTTATGCAGATTAATGAACTTAGGACTGTTGCCTAAATTCAGTATTAATTGCAAGCAAAAGTGTACAACATGTGTTGAAGAAAATTTTACCAAACAACCCTTTCAATCAATTGATAAAAGGAAGACAGTACCTCTCAAATTAATTCACAGCGATTTATGTGACTTGAAATTCGTCCAAACAAGAGGTGGGAAAAAGTATTTTATTACTTTTATCGATAACTGTACTAGGTACAGTCATGTGTATCTACTCCGAAGTAAAGATGAAGCATTAAAGATGTTTACGCTTTACAAAAATGAGGTTGAGAATCAACTTGAAAGGAAGATTAAAACCTTAAGGTCAAATAGAGGTGGTAAATATGTTTCATCAGTTTTTGAAGAGTTTTATGCTCAGAATGGGATTATTCACCAAACTACAGCACCTTATACATCTCAGCAAAATAGAGTTGTTGAGAAGAAAAATAGAAATTTGAAAGATATGGTCAATGTCATATTGATTAGTTCTGGTTTGCCACAAAACTTGTAGGGGGAAGCTTTAGAAAACTATTTACAGAATAAGATTCCTCATAAAAAGACTAATAGCATTCCTTATGAACTTTGGAAAGGAAGAGTACCTTCATGTAAATTTATGAAAGTGTGAGGGTGTCTTGCAAAAGTGCAAGTTCCAGTTCCCAAACGTGTGAAATTGGGACCCAAAACCATTGACTATATTTTTATTGGTAAAGCTAATTATAGTAGTGCATTCAAGTTTCTGGTACACAAATCAGAGATCACTGATATTCATGAGAATACATTCATCGAATCACCTGATGCTATCTTTTTTGAGGATATTTTCCCAAGCAAAAAGAGTAATAATGTGAATTCTCTGAAAAGATCACATGACGTTGCTTCAGGTAGTAATCTTCAGCCTGAAACTTTTGAACTGGCTCCAAAATTTAGACGTAACAAACTTGTTAAGACCGCATCCGTAAAAATCGGTCCCGAATATCGAACTAACCTGTTAGAGAATGAACCCCATATCTTCAAGGAGGCCATGTCAACTCCTGAGGCTCCTAGTTAAAAAGAGGCAGTACATAGTGAAATTGATTCTATTATGCAAAATCATACGTGGGAGTTGGTAACTCTTCCACCTGGTAACAAACCAATCGGTTGTAAATGGATCTTCAAGAGGAAGATAAAACCTGATGGTTCTATAGGCAAGTACAAGGCTCGACTTGCTGCTAAGGGATTTAGGAAAAAAGAAGGCCTAGATTACTTTGACACTTATTTACCAGTTATAATAATGACATCTATACGAATGTTGATAGCTATTGTAGCTTTGCATAAGCTTGAATTACATCAAATGGATGTGAAAACAGTTTTTCTAAACGGTGAATTAGATGAGGTAATTTATATGAACCAACCTGAAGGGTTTATTGCTAAATGATAAGAATAAAAAGTTTGCAAACTTGTGAAGTCCTTGTATGGATTAAAACAAGCGCCCTTACAATGGTATGCAAAGTTTGATCATGTTTTGATCAAGGATAGATTTAAAATTAATAAATGTGACAAATGTGTTTATTATAAACATATTGATATTGTATGCGTAATTGTATGTCTCTATGTAGACGATATGTTGATTTTGGGGACAAATATTAATGTAATAAAGTTCACTAAGAAAATGTTGACCAGGAACTTCGACATGAAGGACCTAGGTATTGCAGATGTTATTCTTGGAATCAAGATCAATAGGACATCACATGGAATTGTGCTGTCACAAGCATATTATATAGACAACGTGCTTAAGAGATTCAATAAGTTTGAATGAAAAGGTGTTGAAACACCATTTGATAGAACTCAAAACTTAACTAAAAACAAGGAAGAAAGTGTTTCTCAACTTGAGTACTCACGTATCATAGGCAGTCTCTTGTATATTATGAACTGTACCAGACCAGATATTTCTTATGCAGTAAGTAAACTGAGTTGATATTCAAGTAATCCTGGAAATGCACATTGGGTGGCACTCGTTAGGGTTTTAAAGTACTTAAAGTGTACCCTATACTATGGTTTGCACTACACTACTTATCCAGCTGTACTTGAAGGATATAGTGATACAAATTAGATTTTGGATTCTAACGAGTTAAAATCCTCTACTGGATATGTGTTCACACTTGGAGGTGCAGCAGTATCCTAGAAATCTCAAAAACAAACATGTATAGCTCACTCCACGATAGAATCTGAGTTCATTGCTTTGGACAAAGCTAGAGAAGAAGCAGAATAGCTTCAAGAGTGTCTAGAAGATATTTTTTTATGACCACAACCAATCCCTACTATATGTATTCATTGTGATAATCAAGCAGCACTAGCAAGGGCTAAGAATCAAGTGTATAATGGTAAGTCACAACATATACGTCACAGACATAATACCGTTAAGCAGTTACTTGCTAATGGAATAATATCCATTGATTTTATAAAATTTTAAGACAACCTTGCGAATCCATTTACAAAAGGGTTATTGAAAGGGCAAGTATACTGTACATCAAAAGGAATGGGATTAATGCGACCAATCTACGAGTAATCTCAATGGTAACCTAACCTAGTTGACTGGAGGATCCCAAAATCTAGGTTTAATAGAAAAAATGGTTGAGGGTTATTCACCTAAGCACTGCAGAGACTAGGTCTCCATCTTATTTTTGATGTAACAGTGCAACCTGCAGAGATTGTTAGGGTAAACTTTGTTCTTAATGATTCCTATAGCTTATGTATACAAGTAAAGTACAACAGGGTACTCTTAATAGGAAATCACCTATGTGAGTGAGAAGTGAGGGCCGCTTTTATGAGAATTGAGATGGCTACATTCTTTAATAGCACTCATGAATCCAAGATTGTCCAGGGTAAAAATGGACACAGCATTTAGAACTGTCTGTGACAGAAAAGGAACTGTATGAATACTATTATCTGGGCTTACATCAACGGCTGACCAGTTCAAGGCATCATATTCACTGCTTAGCCAAGTATGTGCGATAGTTTTTCACTGGAGAAGGTTCAAGTCCACAAGACACTTTTTTCGATGCAGAGCCATTCCTACCATTACTCTCAATATTTTCTTGTTCGTTCTTGTCTTTCCCGTTTTCATTCAAATGAGGGGATTGTTGGAAAAAATGCATGTCATTTCTTTGTGGTTTGAATATAAACTTGGTAATTACTGTTAGTCTCACATTGGATAAGTGAAAAAAGTATTTTCACTTTATATTGGGTTACACATGTATAGTATGTGTAATTAGGTGGTGCCCTCACAAGTGTGTGAGGCGAGTATGTGAATGTTTGCTATATGGGGACGCCCAAGGGATTGCGTGCACGAACCAATCCATGACCCATTTGGAATATTTTATAAGTCTATTCGAATAAGATTCTATTCGAATAGATTATTATTCTATTCGAATAAATCTGGCAGTAAGAATCTATTCAAATAGATTATGATTCTATTCGAATAAATCTGACAGTAAGAAATGTATTCGAACTAAAATAGATTTTAATCGAATAAATATGCAGTTACTCTTCAAAAGACACAACTCTTCTCAGAGGTGTATCTTGGGATGCAACCCTGTCTATAGGTGCTTCTAAAAGACACATTCTCCTTTATTTAAATCATTGTTCTTGATGTGTTTTAACGCACAAAAAACATCCCTGAATCTCATTCCTCTTCTTTTCGATTTGATTCCTTCTTGAGAGTGAAGTTAAAGATAGTTCGACAGGCATATCAACTTGAGTGCTTCAAGTCAATACGATTTGATAGTTGTATCTTAAGAGACAGGCACCGTCAACTGTGAAGTACCAAACGCAGGGTAAAATCTATCTTAAGAAAATTACAGTGACTGCAAGCCTCGATCTTCAGGTTTTTTTTTCCATTTCCTTTTCGTTCATATTCGACTCAATTCTGAATGTATGTTCTATAATTTAAACCGTGGCTAATAGCGCATCTCAACAAAAAGGTGTTCCGTGCAATTAGCAAATTTGAATACAGCCGTGGGTAAAAGTATAAAAACTGTGCCAGATGTTATATCTAAAATTTGAATCTCCCGGTTCCCAAATCAAATCCAAAATATCTCTCTGTGATACTAGTCTTCTTCATCTCCTATCCTTCTCAGATTCAAATTTCAACCAAATAAATTCCTAATATGATTCTATCATATTTCAATCCCCACCTCTCTTTTTCAAAAAAGGTGTCGTTGAAGAAGTCAGTTTGTTAAGAAAGATGATATTATTCAGGAAGTGTCTCTCTCTCTCTCTCAAAAGTATATATAAAGTTTTGATGGTTGTAGAGAAAAGAAAATTAAGGTTTATATCTACTCTAATTCTACTATATCAGGTTTCGAATCTAAAGCCTCTAAAGAACGGATCTCACAAGTTTCATCCTCTTTCCTTTGATTTTCCAATTTATACTTTTCTGTTGAATTATTAAATCAAAATAGGTTAGAATTTGGATCAAATGATACACATTGGATTGAGTTTTGTTGAATTTAATTCTTGGGAAATGCCCCATCTTTGATTATGTGAAGTTGAGGCATTTTTGGAATTTGGATTACAGATGTTGCTTATTAGGTTTAATTTTTTTCCTAGTGATGGGTTACTTAAAAAGCTTGAAAAGGAGTGGGCGGTGGCGGCTAGACTACCTCACATCAAGTGGTCACTACACAATAGGAGATACATGAGTTATCTTGGAGATGCGATCATGGTTAAGTGGCTCCAACATTGATCGCCAAGTCCTTTCTAAATTACTTTCGCAGTTATTAAGTCACTAATCCACTCGTCCAATCTTATGTAAGCATTATTAGCTGAAAAAAATAGTACCTTTGATTCAGGAAGCATTAAAATTTTTTGAGGATCAAATTGTTTGTAAATTTCCTTTCTTTAAAATGAATGAAACTGATTATTGTTGAAGTTAGGATACATTTCGTGTATTCTTACTGCTTGGATATTTCCTTTGAATTCAATTTTCTAGAAAAGATTGAAGGAACCACTCAAAGGTTTGCTCTTAATGGAATATTCGCATTACAAGTTTGAACTGCGAATCCCTTTACCTGGAATCATAGATTATTTATATATTGTGGTGCTTTTTCATATTTGGAAAGTATCTTTGAAATAGGTAATCCTTAAGTACTCATTTTATGTTTCTACTGTGTGGTAGAGCTCATGTATAGCTTGCTACAACTTTGTCCATTATGTGCAGCTTGTGCAATCACAATTTCATAGGCATCAGAAGTCCAAGTTACTCATGAATTGCTTATATATTCAGCTTGCTCTTCTGGTCCAAAAGTAATGGCAAAAGCATAAATAACTCGAAACTGGATCGATTATAAACCGATGTCTTAAGAGACCCGCAAGCGCACGGTGTACCGTTGTGTACAAAGGAAAGCGGGGTCGTATCCCAAGAGACTTGTAGTACGAATTATACTTCGAGCTACTAGTTTTATCCAATAACAACGAGTTTGCGTAGGTTTTGAAATAAAAAGAAGAACGAAGCAAATTACAAGATAAATTGGAGTGGAAACCAAGACATCGATTCCACTCCACCCTTTATAACCGTTAGATAGCATAAATAATTAAAGTAAATTACGAGTTCCTGTATCGCATATCCTTGGTCGGGCATATGCAATATATCAAAAGATACAAGAGATTTAGTAATTGGGAGCTACCCATAAACCAACTTATTCAACCATGGTCCGGTTGATAAGCATGGATTATGTTCTTTTCTCCATGTTCCTAACCTATCTTGTTATGGTCAAACAAGATAGTTACTTATATTCCTTATTCCTCCTAATCCTAGCTATGGTCAAGCCTAGGATGAAGGAATACAAATATGCAATATTCTAAGATAAAGAAAAAGTAATTACTCTAACTAAGCTACACAATCTATACTAAGGCTACATTGGGTGGAGCTTCTTTTAGCCTTGGCTAAGAAGATTAGCTACTCATCCATTTGATCATTGCCATACTACTATTACTACGAAAAAAGTAAAAGACAAGAAAAAGAGAAAGAATAAACTTTATTGCTATGAACTTTTATTTACACTCTCCAAGATGATCCCTCATGGGTAGGATTCCCCTCCTATTTATAGAGTATAGGAAAGGTTACTTAAAATCACCATTAATATTAAATCCCCTAAACAATGCCTAAAATCATGCACTACAACTCATGAGAATAATATATATATCTAATTCTCTTCAATGGGCTTCCATGCATGGGCCTTTGGTTGACAACTTCAAATGAGAATCATTGTTGGAGTGTGTCACCCTTGTTCTTCGTTAAAAACTAGAAAATTGTACGACTTGTTTATCATGGACCGATTTCTGTAAATACAAACAAAAGCACTATTAGTGTCACATTTATTTAATAAATGAGTAGGTAGATATAAATTTAAGAGTTGTTCACGTAAATATTACGTATCTATCAAAACTTCAGGTCATAAGCTTTTAAAGCCTAGCTCGGACTCAAAAAATGTTGAGAAAAGTGCTAAAAATAAAGTGAGAAATAATGTTATTTGCCTTCTTAATTATGTCTATGATTTTAACTATGAATGTATATTTAATATGCTTTTTCATCTTGTATTCATTATTAAGTAATTAAAGTATTTTTCTCTGGACAATTTCATGGGAGATGAGATACAGAAGATACTGCGCATTTACTTAAAAATAACGAGTCAGCTGAGCATCAAATGGAAGAGTATTCTTGGTATATCTTGCCTCAGGTACATATTTTTCTTATCAAACCATGATATGACATTAATAGGGTGATAATAGAGTAACGGTAAAGCTTTGTCCCTCTCTTTCTCTTTGGGCTTCAACCTGTCCAACAGTTGTTCCATTTGCAATGCCCATAGTCAGATAGAATTAAAAATATATTGGAGTTTTCAGAGATTTCTTTCCAGCTTTGGTGTTATTCACCTTTCCTTGTGCATCTATTTCCTTGAGCTCTACTTTGATAGAAACATTAATCAACTACAAAGTATCTCATAAATTCAGATTGTGAGAAAGTGTAATCCTCAAAGCCTTGATCTCAGATTTATGCTCATGCCATTGTTTCTTATACAAACTCATTCCTTACGTATTAACTAATTTGTCTATAACCTCGCATTTATTTGCTTAGATGTAAAATATTGCCGATCTGCGATATTTATAAGTAGTTATGTACAAATATTTTGTCTTTATTCTTACTATAGGCTTCAAAATGTGACAAAAATTCTAGATAGTAAGTTATCGTACTTAGACCTATCTACCAAGTTGGGTTGTATCTGTTAACAGTAATTATATGCCTTTCTTGATTTGCAGAACAAAAGATACCTGAAGGTAGTTGGAAGTGTGAGAAATGTTACAACGTGAACTATCTTTTTAGTACAAAGTTCAACAGGCAAAACTGTGGAGCAACTTCTAATATAACATATTTCTTATCAAGTTAATTTATACAAGTTTCATTTTTGTTTTTTTAATCAAGTGCATTTGTAGGTTCACTTAGACTGCATATATCGTGGCATTGGTGGATTATCAAGTAGAGAATCTAAATGTTTAGCTGGAAATCAATGGAGGGATTTCTTTAACAAGCTTGACTTTAGTTAACCATTTTCGTTCCTGGTGGAACCAACAACAATAACTGTGCTAGCTACAAATCATTGTAGATCTTGTTGAAGTTCGCATTGAGCTTTCTATTCTTTATGGATTACTTTGATAAATACTACAACTACTACTAGTTTGATTCGATTATGCCAACTTTAAATATTGTTTACACTTCACAGGGGTTACTTGTGGAAGGATTGTAGAGGACATATGTAGGTTTGAGCAGTGTACGCTTCATAACTTTCATTGCCCTTTTGCATTTACATTATATATATATAAAACTTATAAAGGAGAATATTTGCATTACATTCATCTAAAAATCTGAATCAAACATTTTATGGTGAATGAAGGTGATAATTGACTCACAACCTTTAACAGTAGCTATACTTGCAGCTCTTTTATTTGGGTAGTCCATTGGGGTGGTTGGAGTTGCAAGCCTTATCCTTGGTGTAGTAGGACTTTTACTTTTTGAGGTAAATTTCTTAAAACAGTGTGATTCTATAAATGGGGCTTGGTTAATGTTTCTAGTTTTTCCTAGACGAGACTTTTTATTCTTGTGACGCCGTGTGAATAAAATTATTCCAAATTCTAATTCATCCATCTCTTCTTCCTTACAAAGATAATGTGTCCTTGTGGTAAGCAATATGCATGAATAAATAAACACCTCTAAAGGAGATGATCGAGTCTATTGTATATACACTATCTCCTTAAGACAGATTTTCCCATGCCACAGTGCTTTGCAGGAATGTAGGCCCCTGTCTCCCCGGATACAACGATCAGTCGCAGAGAGAAGAAAACACTTTTATCTCTCTGCCAAACGAACCTTGATTGCGTCTGTTTTCTCTCTTAAAAATGACTCAAGAAAAAACTCTAAAAAACTGATAAAAATAATTGAAAACGAAGTTGGGTTATATAGAGCATAAGTAACTCTTCGCCAAGGGTCGCACCTCAAGTCAGTGCCTCTTCACCAAGAGTCACACCTTAAGATGCGTCTTTAGAGACACCTCAACTCATACCTCAAACCCAAAAAAGTGGCTAAGTGTTCCATGGAATCCCCATGAGCCTATGGCCCAAGGCCCAATCATAGACTTATAATAATAAGTGGATTCCTAGGTCGAGCAAGCCCATTGGTAGCCCATGTACCCAAGCAAGTTTGCCCACATAGGTCGTACATGTACGTGTGACCCACCAACTTTCACACACATCACAATAAGTTAAGTATTAAACTTACTTATATAGTAGAGTTGAGCTTCTCTCATATCCAATGTGGGACTATACACTTAGTTCTACCATTCAAACCAAAAAGAAAACCAAAGCTCTTTTGTATTTTCCAGCAATCCCCAACATTTGAATGGTAACAGATAAACTCAAAAAAGAAGAAGATAAAATCAGGGAATGGTTCTGCATCGAGAGAGGTGTCTTGTGGACTTGAACCTTCCCTAGTGAATAACAATCGGATTTACGCTGATTAGTGAACATATGTTTTGAACTGTCAGCTTCAGTGTAAACCAAGACAATGGTCTTCACACAGTACATTTCCAAACGCAATCGGCTCTCATAGTTGTGTTCAATTCGGCCCTTAAGAAGCCCCGGATTCATGAGTGTTCTTAGAAAATTATACCCTATGAAATTCTCATGGAAGTGGCCCCACCTCACACTCACATAGGTGATTGCCTATTAAGAGTACCCGGTCGTACCCCACTTGTATATATAAGGCATAGGAATCATTAAAAGTTTAGAGAACTCACCCTAAAAATCGCTACAGGTTGCATTATTTATATTATAGAATGAGCAGGAGTTAAGATCTCTTCAGTGCTCATGTTGAGTAACTTCACAACTAGTTGTCCTATTTAAACCTAAATCATGGAATCTCCAATCAACTAGGTTAGATTTGCGCTGTGGTTAACTCGTAGTTAAAGGCTTTAAGCCCATTCCCCTCGATGCAGAAAATACTTGTATTTTTGCCAACCCTTTTGTAAATGGATCTGCTAGGTTGTCACTTGATTTCACAAAATCAATGGATATAACTTTACTTGCAAGTAATTTCTTTACAGTTTTATGTCTTCGACGTATATGTCATGACTTATCGTTATAGACATTATTTTTTTCCCTTATAATAGCTGCTTGATTATCACAATGGATACATAATGCAGATACTGGCCTTGGCCATATAGGAATATCCTCTAAAAACTGTCGAAGCCACTCAGCTTTATCTCCTACTAAATCTAGAGCAATAAACTCTTATTCCATACTCGATCGAGCTATGCATGTTTATTTTGAGAATTTCCATGAGACAGCTCCACCACCAAGGGTAAACACGTGTCCACTTGTGGAGTATGACTAGTTAGAATATGATATCCAGTTTGTATCACTGTATCCCTCAATGACAACTAGATATCTTGTGTAGTGCAACCCATAGTCTATTATATGCTTTAAATATTATAAAACCCTGATTAACGCGTCTCAGTGGCTCGGTCCAAGGTTTATAGTATACCGACTCAGTTTGCTAACTGCATAAGCAATATTTGGTCTTGTACAGTTCATAATATATATTTCGCTGCCTATTATGCGTGCATACTCTATTTGAGAAATAGGTTCACCTGTGTGTTTAATCAATTGACGCATATTGTCGTATAGTATCTGACACCACGATAGTCAAATTTATTAAACTTCTTAAGTACATTCTCTATATAATGTGAATGAGACAACACAAGTCCATGTGGTGTTCTGTTAACATTTATGCCAAGAATAACATCTGCAACACCTAAGTTCTTCATATCAAAGTTCTTGGACAACATTTTCTTTGTTGACATAATGACATTGATGTTAGTCCCCATGATGAGCATATCATCTACGTAAAGACAAACAATTACATGCTCACCATTAATGCTTTTAATATAGACACATTTATCACATTCATTGATTTTGAAGTCATCCTTCATCATGACTCCATCAATTTTGCCATACCATTGTAAAGGTGCCTGCTTCAATCCATAAAGAGATTTTAACCAACCGACATACTTTATTTTCTTGGCCTCTGACAATGAACCCCTCAGGTTGGTTCATATATATTTCTTCATTTAATTTACCATTCAAGAATGTTATTTTAACATTCATTTGATATATTTTAAGCTTATGCACTGTTGGAATAGCTAACAACATACGAATGGAAGTTATTATTGTCACTAGTGAATATGTATCAAAATAGTCCAAGCCTTTTTTTTCCTATAGCCTTTGGCAACAAGTCTGGCTTTGTATTTTTCAATTGAACCATCAGGTCTCAATTTTCCTTTGAAAATCCACTTGCAACCTATAGGTTTGTTGTCAAGTGGAAGATCTACCAATTCCCAAGTATGGTTGTGTATTATAGAATCTATCTCACTCTACATAGCCTCTTTCCAACTAGGAGCTTCAGGTGTAGCCATGGCTTCCTTGAAGGTTTGAGGCTCATTTTCTAATAGGAATGCTACAAAATCTTTGCTAAAAGACTTAACAATTTTAAGATGTTTCCCACGTCTTGGTTCTGCATGAAAATCAAAACTTGTAGGAGTGGTACGCTGATCACCACTAGAAGCAACATCAGTTGTTCTTTTAAGAGGATTCGCATTATCACTCTTTTTATATGGAAATATATTTTCAAAAATATAGCATCTCGTGATTGAATGATGGTATTCTCATACACATCATTTATTTCATATTTGTATACGAGAAATCTATATGTACTACTGTTATTGGCATTGCCAATAAAAATACAGTCAATTGTTTTAGGTCCTAACTTAGACCTTTTTGGCAATGGTACTTGTACATTTGCAAGACACCCCCACACTTTTAAGAACTTTTAGGAAGGCTCTCTACCTTTCCAGAGTTCATAAGGAGTCTTACCAATCTTCTTGTAAGGTAACTTATTGAGAAAATAATTCGCAGAAAGTAACGCTTCCCCCTACAAATTTTGTGGCAAACCAGAACTAATAAGCATAGCTTAAGCATATTTTTTAACGTTCTATTTTTCCTCTCAGTAACTCCATTTTGCTGAGGAGTGTAAGGTGCAGTAGTCTGGTGTATAATACCAAACTTAACACAAAGTTCCCCAAATGGAATAGAGTCATACTCCCCACCCCTATAAGTTCTAAGAACTTTTATCTTTTTGTTGAGTTGAGTCTCAACCTCATTTTTGAAAATAACAAACATTTCCAGTACCTCATCTTTGCTTCTGAGCAAGTACACATGACTGCATCTTGTACAGTCATCTATGAAAGTAATAAAGTACTTCTTTCTGCCTCGCGCTTGAATAAACTTCAAATCGTAGAGATCACTGTGAATCAAATCTAGTGGTTCAGTTTTTTGTTGTTCAATAGAATGGAAAAGTTGTTTTGCAAATTTTGCTTCAACATATACTTCACATTGTTGTTTGCAATCAGGATTAAATTTAGGAAGCAATCCTAAATGGATTAATTTACGCAGCGAACCATAATTTACATGTCCTAATCGTTGATGCCAAACATTAAATGACTCAAGCAAGTAAATAGAATTCTCATTCTTATTGATAATTAAAGCAAGTTTACATAAGACTGCTAGTTTGAATAGTCCATCACACTCATAACCCTTTCCTATGAATATACCATTCTTAGTCATGATACATCTGTTTGACTCAAACACTAACTTAAAACCATTCTTGATCAGCAATGCTCTGAAAACAAGGTTCTTGCAAATATCGAGCACATGCAACACTTCATTCAAAGTAACTTCCTTTTCAGATGTGAATTTCAGAACTACTTTCCCTTTTCCTTCGACCCTTGACGTCGAAGCGTTGCCCAAAAATACTTTCTCCTCATGTTCAGTCTTATTGTAGGTAGTAAATAAACTCTTGTCATAGCATATATGGCGTCTAACCCCTGTGTCCACAAACCATCCCCTGGAATCGCTTGCCAGGCTGATTTTGGAGATCACTGCACATAAGTTATCCATCTCAACAATGTGTGCTTGAATGCCTTTTCTCTTTTTCTGGTCCGCTTTTACACTTGCGGCATTCGATTGACTTGTGCTCTGGTTTGCCACAAACATAACAACTCCCTGTGAACTTCTTAAAGTCTTTTCCCTTAGGGCACAAAAAATTCTTCCCATTTTTCTTATAAGGTTTAGGGTTTCCCTCGACCATGTTAGCCCTGGCATCGTAAGAATGAACAACATCCTTTTTATCGTTGGATTTGTTATCTTCTTCGATCCTTAGCCTTACGATCAGTTCCTCCAACTTCATTTCCATCCTCTTATGCTTCAGATAACTTTTAAAGTCCTTTTAGGATGAAGGTAACTTCTCAATTATCTCAGCAACTTGGAATGATTCACTTCACTTCATACCTTCTGCATGAATATTATGCAGGATAATTTGCAGTTCCTGTACTTGACTGATTACAGTCTTAGAATCCACCATTTTATAATCTAGGAATCTGCCTACTACAAAAAATTTTAGTTCGGCATCTTCCATCTTATACTTATGGTCTAAGGATTTTCATAGTTCCTTTGGAGACTCCATTGGACAATACACAATTTATAATGTGTTGTCCAACCCATTTAGGATATCGTTCTGATACAGAAAGTCAGAATGAATCCACGCCTCCACTGCTGTTACGGTTGTTGGGTCAGTTTCTTCCTCCTTTAACTCAGGCTTGTCTTCCTTGAGGAATTTTGCCAAGTTCAGAGTCATGAGAAAGAATAACATCTTCTGCTGCCAACGCTTGAATTCAGTACCATTGAAATTCTTGGGCTTCACCTTCAGAACTTGTGGGTTGCTCTTTTCGCCCTCCTTCTCTGTGAGATTCACCATGTTTGCAATCTTTGATCACACAAAAAAATAATCTGTCTTAAGATTATAGTAAGCAATCTGCATGAACAAATAAACACCTCTTAAGGAGATGATCAAGTCTAGTGTATACACACTATCTCCTTAAGACAGATTCGCCCCTACCACAGTGCATTACAAGAATGTAGGCCCCTGTCTCCCAGGATATAATGATCAGTCGCAGAGAGAAGAAAACACTTCTATCTCTCTGCCAAACGAACCTTGATTGTGTCTATTTTCTTTCTTGAAATTGACTCAAGAAAAAACTCTGAAAAACTTATGAAAATAATTGAAAATAAAGTTGGGCTATATAGAGCATATGTGACTCTTCGCCAAGGGTCGCAACTCAAGTCAGTGCCTCTTCACCAAGAGTCACATCTTAAGGTGCGTCTCTTGGAGACACCCCAACTCATACCTCAAACCCAAAAAAGTGACTAAGCATTCCAAGGAATCCCCATGATCCCATGGCCTTATCATAGACTTATAATAATAAGTGGGTTCCTAGGTCGAGCAAGCCCATGGGTAGCCCATGCACCCAAGCTAGTTTCCACACATGGGTCGCACATGTACGTGCGACCCACCAACTCTCACACACATCACAATAAGTTAAGTGTTAAACTTACTTATATAGTAGAGTTGAGCTTCCTTCATAACCAATGTGGGATTAAACACTTAGTTCTACCATTCAAACGAAAAAGAAAACCAAAGCTCTTTTGTATTTCCAATAGTTCTATGGTGTGGCACCTTGTACAGATACAATAATAAATACACAAGGTTAATTATTATATATAGAGGATGGCCCATGATTCACCTCAAGGTATTTTTTCCCTTTGATTAAAAATATTTACCCCCAGAGGGATAGCTTGTGGAAAGACAAAGATAAAAGGAGACCAACATAAACAAAAATTAACAACCTGAAACAAAGAGCACAATCATCAAGAGCCTGCTTAGCGCATTAACTCCCAACATCACTTCCCATCTTGCTATAAAACATTCAAAGACAATCTATGTAAAACCATCATAAACCTTAGTCCATGAGAAAAGAAGTGCCTTATGAACACGGATGATAAGAGGGATGCTCTTAGCATTTCCCTTAAACTCCTAACCTCTTTCTCAATAGTTTCTCGCAGGATGTGTAAGTAACTACTCTCCAATTATTAGCTAAGCAGATGACTCCACCTGCTTCAGTCACCATAGTCAGCTCACAGGCATCTTTAAATTATTATTTTTTGAGGATATCAATCTCATTGTTTCAAGCTGGGTATTGTTGAATACTTGGTATAGTGAGAGGGGTATGCTGGTGTATGTAGATTTCTTAGGCATTCTTCAGCTTATTATAATTTTAGCTTTCAGTTATTGGCTGTAAAAATATTGCACATTACAAGGGTTGTACTCGTAAAATATTTATTTTACTATATATATATTACAAACAATGAAGTTATGGAACCTTAAGCGATCAAAAATTTATCTCTCTTCTCTCTATATTTTGTTTTCAATTTGTGGGTTTATGTTTACTTATTGAAGTAGTAAAGCACAGATACTGTTTTGCCATATTTGTTGTAGATATATATGATACATGGATGGTTGCAGATGTATGTGACAAGATAGTAGAAGTTCTATGCAGCAAAAGCAAGAACCAGCACTTCAAGGCTGATTTAAAATTTTATTTTTATCCTAGGAAAGTGTGACTCTCTCTTAGATGCATACTAGTATGTTGCACTTCCTCTATCGATAGTTATTGACTTTGTTATACGGGTAACATTTATAGTTTGTCTTTTTTTAGCTCTCTAAGGAAAGACAGCATATTACCGGCAGGAGACACGTCGCAGTTTATTTCTTCCAAAGAAGCAGATATTGCTATACTGGACTGGTACCATCGCGGTAAGCGTTCGAATGATAAATTTAACCACGTCGTTGGTATCGTCCATACAAATTACCTGGAGTATATTAATAGGGAGAAGAATGGGGCGCTCCAAGTTTTCTTTGTGAAACACAAACAATTGGGTGACCAGAGCATACTATGGCAAGGTACTGTCTAATCTGCACAATATTTTACACATGCATATTAAATCTTCTTTGTTAGGCTCGGCTTGTCTCTAGCTTGTTGTCCATTCAAAAATGTTTTCCTTTATACGCCATCGGCATGCCAACTTCATGTATTTATCAATTAGTTGTGTGGAAAATCTAGATCATGCATTGAATTTAGTTTGATCATCTGCAAGTTCTTACATGAACATTAGACCCACAACAATCAATCCCTTTCATAACTGCTATTGGATACGATGGAGTAAACTTGTGGAACCATGGTATTGTATTCCTTCCTCTGCGTGATACGGTTTTAATATCAAAATTAAAACATGTCTTCTAACTCTGACTTGTTGTGTATCTGCTTAAGTTATTCAGAAAGTAACACCAGTTCTGAAAATCTGGTAACCAATATTGAGAAAGCTTGGATGAGTATCCATATCCAGGTATTCCTACTGGTGCTTACTTTATAGTAGTATTACATGTAGTTTTATGTTGAATTTATGTTTAATGTATCATTGAAATAATAGTTAACTGTGATGGAAATTACAGGAAATGAGTGCAACCTTCTTTGTTGTAGTTCTGGCATCAAAGAAATCCAAAGAATGACGTCCCCGCTTTTCTAATATGGCACCACTAACGAATTAATCTCTTCAAACTGCAACCCTCAGTCATCAATAGTAACTAAACCTTAACAAGGTTCAGACATGAAAAAGTCACTTAGTTGTGAGGTAACCTGGGAAAAAAGGTTTTTTGCACTTAGAACACGTTTTAGTTATAAATACTTTATGTTCTATTTATTCGTAGAGTAATAATGCTTCATCTTCACAAGTAGTTGGTGCCAAAGAGTTTGAGAGTGGTTTGAATGAAGAAATAG
The DNA here is from genome assembly GCA_014058105.1 of Kingdonia uniflora. Lineage (NCBI taxonomy): Eukaryota > Viridiplantae > Streptophyta > Magnoliopsida > Ranunculales > Circaeasteraceae > Kingdonia > Kingdonia uniflora. The sequence goes on from JACGCM010001910.1 coordinate 369,386, forward strand.
CTTCATCAACTGCAATAACAATGATTGATGCCGAAAAGTATGAGGTTGTGCCTGAGGCTCTTAGTATTGGAGATGAATGTCCTCAACAGGCTCTTAGTATTGGAGATGAATATCCTTCTCAATAGCTAAGATTTTATTTAGAATAACATTTATTGTAATTTATAGAATCGCAAATTAACTATTAGAAATTTGGAAAAAAAAATTTAAATTAATATAACTTTTTTGCCACGGTTTAAACAGTGGTTAATGGAATGCTTTTGCCACCGAAACGTCCCACGGTATAAGCCGTGGCATAAAATAGGTCTTTTGCCACGGTAAAAAATGTGCCAAACTTTTAGCCACCCCATCTATGGCCACGACCCGTGCCACGGTAAGCTACTGATTTTTTCGTGGCTAGTACCCTTTATTCTTGTAGTGTGATTTACTAAATATTTGTTTACAGGAAAACCACTTTCCTATGGGATAGTGCCTATATATTATAGATGAGAATCTGAAGTAGTATCATACTTACATATTTAAAAAGTTCATTTAGGCAAAAAAAGTATAATATTGCTAATGGGGTGATGATCATGTGTTTTACCTTGGGAAGCGTGTTCATTTTCTATTAGAGATAAAATATGTCCTTAAGAAATCATACAAGTATATTTGAAGTACATCATGCAATATGTTTTATATGAGAGTTGGGTCCTTTTTTTCTTCTTTTTTTTGCTAGGCATATAAAGGGGGCGAATTAGTATGTAGGAGAGAATGAGGGCACTTGGTGTAATGGCCAAATTCCGTAAGCTCGAATTGATTAGGAATTAGCTATCACACCAATGAACCTGTAACAATACTCCACTAGAATGTAAAAAATGCAAACAGGTGTTTTTAGCGTGAAAAACCTCTGAATAGGCAAAAAAACCACGACCTCGTATGGAAGATTTTTGTAAAAGTATTTTTATTGCTTTAAATGGATCTCTTTATTACAAGTGATCTCTAGAACATAGAAATGCTTTTGATCTCATTAATAAAAAGTTTTGAGTTATTTTTCTGGTCTCTGTCTCTTCTGAAACTTTTCCCTTATATAGGCTTCACCACAACTCTACATCGTGCTAAAACATGTTTTTCGAATAAGGTGGTTAGTGGAGGCTGACTGAATAACTGACAAGTTCATTGGAGACAGGTGCCTTTGACTGTATAATGTTTTCTGGGTTCAGCTCGATGCACTTTCTTAAGCAGTTTGTGGGGTTGGTTAGAATGTTGACTGGAGTGTCAAGTGCTAAAATTGCGTGAACCTAAGATGAAGGTAATTCAAACTGGATGAGCTCCATTTTATGTGAGATCGTGGAATAAGTCCCAGCAATCGCCCCCACGTAACCGAAGTCACGAGTGGATTTGGTTGAGAAAGGATGTGTTAAAAGTTTAATTTTTGAAATGGGGCAATAATGGAGTTTAACGTGTTGGGAGTTACGTGAAATTGGGAAGTGATGGGCATTAAATGATGATGCGGATATATGTGACAGTTGCGTTTAAATAGTCGTGTCCGTATTGAATGATGACTCTTGGGAAAACGTACCTGCACCATAAAGTTAGGGTTATATAAAGAATACCTTTAGCAAATCTTTGGAACAATTCCTGTATGTGAAACTCTTTCTGAGATGGTTAAAACTTGGAGTATGGTTCTTGAAGAGAGGATTGCATCTGAAACGCAGAGGTTAAAGTTGAAATACTTTGGTAACTGTTCTTTGGAAATTGCGATCCCAGCCCCTGTTCCTCTGACGTACCAAGGCTTGTCGGGAGAGGAAGCGGTTGAAGCTGAGGAAGTTTTCTACTATAAGTGGAGATTTCATGTCTTCGTCTTGATAGGCGAGGAGCGTTGGGTCTGTCTCCGCACTCTTACAGAAGTCAGGGTTGGGGCTTCATATGCAGGGAAAGGTGTATTTGCGGGGTAGAATTGTTAATTTCTTGTGTTGCCATGGATTCTAAGGTTGGGCCCTCTTCATCTCTACCAACTCTTCGGTGGTGGTGGTTATTGAAGAGGCGGTGATGGCAGTGGAGGAGGAGAACGAGAAGAGGGATCCTGCTGATGTATTTCCATCGTGTTTCTGCGCTCAGAAGACCTTTCATCTTGTTTTGTGGGTGCCAACACTGAGTCCACTGCTTGCATAGTTTTCGCTTGGAGTTCGATTGAGCTTTAACCGAGCTATGCGAGGGAAGATCTTTATTGGTTCTAATGTCATCTTTGCATCAGGGTAAAGAATCACTGAAGTAAGAAGAACTGGAAAACATGATACCTCTGGGTACCTGAATCACCTGTAGCTTTTAACAAACATGGAAGACTTGTTATCTGTAAAGTACCTAGAGTTTGTTGCTGGACGAATAACATTCTGTTGTATTCTTGTATGAAAACTTGTTATCTGTAAATCGTATGTAATATCTTTGATATGAATAAAAGTTGATTTTTATGAAGCTGTGTATAGAAAAACTTCATGAATCGTCCTAAAATGTGCTGATTGTTAGTTGAATAACTGCTGATAAGTTATGAAACAATGTTGAAATATTACTCGAACTGAGATGAATATGTGCTGATAATATCATGCTGATATAAATCATTTACGTTTAACAAGTGAGTGATAGATATTGAGGAAATATGTAAACTCGAGTTGTTATAGGTCAAAAGGGGGAATACCCGTGGTAGCATCAGGTCGAATATAGTGACTATTATGTATAATGGTGAGGGGATAAGTTTAACAATTGATCCCAAGATTTGGGGCTTTCTGTTACGAGATGAAAGATAAAAATCACGTATTATGAGGGGATAGTTAGTGAAAAATGTATAAATATGGGTAGGATGAAAAAAAAATGGAGGGGAGATCTAGGATTTATAGCTCGATTTCAGATGGAAGGAGCAGGGAGTATGTTCATTATTTATTTTTGAGGTCTATTTGTGAGAGAATAGGTAGATCGAGAAAAGTTGGGTAGCTCATTTGCTGACATCAAGATCGAATTTGACGATCTGAGGACCGACGAATAATGTGATTAGATGATGTTTTTCTAGGTTACAAAAGTTGAGGTGGATGTTGTGTTAAGTGTGTTTATGAATAATATAATTGTTTTGAATGTAACATAAATAATATAAGTCAATCGGATCCTCTATAGGGGTGAATCTGTTTTGAGACTGTTTTAGCAAACATTTTGAATAAATTCAAACATTTGTACAGTTTAGTAAATGACGTCAATCACTATAAATATGGAAAACAAGGACTGAAAAGCCAAAATATAAAATTGCAGAAGCTTCTAGTTTTGTTTTGTATGTAAAAAGGAAATAGAGCTCTGACATCTCACAGTATGAGTCATCATGAGTGAGGGGAGGTCAAGAAAAGATATGGAAAGAGGGAGAAAAAAATATGTTAAGAAATGAGGAGAGTTGTAATGATGGAAAAGTAGTTTTATCGAAAAGGTACAAGGCGTTTGACATGGAGAGCGGAAAGGACGCCTCGGTTCTGGAATCGAGGGTGGCTCGTTAGAGGAGTAACAAAAGCCAGCCGTATGAGAGAGAAAGGATAAATAGTAGTTCTTCTTTGTCTCCAAACAAACGTGTTATAACAAAAAACTTGGAGAGCACTCAGAGAGAAAGACAAAAAATTAGGGGATTCGATAAAGAGTTATCCGAAGGCGATAAACGGTTAAAGAGGGCAAAAGATTATGGATCTCGCAGATGGCAATACAGTAGCGTTGTGAAGGGAAAGCTTAACTCTACTGCCGATTCTCATTCAGATACTGAAGGTTAGTAGAGATATATGTTTTATATGCTGACGTATTTATATATGTTAAAGATATATGTTATACGCGAATGATTGATCAGAGAAATATGTTGAATATATATATATATATATATATATATATATATATATATATATATATATATATGTGCATACATAGATAGAAGAATGATAAATACCTTAACCTGTATGTAGGTCGAGCGTGAAAAGCATTTGTGCAGGTTGAAAACGTGCCTGTAAAATCTATTTTTAAGATGGCTAGTTCGCCTGTTAATGAGGCTTTGACCTGTGGTCTGATGAATGAGTCTGATAATGAAGGGGAAGGAGGATTGGAACAATTCCTGGGTTTCCCTGGTCAGTTAGTATCTTATCCTCCGGGTTCTGATGCATTTAGAGAGTTTTGTAAAGCCAAGGTGGCTGTAGGAGGGAAGTGGGGTAAATGTGCAGAGTTTGCCAGTAGGCAGTTTAGGGGTTGTACGGTAGCGAAAGGGGAAGAATATTTTAATCTTTTGGCAGATTTGGAAGTAAAAAAATGAGATAGGGGTATAGATGAATTGATTTCGTTAGTGTATTTCGATAGGGATGTCCGGAGTGACCTCTCAGAGGGTTTTCTACGTTGCCTATCTCAATTAGAGTATAGGTTGAGCCTTCCCCTCACCAATTTGGCAAAGGGGATTATGAATGCAATTGGGGCATATCCTGTTCAAATAAACGGAAACATGCGGGAGGTAATAACTATGTGTGACCATCTGAATGAAAGGTGGGAAAGAGAGGAAAAAGTGAGGAGGATAATCCCTGATGACGTTTTGTAGTTTTATGGGGTGATGAATTTTAAGACCAGCGGGGGGTCATATTTTTGTGCAAGCGTTACTCGGCATCGTTTTTTTGATCTGAATTCAGCAGGTCGAACCTAGAATGACAACATCATATGGGTGAAGGATAATTTCCTTCAAAGAGATGATGAAGAACCTTTAGACCATCGATTTAGATCTGTAAAGCAAAGTAAGTATTGACATGCATAGATAGAATTATTGTTATGTTTTGTTGACAACTGTAGTTGATAGTAAAATGTGCAATTGCAGGTGTGAAGTCTAAAGTGGAAAGGATAGAATCCCTCTTGAATGAAGTTGTGGAGGAGGAGACTGAACTCGAACTCGTTTTGGAGGGACTCAGCCAGAGTAGAAATAAGAGAGTTGACAGTAGATCGAACAAGGTTCGAAAGGCTCAGTCTACTAGGTCGATGGCGGGGGTCAATGAAGGAAAAAGGCAAGTCAGTGGTGAGGGGGTTCGAACTAATTTGTCCAAGACTCATGGAACTGGAAGTAATCCTGTCAAGCCGAGAAAAGTAGCTCAATTATATCCGAAGAAATGGATGCTAAAGACTCTGTTAACCTTTGGTACCATTGGAAGTGGTGAGGTCGCGAAAGATAAGAGGAGGAGGGTTGAACCCTTAGGAGAGCCAGGAGAGAAAGTCGTTGAGGGGCAATCTGCTTCAGGGGACGACCTCAAGAAGGTCGAGGAGAGGGCTAGGTTGGCGATTCTCTAAAGAGAGAAAGATACGAGCAGGATGGTAAGTTTATATTATCAGAAAGGAATATTCAATATACTTCGAGCTAATAACTGAGATCGATATAAATTTTGCAGGTTGTTCATCTAGTCAAAGGGATGTGGCTCGGTATAGAGGAAGAAAAAAGCGAACTGAAGAAGGTCAAGAACGAGCTGGAGAAAGACCTAGCTCGAGCCAAGACTGAAGCCATAAAGGAAGTTAGGCAGCTGAAGGCCCCTCACATTGTGGCGATTGGCCAGATGTAGGTCAAGGCAAAGGCAAGTTTAGACGAGATGATTGAGGAGCGTGAAAGACTGGGTCGTCACTTGATACTAAAGGGATATTCAAAGGAGGTGGATACCATTAAGGCTGATACCTGCCCTGAGGTGGAAGATGAGGAGGAAGCAGAAGTGATAGGAATTGTGGACGGTCTGGATGGTGTTTCCTGCCAGATGGTGCTCGACAATCACGGGGTTGACGTCGAGCCCCCAGAAGGTGGTAGTGATAAAGTAAGGTAGACATATGTTTTGTATAAATATTTGTCAGTAGTTTGAATCGTGTATGGGGAAGAAAAGTTCTGTAGAATGACTTTGTTTATAAACACTTGTAGGCAATTAGAGAGACGAGTCTCAGAATAAACGACCTAGAGTCTGGACTTGCAAGTGAAAGAGAGACCTCAAAAGACTTGCTGCCTGCTCAAGCGGAGCTGTAGGTTAGATCGGAATAAGTTTATTAACTTGCATGTTATACCAATGTTAAGTTATCAAATCAACAGGATAGAAATGCACGGCAAAATTCTAACGCTATTAATACGAAATAATATATCGAAAGTGTGTACCATGTACGCCAAAAGAAGATTCATGTAGGGTTCATCTGAGAATGGAGTCCGAACTTTTAGTCTAAAAGTACTTGGAAGTAGATGTTTAGAAATCACATAGTCTCTTAGAAATTTAGTTGTATATATTAGGAATTAGATTTTCTGAATTAAACTGTACTAAAACTTGTTATATTTCCCAGGTTGAATTGGATTCATCTCGCGTACGTGAGGACCACGTACTCATGTGCAATTGGGAATTTGTGGAGCAGTTCGATAGGATGAAGGAGGCAAATGAGAACATAGAGGATTAATATGTAAAAGCTCATTTCAGATTTGAGAAGTTGAATCGGCCGTCTCTGACCTGACTCGTCAGGTCAAAGAGAAAGATTTGGAGATTAAGAGGGGATTAGAAGATCTATCCGAGGCAACAAAACATGCCGAGAAACTTCAACATCAGGTCAATGCGCTGGCTGTCAAGGGTAAGCAGGCCGACACAACTCAATACCGTATTCAGGCACTGGAACAAATAGAGGAACGATTTCGATCTGACCTTCAAAGAAGTAGGAACGAGATGGAGCGAATGAGACAAAAATTCGTCGAAAAGGATGACGAGCTGAGGGTAGCTCGAGAAAATCTATCAGCTTCGGAGGCCGCAGCTAAACATTTGCAAACAGCCCTCCCCGCCAAGGATATGGAATTTCGAGAAATGCAGCGAAGGTGCGACGACTTAAATGAGAGAGCCGCTCGATTTAAAGCTGAAAAGGGCCAAGCCATTGCTCGTGCCAACAAAGTCGAGGCTAGAGAGCATTCAGGGGGAAGTAGAACTGAGGTGAAGGCTCCTTTAGTTCGAGGGGATGTAGTTAGTCTCTCAGGCTGAATTAGAGAGCTGGAAAGTAACGTGTCTCGAATTTAGAGGTACGTTCAGAAGGGAAATACAAATTTTAAGGAATGCCAGTATAAGCTGGATGCTGCTCTTATTAGGGAGAAAGTTATGGAGAGGGAGATCAAATCAAAGGACTTGCTAGTGAAGAGGAAGGAGGGATTATTGAAAGATCTGCCGACTAGGGAAGAGTTGAACGCAGAAATTGGGAGACTTCGTGTTCGGGTAGTAGAATTAGAAGCCATAAACCTATCTGAGTCGGTGAAGTATATTGCCAAATTGGAAGAAGATGCCATTTATCATGATAGGGTTGATGGAGAAATAATTGAATGGAAGGATAATTGCGCTAGGTTAAAATCACGCCTCGAGAGATTGAAGGTGAGATTTGCAACAACGGTAGTACCTGGTGTGTCTCGATCTGACCTGTTAAGGGTGATCGCTGCATATTTTGTAGAGGAAGTTAAAAGACTTAAGTCATAACGAGATACCTTGCTCAAAACTCTGTCGGATAAAGGATGCACCTGTAGAGCAAAGATAGATCGAGGGAACTATCTGGGAGCCATAAAGACCTAACTGGGCCCTTGAACTGTTGAATCAATAGATCAAGGTAGGGATGCTATGGCCCACGAACTGAAAGATAGACCTCTAGATGCATGGGGAATCGTTGTTGACCCTCCATCAGCAAAAAAGAATCCTCTGTAATATGAATTTGACCTGAAAATAAATAGTACTTGTCGTAGACATATTATAATAGATGAAAGCTAGTATGACCATTGCCTTATCTTGTGCCTGGTGGGGTCCTTGATATATAAAAAAAATTACATTCGCTTTAATCGCAAAAATGGGTTAAGTTGAACCAAGTTGAAACTTGATTTGAACTATTAAAATGTCACAGGCATATTGAAAGAGATGAAAGCTAGTATGACATTTGCCTTATCTTATGCCTGGATGAGTCTTTGATGTGAACCAAGTTTATACACTTGCCACAATTGCAGAGATGTAAAGATTCAGCTGAACCAAGTATTATCCTCGATCTAGCCTACTGAAATGATCCAAACAAGTTGTAAAAGATGAAAACTAGTATGACCTTTGCCTTATCTCTTGTTTGGCTGAGTCTTTGATGTGAACCAAGTTTTTACACTTGCCACAATCGCAGAGATGTAAAGATTCAGCTAAACCAAGTGATATCCTTGATCCAGCCTACTGAAATGATCTAAACAAGTTGTAAAAGAAGAAGACTAGTGTGACCTTTGTCTTATCTCTTGTCTGGCTAAGTCTTTGATGTGAACCAAGTTTTCACACTTGCCACAGTCGCAGAGATGTAAAGATTCAGCTGAACCAAGTATTATCCTCGATCTAGCCTACTGAAATGATTCAAACAAGTTGTAAAAGATGAAGACTAGTATGACCTTTGTCTTATCTCTTGTCTGGCTGAGTCATTGATGTGAACCACATTTTTATACTTACCATAATCGCAGAGATGTAGTAACAGAAGTCAATCAAGTGATATCCCTGATTGAACTTAAAAAAGATTGATTATAAGCTAGTATTATCTATGCTTGAATCTATAAAATGTGGACGAATGCTCGTGAAGAGAATGACATAGTTCAAACAAAAACTTTCATTGAAAAGTTTAAAATTTACATTGGATGGAGATAAGAACCTCACTTTTAGAATTGAAAGACAAAAAGCGAGAAATGGAAATGGAGTAGTAAGATGCCTAACGATAGTACCGTTTCAGTCGTCTAGTGTTCCAAGGATTTGAAATGAGGATTCCTTCTTCTATCATGAGATAGTATAATCCCAAGCCTGGGAGACCTGTGATAATGAATGGACCCTCCCAATCGTTGGCTAATTTTCCAGTATGAGGCCCTTTGCGATGTTAAAGAATTTCTCTAAGGACGAGATCTCTAATTTGGAAAGTATGACTCCTGACTCGGTTATTATACGATCTAGCAAGCATATGATGGTATCGACCTAGGTTAGCGATGGCGCGTTCCCTAGTTTTATCAATCGTATTGAGGATGCAAGCCAATTCAAAATCATTTTCTTCGTCCGTCATCTCGTGATCACGGACTGGGTGATGATATTCAGAAGGAATTACTGCCTCAGTGCCATAAGCAAGGACGAACGGGGTACACCTAGTGGATTGTTGGGGAATGGTTTTATATGCCCACAGGACGTGAGGTAGCTCGCGAACCTAATTTTCTTTTTTCTGTGAGTGAAGCCGTTTCTTGAGTCCATCCACGATGGCTTTGTTGGTAATTTTGGTTTGGCCATTACCTTAAGGGTAGTATGGATTTAATAGTGAGTAGATGATATTATGGTAATTTAGGAAAGTTACGACCTTATCTCCCATAAATTGGGGCTTGTTATCGATACGAATTAGGTGGGGGCACCCGAATCGAGTGATTATGTGGTTTCAGATAAAAGAGATGACCTCTTCTTCTCTGGTTCGACATAGCAGAATTGCTTTTATCCATTTTGTAAAATAATCGGCAGCTACGAGTAGGTGACGGTGATTACCTAGAGAGTTAGGGAATTTACCGATGAGGTCTAGAGCCCATCTTTTAAATGGCCAGAAAACCTTGCTTGCATGGAGTTCAAGCGCAGAGGCACGTATCATATTTCCATGTCTCTGGCAGGTGTCACACCCGCGAGAGTACTCATCTGCTTGTTTGTGTATGTCGGGTCAGAATACTCCTTAAGTTATAGCTCAGTTAGCTAATGATCTACCTATGGCGTGGAAGCCACAAGTTCCTTCGTGTAATTTACAGAGCAGTTCGTCTGCTTTTAACTTTGAGAGGCATTTAAGGTATGACCCTATAACGGAGAGGCGGTAAAGCATACCGTTCTGAGTAATGTAATGCTTTGAATTATTGATCAGTTGTCGGCGCTCTTTTGGATCTGCTGGGAGTGGACCTTTGCACTTGTTGTCAACTCTAAGGTAGGCTAAAAAAGGCTTTCACCAATCGTCATCTCCCTCTTTATCGCCCCCAGTGTTGATAGTGCATATAGATATGTGATCAATACTGGGGGTTGAAATGATCTCGATCTGAAGATATCGAGTTTCCGTTCCCAAGACCCCGGCCAGATATGCCAAGGAATCTGAGTGTCTATTTTCCCCTTGAGGAAGATATTCGAGAGTTGTTTTTGCGAACTTACTCATCCTATCTGCAACGAGGGCTGCGTATTCGATCATCTTCCCATTCTTCTTGTACTGCTCTGAATAATGATGAACAATGAGTAATGAATCTGTGTAAACTGAGAGTTCGGAGACATCGAGCTCAAGAGAAAGGTCGAGTCCATGAATAAGATCTTCATACTCGGTGACATTATTTGAGGCCTCAAAATCCAAGCAAATTGATTTCTCAAATCTGTTATTAGAAAGGGTAATCAAAACAATCCCATTTTCTGACCCTGCGGGTCATGTGATCCATCTGTGAAAAGCCTCCACCCTGACATGGTGATCCAGTCAGCTCATTCATCGAATGTCCTAGGGGTTGGATTCTCTGGCATGTTTTCAGTAAGGTATGGGTCGTACTCCTCCCACTCAGGATCCTCCACTAGAAAATCTCTGAGAAAATTGGCAACGGCTGACCTTTTTTGGAATGATGATGTTCGAACTTGATATCATGTTCGCCCAAACTGAGTGACTATTGCTGCACTCTTCGTGACTTTTCTTTTTTGGACAAAACTTCCCGAAGTGGGTAGTTCCTCATAACTTTGACGGAATGTGTTTGAAACTAGTGTTTGAGTATCTGCGAAGTATAAATAAGGGTGAGAAGAAGTTTCTCAATTTTAGAGTACCTTGTTTCTGCTGGTGTGAGTGTCTTGCTGATAAAGAAGACTGGTTTCTCTATTTGCCCTTCCAGGCGAATGAGAACCGAGCAGAGAGAAGTGTCTGTGACAACTAAGTAGATTATCAGTTCCTCATTACCTACTGGGGTGCTCATTATGGGAGACCTCCCCAAATAGATTTTGAGATCCTGAAAAGCTGTATCGCATTCTGGAGTCCAGGTGACTTCCGCAGTTGGCTGAACCTTTCCTCGCTCTGCGAAGTAATTGGAATAGCCAACGGCAGCAGTCTGAAGATTTAGAGACGAAACGGCTGATCCCGGCAATCTTGCCAGCAAGTTTTTAAACGTATTTTGTTATCTTTAGAGAAGGCATGTCGAGGAGAGCCCGAATTTGATCCGGATCGGCCTCAATCCCTTTCTTGCTAATGAGGTAGCCTAGAAAGCGGCCAGAATGTACTCCAAAATGACACTTATCAGGGTTGAGATGTATTATGTAAGATCGAAGGATGCTAAATATTGTGTTGAGATCTGAGATGTGATTATCTGACTATACACTTTTGCACAAGAGAACATCGATTTAGACTTCAATAATTTTTCCCAAGTATGCTTTAAACATAGCGGTCATCAATCGTTGATATGTGGCCCCTGCGTTCTTGAGTCTGAAGGGCATGACTTTGTAATAGTAAAGGCCACTTTCGGTGATGAATGTTGTTTTATCTTGATCTTCTTCCAGAAGTGATATTTGATTATATCCTGAAGCAACGTCCATCATAGATAAGAGATCATGGCCTGTAGTACAATCGAGGATCTGATAAATGTTGGAAAGAGGGAAACTATCCTTTAGAGTATGTTTGTTTAGATCTGTGAAATCAACACAAACGCAAACTTTTATGTTCTTCATTGGGACAACGACAATGTTGGATATCCAGTCTGGATACTTGGCTTCTCGAATGAATCTTACTTTAATTAATTTCTCGATCTCGGTGTTAACTTCATCTCAAAGATAAGGTAAAAGTCATCGTTGTTTCTGTTTGACCGTTGGGGTATTGACGTTGATGGCTAACTTGTGACATGCCATAGCTAGATCGACTCTAGGCATTTCTTCGAAAGACCATGTAAAAACATCATGATTGAGTTGTAGGAACTGGATAAGAGTGTCTTTCTCATGCTGAACCAGCTTGGTTTTGATGAATGTGCTCCTGCTAGGTCCATCAATGTTGACATATTCTGTGGGCTCCTCCGTAAGTGATTGGTCGTCGAGGTGATCAATTTTCTGTAATTGCTATGCGACCAAAGTTTTGAAGTATCTAGGATTGAAGAGGCAATATTTTTACAAGCTCGAGAGAGTTTTTTTACTGCCTCTAATCTCATAAATACCATTGTCGTGCTTGAACCGGAGTGCTTGATGATAGATGGAAGTGATTGCTTCCATATTATGTATCCTGCAGCGGCCCATAATCCCAAGATAGCGAGACTTGGCATTAATGACGTAGAAAACGACGTCAATAGTGGCTGGTCTTGTAGTAATAGGTAAGGTAATCTTGCCTACTCGTTCCTCCCAGGAGCCGTTGAACCCACTGATGTCTGTTTCACTCTGAATGACTTGGTCGGCCAAACCCATCTGGTCGATCGTACTCTGAAAAAGAATTTCAATACCGCTTTCAGTATCGATCATCATTGTGTGCATGGCAAACTATTTTATCTTGAGCATTATAACTAACGCATCATGATGTGGGAATTTGTCATGGCTAGTATCGTAATCATCGAAAGAGATTTCGAGTCGGCGATTGTACAACTCGGGAAGAAGTTTGGCTTCTTTGTCTTGAGGTATAAGATAACAGTATTCTGAGAGCCTTCGGCGCTTTGATTGGTTAGAATTGGTGATCTGGTTGATTTAGATCATGTTGTTGAGGTGCATGTAGTAGAGATCCTTCTCCTCAGCTCTGTCGTTGACCTGAACAAATTTGAGTTGCTTCTTATGGTTGTCATCTTGGTATGCCTTCAGGTCAACAATGTATTCAAGCATCCGACCTTTCTTGAGAATGAGCTCGAGCATCCTCTGTAGATCATAGCAATTGTCAGATGAATGGTGATTTACCTTATGATTTATGCAAAATGGTTGATTCTCGATGGGCTCCAGTGGTTGAGAGACGCGGTAAAGCGGGTCTTTCAACAACAGTGGAAAAATTGCAGAGATTCGAACGCTTAGATTTGAGAGGACGGGTTTATTTTGCAAACCGTTTCTCTGAGGGTACCCAGTATTTCCCTTGGTGCGTTTCTGATCTCCATGTTCCTCATTGGGCTCGTTGGTTTGTTCTGTATGTGGAACTTTGGTTGAGAGGAAAGACTTGATAGACTTTTTTTGCTCAGACATCATCCTCTCAAAGTCGACATAACCGCTGACTTTGATGATCATCTCTTCCAACATCGTAGGCTTGTTAAGGAAGAGGTATTCTTTGGCTTTGCAATTGAGCCAGAGAGCATTGGTGAAAGCGGTTACAGCTATTTTTTGGTCGAGGTTATCCACCTTTCTCGTAAGCTCTAGGAATTTCTTTGAAAAATCCTCAAGCTTTTCTCCATGTGACTGCTTAAGACCGATAAGAGAATACAAGTTCTCCTCTTTGTCTCTGTTGTGAGCATATGTTTTGATGAACTGCTTTTGCAGCTGATCAAATGTGTAGATAGATGCCTCAGGAGGAGAGTGGAACCATCGGAGTGGCTCCTCCTGTAAATTTGTGGCAAACAGTCGGCAGAGAATGTGGTTGAGATTGGAGTTTAGCCCCATTGAATTGCGGTATTACTGAATATGCTCCTTTGGGTCAATACCTTTATATTTGTGAATTTGGGGGGTATGAAAACCTTTCGCTATTTCCATATCAAAAAGCTCTTTGGCAATCAGACTTCCTTGTAACTTTGTGGTTTCGCCGGTAGTACCTAGAACTTATGCTTCGATCAACTCTTTAATTCGCTGATCCATATGTTTTTTTGTGACGTAATGACGTGTTGGCTGAATCACTGGATGTACTGGCAGGGGATGATGAGTTACCATATTTACACTCAATTGATTTCGTGCTAGAACTTAATATAGAGGTCGCTGGTCTTCCTCCTGATGGATGGAAAGAGGGTGACCTCGGCTGGCTTCTAATTGAACTTCTCCCCCCAACTAGATGGAGGGCTACAGTTCATGTGGTAGCTTTTTGAAAATGGCTTTACTAGTGGCTCCCCGAGGTCCCAACCTTTCCCTTACCGAAATGCGGGAGGTCTCCAAAAGTTGACCGTTACCCCCGGCTGGTGGAACCTGCTGAGTATTTTGTAGAGCCTCGAGTGCAGTCTGTATTATCGTCATCTGATCTTCGTGTCGTTTGAGTGTTGTTAAACAAGCATGTCACTCTACATCGAGCTCTTTCTCTCAGAGCTTCCGATCCTTTGTCTATTGCAGTTCGAGTTCAGCGCATTTCTCTGCCTCTGCTTGGAGATTCGCCCGTAACTCGGTGAGTTGTCCCGGATCCACAAAAATTTTGAGCTGAGTTCCTGCGGCATGTCGTCTAGAAGAAACCATAATTGAGAATTGTAATGAAAGGCTTCCTTAGGGTATCGTGGAAATGCAATCTTTCCCACAGATGGCACCAAATGTAATGGCCAAATTCCGTAAGCTTGATTTGATTAGGAATTAGCTATCACACCAATAAACCTGTAGCAATACTCTACTAGAAAGTAAGAAATGCAAACAGGTGTTTTTAGCGTGGAAAACCTCTGAATAGTTAAAAAAAACCACGACCTCGTATGGAGGATTTTTGTAAAAGTATTTTTATTGCTTTGAATGGATCTCTTTATTACAAGTGATCTCTAGAACATAGAAATTCTTTTGATCTCGTAAATAAGAAGTTTTGAGTGATTTTTCTGGTCCCTGTCTCTTCTGAAACTTTTCCCTTGTATAGGCTTCTTCACAGCTCTTCATCGTGCTAGAACACATTTTCTGAATAAGGTGGTTAGAGGAGGTTGACTGAATAACTGACAAGTTCGTGGGAGACAGGTGTCTTTGACTGTATAATGTTTTTTGAGTTTAGCTCGATGCACTTTCTTAAGCAGTTCGTAGGGTTGGTTATAATGTTGATTGAAGTTTTGTCAGTGGTTGAAAATGAGGTAAGATCTACCCATTGATTACAGGCATCATGCCACAATCGTTTTATTATATTGGCTGGATTTTATATTTACCCGTGCGATCACGGGCCTATTGAACAAATTAGTCGAACAAAAGTCTAAGAGAGAGAGAGAGAGAAAAAGAAAGAAAGAAAGAGATAGAATTGCTGTTCTTGTAACAGGACTCTCCGGTTTCATCAAACAATGAATTGTTGTTCTTGGTGGGGAGTGAAAATGAGAACAAGTTATTAAGGTTAGGGTTTCGGATTGAGAACAAGAATATTGAGTTGAGCGCGGGAGCCTTTGGTTTCTTTAATAATAGAAAACATACTTTTAATAGATTTTTTAATCAAATAAAGTTCGTGTAGGAAGCCTAGACTAGCTTATTGATCGAGTGCTCCCACTCAGGGATATCCAATAGACATAGGTTACTCTATTCCCATCCCAACACCCTCACCATCGATGTTATTTTTTTTAAATAATTCTCTGTTCGTGGGTTCGAACGTGGTATTGAAAAATTCGTAATGCCATATCAGCTATACTTAGAAATAATTCAATATTTTACGTCTGTTGTTTTCTTTCCTGATTCAGTTATGGAGAAAAATATTTATATGTTTGAGGGTTCAAACCCCCCGTGGCATTGAAAAACTCATAATGCCAAACCAACATTACCTAGAAATAATCCAATATTTTCGTCTGTTGTTTTCTTTTCTGATTCAATCACAAAAAAGTAAAAAAAAATAAAAATCTTTGATCGTGGGTTTGAACCCCCGCCCTCCCTGGAAACTTGAGTAAGAAGTAGATCCTTTGGGGTTTTATAATTTTTACTTTTTTTTTTAGAAACCCTTTCTTTGTCTTTATTTGGTTTAACTACTTGAGCCGGATGAGACGAAATCTTCACGTCCGATTTTGAAGTGGGGAAATCCTATAGGAACCAATCCCAATTTTTATTTTGCTAGGCCCATCGCTAAAAAAACCTACTTTCTTGCGATTACGAGGTTTATTCGAATATGAAATCCAATCCTGAAAATACAGCATCCCGCTTTTTTGTTACTACCCAAGGTTTTGATACATTTAGAAATCACGAAATTGCTACGGGAGCTGGTGCTATCAGAGAACAATTAACTGATCTAGATTTGCTACTTATTACAGATTATTCATTGGTAGAATGGAAAGAATTAAGAGAAGAAGGGAACATCGGTAATGAATGGGAAGATAGAAAAATAGGAAGAAGAACTCCTAATGCCATACTAACATTTCTTATAAATAATCCAATATTTTCATCTGTTGTTTCTTTTCTAATTCAGTCAATAAAAAAATATTTCTGGTCTTCGAAGATGCCAAAGAAAAATCAGCCTGGCACTCTTTCAAAAAGGTTATTGTACGAATATGTTATTTCGAACAATAATGCCCCATTTTCAGGTCCCCGTACAAGTAGGAAAGCTTGAAAATTTTCAAAAACCATTTTGCCAAGATGGAAATTAGATTCATATGAAGCAAAACTCTTCCTCAATTGAAAAAACCAACTTAACGCTTAACCTTTGTTTTTTCACCATGTATGATCAAATCAGACATGTTCATAAAGAGACAAAAAACTGGGATGGTAGGCAAGGTTCAAATTATCACCAGAATTACCAATTATGATCAAATAGGAGTGAGTGAAACAAAGAGCTAGTGTGAACCCTTAAATTTTCTTTAGGTTTGCACCCTTAATATCTCATCCTATATTTTATTTTATTTTATTTTTTTTGAGTTGGAAGCTGCTTGTGGGAATTGATCCCAGGACCTCTTGGATTTCATTTTTCAAGCACTAGTCCTACCAACAAAGCAAGCCCCACATTGGTTTTTGTTGATGAAATGATCTTATAGGAAACTAAAGAACCACAAAATTTTCAATTTCTACAGCGATTGAATTTACAAGAACATCTTATATATAGTTCAGTTCTTAGTACCACTTCAAATACCCATGACAAATATTTAATGTTTTGGGGGTTACACGCTACAGCTAAACGAACAATTTTTTTTGTTAAGTTTCAGATGAAGCTTCAAAAAAATCAAACTTATTCAAAATATAAAAAAGCTAGCGGAAATTTGATGTTGGCCCCTCAAAGACCTTTGGCATTTTAAATTAAAGGTTTTGGTTTGTCTCATTTCGTGATTGTGGATTCTCGTGGTTATCTCAGTCGAAGACGGTGACAGAATTAAGACCGATGGACAAGTATTCTACAACCAACGGCTGAGAAAGTAAATTGGTAAGAAGAACTCTGATAAAGGAAAAGCCAAATCATTATAACAACCTTTATTTTTTAGCCTATTGTGCTTTCTCGTTCGAAAGAGTTTTTTGTTCGTTCGAACGAGTTCTGGGATAATGCAACCTTTTCTAACGAGTTTCAAACTGCCTCTTTTTGAAGGCTTATTTGGGTATCTTGTTCGAACGACTTTGGATGTCGTTCGAACGACTTCTAGGAAAAATAACCTTTTCAAACGAGTTTCAAACTGCCTTTTTATAGGCTTATTTGGGTAACTCGTTTGAACAACTTTGAGTCTCTTTCGAACAAGTCTCGGAAAAAACTATTTTCTTAATTATGCAAACCTTGTTTTGTTTTTTTCTTTTTGACCAAGTTTCTTACAAAGTTTATTTTGAGATCTTTATATCCTTAATCAGAGAGAGATTAATCAAAAACCTAAAACCCTGAGGTTGATGTTAAATTAGTCAAATTCTACTTCTAACATATTGTTCTAGAGTGATTCGAGAAGGGTGATCATTGTCGTGAGATCAAGGAGTATCGTTACGAGAATGAAAAAGATAGGGTGGGAAGCTTAGATCTGAAAAAAGATAATCACAAGACGAGGTTATCGATTCTGTAAGTATATTTCAGATTGTAACTCTTTTTGATTAGTGGATTTTTGGTTGTTGAGTTCATTGACAATGACCTGTGATTTTTCTCCTGAGTAAAGAGTTTCCACATGGTCAAAAATTGATTGTGTCATTTATTTTCCTGTCATAACTATCAATTGTTTTTGCTTATTCCTAGATTATTGATTGATATGAATTATTCTGACCTAATTTCTCGAAATGCATTAAATACGAGCACATAGAATTTCAATTGATATATGTAATATCATATTCCCCAGCTTCGACAAGAATAAAGCCAGCACTCTGTAATCGAAGATATCTTGGCATTCTGTAGTCAAAGACAGCCCAATGATCTAGAAGGATCTGTGAGTCCTCGATAAACTAAAAGTAATCGTTGTAGCCCGGTCAAGAAGGAACTGTTAGAGATCCGCAAAGTTTGCCCACTACCTACGGAATAGGAGACGTTTTCTTTCTTTTTGTAAACTGCATGTATATACCATAAATACAGGCAGATAATAGGTTCATAAGGACCACGCATCTGACATCTCTCTATCCTAAACATAAGCAATGCTCAAAAACTTGTAATAACTAGCATCTACTAAATTTTATACCAAATCCTCCTTGAGGTCGTGGTTTTTCTCAGTTTTTATTTAGTTTTCCACATAAAATCTTGGTAATACATCTTTATTCTACAATCCTTACGAACAAGTATTGGCGAAGGTTTTCCTCCCAAAAAACACGTCATTACAATTGGCGCCATCTGTGGGAATACTACACTTTTTTTTCTACCATTTCCAACCGGAACATCGTCCAAATGACAAATATGAATTTGAGAAGCCATTCTAGTACCGTAAGAGATCATGACATTCCAGGAGCTCTTGATCTTCACGGTGCGGTTCTTGTACTTCAAAAACAAATGGCTTCAGAAAAAAACCAGAGACTGGAGGATCAGCGTGTTCACGCTCAAGCTCTACAAACGGAGAGAGACGAGCACAGAAAATCCCTGGATCAGCAGAGTCAAACCCATCAAAAGGAAATAGAAAGATTGCAAATAACACAAGATCGAATAACAACTCACCAAGCATCGCCACCACTGGCTCGAAGTGAGCATCGATCAAGAGCAGTTCAACTTGATGATCAGCCAATGGAAGACGACCAACGAATGTCTCAATCCAGATCTGGAAATCCTAATAGAGCCTCTCGACATTTTGGCTTAACTTCTTCAGCCTCGACAACCCAAGGAAGTCGACGTACACGTCACCAGACCTCTCTCCTGTAAGGAAGACCCATCAGAGATCGATTAGGACCAGAGGGACAGGGTGTCTTTGTTCCTCAGGTTGCAGCCTTACCTCTTCCCCCGTAACAATTCGTCATTCTGGATGACCTTAACAACTGAATTCAAGTTATCAATATCTCAGGCCGACGATCTGCGCTCGACAGGATCGAAACAAACCCCATTTTTCCATATCTCAAAAATATACCTATTCTAGACAACTTCCATATGCCCAAATTTATCCAGTATGCAGGCCTCACCGATCCAGTTACACATGTTCGACATTTCAAAGCCGTCGTTGGGTTGTACTCCAAGCTCGACCACATGTTTTGTCGACTGTTTAACATGAGCCTAAAAGAAGAACCCTTCCGATGGTTCCATACTATACAAGAACCCTCCATCACCTTTTTCATCCAATTGCAAAATTTATTCGAGTCCAACTACGTTAATGCTAGGGAATGTGAAATCACAGTGGACTCTTTATTTTACTTCGAGCAAGGCGTTAAAGAAACCTTGACAAGTTTTTATAAACGTTTCCTGCAGGAAACACGAAAGATTGGAAATTCAAACCCCAAAATCGTGGTTCAAGCATTTACTTCCACCCTGCACATCGACTCAAAAGTTCACGAAGAACTTACTCTACACAAACCATGTACGGTAACTAAAATGATTGACGTGGTTAATAATTACATCGAGCTGGAGCGCTCGAAGAAAGATAAGATGAAAAGCTCTTAAGTTATACATTCTCGAGAAGTGGGATCCTTCTTCCTCTTTGCAGCATTCGAACAGTGGGGGATTCCAATACTTACTCACACATATTTCATATACACGTGACTTTACTGATTCATTTTGTGAATTTCCTGCAACAATAATTCCATTAAATAACAGAACTACCTCTATAGACATCATATTAAAACTTCAACAAACATACCTGCCGTATCAGAGGACATGTCGCTACTATGTTCTTCACTACTTGCACTTGAACCTTTTCCCAGTGGTTCAAGTGGAGATTTCGAACTTCTGTCAAGAGCTCTGAAATCAGTAGCACGGATACTAGTAGGTTCTTTACTTACGGGATCAGTTTTAGAGATATAAAGCCTGGGAGCTGGTAAAATTTCTGCAATCTTCATATGCTCTACTGGAATTAAATCTAAATCAACCATATTTATGGGTGTTTCATCAAATCCGAGGAGTTTTGCATGTTGTTTGGTACTTGACGTCAAAACCTCCTCCAACGATTTTCCCCTTCTTAATTATGTGACCCCGAGCCTACACGTTAAAAAAAGAATGCCGACTTCAAATTTGAGGGTTATCGAACAACATTTGTTTTAATCCTATACTTTCCAGCCCAAGCAACCAAATATAAAACCTCCCTAGTACGAAATAGATGAGATAAAGACAAGCAAAACATCTAGTAACATCCAAAAAAATCAACAAAAAAAACGAAAATCAACCCAAAAAAAACGAAAATAAATAGGATTAGGCACTGTTTGCTTTATAAGTACTACCTATAATGCCATGATATCCCAAAATTTGAAAAAGTAACAAAGGTTTTGGTCACCATCGCGATACAATGGCGAAAATCTACAATCCTTTGCAATCCCACCCCATTTTACTATTCTTAAACCCTATTTCTAATTTCTTATTCACTATTCTCTTAGTTTTCAAATTCTTTATTCTAATACTTTTTTTCTTCTTCATGGATTATGGGTATAAAAAGTAACCTGAACCTAGGTAGAAAAAATAACCCGCGCAACACAAACGAATCATATATGAAGTCGGCCCTGTGTGCAAAAATGACCCCACGAGACTACATTCCCACTAACACGAAAGAATTCTAGCCTATAGCAGAACGTCTACCTGAAAGATTGCCAGTTTACTGCATAAAATGTACCCCAACCTGATTCGCCAAAATAAAATTAACGGGAGAAGAAAAACTAGGGGACGTACACCAATTAAACACCTCAAAACCCTAATAACTGCATTAATATGAGGAACTCAGGGTGAATGCATAAACTGATCCTGATAAGTTGTTCAGGCTTTCTGTTTAACTTAATAGAGGAAGGGCTTTTTGCTCAATTATTTTCTTAATAATCTCTATTGAACTTCTATATCGTGCCGTAGCAGGTTAAAATTCATGAATGAAGAAGGTACAAACATATCCCTCTCTTTTCTGTGTTGAACAAGAGTCTCTCTGCTCTCTACTCACTCAGTCACTTGCACGCAGACAACAACCTGTACACGCACATTCTTCTTCTCTGAGCAATGAGCACTTTGTTCCTTACAATTTCCAGCTACATAGAGCTTTCCATTTACCATGAAGCCCACACCACTACCTTGATTTCAGACAACTAGACGACCGTTGACTAAAAACACGAGGAAGTGTAAGTGGATTATGTGTTTGTTATTCGATTTTGTCTTTCTACTAAAATACTTCTTGGTGGGGAATAACTTGTTATGGTAGTTATGATCAATGAAAAAAAATTGGGGAGACACTTGACTCCTTAAAGAATTATTTCATGTGGAAAGAAGTTATCTTGAAATAATAATCTCATGAAGGATAATGCTGGGAAGAGGCGGCGGTAAAGGGATTACTTACCAATTTAATGACCACTATCTACTCATAATCATGTACGTTACAAAATAGTTTTGATGAGTCTTTGTAATAGCTGTGTAACGGTATGATTCTTCTTTCCTGTCACGGCTTGAGGAGGTCGATATCAATGCTTGAGTTCGCTAGCTGGAGTAATTCCTTGCACATAACATTTGCAACCTTTGGCTTAGGTGTGAAAACGACACGGATAAGATAATCATGAACTCATACCTCCTATATTGCAGCTGCTGCAACTTGGAATCGCTAAACCAAGTAAATATTGAACTGTTATAGTGATTAAGCTGTATATAGTGTTTTGTTTTTTCTTCTCAAGCATTAGCATTAGCATTAGCATTATCATAAGGTTACAGTAAGACAGTGTTATAGTACTTTTTGGGTTACAGTAATTTAACCCACAACCTATTGGTTGTCAAGCAAATAATAGATTAATTTGTTTCATTACTCACAATAATAGATTATTGGTCTTTTAAGTATTTGCCATTGTGGTACATTTTGATTCGCGTTAATGACAATTTTTTAACGCTAAAAGCACGTCGACGTATTCATCGCGGCGAGCCACGGGTAGTATTAGTAAAGTAAATACTAGTTAACATATCAATATATACGAGTCTGCTATCATTTTGAGCGAAAAAATACGTTATTAATGAATGATAATTATCAATTATGTTGCTATATATACACACAAACAATGCGACAGTAAACTTGATGACATATCAATCATACCTTCTCCAAACTATCAACTATCGCTTTCTCCACAACATCTAATAGCTTTAAAGTTCAAACCCTCCATAGAAGTTTACCTAACAAAGACATATACAACAATATCAGTCGAACAAAGTCAAAAGCACATTTTTAAACCGAAGGTAAGATAATATCTAAAGTACCTACCTTTAGGGGAATAAAGGTGATTAAGTCCTCCGGAAACACCCGATGCCCCGCCATCAATACCAACTGCATCATACAAGTCCACGCACATTCACGATTCCTTAGGTGATTGTTGTCAAAAGTATCAATCAAACACACCATCATTGTAAGCTAGACATTTCATGTCATAAGAAAAGACAGTTGGAGAGAGTTTTTGAACCTGTAAGCACTACAAAATTGAGAAGGAGTGGCTGTGATGAGAGAAGAAGAGCTAGAAAGATGATGTTCTTCGTCTATTGTTCTTGCTGTTGTTGAGTGAGAAAAACTTATTAGGGGTAGGGTTTTAGATTGAGGACAAGAGTCTTGTGTTGAGTCTCAGGTTTCTTTAATAATGCAAAAAGCATAAATTAAATAGATTTTTTAATCAAATAAAGTTGGTGTAGGAAGCCTAGACCAGCCTATTGATCGATTGCTCCCACTCAGGGATGCGCAATCGACATAGGTTACTTTATAATTCCTTCCCACGGCGTTAATCAAGAAACAATCCTATATTTTCGCATGTTATTATTTTAAAATAATTATCTGTTCGGGGGTTCGAACCCCCGTGGCATTGAAAAACTTTGTCCTTAATTTACATTGTATATTGCACAATATCTAAGAATGATTTTGGAGAATTCTAACCACAGTCAAATACCTACAATGCCATCATTACTACCTGACTGCATCACAAACTCGCCAATGCCCAACTTGGAGAATCTAACAACACACAAGCTCACTAAGTCTTTTCATAATCTGAGGCACCAGTTCAAAAACACACCAAAAATATATATGATAGGGAGTAGAAAACTATCATTTGGAGTATGTTTGTTCAAGTTTGTGAAATCCACGCACACCTTGATCATTCCGTTCTTCTTCGGTACTACTACAATATTCGATATCCATTCTGGATAATTGGACTTTCGGATAAACCCAACTTCGATGAGTTTTTCGATCTCTTTGTTGATTTCGTCTCGAAGCCTTGGTGCTAAAGTCTTTTATTTTTGTTTGACAGCTTCGGCCTTATCTTTCAAGTTGAGTTTGTGGCAGGCCAGATTTTGATCGATGCCCAGCATCTCATGAAACGTCCAAGTGAAGACATCATCCGAAAGGAACTGAATGAGAGTGTCGCGCTCTGCTGCGGGCAGATGAGTGTCAATATATATCCCACGCTTAGGGCCACTGATTTCAACGTACTCTGTGGTTTCTGTACTGGGCAAATGTTGCCTTGTAGAGTTGACTGTATAGTTCTCTGTAATGTTTCATGTTATCTTCTGTAATTGCTATGTGAGCTAATGTTCGGAAGGCTCTGGTCCAATGACGATAGAATTTTTGCATGCACGTACTAATTTCTTACTTCATTTGATCTCGTATACACCGCCTTTCCTTTCAAAACATAATGCCAAGTGATAGGTTGACGGAATGGCGCACATATTATGTAACCAGCAACGTCCAATTATCCCTAGATAACGGGATTTTGTATTGAAAATGTAAAAGACAACATCGAGTATTACTGGTCCTGCGGTGAGAGGAAGTATAATCTTTCTGAAAAGTTCCTCCTTTGATCCATTGAAGCCACAAATATCAATGTCGCTGGGTTTGACCTTATCGGCCTGACCCATCTAATCGATCGGGCTTTGAAAAAAGAGTTTGATAGTGTTACCGATATCTATCATCATCGTATGGAGCACCATATTTTGTATTTTCAGCATGATCACCAAAGCATCATGGTAAAGATAGTTGACATGTCGAACGTTGCAATCATCAAAAGAAATCCAAGTTCGTTGAGACAAGTTTCTTTATCTTGCATGGATAAGTCGCGACATTGGCTGACACGTCTTCGTTTGCTCCTGTTTGATTCTTTGACGGTCTGAGTTTTCACGAACTGGGGCGTAACCTGATATCGGTTAGCAAATTGGCAGATGATGCCGGATACGAGTGTACCTTTGGCGCAACCTTCTAGAAGGTTTTAAAGGAGCTATGTTGGTAGCTTGAGGATTGCGACAAGGAACATTGTATACAATGCAAAGCATAATTTCTACTATTTGTGTGGCAACCCCAGGGATTGATACAAGTATGTGGTACAAACGGCTCGGTCACATAAGTGAAAAGGAGATGAAGATAATGATAACAAAGGGAAAGCTAGAGGGTCTTGCTGAGGTTGATCTCAAGTTTTGTGAAGAGTGTAGTCTTGCGAAGCAGAAGAAGTTCAGTTTCAAATTTTTAGGAAGATCAAAGAAACCTGGAAAGCTGGATCTTGTACACACAGATGTTTTGGGACCAACCAAGGTGTCTTCTCTTGGTGGTTCTCATTACTATGTTACTTTTATCGATGATATTACTCGTAAACTGTGGGTCTACTTCGTGAAGAACAAGTCAGATGTGTTTGATAAATTTAAGAGGTGGAGGGCTCTGATTGAAAATGAAACCGGTTTGAAACTGAAGTGTCTCAAGTCGGATAACGGGGGCGAATACTGTAGTGACGAGTTTGAAGACTTTTGCGCATCAAACGGGATTAGGAGATAGAAGACTATTCTTGGAACACCCCAACAAAATGGTGTTGCAGAACGCATGAACCAAACAATAAATGAAAGAGCGAGGAGTATGAGACTTAACACTAGACTGCCAAAGTGTTTTTGGACGGATGCGGTTTGTACGGCGGCGGACTTGATTAACATAAGGCCTTCGGCGAATTTGGACTTTGGACTTCCTGAAGAAGCATGGATCAATAAAGAGATAAACCTTAATCACTTGTATATTTTCTATTGTATATCATATGTGCTTGATAATTCAGATACAAGGACCAAGTTGGATGCAAAGTCGACAAAGTGCATTTTCATTGGATACGGTGGTGATGAGTTTGGGTACCAGTTTTGGGATGCAAATAATCGTTAAGTTATCCAGAGCCGTAATGTTACATTCAATGAGGAAGTCTTATATAAAGATTTCAATGTACATGTGAAAAGGATTCGAGGTGAAGAAGAGGAAAGTGTCGGCATTGAAGATGATGAATCCTCTCGAGAGAATAATGAAGAAATCGTTGTTGAGTCCGATGCACCGGATCAGAACGAGGAACTTAATGTTCTAGACATTCCAATAGCACTTTAAAAGGAGCCAAGAGTTACAAGAATTCTGGCAGGGTATGTAAATTATTTAAATCACTTGTTACTTACAGATGGTGGTGAACCTAAAAGTTATAATGAGGTTTTAGATGTGGAAGCCAAGAGCAAGTGAGAGCTTGCTATAGATGATGAGATACAGTCATTATCAGTTAATCAGACTTGGACTTTAGTTCGGTTACCGAAGGGGAAGAGAGCATTGCACAACAAGTGGGTATGCAAACTAAAGTGGGAATCTGATGGTTAAAGGAAATTTAAGGCTAGACTTGTGGTGAAGGGCTTTCAGTAGAAAGAGGGCGTTGATTTCGGTGAGATTTTTGCTCTTGTTGTGAAGATGTATACTATTCGGGTTGTGATGAATATAGTTACTGCTGAAAATTTGCATCTTGAACAACTTGAGGTCAAGACTGCTTTTCTTCACGGTAACCTTGATGAAGAGATTTATATGAAACAGCCAGAAGGGTATTCAATTAAAGGGAAAAAAGATCTTGTGTGTAAGCCTATGAAGAGCTTATACAGTTTAAAACAAGCGCCAAGACAGTGGTACTTGAAGTTTGAACAGTTCATGTCCAGAAATGGTTATTCAAAGAGCAATGCGGATCACTATTGTTTTATCAAAAATACGGGGAGCTAGTATATTATTCTACTTTTGTATGTAGATGATATGTTGGTAGCAAGTGCTGACATGGAAGAGATAGTTAAGATGGAGGAAGTATTATTCCAGGAGTTTTCTATGAAGGACTTGGGTGCGGCGAAACAAGTTCTTGGTATGCGTGTTACAAGGGACAGAAAACGGCGAGAATTAAAGTTATCTCAAGCTGAGTACATCGGCAAAGTACTGATACAGTTCAATATGGATGGTTCTAAAGTTGTTAGCACACCATTAGGAGGTCACTTCAAATTATCAAAGGATTGTCGTCCAAAAATGCAAAATGATTACGAGAGATACGGAAGGTTCCTTATCTTTTCGCGGTTAGTAGCCTAATGTACGCTATGATTTGTACGAGTTGGTAGCCTAATGTACGCTATGACCGGACATTGCCCATGCAGTAGGAGTTGTTAGTAGGAATATGAGCAATCCAGACCATGAGCATTGGAGAGCTGTGAAATGGATACTGAGGTATCAAAAGTGGACTCAAGATATGGTATTATGTTATGAGGGTTCTCAGATATGCTTACAGGATTTCGTTGATTCTGATATGGCGGGTGACATGGATAGGCGGAAGATCACTAGTGGCTTGGCTTTTACATTGGGAAGCGGTGTAGTTACATGGGTTTCTAGGCTACAGAAGATTACCATTGGGATCTTGGCCCAGTGGTGGTAGTACCTCTCCACCCAATGAGAGGTTGCGGGTTCGAAACCTCATAGGGTTAGAAACTCAGGGTTACACGGATCCTTATATAAAACTGTAATAAAAAAAAAATTAAAAAAAAAGCTACAGAAGATTATAGCTTTGGTTTGGCTCAAAGGGTTGATGAAAGAGTTTGGTAGAGAACAATTCTCTCATAAGTTGTATAGTGATAGTCAAAGTGTTATACACTTAGCGAAGAATTCGGCTTTTCACGACCAAGCACATTGATATTCGGTATCACTATATTTGTTTGCTCCTCGATGACGATGTGTTGAAGCTTGTAAAGATTCACACTGATGTGAATTCGGCCGATATGTTTACAAAGGTGATGACTTTTCAGAAGTTGACAACATGTACAACTTCTGTGGGTCTTCAAGATTGAAGGTTCGGGTAGTGCGAGCAATTCATTGGGAGATCTGGAGATGGGTTACAGGATTCGATTTTAAGTGGGAGATTATTATGGTATGAACTCGAATCGTGTTAGAGGAAGTTCATCGGAGCTCGTGGGACGAGCGAGGATTGAAGACGGTTTGAAAAAGGGATTTATCAAAGTCCTGTTTGAATAGACCTTTGTCTGTTCGAACAGATAGAGACAGATAAAAGAGTATTCGAATAGAAGTCATGTTTATTCGAATAAAAGGAGACAAATACATGTTTGTTTGAATAGACTTTTGTCTGTTCGAACATAAATGTTCAGAAACTATCTTATTCGAATAGATCCAGAGTCTATTCGAATAGACTTCGATAAGTTAGTTTTAGAAAGTATTTGTGAGGACGTCGGTCCGTCTCGTGATCCATACTTTGAGCCTATTCTTTTGTAATAACTTCCCATGTTTATAAGGGAGTCTAGGGTTAGTAGTTACCCTATCTTTGTGAGTTTAATTCTAGAGAGAAGCCTAAGGTTTGTGAGACTCCATTAAAGCTTAAGAGATCATTGTAACCTATTTGATATCATAGTGAATTGTTCGTGGAGAGTGGTTTTTCATCCGCAAGGGTTTTCCACTTCCCTCCTCCAGAAAAATTCCTTATATTCTTTATTGTCTTAGTTTGATTTACTTATTGTGTTGGCAATTTCTGCATTTCGTTCTTTGTAGGAAAGAGAGAGTAGCTACCTTGATTCTCAACAATTGGTATCAGAGCGAGTATTAGGGCTTGTGTGGTGAAGAGCGATGGCCGATCATGAGAAGTTGAAGATCACGAAGTTTAATGGAGAAGATGGCCATGTAATGGCTTTGTCGACTGAAAGATGTGTGCCATATGTGTTCCTCTATGGGATATCTGGTTTTGATGAAAATGACAATCATATCATGTATTGTCGAATTAGTAATGATTTGTAAACAGTGTTTTTTGAACTGGATATCTATTTTATCGAAGGAATAAAACTTAATTTTGACAAATAATTCTCAAGTTTTGTCAAAAGTGTAGAATAGATGATGTAATGATAGGAAAGAAAACTTCGTTTATTTGAAGGAAAAATTTAATAGATTACAAATTTTATCTGTAGAACATCTTTAGATGAGCTGTGTTCTATGAGAACTCGAGTTGTACTTCTTTTTTAGTCATTGTAGCGCCCCGCTTTATTTTTTTCTCATTATATAACTCATTCCATGTTAGTAGTGGTAGTCCTAGTAGTGTAATAGGTTGCACCTATAGTAGGCTATCCTAGCTCTTGCTCCCAAATATTTTGGCTAACCAACCCATTTAACCCACCTTAACTCCTCCTTATTTTCCTCCCATTCTTCACCTTCCACCAAAATCTCCCCCTTATTCTTCTCCTAAAAACCATCAACTCCTCTTCAAACTCAACTGCTCCATCGCTTGCCCACGGAGAGAGCATGCTTATTATTCCCATTTGTCAATTTCAATCCCAAAAATCAGATCGTAAGAGCCTAAGAGAAACAATAAATTAGAGAATTGCAAAGCCTTTTAGCATCATCATATAACCTTAGAACAAGGGGTTCCAAAAGCTTAGTAAGAGAGGGAAAGTGTTGGAATTTAGGAGTAAATCACTATCCTCCACTACTCGTTCACAATTCGTCAATTAAGGCAAGTACATTTATTCCCGAAAGTTTAGCATCGAATTGACATAATATTCAGATTTGATATATAGATAATTGAACATCAATTCATATGATGTTAGGTATATTTATTGTGTCTGTTTTGATTTGTGTATTATGTATATTCGTCGGCATTATATCCATGATATAAAATTCCGTTAAATTCCCATATGTGGCATGATTATACATTATTGTGCTTAGGGTTGATAGTACTGTATGCCATCTATTTTTATAACTCAATTAAGTTTGAGTAAGTATTATAACCACGTTAACTTGTGGTTAAAATACATGGGAGAAAATAAGCCAGCTTGTAATATTTTGAAAATTAGCATGTATACTAATTCAGGGGGTAGTTAGAGCATCTCCAACAGAGACGGTATGTTATTTCGATTTTGGATACTAGTATCCGGAATAACATACCACTTTGCTCCAACAGATTTCTCTCCAAATTTAGTTTTTTATATTAAAATTGGGTCCCACAATATTATTTTAGGAGAGA
The DNA here is from genome assembly GCA_014058105.1 of Kingdonia uniflora. NCBI lineage: Eukaryota > Viridiplantae > Streptophyta > Magnoliopsida > Ranunculales > Circaeasteraceae > Kingdonia > Kingdonia uniflora. The sequence goes on from JACGCM010001910.1 coordinate 399,001, forward strand.
GAGATGAGCTTTTAAAAAAAAATTGGGATCCACAATATTCTTTTATTAAAAAGAGAATAGAAAGGAAGAGAAGAAATAGTTGTAAGGACCCACAAAAGTAGTATGCACATACCACTCTCCAAGTTCCGGATTTGCATACTTTGAAGGGGTATGGGGGTGCGTATGTTGAACACATTACTCCTGTTGGAATGTGTTTTTGCAAAAATATGTGAAAAGTGTAACAGTATGCAATGCTGTTGAAGATGTTCTTAAGCATAGTAGTTAGTACACGCTTATGTTTAGACAACTTCTAGGCAAGTAGCGTTATAACTATACGTGGGTGTATAAGATTTAGTTGGTGACAAACTATTTAGTATGAGTCATACACTCCTTACTTTTATTCTTATTATATAAAATATTTATTATAGAATTGCAAATCTTGTGAATGTCAAGTGTAATATTCGGCTTAACTTAGCCACGATTATAAGACTTCAATTGATATAACTTTTATTAACTTAAGGTAGAAAGATCATTGGTAGTCAGAGTTTATAATCATCGACAGAGTCCCTACTCTTATACTTGTGAGGGTAGAAAGATCGTTGAGCATAAGATCACCAACCATATGATATAGTCTCATTGCCTATAGAGCAAGGACAGATAGGTCATTTTGATTGAGTGTTAGTCTCTTAAATCATTCATGCATATGAGAGCTTAGAGTCATGTATACAGTAGGGCTATGTTGTCAGGGTCCTTAGGTTCGATTCCCTAAACAAAAGATTCGGTCACTGTTTATCAGTGTCCCAGGGTTGCAAGCCCCTAAATTATTTTCCCTATTACTTCTCGGATGCATGCTACGCGAGCATTCTGTGGGCTTAGTTTGCATCGATCAGAAGACTTCGAGATGAACATGTGTATAGCGGCAACCTTTTCGACAAGTTTTTGGGCACCTTTTTGGTTCGTGGTGATGGCATGGCCATAAGTGCTTTGATATGTGTTAGATCAATTTATATTCCTCTTTTGCTCACTAGATGGCCCAAAAACTTTCCAGATGCAACTCCAAATTGACATTTTTCAGGAATTAGCTTCATGCGGTATGTTTGAAGTATGTCAAAGATGGCTTGCAAAATTTTGTAATGATCCTCTTGTTTTAGGCTCTTGGAGATCATGATATCGATGTACACTTCCATAATTTTACTGAAGTGATCTTTAAACATTCTTGTGATGAGCCGCTGGTACGTGGCTCCTGCGTTTTTTAAGCCAAAGGGCATGACTGTGTAACAGTAAAAGCCATTTTATGTTACAAATATAGTCTTTTCTTGATCTTCTTCGGCAAGAAGGACTTGGTTATATTCGGAAATGCATCGATCATTGAAAGAAGTTCGTGTCCTACTACGGAGTCGAGGAGGTGAGGAATCAAAGAAAGTGAAAAGTTATCTTTGGGTGTGAACTTATTTGGTTCAGTGAAGTCAACACACACTCTGATCACTACACCAAAATAGCAATTTTGCCACAGTCTTTTGAACTTTACCACAGATTTCTACTGTGGTAACTTTAGCAATTTTTAATTTATTATCTTTTCATTATTTTGTTGCCCTTTCTCTCTTGCTTTTTCACAAATAATTCATTTCCCTCTTTTCCTTTCTGAGTGTTTAAAGGCCAAATCTTGTCTGATTTTGTAGCAATATCTGGTTACCGATTTCTACGAAGGATGGAATTCTACCCTAAGATGGGTACATAGATTCCCAATTTTTAGCTGGAATCATTTGTAGATTGAAATTTTTGGTGCTATTTTAGTTGAAATCAGTTCTTAAAAGGAGATGAAACGGAAGTTGAAGGTGGTTTGCGCTCTCTCTCTATCTCTCTCTCTCTCACCCTGAACTTGGATTCAATGGCTTTTCAAAGTAAGATCTGATTTGGATTCTAAATTAGTGTGGATTTTACTTGTGTAACAGGGCTACTCTCTTGCAAGTCAATTAGGCCATTCTATTATAGATCCAATATCAAGCTTATTTACTTTCAAGGTCATGGATAGACAGTTGGCAGAGTTATCTGGGGTATTGTCTTTCGAAACTGTTTATAACTTCAGTATTGGTTTGCCAAATAACTTTTTTTTCTCAAGAATTACTTAAAAGCCTCCAACCATGTATTCCAATAACATATAGAAATTACATATTTTGTCATTTTGTAAGTCTTACATAGTGGCCATCTTCAGTCTATTATGTAAAATAGATATACTCATGTAGGCCATTTCAAGTAGATTAGTGAAAAACGATGTCAAAGTAATGATGTATGATGTCATAATTGTGGTAGTCTAGCTTTTCTATTTCAAAGAGCTCACCTTGTCGACTTATGGACTTTGTTAAGTGGCAAAACGGACAATCCAACACAACTCGTACAACTGACAAAAAAAAATGCTTCGGCAACTTGAAGTTGAACCTACTTTTCCAACGATATCTAATTACCTAATCTTGTATAGTATTCTTGTAGTCTCCTGTTTGGGTAAGAAAAGGCTCTTGCTTACATGGGAGAGCTCGGTTAAAGGGTTGCTCCTCCAAGCTTGAGCCTATGATCATACTCTATCTATCCTTCATCTTAGTCTTGGTTACTATATTACTAGGGTGGGCTCTTCATAAGTTGAAGCAGCCCGTCATGGGTTTAGTTCAGTTCCTTGGTTCAGGATCTCATGCGCCTACGACAATTGTCACGAACTCAACGTACTTCGACTGCACGATCCTTAACATTTTCCAATACCTCAGCATGAACCAACTTACTAATCGTGACACATTAACACAGTAGCTTAGAGATCAACATTATTCGGCAATATCCCACACAATAGCACGAGGATTTTGAGATGGATAGCGGGCAGGACTAGAAAAGAGATACTTAGTTGTATGTCTATGAGATGGATACTTATTAAAGGAGGTAACCACGATATCAACACTGATCAGTTGTAGCAATTGGTATGGGGTCACTTATCTTTTTTCTTTTAATACAAAAACAAAAATTAATGAGAAGGGGAAGATAGACTGGAGGTTGTGATGTCTGAAGGGGAAGGGGGTCTGGAGACAGGAAAGGTTATAAAGGGGGACATAAGACACAATCCTTAAACAAGCTTGTAAAGCTCCGTGAATACGAGCATTTGTGGAAAAGGCTAGAGTAGGTTCAAAGAATATCAAATAAGGGAAACTAAACTAGATGGGGCAGGAAGTGGAGGGTGGAAAAGGAGTTCAAGAAAAAAATCCAAAAAACATTAATTGAGGCATTAAGAGCATAATAGAACACACTTGTGCAGTTCAGCTTGTAACAGTTTTGTGGATCCCTAGTCCTTTTATATTGGTAGCACAGATAGTAGTGACATATGAACAATGCCATAAACTGCTTTATTGCTCAAATGGCAGTTGAAATGATTGTGAATCCAGGTAATCATCTATGATTTTTTAATATAACATAAAGATGAAGTATAAGTCACATATGTAGTTGATAATTTCATGTTTTAGATATGGTTAAATTTAATCTTATTAGCATTAGTGATCACTTGAAAATTGAAAATACGAAATAGTCATGAGCATTCATAGACACATATTTATGGAAAAGTAGTTTAATTTTTCTCTTCTCTTCTCTCCAAATTTGTTATTTAGCTCTCTTTTTGTTGTAAAGGTCACATTTGGGATGCTCTTTCACGACAATAGGTGTGCCAACATATTCAAAGCAATAGTTGGGACACTCAAAGTAGCAAAGAAGCGGAATAACTCATTTCTTGTTGTGCCTAAGCTATTAAGGGCAGCACACCTATGGGGGCTTCTAGCCATGTTACATTTCTTTTTTCATGTTAATGAGCGTGTTGTGCCTAAGTTAGATAAATGTTTTCATGTACGCAAAAAATATTGTACGTGGTTTTTAAAGATAGTCGTTTAGGACTAAAATAATTTAGCATTTATTCCTGTGGTCTTTTTATGATTCTCTCGAAATTTGTGTGCTCAGGTTACATTCCCAAAAGTAAAAGCAAAGCTAAAACTAGAAAATGCCCAAAGGGATATTCTACAATTTACACAGGCATGTTTTTATCTCTGATAGTGTTTGGAAACTAAATGTTGTTTATTTTCTAATGAATAAAATGTCTGGGGTTTCGGGTTGGGGCCATGTTGGTCATGCACTGGGGACTTAGTGGGCGAGTGATTCTCCGATTGTCTGTATGGAGAGCACGTGATCTATTCGGTTTAAATTACCAAGGCAATAATTTTTTATCTTTATATTATTGTTGGTTTCATTGGCTTCGTAATAAATGTTAATGCAGGACAAGTTCAGAGTTGTGCTAACGAGTAATGACAGTGCTGGCTTTTTTTCCATGAGTGCAGGGTATGACATTTTCTGATCAATTTAAGGCAAGTTAGGCCGATACATGAACGTTTTTAAGGAAAAAGAAGCGTATGGTACAGGTAAGTTGCCTCACAAACCTTCAAAATACTATTACATGATTGCATGCCACTCTTCTTGCGATAAAAGCTAAAGAACTTGACCTTGTTGTAGTTTTATCTATATTTGATATTCCTCATGTGAGTTGCATTATCATAACTCTTTTTTTTCGATCCACCGTTATGTTTATTGTCCTGTAGAAACTTGAGATGTCAAATCCTTACGATAGGAATGCAAGAGCTTCCTCTCCATTTTCATATCTAGCTTCTTCAACAATAGCCCACTTTCCTCTACTATCGCTCTTAGTGTGGTTATGAATATTTCAACCCGCTCTCCCTCAAAAGCCTCAACCCCTGTAAGTGCCTTGACTGAAAGAGATCCAAGAAACTTTTTTGCAAGAGATTCAATCCCCAAAACGAAGTGAGGTAAACTCTAGGTTTTGAGAGTCTTCAATTTTAACTCCATTATTGAGTATGTTATAAATATCCGAATTCGTTAAAAGCGTATCTGTGATAGAAGTAGTTGTCGTCTATATCAAATGTTTGTGTAAGATAACTGAGGTTGATAGTTCATCTTTAAATTAACAGATCTAATACTTTTTCATAAAGTTGCATGTTCAAGAAAGCCTCATCCATTTTTTTCTGCGAAGTATCCAGTAAGCACTTCACTTTCTCTACATTTTTTGTAAACATTGCATTTCTTATTTCCTTCCAGTAAGCACGCTCTGCTGGATGTCCTTTTCATACTTATTGGGGGGATCATGTCTCAGGCTATCAATTTTTCTTCACTGTAAGATGGATGGTGTACATTTGGTACTATTGGAGTGGTCCAGAGACGATCCGAGTTATCATTATGTATAGTATTGAAGATAACATAAAGATAATTAACCTTCACATTTTTTTCTAGTTATATCCAACTATTTTATGATATTTTGACTCGGAATACTTTCTTTTGTAGGGGACGCGTGTCATTATGTGTTTCTCAGACTTTGTATGGGATGTGTATACTATAAGGACTCTTCTTTTAATTATCGAGTAAGTTTGTAAGCACATTGAATTGAGCCTATGAATGTTGTATAAATATGTGCATTTATGATTGTTGTATGAATTATGGTCTGATAATTTTTTTGATATATTTGTGAATTTTTTTTTTTGAAAAAATAAAAAAAAATTACCACGGACTTTGTCGGTGGTAAATAAAAAGACACGGATTGAGATTGTATCTTACCTTGTTTTATAACACGGTTTATATCCATGGTAATAAATTAACCACGGATTAAATTCATGGCAAAATAGTACTTTAAGCTCGGATAAAGTCTGTGGCAAAAAAATTGCCACGCACCTTCTACTACAGACCTCCACCACAACTAAAGTTCGTGGCAAATAGCATTTTACCACAGACGGAGTCCGTGGTATTTTGCTAAAATTGGTCTAGTGGATTTTTCCATTCTTTTTCGGGATTCCCACGATGTTCAAGACCCACTTTGGATATTTAGCTTCTCGAATGAATCTAACACAAAGTAACTTGTCTATTTCTTCGTTAACTGCCTCTCGAAGCTTGGGGGACTAGGTTACGATGCTTCTGTACTATAGCAGTACTATCTGGTACGAGGTTTAATTTATGGCATGCAATGGAAAGATCGATTACCGGCATCTCTTGAAAAGACCATGCGAAGACATCAACATTCTTCTTTAAAAACTGAAGTAGGGTTTCATTTTCTTTTGATGTTAAGTTAAATCTAATAAAAGTGTTTCTTCCCGAACCATCGAGCTTAAGGGAATCAACTGCTTCAGTGTTATGTTGCTCGAACATTAGAGGTTGTTATGCTTTCAAGAGTTTAGATGCATGAGAGTTTGTGGTGGTATTCTCGCACATTCGTGCTACAGCTTGACTCCCTTTGATTTCATAGACACCATAATCTGTTAGAAAATGTAACAAAAGGTAATATGTCGACGGTACTGCTTTGATGGAGTGGAGCCAACTTCGCCCTAAGATCCCTAATTATTTGGATTCAACATCGATGACAATGAATTTGACGAAGGTGGTCTCCGGTCCTATTTGAACAGGAAAAGTGATCTCTCCCAAGGTCGATATTCCTTTGAAACATTGAATCCTATGATGGTTGTTGTTGAGGGTTTGACTGAATCTTTGAGGCCTAGAAGGTCAACCGCCCTTTTGAAGAGTACATCAGCTGTAGTTCCAGTGCTGACAAGGAGTGTGTAAAAATAGTCATGTCTTACTTTGAGCATTATTACCAATGGATCGTCATGAGGGTATTTGACATGGCTGATATCGCAGTCTTCGAAGGAAATATGATATGAACATTTGGCTTTGCTGAAACTCCGTAGAAGTTTGGTAGATTTTTTGGACGACGTCATCTTGCAGCAGGATGTAATTCTGTCATCTTTCTTTCGTTTCTTGCCCTTCTCAATCTCGATCATATAAAGATGTCGAGCCTAACCTTGGTCTTGCTCATGTTCGACTTCTTTTCTCTTTGCTTCTTCTTCAAGAAACTTTTGGACATCGATTACATACTCGTGAAGCCTTCTAGCTAGGATTATACGATGGATAATTCCTATAAGGGAGTAACAGTTGTCAGTCTCATGGCTATAAACATTATAATACTGGCACAGAGGTTTATTTAGGACATCTGGAATCTCTTACGCTTCTCGAAAGATTTTACCCCTCTCAATATCGGTAAGATAGATGATAGGGTGGTCGTCATAGGAGGTAAGACTGGGACACGTTGATCTTTTTTCCCTTCTTTTCGTTTGACGTTGTCGTTGAAACGCTCACGCTGTTTGGTAGGAACATTGTTTGCTGGTTTTGAGTGAGGTGGTGAGAGCACGTCATTGGAATGTATAACAGAAAAAAATTTCATCTTATCTTTCTTTGATCGCTCGAGTTCAATATAGTTATTCACCACGTCAATCATTTTTGTGACGGTTTTAGGTTTGTAGAGTGTAAGTTCTTCTCGAACTTTAGAATCGATGTGGAGAACAGAGGTGAATGCCGGTACGACAATCTTGGGATCATAATTCCCAATTTTCCTCGTTTTTTGAACGAAACATTTGTAAAAGTTTGCCAAAGTTTTCTTTGTGCCTTGTTCAAAAAGAAAAGGGAATCAACCGTTATCTCACGTTCCTTAACATGTACGAAATTCGGCTTGAAAAGTTACTGTAATTGGGTAAAGCTAGTAATCAAACCTTCGGGAATGGTGTTGAACTACCTTAGAGGCTCTTCCTTGAGGAGCATGTTAAATAGTTGATACAACATATGATCAAGCTTGGAGTATAGGCCGATGACTGCTTTAAAATGACAGACGTGGGTGAATGGGTCGGTGAGGCCTGCATATTGGTGAAACTTCGTCATGTAGAAGTTATCTAGAATTGGCATGACATCGAGATGAGGGGATATTGGGTTAGTCTCGATCCTATCCAGAGCGAATCTTCGACTTGGATTATCTGAATGTATGGCTTGAATCCTATTATTCAAGTCGTCTAAGGTATTATTAAATTGTTGGAGAACGTCTGGTTCAGCTGCTGTTTGTGGATCAAAATTTCCTTGTCCTTCTAGGCTCAATCGCTCTTTAACTGGTCGTCTTGGAAGTGGCGGTGGGGTTTGATGACGTGTTTGTCGACTTCTTTAAGTTGTCGATGCTGACGACATAAGGCCAAAATGTCGAGATGCTCTATCTGGGTTCCTGGATTGAGACCTGGAACTTCGAATTCGCTCTTCACTTGGTAGGCTTTCCTTCTGGATAGCTCATGACCGATGATCACTTCGAGCCTGTAGAGGTGATCCTTGTCGACCAGTGAATCGATCTTGTTGCCTTCGTAAACTTTCCATTTCTTTTTGATGAGTTCAGCTCTGCAGTTCCAGGGCCTTCCTCTTCTCATCCCTCTCAACTTGGAGGGCTTGAATGTGAATCCTCTTATCTTCCAGTCGCTAGTTCCTGTCATATTCCATCTACTTCTGAAGCTCGATAATAACATTATGGAAATTGACGGTTTCAGGCTGGATGGCGACTGAAATGTCCTCATTGTTTCTCTGATTACTAGAAGAACTTCTTAAGTTCATGTTGGTCATGAAAATAATGGTATAAAATGAGATTTGGTAAAGAAAAAATAGATTTTCCTACAGACGGCGTCAATTGTAATGGCGTATTTTTCGGATGGTAAAATTGCCAATACTTCAGTAAAAGTTTGCAATTCTAAGCTATAATACAATTGATTTTACGTAGAAACCCAGTTAAATTTGTGAAAAACCACGACTTCGAGGAGGATTTTGGAGGATAAATTCAATATGTTCAAGGTTATTACAATTGTGAAAAGATTTAATAGGTAAAGTTAAGAATGATAGTGAAAAATGTGCGTCCCTGTTGTTCTAAGCTCTGCCTCTATTTATAATAGATATAAACAGTTACAAATAATTGTTCTCCTGATTTCCTGGGTGGTGGGCGAACTTTGCGGATCGTGTACAATGGCTCTATTTGACCAAGTGTAACGGTTACTGGCTATCACTTTATTGAATGATGAACCAATTGATGGGTCGAGATCTGTAGACGTGTACTTGAAACCTTCTCAAATGATGATATACCTTCAACAAGTTGTATTGGTTTTCTATTTTTTTAATCTGGAGAATATGCTACTACAGGGGTGTTTCATCTGCTTTGTCCAATGTGAGGGGAGCCAGGTGCTGAACATGATGAACCAATTGATTGACGTTAACCCAGTTCTCTCTCGAGGAGGAATCTTTGCTCCAGTCTTTACGGCGCGTCGAGGATAGGATGTGAAGGAAAGAGAAGACGGATTCCATTTCCAGATCGATATGCCAGGATTACGGTAGGAGTATGTGAAGGTAAGAGAGGAAGTTGATTCTTCCAGGTATACAACGGTAACTTTGAAACCCAATGGTCATATCTAATTTGATCTGGACCGTTGGCTTCGGATTATGTTTGAGTCCAGAATTTTCAAAAAAATAAAAATTCCTACATGATTGGTAAGTATCTCGGTGGAAAGGGTATACTTGTGTTTAAAAAAAATTAGTTAATCGGTGTCAACAGTGTTTGACCGATCAGTCTGGCTAGAATGGGGGCTATAGCTAGTTTGTATGAATATAAGGCTCAATGCAAAATCTGTCTACAAATATTGTGGAGGGGGGGGGGTCTTATTTTTATTTTATCAAAGAGAAAACATTGTTTTGAAATCAATAGACAATATGATCCATGAGGATCTAGGATAATTTGGAAATTAGCCAAAGTCGTTCAAACGAGGTTGAAAGTCATTCGAACGACCAAATTCTACCTCTCTGGAATTTGGCCCAATAACCCAAAGTCGTTCGAACGACTTGTATATTCGCTCGAGCGACCAAAGTTCACCCACTAGAAATTTGGCCAAGAGACATATTTCGTTCAAACGAGTTAAGATTTCGTTCGAACGAGTTGGCAACTTTCTAGGGTTTTAGACCAATTGGGCGTAAAGTCGTTCGAACGACTCCCTAGTTCGTTCGAACGACTTTGGCGGTGTTTTTAGGCGTTATTTTACCTCGAGATCCGTTCTTTAATTATTTTGAGATTCCTTGTATATAAAAGGGACTTAGGTTATTTTCTAGGGTTATGTTAGATCTAGAAAAAGTTCTGAGGAAGAAGCCTAGGGTTATAGAGTTTTTCATTATAATTACTTCGTTTTAAGTAATCGAATCTCTATTTTTCTAAACCAACTGGTGTTCTTTGTACTTTTCTACCAACTTAAGTTTCTCAATTGTATTGTGAATTACAATACTTGGCCAAATACCGACTCAAAATCGAATCGTTAAATTCGATATGAATCTGTAATAAATCATAAGATTTATATGAGTTAGTGGGAGTACGATTGCAAATCGTAAGATTCAAACAAGATGGGATTTAACCATGGGTTTGACTAAATTCGTAGAATTTAAAACGAAAATCGTAAGATTAATTGTGGCAATACATATGAATGGTCTTAGATTCAAGCTCGGTTACTGCTGCCTTTCATTCAAAGCAGCTACAATGGAGACTATAGCCTCTTTGAAGGAAAATAAAATGGGTTTCACAAGAGTCCAAAATCACTCATGTAAGGATGGAAGTAAATTTGGACCATACCAAGCTACTATGAAAGAGAGCTCCGTGTGATCCTTGAGGATCAATACCCCTTTATTTCTGACTCTGTATATCCACGCAGATTGGGCCAAAGGAATTGTCGTTCACTGTGATATTTAACATTATGACCAAGCTATATTTGGATCGATTCGATGTGATATTATACACCACGACCTGTGAGGGATTATTCCTCAAACTCGCGCATAATCAAGCTCACTCAGTTCGATTTATCTTCATCTCAGGCTTGCGCAATTTTAGCACACAATAATCTAGTCAAACATTCCACCTAGCCCCACGTTCTACTCAAGAACGTGTGTCGAGCTAATCATGGAAAACGTTATTCAGTTAAAGATACCTGTCTCTCACGAATTCGTCAGCTATTCAGTCAACCGCCACTAACCACATTATTCGGAAAATATGCTCTAGCACGATAGAGAGCTGTAGAGAAGCCTATAAAAAGGGGAAGTTCTAGAAGAGACAGGAACTAGAAAAATTACTCAAACTTCTTATTTACAAGATCAAAAGCATTTATATATTCTAGAGATCACTTGTAATAAAGAGATCCACTTAAAGCTATAAAGAGACTCTTACAAAAATCCTCCATACGAGGTCGTGGATTTTTTTACCTATTCAGAGGTTTTCTGCGCTAAAAACACCTGTTTTAATTTCTTGCTTTATATTCGAGTATTGTTACAGGATCATTGGTGTGATAGCTAATTCCTAATCGTATCGAGCTACGGAATTTGGCCATTACATTTGGTACCATCTGTGGGAAATATTGTATTTCCACGATACCCTAAGGTAGTCTTTCATTACAATTTTCAACTATGGTTTCTTCCAGAAGAAAAGCCGTAGGAACTCAGCTCGAAATTTCTGTAGATCTGGGACAACTCACCGAGTTACGGGCGAATCTCAACGCAGAGGCAGAGAAATGCGCCGAGTTCGAACTTCAATTGACTAAAGATTGCGAGCTCTAATAGAAAGAGCTCGATGCAAAACGACAAGCTCGTTTGACAGCGCTCAAACAACATGGAGATCAGATGACGACATTGCAGACTGCACTCGAGGCTCTCTAAAATACTCAGTAGGCCCCTCTTGCCAGAGGTCACAATCAACTTCTTAAGACCTCCTACATTTTGGCAAGGGAAAGGTTGAGACTAGGGGGTCGCCAGTAAAGCAATCTCCAGAAATCTACCATATGGGCAGCAACCCTCCATCCATTTGGGAGGAGAAGTCCAATCAGAAATCAGTCGGGGTTACCAGATCCCCATTCATCAGGAGGAAGACCAGCGACCTCTCCGTCAGATTCCAGTACGAGACCGTTTGAGTAAAGGTATGGGGACTCATCATCCCCTGCCAGCACATCCAGCAATTCAACCAACACGTCATTACGTCACAAAAGAACATATGGATCAACAAATTAAGGAGCTGATCGAGGCACAAGTTCTGGGTACTACCGGCGACACCACGATATTACAAGTAAATCCGATTGCCAAAGAACTATTCGATATGGAAATACCGAAAGGTTTCCATACTCCCCAAATTTACAAGTACAAAGGTAGAGACCCGAAGGAGCATATCCAGCAATACCGCGATTCATTAGGGCTGTACTCCAATCTCAACCACATTCTTTGTTGACTGTTCACCACAAGTTTACAGGAAGAGCCACTCCAATAGTTCCACTATCTTCCTGGGAATCTATCTACACATTTGATCAGCTACAGAAACAGTTCATCAAAACATATGCCCACAACAAAGACAAAGAGGATAACTTGTATTCTCTAATCGGTCTTAAGCAGTCACATGGAGAAAAGCTTGAAGATTTTTCAAAGAAATTCCTAGAGCTCGCTAGAAAGGTAGATAAACTTGACCAAAAGACAGCTGTAACCGCATTCACCAATGCTCTCCGGCTCGATTGCAAAGCCAAGGAATACCTCTTCCTCAACAAGCCTACGACGTTAGAGGAAATGATCACCAAAGTCAACGGTTATGTCGACTTAGAGAGGATGATGTCTTAGCGGCGAAAGTCTATTAAATCTGTCTTCTCCACCAAGTCCCCACCTGCAGAGCGGACCAGTGAGTCTAAAGAGGAACAGGGAGATCATAAATACACCAAGGGGAATACTGAGTACCCTCGGAGAAGCGGTCCGCAAAACAAACCCGTCCTCCCAAAGCTGAACGTTCAAGTCTCCACACTTTTTCCACTACAGTTAAAAGACCCGCTCTATCGCACCTCCCGACCACTGGAACTCATCGAGGGTCGACCATTTTGCATTCACCATAAGGTAAATCATCATTCTACTGACAAATGCTATACAATACAGTGGATACTCGAGCTCATTTTTAAGGAGGCCAGATGCGTGAATACATTGTTGACCTGAAGTCGTACCAAAATGGCAACCATAATAAACAACTCAAAGTTGTTCAGGTCAACGACAAGGCTGAGGAGAAGCATTTTTACTACATGCACCTCAGCAACATGATCAAAATCAACCAGATCAATGATTCCAACCGATCAAAGCGCAAAAGGCTCTCTAAATGCTGTGATCTAACACCTCAAAACAAAGAAGCCAAACTTCTTCCCGAGCCAAGCAATCGCCGGCTAGAAATCTCATTCGAGGATTGCGATACTAGTCATGCCAAATTTCCACTTCATGATGCGTTAGTCATAATACTCAAGATGAAACAGTTTGTCATGCACATAATGATGGTCGATACTGGAAGCGGTATCGAAATTCTCTTCCAGAGTACAATCGACCAGATGGGTTTAGTCGACCAAGTCATTCAGAGCGACACAGATATCAGTAGGTTCAATAGCTCCAGGGAAGAAGGAGTAGGCAAGATTATCTTACCTATTACCGCAGGACCAGCCACTATCAACGTCATTTTCTACGTCATCAATGCCAAGTCTCATTATCTTGGGATTATGGGCCGCTGCTGGATACACAACATGGAAGCAATCGCTTCCACCTATCATCAAGCACTCTGGTTCATGCATGACAACGGTATTGACGAGATCAGAGGCAGTCAAAAACTCTCCTGAGCTTGTGAAAATACTGTCTCTGTCATCCTAGATACTTCAGACAGATGGGCCGCATACCAATTACAGAAAATTGATCACCTCGACGACCAATCACCTGTAGAGGATCCCACATAATATGTCAACATTGATGAACCTAGCAGAGGCACATTTATCAGAACTAAGCTGGTACAACATGAGAAAGACGCTCATATCCAGTTCCTACAACTCAATCGAGACGTTTTTGCCTGGTCTTTAGAAGAAATGTCCGGAGTCGATCCAGCTATGGCCTGCCACAAGTTAGCCATCAACATCAATTCCCCAACAGTCAAACAAAAATAGAGACGACTCTCACCACACCTTTAAGATAAATTTAACACCGAGATCGAGAAATTGATCAAAGTAGAATTCATTCGAGAAGCCAAATATCCAGACTGGATATCCAACATTATCGTTGTCTTAAAGAAGAATGGAAAAGTTTGCGTTTGTGAAGATTTCACAGATCTAAACAAGCACACCCCAAAGGACAGTTTCCTTCTTCCTAACATTCATCAGATCCTCAACTCCACTGCAGGCCATGATCTCCTATTCATGATGGACGCTGCTTCAGGATATAACCAAATACCACTACTGGAAGAAGATCAAGAGAAGACAATATTCATCACCGAAAGTGGCCTTTACTGTTACAAAGTCATGCCCTTCAGGCTCAAGAATGCAGGGGCCACATACCAATGAATGATGACTGCTATGTTCAAAGCACACCAGATCGTTGAAGTCTACATCGATGATCTCATGTGCAAAAGCATACAGTCAGAAAATCACTTCTCAGATCTCAACACAATATTCAACATCCTTTGATCTTACAGAATGAGTCTCAACCCATTTAAATGTCAATTCGGGGTACATTATGGCCGCTTCCTAGGCCACCTCATCAGAAAGAAAGGGATTGAGGCCGATCCAGATCAAATCCGCACTCTCCTTAATATGCCTTCTTCAAAGACAACAAAAGACGTTCAAAAACTCGCCGGCAAGATTGCCGTGATCAACCGTTTCATCTCCAAATCCTCAGACTGCTGCCGTTGGCTATCCTATTACTCCGAGGATGTACCAAACGAGGAAAGGTCCAGCCAACCACAGAAGTCACATGGACACCAGAATGCGAAGCAGCTTTTTAGGATCTCAAAGTCTATTTGGGGAGGTCTCCCATAATGAGCACCCTAATAGGTAATGAGGAACTGATAATCTACCTAGCAATCACAGACACTTCTCTTTGCTCGGTTCTCAATTACCTGGAAGGGAAAATCGAGAAACCAGTCTTCTTCATCAGCAAAACACTTACACCAGCAGAAACAAGGTACTCTAAAATTGAGAAACTTCTTCTCACCCTTGTTTACACTTTGCAGAAACTCAAGCACTACTTCCAAGCGTATTCAGTCAAAGTGATGACAAACTACCCACTTCGGGAAGTCCTGTCCAAAAAAGAGAAGTCATGAAGAGTGCAACAATGATCAGTCAGTTTGGGGGAACATGATATAAAGTTCGAACAGCGTCATTCCGAGAAAGGTCAAGCCGTTGCCGATTTTCTCATGAATTTTCTAGTGGATGATCCCGAGTGGGAGGAGCATGACCCGGACCTTACCGAAAGCACGCCATAAAATCCAACTCCCCAGCCATTCGACAAACGAGCTGGCTGGATCACTACGTCAGGATGGAGACTTCTCACTGACGGATCAGCAGGACCCGCAGGGTCAGGAATCGGGATCATTTTGATTAACCCCTTCAAATAACAGAATTGAGAAATTAATCCGCTTGGATTTTGAGGCCTGAAATAATGTCACCGAGTATGAAGCCCTCATTCACGGACTTGACTTCGCACTTGAGCCTGATGTCCCCAAACTTTCAGTTTACACAGATTCTTTACTCATCGTTCATCATTATTCCGAGCAGTACAAGAAGAATGGGAAGATGATCGAATACGCAGCCCTCGTCGCAGATAGGATGAGTAAGTTCGCGAAAGCAACCCTCAAATATCTTCCTCGAGGCAAAAATAGACACGCCAATTCCTTGGCATATCTAGCCGGGGTCTTGGTTAAAGAAGCTCGGTATCTCCAAATCGAAATCATTTTAACCCCCAGTATTGACCGTATAACTGTATACACGATCAACACTGGGGGCGATAAAGGGAGAAATGTCGATTGGCGAAAGCCTTTCTTAGATTACCTCAGCATCGATAACAAATGTAACGGACCACTTCCAGCAGATCCGAAGGAACGCAGACAGCTGATCAACAACTCAAAGTGTTACAATACTAAAAACAGCATGCTTTACCGCCTATCCATTAGAGGGCCTTACCTCAAGTGCCTCACAAAGCCAAAAGTAGATGAGCTGCTCCACGAACTAGACGAAGGAACTTGTGGCTCCCACGCCGAAGGTAGATCATTAGCAAACAGAGCAATAACTTAAGAAGTATTCTGGCTCGGCATGCGCAAGCAAGCAGAGGAGTATTCCCGCAGATGCGACACCTGCCAGAGACATGAAAATATAATACGCGCCCCTGCGCTCAAGCTCCATGCAAGCAAGTTTTTCTGGCCATTCAAAATATGGGGACTAGACCTCGTTGGCGAATTCCCTAACTTTCTAGGTAATCGCCGCCACCTACTCTTAGCTACCGATTATTTTACAAAATTGGTATAAGCAATTCCACTACGTCGAACAAGAGAAGAAGAGATCATCTCTTTCATCTGGAACCACATAATTACTCAATTTGGGTGCCCCCACCTAATTCGCATCGATAACGGGCCCCAGCTTATGGGGGATAAGGTCGTCACCATTCCTAAATCACCACAATATCATCCATTCACCATCGAATCCTTACTATCCTCATGGCAATGGCAAGCCGAAATCACCAACAAAACCATCGTAGATGGACTTAAAAAACTGCTTCACTCACAGAAAAAAGGTAATTGGGTCCGCGAACTACCTTACATCCGATAGACGTATCGAACTACTCCCCGACAGTCCACGGGATGTACTACATTCCTCCTTGCTTATGGCACTGAGGCAGTCATTCCTTATGAATATCATCATCCAGCTCGGGATCACGCACTAACTGACGAGGAAAATGAGTTCGAATTGGCTTGCAACCTCAATATGATAGATGAAACCAATGAACGCACCATCGCTAACCTAGGTGGATACCATCATATGCTTGCCAGGTCTTACAATAACCGAATCAGGAGCCACACCTTCCAAATCAAAGATCTCGTCCTGCGTGAAATTCCTCAACATCGCAAAGAGCCTCACGCTAGAAAATTTGCCAGCAGTTGGGAAGGTCCATTCATTATCACAGGTCATTCAGGCCTGGAATCATACTATCTCATGACAGAAGAGGGAGTCCCAATTTCAAAACCTTAAAATACTAGGCGACTAAAGCGATACTATCGTTAGTCGTCTTACTACTCCATTTCCATGTTTTGTTGTATGTTATCAATTCCAAAAGTGAGATTCATATCTCCATCCAATGTAAATTCTGAACTTATCAATGAAATTTTTCTTTTACTTAATGTCAATCTCTTCACGAAACAGTCGTTCACATTCCAAAGATTCAAGCATTGATAATACTAGCTTACAATCCACACTCCCTAAGTTCGATCAAGGAACTTCGTTGGCTTCTGCCACTACATTTCTGCGAGGGTGGCAAGTGTGGAAACTTATTCCACTTCAAAGAGCCAAGCAAGAGATAAGACATAGGTAATACTAGTCTTCATCTTTACAACTTGTTTGGTCTACACCAGTAGGCTGGATCAAGCATACAACTTGGTTCAGCTGAATCCATACATATCTGTGAGGGTGGCAAGTGTGAAAACTTGTTCCACTTTAAAGAGCCAAGCAAGAAATAAGACATAGGTAATACTAGTCTTCATCTTTATAACTTGTTTGGCCCATACCAGTAGGATGGATCGAGCATACAACTTGGTTCAGCTGAATCTATACAGCTCTGCGATTGTGACAAGTGTAAAAACTCACCTCACATCAAAGATACAACCAGGCATAAGATAAGGCAAAGGTCATACTAGTTTTCATCTCTTTCAATATGTCTGCGACATTTCTATAAGCCTGGATCAAGGATAACAATTGGTCTACCTACCCCTCTACATTTCTGCGATTAGAACGAATATAAAAATTTGTTTTAAATCAAGGATCCCACCCGACACAAGATAAAACAATGGTCATACTAGCTTTCATCTATAACAATGTGTCTGTAATAATTTTACTTATTTTCAGGTCAAAATCATAATACAAAAGATTGTTTTCTGCCGATGGAGTGTCAACAATACACTCCCCCGCATCATCAAGAGGTCTATATTTTAGTTTGTGGGCCACAGCATCCCTACCTCTTTCTATTAAGTCAGCAGTTCGAGGGCCCAGTTGAGTCTACATGGCACCCAGACAGTTACCTTAATCTATCTTAGCTCCACAGCTGCATCCCTTATCTGACAGAGTTTTGAGCAAAGTATCTCGTTCTGACTTAAGTCTTTTAACTTCCTATACAAAATATGCAACGATCACACTTAACAGGGCAGATCGAGATACATCAGGTGCTACCGCTTTTGTAAATCTAGCCTTCAACCTCTCGTGACGTACCATTAAACTAGTACAAGTATCCTTCCATGCGTTCATATCCGCATCAACCCTATCATGATAAATGGCATCTTCTTTAAATTTGGCAATATACTGCGCCAACTCAGCCAGGTTCATGGCTTGTAATTCTACTACCCGAGCACGAAGCACCCCAAGCTCAACATTCAACTCCTCTCTCGCAGGAAGGTCCTTCAATAATTCATCCTTTCTCTTCACTAGCAATTCCTTTGCTCTGATCTCCACTTCTAAAACTTTCTCCCTAATAAGAGCAGCATCCAGCTTATGCTGGCATTTCCTCAAATTTTCTTTTCCTTTCTAAGCATGCCCTTGAATTTGAGATACATCACTCTCTAGCTCTCTAATGCGATCTGAGATACTAACAACATCCCCTTGAACTAGAGAAGCCTTAATCACAGTTCTGCTTCCCCCAGAACGCTCTCTAGCCTCAGCAATGGCATAATCCCTTTCGGCCTTAAGTCGAGCAACTCTCTCGTTTAAGTCATCGGACCTGCGCTGCATTTCTCAGAATTTCTATCTCATTCGCTCCAGATCGATCTTGCAGCTATTGAGATCAGATCGACATAATTCTCAGTTCGTTCCACCGCCTGAATACGGTATTAAGCCATGTCTGCCTGCTTACCCTTCGCAGCCAATACATCGTACTGACGTTGAAGGTCCTCGGTACGCTCTGTTGCCTCGGATAAATCATTTAATCCCTTCTTAATCCCATAATATTTCTCCTCGACCTGACTAGTCAGGTCAGAGACGACCTGATTCAACTTCTCAAGTTTGAAATGTGTTTTTACGTATTGGTCCTCCCTGTTCTGGTTCGCCTCCTTCATCCTAACGAACTGCTCCATAAATTACCGATTGCACATGAGGGCGTGATCGTCAAGTACGCGAGATGCATCCAATTCGACCTGAGACATATAATGACGATTTAGTATAGTTTGATTCAGGAAATATAATTTCTGCATATACATACAACATTCTAAGAGATCACGTGGTTTCTAAGCATCTGTTTCCAAATAGTTTTAGATTAAAAGTTTGGAGTCCATTCTTAGATGAACACTTCAGAAATATTCTTTCAGCGTACAAGGTACACACTTTCGATATCCTATTCGGTATTAATAGCGTTGGATTTTTTGTTATGCATATCTACCCAATTTACTAAATTTAGTGCGGGTATAACATGTAGATTGAACAACCTATTTCAATCTAACCTGCAACTCCACTTGCGTAGACAACAGGGCTTTTGAGGTCTCTCTTTCCCTGGCAAGTCCAGATTCTAGGTCATTTATCCTGAGACTCATCTCTTTAACTACCTACAAAAGATTTATAAAAAAAGTCAACATACAGAAGTTTCTTTCCCGCGCAAAATTTTACAACTTACAAATATTCAGACAAAACACATGTCTACCCTACTTTCTCACTCCCACCTTCTAGGAGCTCAACATCGTCCCCTTGGTTATCAAGCACCGTTTGGGGGGAGACACCATCCAGACCTTCCATATATGTATACGTATATATATATATATATATATATATATTCAACGTATATCTCTGATCAGTCATTCACGTATAACACATATCTTTAAACTATAGAATACCACAGTATATTGCATATATCTCTACTAACCATCAATATCTGAGTGCGAATCGGCAGTAGAATCAAGCTTTCCCCTCACAACACTGTTGTATTCCCACCTGCGAGATCCTGAACCTCTTGCATTCTTTAACCGTTTATCGTCTTCAGATAACTCTTGAATTATTCCCCTAATTTTTTGCCTTTCTCTCTTAGTGCTCTCGAAGTTTTTTTGATAAAACGATTATTGGGAGACGAAGAGTAACTATTTATCCTTTCTCTCTCATGCGGCTGGCATTTATTGCCCCTCGCACAAACCGTCCTTGATTCCAGAACCGAGGCGTCCATTCCACTCTCTATGTCAGACGCTTTGTACCGTTTTGATAAAACCATTTTCCATCATTACAACTTCCTTCATTTTTTAACATATTTCCCCCCCCCTCTTTCCATATCTTTTCTTGACCTCCCCTCACTCATAATGACTCGCACTGTAAGATGTCAGAGCTCTATTTCCTTTTTTACACAAAATAAAACTAGAAGCTTCTGCACTCACGTATTTTTGTTTCACATTCTTTGTTTATCATACTTATAGTGATTGGCGTCATTTACAAAATCGTACAAATATTCAAATTTATTTAAAATGTTTACTGAATAGTCTAAAAACAGATTTGCCCCTATTGAGGATCCAATTGACTAATATTATATATGTCACATTTCGGCATTTATTTTATTCGAAAAAATAAAAATACTCTACACCACAGCATTGGAAGACTTAAAGCAACCAGCATCAAATCACATCATTCACCAATCCTCATATCTTTAAAATCGATCTCCACTTCAGCGATCAAACCTACCAACCTTTCTCGTTCTGCTGAATCCCTCATGAATACACGAAAGAATGACTCATAAAAGTAACAGGCATACTCAAGTTCTCTACACCTAATATCTAACCTTTCGAGCTGACACACCCTCATTGGTAACTCAGTATCGTAACCGAGCAACCCAAAAATTCTCTCCCACATTTTAGCAGTTTTTATAGCCAATCGACCGTCTGCAGTATGACGAATCCTCTGAGATCGAGTCCGCACCATCCTAACCCTCCCCCGAATTTTAGCAGGACATACTATCAGTAATTATAAGATTTCTCAATCATTTCCTCTTTTCACTCAGATTTTACCTAGTATCGCGTAACAGAAACCCTAAATCTTGGACTCACTTATTATAACTTATCCCCTCATTAATACACTCATTGGTTACTATAATCGACCTTACGAGTAGTAAATCAATCGACCTTAAACAACTGGAATTCACATATCGCTTACAATTTCTATCCATTTCTTGTTATAACATAAAACATAAATCTTTTATATCAACAAATATTCATCTCAATTAGAACAGTATTATAACACTGTTTCAGTACTTATCAAACATTATTCAACTAATATCTAACACATTCCAGGTAGATTCAAGAAACTTTTTTATACACAAAATTCATGAGAATCAGCTTTTATTCATATTACACATAGTACATACGATTTACAGATAGCAAGTTTCCATACAGGAATACACCAGAATGTTATCCATCCAGCACCGAACTTCAGGTACTTTACAGATAACAAGTTTTCCCTATTTTTTCAAAGCTACATGTCGTTCAGGTACGACGAGGCATCATGTTTTCCAGTTCTTCTTACTTCATTGATTTTTCACCCTGACGCAAAGAAAATAGTGGAACCAATAAAAAGCCCTCCTCACATGGCTCGGTTGAAGCACGGTCAAACTCCAAGCAAGAACTATGTAAGCAGTAGACTCAGTGTGGCACCCAAAAAACAAGATGGAAGGTCTTCAGAGCACAAAACCACGATAGAAATACCTCAACAGAATCCCTTTACCAGTTCTCCTCCTCCACGGCCATCACCACCTTTTCTATAACCACCGCCGCCGCAGAGTTGGTAGAGATGAAGAGGTCTCAACCTTAGAATCCCTGATACCATAGAGAATCAGTGTATCTACCCCACAGATACGCCTTTCCTTACATATGAACCCCTAACCCTATCTTCGTAAGAGTGCGGAGACAGGCCCAACGATCCTCGCCTGTCATGACGAAGACATGAAATTTCCACTTATAGTACAAATCATCCTCAGCTTCAGCCACTTCTTCTCCCGACAAGCCTCGATACGTCAGAGGAACAGGCGTTAGGATTGGCATTTCCAAAGACCGGTCACCAAAGTACTTCAACTTCAACCGCTGCGCTTTAGAAGCAATTCTTTCTTCGAGAACCATACTCTGAGTTTTTACCATTTTTAGAGAAAGTTACGCACGCAAGAATTGTTCCCAGCAAGTAGCTCAAGGTACTTTTTATATGACCCTAACTTTATTATACAGGTACGTTTTCCCAAGCGTCATCATTTATTACTAACGCGACTATTCAAACGTAAACCGTCACATATATCCACATCATCATTTAATACCCATTACTTCCCAATATCACGTAACTTCCACCCAGTCAAACGCCATCATTACTCCATTTTGAAATTACGATTATACACATTCTTTATCTCAACCAAAGCCACTCGTGACTTCAGTTACGAGGGGGAGATTGTGAGGACTTAGTCCTCAAACTCACTCATAATTGAGCTCACTCAGTTCGATTTACCTTCATCCCAGGCTCAAGCAATTTTAGCACACAACACTCCAGTCAAACATTCCACCTAGCCCCACAAATTACTCAAGAACGCGTAGCAAGCAAAACACGGAAAACATTATTCATTCAAAGACACCTGCCTCCTACGAACTCGTCAGTTATTCAGTCAACCGCCACTAACCACATTATTCGGAAAACATGCTCTAGCATGATAGAGAGTTGTAGAGAAGCTTATAAAAAGGAGAAGTTCCAAAAGAGATAGAGACCAGAAAAATTAATAAAACTTCTTATTTCCAAGATCAAAAGCATTTCTATATTCTAAAGATCACTTGTAACAAAAAGATCCACTCAAAGCTATAAAGAAACTTTTAAAAAAATCTTCCATACGAGGTCGTGGCTTTTTTACCTATTCAGAGATTTTCCACGCTAAAAACACTTGTTTCAGTTTCATGCTTTATATTAGCGTATTGTTACAGGATCATTGGTGTGATAGCTAATTTCTAATCGTATCTAGCTACAGAATTTGGCCATTACACGGTCGACCTATTTCTGGGCTTGGATCCATATATTTAGCTTAGGCCAAGTTTAATTTCCTCGAAATTAAAAAGGATCCATATATTTAGCTTAGGTATTTTGCATAACCAAAAATTTAATTTCTATTATGAGTAGGACTCTGTAAATATGTATTGTAATCCTAAAAGGGAAAGTGAAGCTTCTCCATATTATAATAATCGTGTTTAAGCAATAAAAAGGAAACCCTGGAGAACGATTTCCTCGAATTTGTTCTTGTGATCTATATTTTTGTTCGATTATCGTCTTCAATTAGGTTATGGATTAGAGATCCTCAATGAAGAAAAAGATATCAAACATGTAATCGGATATAAATGATAAGAAATGATACTCTTACATTTATCAATAAGAAAATCTGCAAGTACCTTTTTTTACATAGATCAATAAGAAAGTTTTAATTTGATTGAATTTCTTCCAAATGTTGTAGTACACCAATGAATTGAACTATTACTATTTCATCGAGGTTGAGGAATAAAAGAATATATTTTACAATTTAGGAGGAAACAAAAATAGATCTCGGTATCCCATCCAACAAGGCAAATACTTTTTTGTTACGAGCACTATGGCACGCGCTAACGCGGCGTGCTTGCCCTTACTAAATTACGCATGTACCCTTACTTAGTTACTTAAATACAGAAGAATGATATTATGTTTTCAGCATGTGCCCCTATTTTGTATCAAAATTACATAGGAGATAGAGGTTTTGTTACTAAAATAATCGAATAATATGATTGTTTTAAATAGGAATCGATGAAAGAAAAACCTATGGGCTAATTTTATAAGGATTAAATAATCTGAGATATCAAATAAATTCTAGACAAGAAATGGGTAACGAAGGGTGGTGCAAATTAAACCTTTGTCGATAACCTGTATTGGTAGTATATATCATCAAACTAATCCAGACCAACATTAGGAGGTCTGCTTTCCTTTAGATATGGCAAGAAAAGGTACTTGCGGCGTAAGCTTATGTAACTTGTCCATCCTGTTGAGTATACATCCGAAAATGCCTTTCCAAATTTAAGGCAAACAACATTGCTCGAAGGGTAAAATCCTAACTTTCCCACAATCTGGGGGACTAATATCTCTTTCTCTTTGAAAAATCTGCCATTATAAACCTTAAAGCCACAATCTGGGCCGACCTTCGATATTTGATCTTCTATGAGGAAATCCATTATAAACCTTAAAGCCACAACATAGTGATAAACCCTCTCTCTCTCTCTGGTTTAACAATGGCATCTCCAATGGCAATTCCTCCATCGTGAAACTCCATGATTATGGCTTTTATCACAAAGGTTCAATCTTCAGACCCTAATATCTTCATTTCAAACCATTCTCCACATCGGCAGTCCCAAATAATTATCAAACACATCAATATGATGGAATCCCTAACCCCAATTAATGGGGTTCTCAAAATCAGGGGCACCCTCAACATCGAAATCAGTGGGAATCCCAAAATCAGGGGTACCCACAAAGGGTAAACAATAAACTATGGGTTCCTCCAAATCATCAACATAGAAATCAGTCTGGTAACTATTATAGTCTGATGCCTTTTAGTATCCCGCGCCGAGGTTATTTGATTTTATTAGGTTATATTTACGGGATATGATCATGGACTTACGGGATATGTTCTGTAATAGCCAATTTTTGTAGAGACCGAAAACAGTGCTTTACACCTTCGAAATGTAGAACTATGGTTGGGAACTAAAAGTAATAGACACGAGTTTTAGAGTGGAAAACCCTTGAATGGGTAAGAAACCACGACCTCTCCTGAGGATTTTTGAAAGTATAGTCTTTATATAGATGTTAGTTATTACACAGAGAAAGAGACTGGGTATCTGAGTTCTGGTAGGGATGACTTTCTCTTAGAGCTCTCTGGGTGACAAATAACCGTCCTGGATCCTGATCTCCAGGTCTCTTTATATAGGTCTTATTATATGACCGTTGGTAACATTGATGAGGGGCGTTACAATATCAGGTTTTGATGAGTCTTCATAATGGTCTTCTGTAACGTTTTGATATTTGTTGATCTGTAACGGATCTATTAATATTCTTTAGCTGTAACTTCAGACCGTTGGGAAGATACGATCTCTTATGATGTTCGCGTGCATACAACCTGTTGATAAGTAGGGAGTATCTTCAGTAGCGCGAAGTCACAGGAACCTTTGATATCTCTGAACTGTAGGTGAGTACATAATCTCAAATAGTGTTTGCATGTATTCGAACTATTTGATAGACATCTGAGTATTTTTTGTAGTGCGATGTTATTGGACGCTTCGACATCCCCGAACTATAGATGAGGAAGTCTGTATTGTGCTTGCATTCAGTCCTTGATTAGTTACCCGTGTGCTAACTTTGAACTATATGAACTCGAATATCGGACTTAGTACGAGGATTAGAAATTAGCCCTCACAACTGCCCCCTCTCAGCCAATAGTAGGAGAAACATGTGTAGCGAGTGGTGTTGGTTGAGAAGTCCAGTCGTTTTTAATATTGTATTGATAGCATCCTAGGTATCTGGAGGAATAATTGCTTTGATTATTGGGTCTCCCAAAAATACTGCTTGAGATGTGTGGTTATGATAAAGACTGTTATTGGAAGTGGTCGCATAGAATTAAATGCTGTGACTATATAAAATGGTGGATAGTTGCTATCACTGTTAATCCTGGTTGAACCTGTTAGTTGTCTAGATTTGTATAAGTAGTAGCGATGGTGACTACTCATCTTCAAGCTTACGAGGAGAGAGTTCAAAAGAAGATGATGATTATGCAAACCCGCAACTTTGGGAACCAAAGTCTTTCTTTGCCAACTCCAATCCTTATTCCTCCAACGTTTCATGGGATGTCGTGGGAAGAAGTAGAGGAGGCAGAGGATGATTATCATCAAATGTGGCGCTTCTGTTATATGGTTTTGTTTGCTGCTCACCGTCGGTCCTGTCTTCGGATGCTTACAGAGGATGCGGTGGCGGCGGAGGATGAGAAGGCCGGGGTATCTTCTGTTAAGTACTGTCGATACCCTGCTAAAGATTGGGAATTGTAATGGTGGAGGAGGTCCTTCTTCGACAGTGGAGGTGGGGGTTATGGGGGAGGGATGGGATTAACTTTGTCCTCTACCTCCCTCCAGTTCCTCTTCCTGGGCTTGAATTCTTCTGTTGGGTCTGCCATTATTTCTTTTCAAGTGTTGCACTGTCATCTGCAACGTGGGTTATTCTTTGTAAAAGAATAAAAATTGTCTGTAGACTTGTAATCTTGATTTTCAAACTGGCTGAAGTATTCGTCCTTGTAAATTGTTTTTCTTGAATGAACTTTATTATCTTGTCTTATAAGTGTTTGAAGCTGCTTGAAGAACTGTTGTAAGATATCATAGAATAATTATCAAACTAGTCACCGATGACATAGGACAAAAATATGTAGATCGAATTATTGTTGAGTTGAATGAAGCATATCTGAACTGTATAGGTCATTCTTATATATCTGTGGCCTTGTTGAGATATAGTGTTGTTATTTCTGCGAAGATGACGAGGGCATAATATATTTTGTGTTATATATAAGTTATTGGTGTTAGGGCATTGTCATTGTCAATTTGAACACTTGTTATCATCGGTGGAACTTGGTCGGAGCCTCTGATTAGCCATAAATCGCGCTGGATAAACTTGCTAAAGAGGATGTTAGAGCTGCTGATAGAGAAATCATTTCGTGTGGTGAAGAGAATTATCCGTTCTGTCATTGTATGTAAGGTCGGATGATTGATCATAATAAAATGATTTGTTTGTGTTGAGGTCGTCTTGTCATTGTTTTCTCTATCAATGATAATTTTTGACTTGAATATAACTGAAGCAAGATTTGTTACCGATTTTCTGCTACTGTCAGGCCGAAATTGAGGTAAGTGACAGTTGTAATAGTTGTACTTAGGTTTTTGAACTTAAACCATGCTATAAAAAGCGTAGCTGGATTGTACAGCCGTAGAAGGTTGTTGTTATAAGTAATCGTGCTGTAAGATCTGTACAAATCTTCTTGGGCAGTGAGTTCTTATTAATGCTAGAGGAGAGAGACAGACGTGATAACAGAACACGTTACTCCAAAAATCATTATGAGGGCAAACGAAAGGACGTACCTACTAGGAGAGATGATGTGAACACATGTCCCGAGGAGCCGTCGTTTCAGAAATTGAAGGATAATATAAAAGCTTTTCTTCCATCTTCTCCTAAACCACAATCAGTTACAGACAGAGGAAGAAGCATTTCTAGAGTGAGGAAATCTTCAAATTTTGAATGCAGTCCTCCAGTGTTGTGTGATCTTGCTAAGAAGAATAAAGTTTTGTCGTCTGAGGTGCGAGCGATGACCAGAGTAGATGACTGTTGCTCTTCTAGTATAGGTTAGTATTTCTGCTTCCATCTTTTCTGCTGTTGAATTAGTTTCTTGGAACTAGTAGTTGCATTTTTAAACTTCTGGGTAGATTTATAAAGTGCTAGGTACGGCTGAGGGAGGAGGCCTATTTAACTAAAAAACTCCAAACAAATTTTTCCGGTATGTAGTAGATGCGCTCAAAAATTCTGAAACCCAGTAGTAAATTTATTATATCTACCAGTAGTGAGGAATCATCATCATCTGATAGGACTATGGATGATTCGAAGGTAATTGGTACTGTAACTGTTAATAAATCGGTTGTTCCTTCTGGAAGGGATGTGGGACTGCATGTTAGGATTGAAACTGGGCAATTTTTAAGCTATCCCGAGAATGTAGACATATTACAATATAAAAAAAATTAGATGGAAAATAGGGGAATTAAGTGATGAATGCGGGGTTGTGGTTTAGAACTCTGGTAAGATCGGGTGGTAATATAGAGCATTATTAGGTACCTTCCCTTGATCAGTGGAGGAGAAGTATGGATATAGGAGATGATATAGATATCGCTTATTATAATAGAACTGGCGCAGAGGTCATAGAGGAAGGATTCCTTTATAATTTGAATCAGGTCGTATATGGGTTGAGTATTCCTTTAACCTTTCTCCAAAAGGGGGTAATGAACGCTTTAAAGAGTTGCCTTGGTAAATTAAATAGTAATGTATTTGAGATGATGAGGGTCTGTGAAGCCCTTCATCAAAAGTGGAGAGATGGTGGTATTGCGAGACAGTTCGTTGCGGACGATGTCTTGAAATACTATAAGTTTAAATATGTGAAAGATCAAAAGAGCGGATACTTGTTTAGTGATTCGGCGAGGCCAAAATTCTTTGATTTTGAATCTGCTGGGAGACCCTGGTGCGACCATCTTGTGATGGTAAGGAGTAATTGTATGCAAGAGCCTGGCGAACCGACGCTCGAGCTTATATATAAGAATTTTAACGAGAGTAAGTGTCTTCATTCTACCTGTAGTTCGTCTTTTAACTTATTTCGAGCTGCTAACATAGTTTGTTGCTGTTTTGACAGAGACTAATCCAAAAGTTGTTGCTGATACGTCGAATCTGTTCGACGTCGTTAGTCGAGAAGGAAACGAACTGAACAAAGTACTTGGAGAACAAGGTATCCACAGAAAGAAGAGGCCAAACTCTGTGGTTGAAAAAGTACAGCGAACTCATCAAAATCGAGTTATGGCTACTTTTGGCTCTGCTTATGCTGATGTTATGGGGATTCCTGCCTGTGATGCGGGTACTTTGA
Organism: Kingdonia uniflora; assembly: GCA_014058105.1. Taxonomy (NCBI): domain Eukaryota; kingdom Viridiplantae; phylum Streptophyta; class Magnoliopsida; order Ranunculales; family Circaeasteraceae; genus Kingdonia; species Kingdonia uniflora. The sequence continues at coordinate 427,621 of JACGCM010001910.1, forward strand.
GTTCCTTAGTTCGGCGACCTAGAGTAAAAAGGATGGTTCCGCCTTCTGAACAAACAACTCTTGTACATACACTGCAAGTGGGGACTGAGGGGGGTGAATGCTGATGTAAATATGGCTCCTCCTCTGAAGAAGTAGAAACAAGAGTTTGGGAAAGATATTTGAGCTTCTTCAAAGGGGGTCGATCTTAAAGCGGTGGAGCAGGAGGCGATGGACTTGGCTAAGCATGATCCCATCTGCCTAAATACTCAAATTCGATCCAGTATCTCCCAGGTATGCATGATGTTATCTAATTAAATCTTTTTAAGTAATGATTTGATCTTGTAATACTGTTTTGCTATACTCGTGGTGCAGCTTTATGTTACTTGGAAGTCGTCCGCGGAGGTGTTGAAGGTAGCTGCTGCGGATCGTACCAAGTATGAGGCTGAGAAAGCATCTTTGGCTGAACAGTTGAAGGAGCGAACTGCGCCGTGTGAGCAATTGCAGAAGGAGAAGGTTCTGCAGAAGGAGCAGTTCGAGAAGGAGGAGGCTCTGCAGAAGGATCAGATCGAGAAGGAAGTTGTCGCTACAAAGAAAGAGGTTGAAGATGAGGCCAAGAAGGTTGTTGACATTGTGGTGGCTTCCTGAAATAAGCTGATTCAAGCCTTCTATTTCTAGGGTTTGAGCAGAGAGGATGTCGATCTTGCTCTTGCAAGGAAGTATAGGGAGATTATCTTCCTAGGGGATGATGCCACTCCAGTCGCTAAACAGAGCCTGGCTCCTTCAGTTGCTGATGATACGACCAAGAAGATAGCAGGAGCTAAATCTTGATTCTGAATTTGTAACATAGTTTTGAGACTTGGTAAAATTTTGATCTTTGTATTGGTGATAGAACTATTTTTGCTGAGACTTGAACTTTTTGTGGTTGTTGTAGATATATGTTGTTTTGATGTGAATGTACAATTTGTATGTAGGAGGTAGTTTGTTTGAGGGGGAAAGTGATCAAGTTGGAGAAGGCCTTGAGTCGAGCAAGGGATTTCATCAATCGTACTCAACAGGTACATAATAAACTTGAATATGAGAGACGTCTTTATAAGTTAAACTTTGATAACACCTTTAAGGAGTTATTCGAGCTTCAATGTAGATATGGAAAGATAAAAATTGAGAGAGATGAGGTTTTGCAAAAAGAGAGTGATAGGTTCGCTTTATTCCAAAAATCCCTTAAGAATAAATAGCTCACAGATGAAAGCGACAAGTTAGAGTGTCATAGGTTGTTATTGTCTTTGACGCTTCATTTTGGGGCCGAAGTTGATAGTGAGCGGGGATTAAAGGAGGCCTATTTAGAACTGTTAACTGAGAGAGACGTAGTGCCGGACCCAGCTCGGGTAAAATTCTTAGCGCAAGAAGCGCGTAATCGTCATAGTATAGAGGTGCAAAGATGCTCAGCTCAGGCTGGAGTATCCATCATATGGGGTGGTGTACGTCCATTGCCTGATGAGCTTGCCTTTTGTAGGGGCGAAGAGCAATGAGGATTCTTTTCTTCAACATGAAAAAGGAGCATAGAAAGATCCAGGTATAATTAGAAATTGATTTGAGGCATGCTTGTGATGAATTGGAGCGATGCAAGGGTCATAATGCATGTCTGGAGAGGGAAAAGGTGGAGTGTACAAGGTTGTTGCAGAGCTTGGAGAAGAGAGTGACATTGTTAGAAGCGCGTTTACTAGATACACAAAAATGTCTGCAAGTGTCATAATCGCGTTTGAAGAAGAAAATTACTCCAAAGCGGGCAAAACGTGCTATCAGCACGGATTACGAACGTCAGATAGCCGATGTGATCGCATTTTATGGAGGCAAGCTCGAAAGAGTAGAAAATGAATTTAGACGTTATATCTCAAGCTGTGGTAAGGATGTGGAAGTAGAGAATGATAAGGGTGAAAATATGTGGTTTGCAAAAGGGAATGAGGGTGGGGGAGCTTCAACCTCAAAACCAGGAGCTGAAGGGTCTGAGGAGGAGGAGGTCGAAGATCTGCTACATCACACACGGCATAAGGCCCGTCCACAAGAGGTCATAATCTTCAATGAACCTTTGCAAGTAGATGTTAGTAGTAGTATGGTTCAATCATAAGCCTACTAAATTATGGCATATGATTGTGCTCTGCATAATGTAGTTGATTCGTGTATCATAACTTGATGTTGTAATAAATGTTGTTGAATAATATGTCTTGTTCCCAGAATATCTGTTGATAGAAATATTGTCGTTTGCAGAGTTGGCTAAATGCGGTGACTGTAAAGTTTTCAGGTAAGGATGCAAAGATATTGACTGCTAATAATGAGGCCGAACTGTGGAAAGAATCTCTGAAGAATAAAAAGTTGGAGACCATAGTTGTGAATCAACAAGTTCTGGATCTGTTAAGTACGATTGAAAAGCAGAAGAACGATCTGTTGTACCATCAGTCGGTGGTAACAAATAATACTGATCTCTTAAAGAAGTAAGACGCTGAAATCCGTCATATACGAGAGCGTCTGAAAAAGCTAAACTGGGATTTGCGTGAGGCTCGAGACTCATATCAGAGAAAAAGTGACCGTGCCAAAACTCACGAGGAAGCATGTTCCAAGAGAGATCGAAAGTTGAATGAAACCATCAATAAGTGTAACACGCGTATCATCGATCTTGACCGCGAAAAACAAGCTTTGATACTAGAGTGTATGCAAGGTAATGAAGTTTTTGAAGAGCTCCATGTGAACTATAAAGTGTCGCAAAGGATGGTGGACGCAGCTAAAGATGGGATCAATTATTCAAAGGAGGTAGATAAGAAGTTACAACGTCTGAAGCAGAAGATGGAGCGTAGTGTGCAGATAACGAAGCAATATAGAGATTCGTTGCTGCAAGAGAAAAAATCTTTGGCAAATCGATGTAAAGATCTTGAAGACGAACTAAACAAGGTGAAGGCCGAATTTTGTGAAGCTACGTTGTTGACTGCAGATAATGTTACGTTGTGCGCTATAGCTATGTTGCATGCTGATGTAGAAAAATTTTGAACAGGGCATGAGTCGATCTTGGCTGCTTTAACTGAATACGTCATGAAATATGATTTGCAGCTAGCACGGTTATCTTATATAGATAATTTGATGCTGAGAGTTATAAAATTGTTGAATGCACCTTCTACTGTAGTTGATACGGCTATTCCTTTCCCTGCCTTACTTTCATCTGGGACTGGGGAAAGTTTGAATGTTGTATGCCCAAAGCGTGAAAAGTAGTTTCATTGTTTATATTGTAATGAGAGAGAGTGTAAATATGTCTTTGCTGTAGAAAAATGTCAAAAGTTTAGTAGAAAATGTTTTTGTTTTGTAATCTCTTTCTATGGTCGAATTGGTTGAATCAATAAACGACAATGTAGAGATATGATTACAACGGTGTTGTATGGTCGAATTTATTTGAACAACTATAGTGTAGGTCTTAGTCACAGGTCGAATTGAGCATATCAATAAACGACCGTACTGAGACATCTTTGAATATTGAATAGTTGAATGGCGTATCTCTGCCAGATCGGATTGATTATCTCAATAAGTGACCTTCGAAGAGCGAATTTATTTGAACGGCTATGATGTAGGTCTCGGTCACAGGTCGAATTGAGCGTATCAATAAGCGACCGTACAGGGACATCTTTGAATATTGAATAGCTGTATGGCGCATCTCTACCAGATCGAATTGATTATCTCAATAAGCAACCTATGGAGAGCGAATTTATTTGAACATCTATGATGTAGGTCTCCGTCACAGGTCGAATTGAGCGTATCAATAAGCGACCGTACTGAGACATTGTTGAATATTAAATAGCTGTATGGCGCATCTCTGTCAGATCGAATTGATTATCTCAATAAGCAACCTTCGGAGAGTGAATTTATTTGAACAGCTATGATGTAGGTCTCAGTCACAAGTCGAATTGAGCGTATCAATAAGCGATCGTACTGAGACATCATTAAATATTGAATAGCTGTATGGAGCATCCCTGCCATATCAAATTGATTATCTCAATAAGCGACCTACGGAGAGCAAATTTATTTGAACAACTATGATGTAGGTCTCAGTCACAGGTCGAATTGAGCGTATTAATAAGCGGCCGTACAGAGACATCTTTGAATATTTAATAGCTGTATGGCGCATCTCTGCCAGATCGAATTGATTATCTCAATAAGTGACCTTCGGAGAGCGAATTTATTTGAACAGCTATGATGTAGGTCTCAGTCACAGGTCGAATTGAGCATATCAATAAGCGGCCGTACTGAGACATCTTTGAATATTGAATAGTTGTATGGCGCATCCCTGCCAGATCGAATTGATTATCTCAATAAGCAACCTTCGGAGAGCGAATTTATTTGAACAGTTATGATGTAGGCCTCAGTCACAGGTCGAATTGAGCGTATCAATAAGGGACCGTACGGAGACATCTTTGAACATTGAATAGTTGTATGGCGTATCCCTGCCAGATCGAATTGATTATCTCAATAAGCGACCTTCAGAGAACAAATTTATTTGAACAGCTATGATGTATGTAATACTCCGGGATAGACGGAGATAACAGAAATGCTTGAATTGAGTAGACTTGCAAAATGATGTTGAAAAGTACTTTATTGTATAATATCGGATGTTACAGCATATTTATCTTCGATACAGCTTCAATCGGCCAGTATTCCATGGATTAGGTATAGGAAATCCATCATACGTACTGAGATCATAGGATCCTTAACAACTCATTCCAGTTACGATAAAAGGACCATCCTGTAATAACCCGTATTTTATTTATTCCAAATTTTCACTCATATTCCATTTCCACTTATATATTCATATTCTTTATCTCATTAGCATATTAGATTCCTTCCCTTCACGTTAAGTTCCGCATTCATTTTCCGCATGTACTCTTTCATCCATTTTATTCATCCTTTATGCATCCATTTATTCCTTTCGGTGGTTTAGTATTAGATTTTTTTGTATAGCTTTAGGGGTTCGGTGGCCATTCGGAAGAGAAGGTGGCGTTGTGGCCATGGGATCCCCTAGATGGGTTGGTAATGATGCTTTTTTGTTGTGTGTGTGGTTTGGGGTGGTTCCGATAAGCCGTTGGAGTGGCCAGTAGGTTTCCGGAGTTTCCCGAGGAAAAGATTCCTCTTTGGGGGCTTAGGCACTTTGGTGGCCGTGAGGCGGTGGAGGTAGTATTTTTGATTTGGGAACCCCTAGATAGGTTGGTAGTAATGTTTATTTGATGTGGTTCCGGTGAGCCATTGGATTGGCCGATAAGTTTCCAGACATTTCCGAGGAAAAGATTCCTTTTGGGGGGCCTAGGCATTTTGGTGGCCGAGAGGCGGTGGAGGTGGTGTTTTTGCCTTGAGAAACCTTTGTTGGGCTTGTAATAGTGTTTGTGTGGTAGTGATGGTGGTCTGTGGTGTTTCCGGGGTGTCCGGGGTAGTCCGTTGCCTTTCCGGGGTTTTATTTTTGGTGCAGGAACAGTTCTATTCGAACAGGGGCCTTTGTAATCGAACAGAACCCTTTGTATTCGAACAGAACTTGTCTCTGTTCGAATGTACTTCACTCTGTTTGAACATGATCATTTCCTATTCGAACAAAGACACGTTTCTAGCATTTTTGGGTTTTAATCTCTCTTTCCTCACTTTCCTCTTTCTTACTCTCTCTCTCTCCTCCCCCTAACCTATTCCCCTCTCCTCCATACTCTTGATCTACTCTTCCCCATCGCATCGAGGATTCTTCACCCGCTTCGTCGCAAGCTTCTCCCCTATCCTCGGTAAGTTTTCCTGATTCCTTTTCCGTTCTTTTCGCTCTTTTTCGGCGTAGGTCTGATTTCTAGGGTTTAGTTTTGATGTCGTTTTCTTAAATTGAATGGTTGTTTGTTGTTCTTGGTGATTGCGTTAGCTTGTCAGGCATTCCGTTGGTTGTTCCGCAGATTTTAGTTGGTTTTCCGAGTTGGATTTCCGCAGGACTCAGGATTACCTTCAGGCGAGTTTTATTCCTTCATTTCTAAGTTTTTATACTAGTTTCTGAGTGTTGTTTTAGAGAGTTATATTGAGCTTACAGATGTTTTGTGATTAACTATAATTTAATCTAGGAATTATTCGGTTTATATTGTTAGCCTATAGTTGGGTTGTAATTGATTCTGGAGTTGGGTTTTGGCTCGCATAGGACCTGAGTTTAGTTTGTGGTGGTTGGGTTAGCGTTCTCGCGGCTTTCCCAGCAATACCCCTTCTAGCCTTATGAGATTGTTGGGTTGAATGTAGTGACGGTTAGGTTGTTGTGTCGGTTATGCATAGTCGGTGCAACCGAGTCCCTATTCATCCTAAATTGTGTTGCCGTGTGTACGGCAGCTGTGTTGTTCTCTTATGCACCGGTTGCACCTTAATAACTTATGACACATTTTCAAAACTTATTGAGGTTGGATACACAAACACTCCGTTTTGGTTGACCTCCGATAGGAATGGAGTCCGTAAGATCGGGTTAAAAGACACGGTGAGATTGGGAATGGCATTATCATACCTAGTACAACCACTCCGGAGTATGCAATGGTATGAGGCAGAGTCATGGAGGTCCCAACTTATTCCACGGTGAGGTTGAAATTCCTTGAAATGGCACGGACTATTGCTCCGGTGGGTTGATACACCCATTACCACTTTGATCAAGTGCGACCATCCTAGCTTGGTCGAGCTTAAACAAATCGTACCAGTGTATCCCTTTACTGATCTCTTTAAGATAAACATTTGGCGTTTGCGGTTGATCAACCAACATTATAATAGGAATGAGAACACTTTTTAATCACTGAATCATTCCGCATTAGGGGATATTTATGGAAATAACCCTGCTCATCATAGCATATCACTGCATCTAGGATAAGTGTGGGTTTATCCATGTCGTCACTTCACGTCATGGCATTGCATACTACCATATCATCACATTCTTTTCTCTATTCTCTTCTCACATTTCTTCTCTATTATCTCCTCTCATCAACTTTATCTCCTTTCATTATCAAATCTATATCTGTTATTGTCACTTATTATATTGCTAGGCTGTATTTACCTGTTCTATATTACATTCATCTCTACTCTATTTTCAGTACCAGTTATTAGTAAGTTATTTAGTTATGTTGTATTAGTGAGCTCGTTGTTTGCTCACTCTCGCATTTTAACCATTTCAGAGGTTGATTAGCTTGGACTGCCGCTGTAGATTTCCTTTGATTCCAGATTTCTGTAGATGTTCTCAGCATGTGTCGTTAAGTTTTATTCGAGATGTTGTATTACTTTTTCATCTGATATGTATATATATGTCTTTTGCTTCCACGTTATATTGTTGTATTGTTATTTCCTTACTCTGATGATTATTGCTATATGTGAATAGCCAAGCCAGAATTTGTCTACGGCTTGGCCATTTGTGGGGTAGAATCTTTTGATTCCCCAACCTGCACTACTTAGAATTTAGTAATTGGCCAAACTACCGATTACTGGATTTTGGGGCGTGACACTTCCCAATTCTCTGTCAGCTTCCCAGCACTAGGTATTTTACGATGTGGTAGGATTTGGTCTGAGAATGAGGTCTTTAACCTTAAATTCTCTGTGTCGAACACGTTTGTTATATGACCGAGATAAAGAGAGATGATATCTTCCCATATTAACAAGGGATTTGTCACGTGTTTCTTCGATCAAATTCAGATTGTATGCGATCTAAAATTCGTTCTCTTCATCTGTCATCTCGTGATCATGTATCGGGTGATAATATTGAGTGGGAATGATGGCTTTAGTTCCGTAAGCCAATAAGAACGGAGTACAGCCTATTGCGGTTCTAAATATTGTTCGGTAGGCCAAAAGTACGTGTGGTAACTCGTTCACTCAGTTCCCCTTTTTATCGTCTAAACGCTTCTTGATGCCATCCACAATAGTTCGATTAGTAATCTCAGCCTGTCTGTTTCCTTGTGGGTAATAAGGGTTGGGTGGGGAATGAATGATGTTGTGCTCATTGAGGAATGCAACGATCTTGGAGCCAACGAACTATGGCCTGTTATCAATTAGGATGAGATGTGGTCTGCCGAATCGGATAATAATGTTCTCCTAGATAAATCTGATGACTTCGTCTTCTTGGGTTCGGTACAACAGAACTGCTTCTACCCATATAGTAAAGTAATCTGTAACGACCAATAAATGATTGTGTTTCCCTGGTGCTGTAGGAAACTCTCCTACAAGGTTGAGAGCCCATCGTCTAAATGGCCAAGTGACTTGGCTATAGTATAGTTCGAGTGCTGGAGCTCGAATTTTAGGTTCATACCGCTGACAAGCGTCACACTTACGAGCATATTCGATTGCATGTTCTTTCATTTTAGGCCAAAACATTCCTTGAGTTAAAGCTCTGCTTGCAAGAGATCGTCCTGCTGCATGTAATCCGCATGTGCCTTCGTGTAGATCGTGCAAGAACTGTTGTGCTTCTTTGTCAGATAGACAAAGGAAGTAGGGACCAGTGACCAAAATTTTGCATAGGAGATTGTCCAGAACAGTGTATCTTCGAGCGTTATCAATTAATCTCTGCCGCTTCGCAGGATCCTCAAGAAGTGGCCAGTCAAATTTATTGTGAGGTCTGATATATAAGTAATGAAAGGCTTCTCCAATCATCTTCGATATCTTCGTTGCCCCCAGTATTAATGGTGTTGGCTTCGATGGTATTGATACTGGGGTTAGAAATATCGTCGATCTTTAAGTAACGAGCTTCTGATCCTAGGACATCAGCAAGGTAAGCGAGCGCATCTGAATGTCTATTTTCTCCCCTTGGAAAATGCTCCATGGAAATTGTCTGGAATTTGTTCATTCGTTTGACCACTGAAGTAGCATAGTCGACCATCTTCCCATTAGTTTGATAGACGTATGTGTAATGGTTGACGATCAGTAGTGAATCGGTATAGACTGAGAGTTCTACTACTACCAGTATGATTGCCATGTCCAAGCCATGAATTAAAGCCTCATATTCTGTTTTGTTATTGGTTGCCTCAAAACTGAGGTGAGCTGATTTTTTGAGCAGATCATTGGAGGGAGTAATAAAAATGATTCCAATCCCTGATCCTGATGGACCGACAGAATCGTCAGTCAAAAGTTGCCAACCTTTCTTTGTTACCCAATCTGACTTATCTTCGGATTGATCTGCGGGTGGCTCATCTTTCTGATCAATAAATTTTTCTTCCCAGCCAGGATCCTCGATTGGAAAGTCTGCTAGGAAATCTACTACAGCTTGACCTTTTTCATAATGGCATGGTTTGAAATGTATATCATGCTCTCCGAGTGTTACGGACCATTGTTGAATATGTCAAGATTTTTCGTGCTTTGATAAGATTTTGCAGAGTGGATAGTTCGTTAAAACGCGAATAGTATGAGCTTGGAAATACTGCTATAATTTATGGGAGGTAAAGACGAGAGCAAGAAGAAGCTTCGCGATCTTGGTGTATCTCATTTCTGCGGGAGTCAGAGTCTTGCTGATAAAATAGACTGGTTTCTCAGTCTTTTCATCGAGCCGGAGGAGAACAGAGCTGAGAGATGTATCAGTGACGGCTAGGTATACTGTTAGTTCTTCTCCAACTGCTGGTGTGCTCATAACTGGTGGTTTTCCCAAATAATGCTTGAGTTCGAAGAAGGTTGCTTCGCATTCATCTGTTCATTCGATTTTTGGGTCTTTTTATGATTTTCCTCAAAATGTACCCTGTCTTAACAGATTGAATATAGGTCAACATTTGTCTGATGATTTGGATACAAATCATTTGAGTGCTGCAATCTTCCCGGCTAGTTTCTGAACGTCCTTCTTCATCTTTGGCGAAGGCATAGTTAAGAGAGCTCGTATGTTGGATGGATCAGCTTCAATGCCTCTTCTGCTTATTAGGTGGCCTATAAACATCCCAGATTGTACCCCGAACTGGCATTTCTCAGGATTTAAACGCATCTTGTAGGATCGCAAGATCTCAAAAGTTGCTCTCAAATCTGTAAGATGGTCCTCTTTCTTGAGACTTTTGCATAGCATATCGTCAAAGTAGACCTCTATTGTTTTACCGAGATGGCCTTTGAACATTTGTGTCATCAATCTCTGATAGGTGGCGCCGGTATTTTTCAGGCCGAAAGGCATGACTCTATAGCAATATAGACCTTATTCAGTAATGAACGCAGTCTTATATTGATCTCCAAGAATAAGTGGTATTTGATTATATCCTGATACAACGTCCATCATTGAGAGGAGTTCGTGTCCTGCTGTAGAATCGAGCAGGTGATTAATGATTGGAAGTGGAAAGCTATCTTTCGAAGTGTGTTTGTTGAGATCCATGAAATCAATACAGATTCTGATTTTGCCATTCTTTTTAGGTACTGCGACAATGTTCGAGATCCAGTCTGGGTAAATAGCTTTGCGAATGAAACCGACCTCGATCAATTTGTCGATCTCTTTATTCACTTCGTCTCGCAGTTTTGGTGCTAGAGTTCGTTGCCTTTGTTTGACCGGTTCTGCTTTATCTTTCATCCCTAGCTTGTGGCATGCTATAGCTAGATCGATCCCTGGCATTTCATGAAACATCCATGCAAAGACGTCATTGTTCTCTGTGAGGAATTGTATGAGACTCGAGCGCTCCTCCGCGCTTAAGTGAGTTCCAATGTGAGTTCTTCTGTGCGTGTCGCTGATCTCTATGTACTTTATTGGTTCGATGTCTGGCAACTGAGGTTATGTTGGAATTGACTGGTTTAGTTTCAATAGTATTATCACAGGCTCGGGTTAATTTTTGGCTTCCTTTGATTTTATAGATCCCTCCTTTCCAATCGAATCGTAATGCATGATGATATGTGGAGGGAATAGCTTTCATGTCATGTAACCATGGTCTCCCCATGATGCCCAGGTAACGGGATTTGGCTTTGATGACGTAGAAAACTACGCCAAGTGTGACTGTCCCGACTGTGATGGGAAGTGTGATTTTTCCCACGCGTTCTTCCATAGAGCCGTTGAATCCAGGGACATTGATGTCACTTGATTCAACCTTGTCTGATAAACCCATTTGGTCGATTGTGCTCTGAAAAATTAGTTTGATGCTGCTGCCGGTATCTATCATCATCGTATGTAGAACTACGTTCCTCATTTTTAACATGATGACGAGAGGATCGTGGTGCGGAAAGTTGACGTGACGAAGGTCACACCCTTCGAAAGAAATCTCGGCTCACCGATTGCTGGATTCTGACAACAAACGGGCTTCTTTGTCTCCCATTGTCAGATCATGACATTGTCCGACGCGCCAACGCTTGGCTCTGCTGGAGTTGCTGATTGTCTGAGTCTCAATGAAATACAAATGATTTTCTTCATTTGTTTCGTCAACTTGGACGACCTTGGCGTCAGTCTTGTAGCTGCCATCCTTATAACTTTCGATGTCGACAATATTCTCTAGCATTCATCCTTGTACAAATATAGTCTGGAGAAAATATATCAGTACGAAACACCGCTCTGGGTCATGATGTTGTATCTGGTGGTGAATGCAGTAAGGCTTTCCTGGTATGGGCGGAAGAGTATTTGTAATTCTGAAGCACTCATCTTTTTGTATCAGCGGATATAGGTCTGCCAGAGTAGTTGTTAACTGCGGTATACATGGTATCGGCTTCTTCTGCCCGTGACGTCCTTGATTGTCATTGGATTTGAATCGCTTCTTATCACCCCCATAGTTTTTATTGATGTTATGGGGTCGTTCGTCGGGATGACCTTTTGTTGGTAGGGTGGTGCATTAAAGTCTTGGCTTCTCAGTCGTCAGCCGTTCAAGGTCGATGCAGTTGTTGACCTTCTCGATTATGTCCTCCAACGTTAGTGGTTTGTTGAGAACCAGGTGCTCCTTGACTCATCCATCCGCGAGTAGAGCGTTGGTGAAAACGGAGATTATAATTTTCTTGTCGAGGTTGTCAATTTTTTGAGATAGCCTGAAAAATTTCCTGGTGAACGTTTCTAACTTTTCATCTGGTACCTGCTTAAGGCTGAACAAAGAGTAAAGACTCTCCTCCTTGTCTTTATTGTGCGAATAGTTTTTGACAAACAGTTCACGAAGTTGTTCGAAAGTGAAGATAGATCCTTCATTGAGTGTGTGGAACCATCGTAGAGGTTCTCCTTTCAAACTGGTTGGAAAGAGGCGACAGAGGATGTGGTTAGATGTCGAATGTAGTCCCAAAGAATCCTGGAATTCTTGGACGTGTTCCACAGGGTCTCCCCCCTTGTATTTCTGGATCTTTGGAGTATAAAAACTGGCGGGCACTTCCTCATCTAGCAACTCTTGTGGGAGTGGGCTCTTCTGTAGTTTAGGATAGCTATTTTGTAGTATATATTTGAGCATCTAACAGCTCCTTGATGCGCCTGTCCACCTATTCTAGAGTGATATGTAGGCGAGACGTGACAGCTCATCTTGTTGCTGGTCCTTCCGCAGGATTATGCTCTCCTGTTGCTTCTCCCAAGCGGTCATAGACCGAAACTCGAGGTTTTTCTCTGTTTTGTTCTTGTTCTTACTGCAGATCTATTATCGCTCTAGCAAGTAACGGTGGATTGACATAACTCCGTGGTAAGACTGGTTCTTGCTGAATTTGAGGGAGTGTTGGATTCTTGCCTCGGATTCCCAAGTGATCATGGACCGATATCCTCGAGGCTACAGGCAGAGCGATCTGTGGTCTCGAATTTTTTGTTATCTGATCTTGAAGTGCTCTGAGTGCGTCCTGCATACTGGCGAGCTGTTTGCATAGACATCTGAGTATTTTTTGTATTGTGATGTTATTGGACGCTTCGATATCCCCGAACTGTAGATGGGGAAGTCTGTATTGTGCTTGCCTTCAGTCCTTGGTTAGTTACCCGTGTGCTAACTTCGAACTATATGAGCTCGAATATCGGACTTAGTACGAGGATTAGAAATAAGCCCTCACATGTTCATGGACTTACAGCTTTAAGTGGAATTCTCCTTCCTCTTTGCAACATTCGAACAATGGACCATAGTTTTTTGGTGATGAAGAAGATCTTTCATTTGTAATGCTTGTTTCGGACTTCCCTGCGTCTTGCAGCATGGGATTAAAGTTTGGAATCTGCTTCTTCTGTTGACTGTTTGGGCCAAGAAAAGGATTTCAAGCTTATACTTGATGTAAATCGAAGTAGTTTGTAAAATCTTTGTACTCTGTTTGTAAAGTATTTTGTAAGAGAAACTTTTGGACTAAATAAAATATTTGTGTTCTGTTATGATGATACTTTGTCTCGAGCTTGTTTGTTTCACTTTTTGTTTGTAACATATGCGCTGGTAACATAGATGTTTAGGTATCATGGGTATGAAGGGGAAAATAATAGTGATAGTTGAGGTAAAATTTAAAGGAGGTCGAGAATGTGGTGAGGAGAACGACTGGATGACAGATTTATGCGAGCTGTGAGACGGGGTAGCTATGTGTACAGCTGCAGAGTTTGCTATTGTCTTGTTTGTTAATATTTTGATGTGCCTGTATGAGATCGTAGGATATACACGATGATATGAAAACAAAGAGCTGTCATAATTTTTCTGTAAATGATGTTGATCTTCTGTCGCTCCGCGAATATTGCTCGAATAATATATTTTTCTGCTAAATCAGTGTGGTAATATCTTCACAAATCTTTCTGGTGGTTATAAAATCAGGAATCGCGGCTATAAGAGTTGCATCTTCTGCAGGGATAATCGTTCTTTGTAGTAGTGCGACTAACTATGGTGAGAACTCGTTCTCAGTATGCGCGGCGTGCTCAATATGCAGTAGACGGTCGATTTCAGATCAAGGTTGCCGAACTTTGTGAGCGATATTTTCATCACTTGCCTTATGATGCCGTACTTCTGGAATGGCCATTGAATCTTGTCAGGTTAGACGATGAAGGCAGGCGTGCGGAGCAAGATTGCTTTGTTTGGTGCAACATTTTTCGTATGTTTGTGTTGGATCCTAGGGAGCGAGAACTGACTATTCGACAGCTGGCATGTGATAAGATCGTGGAAAAGGATGTAAGGGCAACAAATTACAGAATTGCTAGTCGCGTTAGATGGGGAAGGAAATATTGTGAAGGAGTTGTAGTTTCAAGCTAATATGCTCGAGGCTGAGATAAGCGATGTTCGAGCTCGCGCTCGCAAATACGAAGTATTGTGGTTCGTTACTGAGATGATGGTAAAGAAGCTGGAGGAGGACTGTGCCCAACAGAACGAAGTCATGAAAAAAGATTGGTAAGTATCTCGGTGCAAAAGGGTATGCTTGTGTTTAAAGTTGCTCTTATTTATATTTTATCAAATAAACATTGTATTGAAGTCAAGAGACAATAGTTGGCCAAATACCGACTCAAAATCGAATTGTTAAATTCAACATGAATCTGTAATGAATCGTAAGATTTATGTGAGTCGGTGGGAGTAAGATTGCAAATCGCAAGATTCGGACATGATGGGATTTAACCATGGGTTTGACTAAATTCGTAGACTTTAAATCGAAAATCGCAAGATTAATTGAGCACATATGGATGGTCTCAGATTCAAGCTCGGTTGCTGCTGCCTTTCATTCAAAGCAACTACAATGGAGACTACAACCTCTTTGAAGGATAATAAAATGGGTTTCACAAGAGTCCAAAATCACTCATGTAAGGATGGAAGTAAATTTGGATCATACCAAGCTGCTAAGAGAGAGAGCTCTGTGTGATCCTTGAGGATCAATACCACTTTATCTATGACTCTGAATTTCGGCGCAGATAGGGCCAAAGGAATTACGGTTCGTTGTGATATTTAATATTATGACCGAGCTATATTTGGATCGATTCGATGTTATAGTATACACTAAGACTGACTTATTTTTGGGCTTGGATCCATGTATTTAGTTTAGGCCAAGTTTAGGTATTTTGCATAGCCGAAGTGTCGGACAACCTTAGCGACGAGGTCTATTCCTTTGGAAGAATGCATATTAGGACAACTGATATTTCATATATAAGTACCTGTCGTAGCTTTTGCATTTCTTAGAGCATAAACTATAAGGGTATATTTACGGGATCTGTACATGGACTAACAGCTTTAAGTGGAATTCTCCTTCCTCTTTGTAGCATTCGAACAATGGGGGATTCATAATTGCTCGCACATATTTGAGGTGGGGGCACATCTCCTTTAGTCTCCTATACACTTAGCAGCCATGCAAGCCTAAGGAGAAGAAAGAGAATAGTCTCCTTCGTATTAAGCATTAGCTGACCCTCGGTATTAAACATCAGTTGCTAATGACAGATTAGTTTGGGCTTCAACTTTTAACATTTTTTAAGCTGTTAGAGATGCCATCATTGTTTTGTTTGTTCACGTTCTTGGTGGGGAGTGAGAATAGTTTAAAGAGATTTTGTAATCATATAATATCGGGTGTAGGAGGCTAGACTAGCCTATAGAGATTGCTCCCACTCAGGGATGCGCAATTGATATAGGATACTTTATTCCCTTCCCGCCCCCTTTTGTTGTTCCTGGGTTCGAACCCCCACAATCACATTTAACTTAATGTATTTTTTTATTTACTCTAACTGTTGCAGATTAATTGCCAAGGTCTAATCAGTATTTGTGGCTGTAAATTTCTTGCCAAGTATTTGTGGCTTCTCTACCCTCTAATTGTCGCCCTTCGACTGATCCCCTGTAGTGGGTTGGAGTTTTAAAAGAAGAAAGGACCCCAAATAGGGAAACGCAGGCATTTCACAAGTCTTTCGGTAGTTTGGACCACCGGCCGAGGTATCTAGTGAAGACCTTTTCTTTCGCAGCAGCTAGAGACCTCGCTCAGAACCGAAGCAAGAGTCTCCTGAACCTATTCTAAGTGGGCACTACGGTAGCGTAGTTTTAGAAAGCTTCCAAAGCACACTGCTAGCCTTTTCCCGTACTCCCCTCTTTAGGGTCCGACTCCAGATTCCAAGGTAGCTTGGAGATGCTATGATAGAATTTGTCTATAATCCACCACGAAAGCACTAGGTCCTTAAAGCACACTCCGTTTAAGTAGTTTAGAGTAAGGATCCAACTGCGGAGCTCCTTTGAGGTGGGGGGGTGGGGCCGTATTTTCACCTGCAGTCTTCAAATAATGAGCTCGTTAAAAGAAAGGTTCAAAATAGCAAATCTCTCTCTCCCTATATACAGCAGTTCTTTAGCCATCATTGAAAGATACAGCAGTTCTTTAGCCGTCATTGAAAGACTGCGGTAGCACTATAATTCTAGGTCGATTAATATTTGATCTATCCGTCTAAGCACAAATTCACCACAAATCTCCATGGCTAATCTACTTTCTTAGTTACGACTTACTCTAATACTCCAATCTTATGTGTATCACGCCTATGTTCAATACTCCAATCTTATTTTTAGAGCAATATTTATATCAAATATCGAATCAGTTCAAAAGGCAATTACTATACTCTATTGCTAACCTTCAAACACAGTTTCCAAACACAATATTCCCATAATCAAGTTGGGGTGCCAGACTGGTCAGTCGTAATCAAGAACTCAACATTCCTATAATTCGGGTCAAGCTTAATCTCATCCTCATCATCATTCTCCACCAAACAAAGCGAAAGCACACCCGGCCTCAAATGCCTAAGCACAAACGCCTTAGACTCAACGCATTTCTCTAATATTTGAACTAGATGTTATTTTTTTTAAATAATTCTTTGTTCGTGGGTTCAAACCCACATGGCATTGAAAAACTGTTGAAAAACCCCCATATCATCATTACTTAGTAATAATTCAATATCATTTTCCGCTGTTGTTTTCTTTTCTGATTCAGTTAGGGAAAAAAATATTTATATGTTTGTGGATTTAAACCCTGTGGCGCTGAAAAACTCGTAGTGCCCAAACCAACATTACCTAAAAATAATTCAATATTTTCGTCTGCTTTCTTTTCCGATCAAATCACAAAAAGAAAAAAAAATCTTTGTTCGTGGCTTTGAATTACTCCTAATGCCATACCAATCATACCCCATTTTCAAGTCCTCGTGAGCAGGAAAGCTCGAAATTTTTCAAAAACCATTTTGCTAAGATAGAAATTAGATTCATATGAAGCAAAACTCTTCCTAAATTGGAAAAACCAACTTAACACTTAACCTTTACTTTATCACCATATATGATCAAATCGGACATGTTCATGGAGTCACAAATAACTGGGATGGTAGACAAGGTCCAAATTATCACCAGGATTATCAATTATGATCAAATAGGTGCGAGTGAAACATAGAGCTAGTGCTAAACCCTTAAAATCTCCTTGGATTTGCACTCTTAATATCTCCTTCTGTATTTTATTTTTCGTTCATTTTTGTTTTGTTAATGAAATGATCTTATAGGAAACTAAAGAACCACAAAATTTTCAATTTCTACAATGGTAGAATTTACAAGAACACCTTATATACAGTTCAGTTCTTAGTACCACTTCAGATACCCTTGACAAATATTTAATATTTTGGGGGTTACAGGCTACTACTAAGTACAATTTTTTGGTTAAGTTTCAGATGAAGCTTCAAAAAAATCGAGCTTCTCCGAATTACAAAAAAGCTAGCGAAAATCTGATGCTAACCCCTCAAGACCTTTGGCATTTTAAGTACCATAATTAGGGTTGTACTCGGGTCGGTTCGGCCCGGGTCCAGGCCCATGCCTAATCCGACCCGAACTTACCGGGTTACCAAATTATAAACTTTGACCCAAACCGACCAGGTGAATAACCCGAACCGGGTTGGTCGTGTCGGGCCGGGTCTTGAGACCGGGTTGTTAATTTTTTTTAGATGCAAGCTCAAACACAAAACATAACTCAAAATGTTTTTTGAAGGTAAAAGCAATACCATATAAGAAGGTAAGAACAAAAAGGTAGCAGCAATACCACATAAGAAGGTACAAGAAAGTAACAACAATACCACATAAGAAGGTAACAACAATACCACACAAGAAGGTACAAGAAGGTAACAGCAAAACACAACCCTGAAGGTAACAACAATACCACATAACTCGCAAAACATAGATAAACATTATAGGTGCAAGAAGGTAACAACAAAACACAACCCTGTTCAAAATGATACTTGAGACACACCCTGTTAAGCAGGATCTCGCTCCATGAATCCATGGTGATTGATCTGACAAAACTGATGAAAACACTGAGACCACGGTGTTTCCCTGAGCACTCGAGACACATGAAGATCCGTATGAGACTGATGCTCATTGAGGGTTCTTTTGGAAACAATCGACGCAGGTTTTATTTGAGAGACGTGATTGAAGGTCTCGAAGGCGTCGAAAGGCCGCCATTAATGGTGAATTTCAGAGAGAGACGTTGTTTAAGATCACCGTCACACCTCTAGTTTTGTTGTTGTTGATGTGAGAGAGAGAGAGAGGAGATTTGGAGGGAGGGAGATCTAAGAAGGCTTGTTGTTGATGTGGAGGGAGGGAGATGTGGAGGGAGGCGAGACTTCGAGAGTGAGGGAGGAGATGTAGAGGGAGGGAGGCATAATAATTAACTTTCCTCAACCTTTATATATTAACCCTAAAGGTCTAAACCGGTTCGGGTTTGGTCGGGTCTTTCGAGGTCTAAACCAAACCCAAACCGATGAGATCCGGGTTCTGAAACATACAACTGAAACCGAACCGGTTGTTCTTCAGAACCGGACCGAACTAGCCGGGTCGGGTCCGTCCGGATCGGGTTCACGGGATCACCGGTTTTATGTACTGCCCTAACTATAATGCACCTTCTGCTGCCGCTTTCTTTTTTCGTCGGGATTCGCTAAAACACTTTACGACTGTACTCGTAGGTTCATCTATTTCAAAAGTAACCTTGAAAGTGAACTCGCATAGAAATGTTCTTTTAGCAATTGGGAAAATAATATGAAATAAAAATGCTACAAGTTCTTCCAAGGGTTGGAAATTTCAAAACAAGTATGGTGTTTGATTGGTTGAGGATGGATGGACCTCATTTCTATCATTTTGACATTAATCTGTATAACTGAGTAAACCTAATATTTGCTTAACGTTAGACACCTAATAGATTGGCTTGGGCTCATCAGTTCGGCAATGGGTGTTCTTCGTGCCCGGGTTGAACAAAAATGGAACTCTGTTGGGCTCCGGTTTATTGGCAAACCGTCACTCCATACCTGACAGCCTTAGCGACGAGGTCTATTCCTTTGGATGAATGCATATCAGGACAATACATATTTCATATATATGTACCAGCCGTAGCTTTTGCATTTCTAAGAGCATAAACTATAAGGTATATTTACAGGATATGTTCATGAACTTACAACTTTAAGTGGGATTCTCCTTCCTCTTTGCAGCATTCAAACAGTGGGGAATTCCAATACTTGCTCGCACATATTTCAAATACACGTGACTTTGCTGATCCGTTTTGTGAAATACCTGCAACAATAATTCCATTAAATAACAGAACTACCTCTACAGACATCAGATTAAAAGTTCAACAAACATACCTGCCGTATCTGAGGACATGTCGCTGCTGTGTTCTTCACTACTTGCACTCGAACCTTTTCCCAGTGGTTCAAGTGGAGATTTCGGACTTCTGTCAAGAGCTCTGAAATCAGTAGTTCGGATACTTGTAGGTTCTTTACTTTCGGGATCAGTTTTAGAGATATAAAACCTGGGAGCTGGTGAAACTTCTGCGATCTTCATATGCTCTACAGGAACTAAATCTAAATCAACCATATTTATAGGAGTTTTGCTTGTTGTTTGGTACTTGACGTCAAAACCTCCTCCAACGATTTTCCCTTCTTAATTCTGTGACCCCAAGCCTACACGTTAAAAAAAGAATGCGGACTTCAAATTTGGGGGTTGTCGAACAACATTTGTTTGAATGCAATACTTACCAGCCCAAGCAAACAAATATAAAACCTCCCTAACACAAGAAAGATGAGATAAAGACAAGCAAAACATCTAGTAACATCCACAAAAATCACAAAAAAAAACAAACAAACAAACAAACGAACTTGAGACAAACAGGATTAGGCAATGTTTGCTTTATAAGTACTACTTATAATGCCATGATATCCCAAAATTTGAAAAAGTGACAGAGGCTTTGCTAGTGTTTGAAATAAGTAGTAACATCGTCACCATCGCCAATGGCGAAAATCTACAATCCTTTGCAATCCCACCCCATTTTAATATTCTTAAAACCTATTTCAACCTAATTATTCACTATTCTCTCAGTTTTCAAATCCTCGTTTATTCTTATACTTTTTTTTTTCTCCATGGATTATGGGTACAAAAAATAACCCGCACAACACAAACGAATCATATATAAAGTCGGCCCTGTGTGCAAAAATGACCCCACGAGACTACATTCCCACTAACACGAAAGAATTGTAGCCTATAGAAGAACGTCTACCTGAAGGATTGCCAGTTAACCGCATAAAATTTACCCCGACCTGATTCACCAAAAAAAATTAACGGGAGAAGAAAAACTAGGGGCGTACACCAATTAAACACCTCAAAACCCTAATAACTGCATTAATATGAGGAACGCAGGGTGAATGCATAAACTGATCCTGATAAGTTGTTCAGGCTTTCTGTTTAACTTAATAGAGGAAGGGGTTTTTGCTCAATTATCTTCTTAATAATCTCTATTGAACTTCTATATCGTGCCGTAGCAGGTTAAAATTCATGAATGAAGAAGGTACAAACATATCTATCTTTTCTGTGTTGAACAAGAGTCTCTCTGCTCTCTACTCGCTCAGTCACTTGCACGCAGCCTGTACACGCACATTCTTCTTCTTTGAGCAATGACCACTCTGTTCCTTGCAATTTTCAACTACATAAAGCTTGCCATTTCACATGAAGCCCACACCACTACCTTGATATCAGACAACAAGGCTACCGTTGACTATAAGCATGAGGAAGTGTAAGTGGATTATGTGTTTGTTATTCGATTTTGTCTTTCTACTAAAATACTCTCAGCAGGGAATAACTTGTTATGTAGTTATGATCAATGAAAAAAAAATTGGGGAGACACTTGACTCTTTAAAGAATTATTTCATGTGGAAAGAAGTTATCTTGAAATAATAATCTCATGAAGGATAATGCTGGGAAGGGGCGGCGGTAAAGGGAATACTTACCAATTTAATGACCACTATCTAGTCTTAATCATGTACGTTACAAAATAGTTTTGATGAGTCTTTGTAATGGCTGTGTAACGGTATGATTCTTCTTTCTAGTCACGCCTTGAGGAGGTCGAGACCAATGCTTGAGTTCGCTAGCGGGAGTAAGTCCTTGCAGATAACATTTGCAACCTTTGGCTTAGGATGTGAAAACAACACGGATAAGATAATCACGAACTCATACCTCCTATATTGCAACTGCTGCAACTTGGAATCGCTAAACCAAGTAAATATTGAACTGTTATAGTGATTAAGCTGTATATAGTGTTTTGTTTTTCCTTCTAAAGCATTAGCATTAGCATTAGCATTGTCATAAGTAAGGTTACAGTAAGACAGTGTTGGAGTACTTTTTGGGTTACAGTAATTTAACCCACAACCTATCGGTTGTCAAGTAAATAATAGATTAATTTGTTTCATTACTCACAATAGTAGATTATGGGTCTTTTAAGTATTTGCCATTGTGGTACATTTTGATTCGCGTTAATGACAATTTTGTAACGCTAAAAGCACGTCGACGTATTCATCGCGGCGAGCCACGGGAAGTACTAGTAAAGTAAATACTAGTTAATATATCAATATATACGAGTCTGCTATCATTTTGAGCGTAAAGATACGTTATTAATGAATGATAATTATCAATTATGTTGCTATATATACACAAACAATGCGACAGTAAACTGGTTGACATATCAATCATACCTTCTCCAAACTATCAACTATCGCTTTCTCCACAACATCTAATAGCTTTAAAGTTCAAACCCTCCATAGAAGTTTACCTAACAAAGACATGTACAACAATATCAGTCGAACAAAGTCAAAAGCACATTTTTAAACAGAAGTTAAGATAATATCTAAAGTACCGACCTTTAGGGGAATAAAGGTGAATAAGTCCTCCGGAAACACCCGATGCCCCGCCATCAATACCAACTTCATCATACAAGTCCACGCACATTCGCGATTCCTTAGGTGATTGTTGTCAAAAGTATCAATCAAACACACCATCATTGTAAGCTAGACATTTCATGTCATAAGAAAAGACAGTTAGAGAGTTTTTGTACCTGTAAGCAAAATTGAGAAGGGGTGGCTGTGATGAGAGAAGAAAAGCTAGAAAGACGATGTTCTTCGTCTGTTGTTCTTGCTGTTGTTGAGTGAGAAAAACTTATTAGGGGTAGGGTTTCAGATTGAGGACAAGAGTCTTGTGTTGAGTCTCAGGTTTCTTTAATAATGCAAAAAGCATAGATTAAATATATTTTTTAATCAAATAAAGTTGGTGTAGGAAGCCTAGACCAGCCTATTGATCGATTGCTCCCACTCAGGGATGCGCAATCGACATAGGTTACTCTATTATTCCCTTCCCACCACCCCCACCATCTTTAACCCACGGCGTTAATCTAGAAACAATCCTATATTTTCGCATGTTATTTTTTAAAAATAATTCTCTGTTTGTGGGTTCGAACCCCCGTGGCATTGAAAAACTTTGTCCTCAATTTGCATTGTATATTGCACAATATCTAAGGATGGTTTTGGAGAATTCTAACCACTGTCAAATACCTACAATGCCATCATTACTGCCTGACTGCATCACAAACTCGCCAATGACGAACTTGGAGAATCTAACAACACACAAGCTCACTAAGTCTTTTCATAATCTGAGGCACCAGTTAAAAAACACACCAAAAATATACATAACTCCAATAAACTTAGATTACTACGGCCATACAACCAACCCTAGCATGACCTATATGCCTTTAATCCCCAGCTATCACATCTTCATGATTCAACGATAATCCAAACTATAACCCAAATTCAAATCTGAACAACTCTCATGTGGTATACCGATGCCCTTATATCCAGCATCTAAACCTAATGTGAAAAGGCAGTTAACACATGGTTGCAACATATAACCGTTTTGCAATATAATTTAGACATATATACTTATAACATATAGTTTAGAATTGTTTTTGTTTACTCTTCCTGCCTGTATCTACCTTAAGTGTCTCTTATTACGATTGGGGTCTCACGATTGACCTAAAAATCCCTAGGCCCGCTAAATAATATTATAAAATATATATCCAGCCATCCTTTGTAACCCTGCTGATCAAACTTCCTGAAATACAGTCCGAACTCTATGTTATGTATCATAATTCAAATCTTCCAAAGGAAAAATCCCTACATGAAACTATAAGAAACTTGGATACAGACTCACAAGTACTCATGTCAAGTGCAACAAAGGACGTGCAATACAACACCCATAGCGCTATGCGCCTAGGCTATAACAGAACTTAACAATCCTAACGACGACTCAACTCTCAACAACTATAGCCTCGAACTCAACTACAGGCCATTGCAATCAGCTCCTAACAAGGCTACAACATAGGATTCGCGTATATAAAACAATATATATATTATATAGTAACAAAATTGTATCTTACAAAATTTTATATCTATAAGAGTTACTAGCGTTTAATCTATCACGTCTTTCATTTTAAGTAATTAAATCTTTTAACATCCCAATTCGGACCTAAAGCCTAAGCTCTAATACCACTAAATTGTGACGCCCCGACTGGTAAACTAGCCGACACACCACAAGTATATCAGATTACGCAGCGGAAACCTAATATACGTAGGAAAAGTCCTACAGAAAATTCAGTAACACTTCCCCTAAAAATTTGACAACTATTATTTTTACCTGTAAAAAAATCTGCGGAATTTGTATGGCACTCAAGTGAAAAATATAATCCTTCGGTTTGAGAGCGTTTAGCCAGTATACACACATCACGTTTCCCAATTACATTTTAGAGTTATTTATAAATACATAGTAGTTCTCTCTCGCTCACTGGCCATTCTTCGCAACGTAAAATTCTGCATATAATACACTCATTCTCGTGAGTGTTGTATCTCTCACATTCTTCCTGAACATACTTCCAGATTTCTAATGGGGTCACGCATACAAGATTGGGGAATCTAGCCAACATGTTATTAACTTATTTGTTCCGACACTTTAACGAACTATAATGTGTATGTTCCAACCCTTACAGTTGAGCGGAAATTCCCAGATTTGGAAATGATGTTCCCCAACTCAAACCCAACTACTCCCTCATATTTCTTTGGGTTTCAAGGCACTACATAATCATAAAATTTACCAATCTTAAATCAGGAAATTGGTTAAGTGCAAAACTGTCTAGAAACTGTAAGTCGAATATCTCTTTACGAGGGCTATAACTTCTGTTCTTTAGACGAAACCTAATTTTCATTAAAACCTCTCTGAAAACAGTCACTTTGTAAATTTAGGTTCTAATTCGAACCACCACGCTAATTCTCAATCAATCTCATTTTTAAAACATACATCGCAACTAATTGCTAAACAACCGAGAAGAGCAACGAATTTCTCAATAACAAGAAATTCAAAGGATAAAAACCACTTACCGAATGTGATGCCCTTTCAAAATCGATCGCGCTTGTACATGTTATCAAAAACCACAGCTCTTCTTTCTCAGTCCAGTTTATCTTTATAAATTCGTCAACCATTGCCCACCTTGGGTGCTCCCCTTTACCACCACCATCTCTATGGATTTTATCGATTGCATTGTGCGCCTCATTTCCTCTCTCTCACTTTCTCTCTCTGAGAAACCAAGGTGAAGTTGAGGTGTTTTGCTCATGTGATGTAAGTTAGGTGTACCCATTTCGAAGAGCCAAGTGTCTTGAACCCAGAAAACCCAGAAAGCTTGCGGAAATCTGATGTTAACCCCTCAAAGACCTTTGTCTTTCAAGTACCTTAATAATCCTGGAGGATTTGAAGAAGAAATGAAGGTTTTTTTTATTATTTTAACCAAAAGTCGTTCGAACCACTCATGTCGATTCGAACGTAATTGTTTTATGTTCGAATACATTTCGGTCTGAGGTATTTTATTCAAATAGATTTTAATATATATTTTATGTTATTTTTCTGTTCGAATACACTTTTAATACATTTCGGCCTGAGGTGTTTTATTCTAATAGATTAAAGTCTATTCGAATACATTTTTTTATTCAAACAGAAACTTGTTCTGTTCGAACAGAAGCGTGATTCAGCATTTTTCTTTAAGCGTTTAAGGGCATATTTGTCCTATTTGTAACCCTTATTAAAGGGGAAAGGCTAGGCATTGTTAGGTTATATTAGATCTAAAAGAAATTCTAAGGAATAACTTAGGGTTTAGAGTATTATCATTGTAATTACTTTGTTTTTAGCAATTGAATTTCTTATTTTTTTTAACCAATTGGTGTTCTTCGTTTTTTTTTTTTGCTAACTAGAGCTTCTGTATCGTATTGTAGATTAAGTAGTATCAGTTTTCCAATTGCGATTCTCGAGGGGTTAATTGTAGTTTATAGTCTCTACACGGGACCGTCTCTAGCAAACGAAGGAGAAGTTAGTGAGTCCGTTGAAGATCCATGGCAAACCTAATTCAAAGAAGAATGACGATTTGGAGATGGGCAATTCCAACGACCGACTCACGACTTTGGAAACAACAGTTTATGACCTAACTTCTACTGTAGGGGAGTTATTAGAACAATTGCATCTCACAAATCTCGCGAAGGGTTCCGCTTCGACGAAACGGTGAGGCCGTTCTCAACTACGAGGTCGTTCAATGAAGAAATGGGTTTTGGAGGTGGATGGAGGTGAGGATAATACGGAGATAGATCATGATTCTAGTGATGCCGATTCCGTCAAGGGCCGCCCAGGTTTTGGTAAGTCAATGAATGTTATGCGCAATCTTCGTATTGACTTTAAGATTGAAATTCCAGTAATCGATGGTTCTGTCGATGCCCAGAAGTTGGATAATTGGTTAGATAGGTTAGAGACCTATTTTTCCGTTTATGAATATTCCAACGCTCAAAAGATTTATTTTACTACTTTGAAATTCGCAAGTCACTCACTAACGTGGTGGAAATCCTATTGGAATGACATGATGTCGAAAGTCTGAGTTGAAAGGAATTCAAGGTTTTTGTGAGGAAGCAATTTTATCCAATTGGGTATGAACAAGAGCGATGGTACAAATAGCACAATTTTCGCCAAAGGTTTGGGCAATCCATACAACATTTCACTACGGAGTTTCATAACCAAGCGTTGGTTTTGGATATTGATGTGGATGAGTACGAGGTGTTCATGAAGTATAGAGGGGGTTTGTCGGAGTCCATTCGAAGAAAATTAAAGCTCTTCAATGTAGAAAATATCGAAGACGCTATCGTTAAAGCAATTGCCATTGAAGGCAAGTACTTGAAGACTAACAAGAATAATAACAATAGCAAGTCGGGGTACAAGTCTACTTAGAAGTTTGATCAGAAAGGAGAGTCCAAAGGAGAGGGGTCTTCATTCAAGTGGACTATCTATAGTCATTATAAGGCTAATGGGCACAATTCAGATAGATGTTACAAACTCCACCCAGAGCTTCAGCCGAAGGAGGAGAAAGGCAAGAAAGAGAAACGTACACTGGCTGCAACGATTGTGGATCTTCCAGATTTATATAAGCCATATCCTATGCTTACTCTAATGTTTAAGCAACATATAGTTATCGACGAGGCGAGTCGGGAAGAGCTTTTTTATGTCAGCATTCAGGTAAAGTAGAGCTTAGTCGAGGCCATCATTGATCCGGGTAGTCAGAAGAATTTAATTTATGAGGCGGTGGTGAAGAAGATGGGTTTGGCTACTGTGGCTCATCCTAAGCCGTATGGTTTAGATTGGATTCAAAAAGATGAGGAGCTGAAGATCACTAAGCAGTGTACGTTCAATTTTGCAATTACAAAGAAGTTTATTGGCGAAGTGACATGTGAGGTGGTTCTGTTGGACGTGTGTCAAGTCATCTTGGGTAGCTCTTATCTTTAAGACCGAGATGTAATCCTCTACCGTCGAGCTCACAAGTATCGTCTGGTGAAGGATGGGACAGAGTTTCATATCAATGTGTGTAAGGAACATATCACTACCAGTAATTTGGTAACGGCAACTCAGGCGAAGAGGTTGGTTAATGAGAGCGGCAAATTTGTATTATTGTTGGTGAGACCGGTTCAAAAGGGTCCGTCGGCTACGGTATTGTCTACTTTGGCAATGTCTCCTAAGCAACAAACCGATATGGGGGATTTGCAAGAGAAGTATGAAGACTTATTTTTGGGCATAGATGGGATGCCGCGTAAGAGGGATGTAGAGCATGATATCACCTTGGTGAATGGTGAGCCACTACCCAATATTGGGTTATATCGGACTTTTGTTCTAGAGTTTGATGAGATCAATAAACAAGTACACGAACTTCTGGAGCAAGGAGTTATTAATCCAAGTTACTCACCTTGTGGTTCACCGGTGTTACTGGTGCCGAAGAAGGATGGGTCTTGGAGGATGTGTGCAGATTATTGGGCGTTGAACAATATCACATTGAAGAATCGTTATCCGCTTCTACGGATTGACGGGCTTTTGGATGAGTTGCAGACGGCTCAATTTTTTACCAAGTTGGATCTTAAGTTGGGTTACCATCAAGTTAGAATCCGGGAGGAAGATACTTGGAAGACAGCGTTCAAGACCAAACAATGACTATTTAAGTGATTGATGATGCCTTTTGGGTTATGCAATGCTCCGACAACGTTTATGCGGTTAATGAATGAGGTACTTCTTGATGATTTTGTGATTGTATATTTAGATGATATCTTAATATATAGTCATACATGGGAGGAGCACCTTGGGTATTTACGCAAAGTATTGGGCGTGTTGCAATCACAACTTTTTTTGAACGGGAAGAAGTGCGAGTTTGGGAAGAGGGAGCTAGTCTATTTGGGATTTATTGTTGGTGGCGGCGAGCTTAAGGTCGAGCAAATGAAGGTCTCGGTCATTACTAATTGACCTCGACCCCGAAGGTGGTGTTTGGGGGCTTGATGGTGTTGTGGTTGCTTTTGTGGCAACGAACCATGATGATCATGGTGCTGCTTCGGTGTCAATAAGTGTTTAGCCTTCTGGCTTTGTCACTTCTGGTCATCGGTTTGTTTTAACCCAACTTAGCAGGGGTTTGCCAGTTACTGACCTCATAACGGGCTTACCTTCCAAAAGGGGAAAAAATTATGTTTTTTGTTCTTATCTCGTAGCCTACCGCAGTTTAAACGTCCCTTGCAAAACATGTCTCATGTTGACAATCACGCTTTATATATTAGATTGAATTGTTCACTACATAGTATATAAATACTAAACCTACAATATTACTCATAACAAGTCCCTGCTTAGAGTCACTTGAAAAAACTTGTATCATTATCTGCAGAACATTAGTGGAAAATCAATAGCCTTACAGTGTATTATTATTTTTATGATAAATATGTACTCGAAAAATCTCATTATGTTTTTTACCTTTTCATAATTAGCTGTGGTATTGGGAGGTGGATACGGATCAAATGGTGGCTCTAGTCAAAATTTCCAGACTGACGAGGATTCAAACAACACAACAGTGAGTCATGCTCCTTCCCTGCTCTTAGATTTCAACCGTCCCATCTATTTTTGGTGCTAATTATTGTTTTAATACAGATTTTTGTTGGAGGGCTTGACGCCAGTATCACTGATGAAGATCTCAGGAGGCAATTTTCTCAATTTGGCAAAATTGTATCTGTAAAAATTCCTGTTGGAAAAGAATGTGGATTCGTGCAGTTTAATACAAAGTATGTTCCTTGACTATTATCTGCATCATCACAATGCACAAAGACATTAAATAGCTCACTTTAAGTTCCCATTTTCTGTAATGTTTTTCAGAAGCAATGCGGATGAGGCATTGCTGAGGTTGAATGGGACGACCATTGGCAAGAACACAGTCTCCCTTTCCTGGGGTCACAGTTTTGTGAACAAACAGGTAATATGAACTGAACAATTCAATTGTTTGAGATTAGCCGACTCACAACTCAAAACTCATCCCCCTGGAAAAACTATGGCAGCTAAGATCAGATAACGACAACCAATGGAATGGTGGAGGCGCATACTACAGGGCAGGCTTATGATGGATCATATGGTTATGCTGCACCAGTGTTTCAGAATCCAAACATGTATGTTACTACTGCTACCGCATATATGGGGCTTATCCAACATATGGTAACAACCAACAACAAGTAAGCTGAAATGCTCCATCGGCTTTTTAGTTATTTTCCTTGAATTTGGCAATACTTGGTGGACAACCACAAACAAAACTGTAATGTATTAGTTTTCATTGAATCATCTTTAGTCTATGATGTAAAGCTAGACCTAAAATTTTGACAACCTGTGTTCTTAGTGTTCTATTATGATGTGAAAGAATCTCCAGGTTCAACACCTATCCAGTTTTCTTCTTCTTTTTTGCCCCTTTTTTTTCTTATCCTCTAAAAGAACTCGAGGAGCGTGAATGTCATATTCGCATCCATGGATATGTTCTTAAGTATGAAGAAGTTCACAACAGAAATTTGTATACATGTTTGTGCTATTTTAAAGACAAATATTTTGTGTCTACTGGAATGCAATGGTATTTGTTTATGAGGCATCGTACTTTTTCATTTCAGGCAGTGCACACCGTTGGGGGTTATTCTTTCAGTGCTGCTAGCTGTTGTCATTGAGTACTCTAGTATCAAAGAGGTGAAATTATTACTTTCTTGTCTTTATATTTGTTTTTTTTTCCTTTGAATTTAAATGTTTGAAACAAAAAGTTTTGAGTTCTTTTTAGATTCCTTCGAGACATTGTTCTTATCTCCCACCATTTGCATATGATTATAAATAATATGCATTTGAATTTATCATGGCGTGGATTCACTATTATGAACATCTGTTATCGTCATTAACTCAATTCATTTCTATCATGTTCAAATTTTCGTTACAGCCCACTTTCTGTTTTATGCATTCTCAATACATATCATGTTCATGAAGAAAAAACTAGTTGTTGGATCATGATCTATTTGAGACTTTTAGCGGCAAACCAGTCAAAGATCTTCTATGTTCTCTGCAAATCCTTTCTGAACTCTTTCCTTGACTTTTTGGTTCATTGAAGAACCTAATGGATCACTAGTATAGGCCTCAAGTTCAACGCTTTTGGAGACCCCACAGGTCACTCAATATTAATCATCTAGCCAGACTAAATACAATGCATTTAAGTTCTAATGAAAAGTTAGTTTTCTGTATCAATGTGTACAATGCACCGATTTATCACATACTAAGTGGTAGTGAAGTTTATGAAAATTGATTTGGTTTCACATACCAAGTGATAATAAATTTCAAGTGAAGGATACTGAAGCAACATTTTTAGGGTTATTTCTTTATTACTTGATTGCGGGATTATTGGTGTAGGCAAAAAATCTGAGTGCCTTGCAGATGAAATGCGTCATGTGCATTGCATGTGATGTACGGGTTGCAAGGTAAAAATGTATATTTTTTTTGTATTTTTCCAGCCAACAACATCACTTTTATAGCAACATGGATTCCTCTACATTATGTAACTACATCACTTTTAACATGACGTTAATTCTTCAATTACGTCAGTTCCTACCTGACATAAAAGGCCACCTATTACGTCACTTATACATGACGTTAGTAAACATCTCTGCTTAATAAGAAGATACATATAACGTTACTTATTCCACATTATAATGTCACTAAAAAAAGTGACGTAAATGCATATTACTTTCCAAATCGCCTTGGTTAACGTTGCTTGTAAAAATGACGTTAATTCTCTTTCACGTCACTTTTTTAGTAACGCGAAAACCCTTATTTGTTATAGTGGCTTCTGTACCGTAAGCCAGGAGGAACGGTGTGCATCCATTTGAAACTCGAGGTGTAATTCGATAAGTTCATAACACATGTGGTAATTTTATGATCCAATTGCTCTTTTTTTCTGTTAAGCGCTCTTTGATCCCATCTACGATAGTGCGATTAGTAATTTTGGCATGACTGTTCCCTTGTGGGTAATACGGATTGGAAGGAGAATATATGATATTGTGTTGATTGAGGAGTTCGACGACTTTGGAGCCAACGAACTGAGGTCCATTGTCAATCCTGATGAGATGAGGGCAACCGAAACGGATGATAATATTTTCCCAGATGAACTTGATGACTTCATCGTATCATGTGCGGTACAGAGGAACTGTTTCTACCCACTTAGTGAAGTAATCCGTTGCAACTAACAGATGTTTCCGTTTTCCTGGTGCAGTAGGAAATTCGTCGACAAGGTCGAGGGCCCATCTTTTAAATGGCCATACAACATTATTGGAATGGAGTTCCAAAGCAGGAGCTCGAATTTGGGGACCATGACGTTGGCAGGCATCGCATTTTCTTGCGAGTTTGATGGCTTGAGCTTTCATTTTCAGCCAGAAGACGCCTTGGGTAAGAGCTCGGTTGGCTAAAGATTTTCCTGCTGCGTGGGAACCACAAGTACCTTCATGTAGTTCGTGTAGGAATTTTTGAGCTTCTTTGTAAGATAAACATTTGAGATACGGCTCTGTGACCAAAATCTTGTATAAGAGACCATTTTCCACGATGTAGCATTTAACATTATCAAGTACGCATCTTCTTTCAGTGGGGTCTTGAAGGAGTTGAACAACCATCGACAACGATCGGAAGATTTTGAAACAAAACGGTTTAACGCCGCAATTTTTTCGGCTAACTTCTGAACATCTTTCTTTATTTTTGGAAAAGGCATAGATAATAATGCGCAAATATGATCTGGATTAGCTTGAATACCGCGCTTGTTGATTAAGGGGCCTAAGAATTCCCCTGATTGAACTCCGAACTGACATTTGTCAGGGTTGAGTCTCATCTTGTAGAGACAGAGAAAACCGAAGGCCGTGTGTAAATCAGTAACATGGTTTTCCTTCTTGAGACTATTACACAACATATCCTCTATCTCCATTATCTTTCCAAGGTGATCTTTGAACATCTGAGTCATCAATCGCTGATAAGTAGCTTCGACATTCTTGAGATCGAACGGCATGACTTTGTAGCAGTATAGGCCACATTCTGTAATGAAAGCTATTTTTTCTTGATAGTTGATAATCCGTATCAAACCGGGTGTTGTAATATATGTTAGGGTTGTCGTTCTTCAGGGATACAAAGATCAAAATCGTGAATTAAAACTGGTTTTTATTGATTGAAAATGGTTTTCAAGGAAACAAAAATAAGAACTACGGTAAAAAAAAATGGTAAACTAAAAGGATAACTATTTCTCTTTTTACAACTCTTTCTCTTAACCTAACTCCAGCCCTCATCTCCCTCAACAACCCTCCTTTGTGGAGATCTTTTAGCCAAAATCTTGACTAAGTCTTCCAGCAGTTGTTGACTAGTACTAGGCCATCTCCAATAGCTCTTGACAACTTGTTATCTCCAGCAGCTCTTTAAATTCTAAAAGTTAGGCTTTAGGACTGGGCTTGGCTGTAATTGTCTTATTACCTGCAATAGTCAAACATACTTTAATTAGGCCCAGTGAAACATAAAATAAGGTCCTAGATAATGTGAATTGAAAGACAAAAATAGGTATTTTTCATGCCTATCAAATACCCCCAAACTAGCATATTGCTAGTCCCTTAGCAAAAGAAACGAAAACTAAACTCTTTCATGGTTTCTTACGATTGCCTTTAGCGTATGCAACAAGCTTTTTAACCTATAGGTTACCCAAATAGGACGAGTTGTGTCTCGTGAGGGTTTTTAGTGAATATACCCACAAAATTATATCACAGACGTTCTGGTATTATAAACAACTAATAATCATTGCTTCTGGTATCTCTGAAAATAGATTAATTTCATCTCCTAGATATAACACTTAAACAAGGGTTAACCATCAGATACATTTAGAATTTATCAAGTCAATTATACTACAATCAGAATATATCAAGTTTCAAAATTTCATCCTTTGTGTAGTGAATTTAGTTTCTGGAATCAAGGAGTTTGATAATCCTTTCAAATAACCTTAGCCTTATCTTGAGTATGGTGAAAGAAATCTAGAAGTTTGTTCGACAACTACCTTAGTTTGTTCGCTCTCTTTTATTGATCTTTCAGGGAAAATATCTATCCACACAAGTTTTTCATGGTAAGACTTTTACATTTGAGTTTTCATTTGCTCTTTTATACGGGCAACTTGTCCTCCTTCACATAGTTCTCAACTATACTCGTAGAGACTCATTTTTTTTACTTTTTTGGTCTCTTACTTTCACATTAATTTATGGCTTGCCTCGAGATTAATACAAATTCTTTCTCTTTCATTTCTAAATCTTGCGAGGGGCCTTGAATTATGAATGCTTTTTTTTGTACGAATATGTCAGCTTCGTGAATGAGCCAATAACTTGTGAAAATACATACAAACCCTTAGTATGAATTTATGAGAAACAAAGTTTTCCTAGGTAATTGTCTCACTCGTTACAGATTCTTCCTAACCCAAACTGTTGATTAATCAAAATGTGATAGTTAGTTTTAACAAAACCTTGATAACATAACTACGTGAAGTGCAATTATAAGAGTGATTTTCTTCAGAAACATATCTAATATGAGAGTAGTACCAAAAACTTAAAAATTCTTAACCCACTAACAATTAACGGTTTAAAATAAACCATAACCTTATAATTTTATCCCAAGTGCAACTCTAAGATTCTAAGATCAGAGTATACTAAAGATGTGTTTACAATACTAGAATGTCCTAGAATAACAACTTTTCTTGGAAAAAGTTATAAAAATCTTATTTACCCCCACCCTCAAACTGAATCAGCATGTGTCCCCACAGTTGCCAAAAATGAAAAGAATATGAGAAAATTTAAAAATATTACCTGAACATGATAAAGGTTGCCTCCCACAAACGCTAAGTTTAACATCTTCAGCCAGACGATGGTAGGTACCCCCAAACTAGATAAGACTATGGGTAAAAATAAAGATACCTATATTTCATATGATGGGTCCCGTAGATTCATATCCTCGCTCGAACCCGTAAAATACTAGTGAAATGGTTTAAGTCTCTGCCCATTTACCTTATTAATGTGACCAGTACGAGGGTCAAGAATTTCAATAGCTCCATATGGGAAAACAGTTTTGACAATGAACGGCCCGGTCCAACGGGATTGAAGTTTTCCGGGAAACAAATGAAGTCGCGAAGAATACAATAAAACTTTTTGATTTACTTCAAAGGTCTTTCGCAAGATATTTTTATCATAGAAAGCTTTGGTTCTTTCTTTGTATATCTTTGCGGATTCATATGCATCTTTTCGGAGCTCATCCAACTCATTGAGTTGTAACTTCCGGTGGGACCCAGCTGTTGAAGTATCAAAGTTAAACGTTTTTATTGCCAAAAAACTTTATGCTCAAGTTCGACAGGAAGATGACATGTTTTACCGTAAACGAGTCGGTAAGGTGACATTCTAATCGGGGTTTTATATGCAGTACGATAAGCCCAAAGTGCATCAATTAATTTTACAGACCAATCTTTGCGATTTAGGTTAACCGTCTTTCAGAGAATATTTTTGATCTTCCAATATGAAACTTCGACTTGCCCACTCGTTTACGGGTGATAAGATGTTGCCACCTTATGGGTTACACCATACTTTTTGACAAGGGCGGCAAAAAATTTGTTGTTAAAATGTGATCTTCCATCGCTAATGATAGCCCGAGGTGTTCCAATTCGAAAAAAAATATTTTCTTTTAAAAAATTGAGAACAACTGCACTGTTATTCGTTTTCGAAGGGAAGGTTTTAACCCATTTTGATACATAGTCCACTCTAACAAGGATATACTCATATCCAAAAGATTTGGGAAAAGGACCCATAAAATCAATTCCCCAAACATCAAAAGGTTCAATAAATAAAATAGGGTATAAGGGAATCATATTTCGTTGAGAAAAGGCTCCCATTTTCTAGGATCTTTCGCACGGTTTGCAAAATGTATGCGCATCGTAAAATAAGGTAGGCCAATAGAAATTGTATTGCAAAATTTTTGCCGCGGTCTTCTTAGAGCTAAAGTGGCCTCCACATGCTTGGGTATGGCAAAATGATAAAATATTGGTAAACTCGGACTGGGGAACACATCTCTTAAGGATTTGGTCAGTACAATACTTAAACAAATCTGGATCATCCCAAAAGAAGTACTTCACTTGACTAAAGAAACGATCTTTGTCAGGTTTAGTCCAATGATCTGGAATGGTATCCGTAGCTAAGTAATTAGCAATGTCAGCAAACCACGGCAACTCATAAACTAAATTCACAACCATAAGCTATTCATCAGGGAAGGATTCCCTAATCGGCAAGGACTCATTAACAGACTCAATTACTATACGGGAAAGATGGTCGGCTACAACATTGTCTGACCCATTTTTTGTCTCGAATCTCGAGGTCAAACTCCTGCAAAAGTAATACCCACCGGATTAATCGTGCTTTAGCATCTTTCTTTGACAAAAGATGTCAAAGCGCGACAGGATCCGTGTAAATAATCACTTTAGATCCTATAAGATAAGATATAAATTTTTCTAGCGCATAAACAATGGCCAGAAGTTCTTTCTCGGTGGCCGTGTAATTCAATTGGGCGTCATTTAACGTTTTACTAGCGTAGTGAATGACATGGGGGAGTTTGTCAATCCGCTGTCCCAAAATAGCACCTACAGAATAATAAGAGGCATCACACATTAACTCCAATGGTTCACTCTAAACAGGTGGTCTAATAATGGGTGATGTTGTGAGCTGGGTCTTAAGCTTATCAAAAGCTACAAGACAAGGTGCATCAAACTCATATGCCACATCTTTGGCCAAAAGGTTGCTTAAATGACGAGCAATCTTACTAAAATCTTGGATAAAACGACGGTAGAAACCTGCATGTCCTAGAAAGGAACGGATGCCCTTGACATTTCGTGGTGGGGGGAGGTTAGAAATGATATCTATTTTGGCTTGGTCAACTTCTATTCCTTTTTCAGTTATGATATGCCCCAAAACTATCCTCATTTTCACCATAAAGTGACATTTCTCCCAATTTAAAATAAGATTCTTTTCTTGGTATCTGAGTAATACTAGAGAAAGATGATGAAGGCACTGGTCAAATGAGTTGCCAAATAATCAGAAGTCATCCATGAAAACTTTAAGGAATCGCTCTACCATGTCAGAAAAAATGCTTAACATGCAACGCTGAAATGTCGCAGGAGCATTGCATAAGCCAAAAGGCATGAGACGGTAGGCAAATGTGCCGAAAGGACATGTAAAAGTCGTTTTCTCTTGGTCCTCGGGTGCGATGGGTATTTGGTTGTACCCAGAGTAGCCATCTAAGAAACAATAAAATTTGTGCCCAGCGAGTCGCTCGAGCATCTGGTCAATGAAAGGTAAGGGGAAGTGATCTTTCCTAGTGACAGAGTTAAACTTCCTGTAGTCTATGCAGACTCTCCATCCAGTGGTCGTTCTAGTGGGTACGAGGTCTTTATTCTCGTTCTTTACAACGGTGATCCCCGACTTTTTTGGGACAACATGGATCGGGCTAACCCACAGACTATCAGAAATGGGATAGATGATCCCAGCATCAAGGAGTTTTAAAATTTCTTTACGAACTACTTCGGCCATAGTCGGGTTCAATCTCCGTTGTCCTTCCCTGGACTTTTTGGAATTATCTTCCAAATTGAATTTATGCATACAAATCGAGGGACTAATTCCTTTAATGTCCTCAATACTCCAGCCAATAGCTTTCATATTTCCCTTAAGAACACGAATTTACTTCTCTTCCTGAAGAGGTTCTAGGTCAGCGGCAATAATGACGGGCATAGTTTCGTCAAGACCTAGAAATACATACTTAAGGTGAGCGGGAAGAGGTTTAAACTCTATCTTTGGGGAGGTTACTTGAGCCTCTGGAATGGGTTTCTTAACATCTAAGATTTCATGCTCACCTTCAGGCTCTAAAATTTCTAAAGCCGAATCTAATAAGGTTTCCACCTCATGGATGTACGAATCGTCCTCACAATCTCCCTCAAAGTTGGACAACATTGCCTCTGAGGGATCTGAGGTACTTGGCCTCTCAAAAATGCTACTCACAAGACTCTGGATCATATTACACTCAAGTGGTTCAGAATTAGAATGGGAATGCGACGCATGAAAAATATTCAATTCTACTGTCATGTTCCCGATGGTCAACTTCATAATTCCATTGCGGCAATTGATTACTGCATTAGCTGTTGCCAAAAAGGGTCGACCTAGAATCACAGGGATCTCATCCTCAGGGTTTGCCACTGGCTCAGTATCTAACACAACAAAGTCTACTGGATAACCAAACTGCTCAATCTGGATCAACACATCTTCAACTACACCCCTAGGAGTCCTAATAGATCGGTCAGCTAGTTGAAGGGTCCTATTAGTGGGTTTAAGTACTCCGATATCCAATTTCTCATAGACAGAGTAAGGAATGAGGTTCACGGCGGCACCTAAATCAAGTAGAGCTTTTCCTATCTTACGAGTCCCAATCGTAC
This sequence comes from Kingdonia uniflora, assembly GCA_014058105.1. NCBI lineage: Eukaryota > Viridiplantae > Streptophyta > Magnoliopsida > Ranunculales > Circaeasteraceae > Kingdonia > Kingdonia uniflora. The sequence goes on from JACGCM010001910.1 coordinate 465,172, forward strand.
ATGAAATAGTAGGGAATCCAGGGTCCTTGTATTTTGGAAGCGATTTACGCAAAAGGACAACACTAACATGTGCATCTAAAAGAATAGACGTATCACTCTCGTGAACATTAAAAGCTTTTTTCGGGGCATGTATGCGCCGCTTTAAAGTACAAAGATCTTTAAGGAATTTTACGTAATTAGAAATATGTCTTATGGCCTTAAGGATAGGAATGTTAATCACACAATGCTTAAAAATCCCTAAAATCTCCTCATAGACGTTGCCATCTTAGCAAGAGTTAACCGCTGAGGAAAAGGAGCCAGCAGCAAAATATTTGTTATCGTGATTTCTTCCTCACTCGCACTCGCAGGTTCTTCTATAGGTTTACTTTGAATTTCCAGCTCGGGTTCCTTAGGCATTTTTACCAAATTATCAACTTTCGTACCGCTCCTAAGAGAAATGATGGCGTTAACTCCATCACGATTGGAAGATCTAAGATGTTCAGTATTCCCTTTAGGATTAGCTTCAGTTTGACTAGGGAACGTTCCCTTGTCTCTCGTGCTTATCTCTGTTACCATTTGATCTATTTGTCCCTCAAATTTGGCAATAGATGACTGAGTTACTTGCATAAATGCCTTAAGAGTATCTTCTAAGGACGTGGTTGGAGGAGGCAGATTCCTATTGTGCGGAGGAACATAAGGCACATTAAGGGGAGCATGGTATGATGGATTTTGTTGCCACGAAGAACTAGACTGGTGTTGGTTTACTTGGTTGTGCGGCTGATAAAGGGCACTACCAGAAGAACCTCCTTGGTAATTTCTATTTCCCCGAGAATTGGAGTTGTTGGAATTATTATTCCATCCACCATTGAAAGGTTGGTTATTGGGACGTTGATACATGGCATTGGCCTGATCTTTCCTACCCTCTTTTAAACTAAGCACGTCAGGTCAATCTTAGACCAGATGGTCCGAACTTTCACAAACCACACAAAGTGGCATCGCCACATGGTTAACAGAAGAAGTGGTAGGGTGTTGCACCCTTTTCCCGATCTCTAATTTCTCAATTTTATTAAGAATGGTTTTAAGAGTTGCAGACTCTGAATTAAAGTCCACTTTGTGCACATTTGCACTATGACAAGGTTTTTCCTCTCTCATCGTTTGCCATTGGTAGGTCTTATCCACTACATCATTTAAAAATTCCAAGCTTCTGTGTCAGTTTTTTTATCAAATGTACCCGCGCACATAGACTAAACACGAGCTCTAGTGTCATAATCTAGACCTTCATAGAGAGTTTGAACTATATCTATCAATTGAATCCCGTGATGTGGGCATCCTTGCTCTAAATCCCTAAACCTTTGTAGGTAGTCATATAATGACTCACCTCGGTTTTGTGTGAAGCTATAGATACTCTGTCGTATCTTAGCAGTTCTATGGTTAGGGAAATATTTTTTCAAAAACTCCTTAACGAGTTGTTCAAACGTGTTTACAGAGTTCTCCTCAAGAGTGTACAACCAATCGCGTGCGTTTCCCATAAGAGAAAAAGGGAATACACGTAATTTGAGAGAATCTTCTGTAATACGTTCAAAGTTTAAAATAAGCATATGATCCCTAAAGTCCCTAAGATGGTTATACGGGTTCTCAGTGGGATTACCATAAAATTTGGGAAGCATAGACAAGAATCCCAATTTTAGCTCAAAGTTTCCTACATTTCTAGGAATAACAATACACGAAGGCTTACTCACAATTGTAGGATGCATTCGATTGTGGAGAGTGATTCTCTCCGCAGCAGCAGGTTTGGGACCGTTCCTAGGAATAACAGGTTCAGGACCATTAGTCCCATCAGTCTGACTCATATTGATTCTAGCAGTGTTCTTAGTCCGAGCTTAGGTGTTACCCCAATCTAACATACAATTCAATAATATATGCGAACACACTAAAAGTCCTAAGAATGATGCAAGCACTCAAGAATGTTTTACTAGTCTCTTTTATTAAGTTAAGTTGTGAACCCAGTCTCAGGGTTCAATGCTTCTACTCTTGACAGTAGATCGGTTCGCACTTGAGTTGTTTTTACTCGCTTTGGCGATAGCTCGCATGCTATCTACTCACCTAGATGCACCTGTGCTGGAAGGCGGGGCGAACCGCTTAGAGTCACCTATCCACACTAGCTATGCCAGGGAACGTACGTCTTCCAACAAACGTAACCACTTATCAGATTTTCCTAGTGAGCGTGTTGCTCCAGGTCCGAACGAAGCCTTTTGACTAACTATGTTTTTTTATGGCTTCTTATCTGAAAATCTTTTAAAGAGGTCGAGACTGTCGATATCGAAAAGATTAAAAATCGGGTAATGAGCTCCCGGAGTTCTAATACGCGGGCACGCACGGGTGATGAAATCCCGTTTTGGTTCACCCTTATCTAGGTGTTGTTGCAAAAATTAAACATTTAATCAATCAAACATATAGTTAAACAACGATGTACCGCGGCAGGGAGGGTGCGGTGAAAAGATGATTACCTACAGGGCGGCCCTTTTAGGGGCACGTTTGGTTACCCTAGTGAAATCGTTGGGAAGTCCCACTCAGGATCGTTTGTGAAGTACGCGTTGAAACGATTTCCGACCTGAGTAGAGGTTTCGAAGCTGTACCTGCAGCAGATTACAATTTCCTCATCTTACAGAGCGTCACTCATTAAAACTTTACATAAACATTTTCTCAATCCTTACAATACTAAAAATACATAATAATAAAAAATTAACAACTAGAGGTCTTTTTGGCTTCGTCGCTTTTCTTTGATCAACCATATCCATCTCCTTCAATAACTGAAAAAATGCAAAATTCTAACTTTAAATCACAGCTCACTAAAATTAATCCAAAAACATAAACTAGAAACAAAGTAAAACCCAGAGTAAATAATTACTGTAACAGATTAAACAACTCTTGTAGCAGAGTAAACTAACAAAATAAAACTAGAGATTGTGATACGATTTACCCGTCACAAGAATAATCAAAATCACAGTTACCGAGCTTCAAGATTCAGCAGTAATACTTGTGTAAACAGCGCAATAATTAACAGTTTATTAGCAGCAAGAACAGTCAGATTTCGTCTCAAGAATCAGGCAGATTTCAGCAGCAAGAGAAAGCAGTTTCAGCAGCATGAACAGGAAGTTTCAGGCAGATTTTAGTGGCAATAAACAAGCAGTTTCAGGCATATTTTAATGGCAATAAACGAACTGTTTCAGCAGCAAAAGAAAGGCAAATCATGGCTGTAACCAAAATCAAACCACCTGCAAAAACTTAATCACAACACCGGTCTAACAAGCAATAAACAAAAACCAATTACCACCTGCAAACCTCAATCACATACGAACTACAATCAGTCTAAAACACGAATCACAAGTTAAATATCATCGCAACACGAACCAAACTGCCAATCCAACCAAACAAAATTCAAATCAATGAAGAACTAGCCGAGTTCATCTGTTTTGAGAGTCTGTCAATCGTAGCAAACAACTGTAAAACAGAAATAGAGAGATTGCATATAACAATAAAATCGAAGCAAACAGCAGAACCCCTAAATCGTAAAATCCAGCCAATTGATCACTCAAGCTCTGGGAAAGAACCCTAAATACCCAATTGCAAAAAAAAATCCCAATTCCAGACCTTGAATCCCTGTTTAAACTGATTGTTGCTGATATCAACTATTGTTGAAATCGAAGACAAAAGGGAAACCCTAAATCATGTAATCCCCAATCTTAAACACCAAAATCAATGATAGAGAAATTGAAGAACGAATCAAAATCCATCTAGGGCTTCGGTGTCATCATTTAAAAATTGAACACAAATCACACGATCAAAACTTTGATTTTGAGGGGGAAAAAACAATTGAGGATTGAGAGAGAATCACAGGAGAATAGGGGAGAGTAGGTATTATTTATTTTTTTGCTACAAAGAGGGAGAGAGAGCTCTGAGATTTTGATATTGAGAGAGTTTGTTGAGAGAGAGAGACTGTTTTTATTTTTTGTGGGAGATGAGATGTGTTTTTGGGAGTCTGTTTTGAGAGAGAGAGATAGAGTCTGAATTTTTTGAGAGATAGAGTCTGAGTTGTAAACAACCTTAACACTGTGTATTCTTTATTAATCGCCTGACATCACTCTACGTGCAAACAACAAAAGCAAATACCTCAAGCGGCAAAAAAAAAACCGAAGACAAATTACTAATAAAAACAAATAAAAAAATTGTCAAATCGGAACAATAATTAAGAGAAACATGATTTTAAAATCAATTGCATCCCCGGCAACGGCACCATTTGATAATCCATATCAAACCGGGTGTTGTAATATATGTTAGGGTTGTCGTTCTTCAGGGATGCAAAGATCAAAATCGTGAATTAAAACTGGTTTTCATTGATTGAAAATGGTTTTTAAGGAAACAAAAATAAGAACTACGGTAAAGAAAAAATGGTAAACTAAAAAGATAACTATTTCTCTTTTTTACAACTCTCTCTCTTAACCTAACTCCACCCCTCATCTCCCTCAACAACCCTCCTTTGTGGAGATCTTTTAGCCAAAATCTTAACTAAGTCTTCCAGCAGTTGTTGACTAGTACTAGGCCATCTCCAGCAGCTCTTGACAACTTGTTATCTCCAGCGGCTCTTTAGATTTTAAAAGTTAGGCTTTAGGATTGGGCTTGGTTGCAATTGTCTTATTACCTGCAATAGTTAAACATACTTTAATTAGGCCCAGTGAAACATAAAATAAGGTCCTAGATAATGTGAATTGAAGGACAAAAATAGGCATTTTTCATGCCTATCAATCGTCAGGTAGCATAGGTATTTGGTTGTACCCTAACGCGGCGTCCATCATAGACAGGAGCTCGTATCCTGAAGTAGAATCGAGCAGATTATTTATGATAGGGAGTGGAAAATTATCCTTTAGAGTATGTTTGTTCAAGTCTGTGAAATCTACGCACACCCTGATCTTTCCGTTCATCTTCGGTATTGCTACAATATTCAATATCCATTCTGGATAATTGGACTTTCGGATAAACCCAACTTCGATGAGTTTTTCGATCTCTTTGTTGATTTCGTCTCGAAGCTTTGGTGTTAAAATCCTTTGTTTTTGTTTGACAGCTTCGGCCTTATCTTTTAAGTTAAGTTTGTGACAGGCCAGATTTGGATCGATGCCCAGCATCTTGTGAAATGTTCAAGCGAAGACATTACTATTGTCCGAAAGGAACTGGATGAGTATGTCGCGCTCTGCTGTGGGCAGATGAGTGCCAATATATATCCCACGCTTAGGGCCACTGATTTCAGCGTACTCTGCAGAATCTGTGCTGGGCAAATGTTGCCCTGTAGAGTTGACTGTATAGTTCTCTGTAATGTTTCTTGTTATCTTCTATAATTGTTATGCGAGCTAATGTTCGGAAGGTTCTGGTCCAATGACGATAGAGTTTTCGCATGCACGTGCTAATTTATGACTTTCTTTGATCTCGTATACGCCACCTTCCGAACCAAAACGTAATGCCAAGTGATAGGTTGACGGAATGGCGCGCATATAATGTAACTATCAACGTCCTATTATCCCTATATAACGGGATTTTTATTGAAAATGTAAAAGACAACGTCGAGTATTACTAGTCCTGCGGTGATAGGAAGTATAATCTTCCCGACACGTTCCTCCTTTGATCCATTGAAACCACAGATATCAATGTCGTTGGGTTTGACCTTATCGGCCAGAACCATCTGATCGATCGGGCTTTGAAAAAAGAGTTCGATAGTGCTACCGGTATCTATCATCATCGTATGGAGCACCATATTTTGCATCTCTAACATGATTGCCAATGCATCATGGTGAGGATAGTTGACATGCCGAACGTTACAATCATCGAAATAAATCCTAGTTCGTTGAGAACTGGATACTGGAATAAGCAAGCTTCTTTATCTTGCATGGATAAGTCACGACATTGGCTGACACGTCTTCGTTTGCTCCGGTTTGATTCTTTGACGATCTGAGTCTCCACGAATTGGCAGAGTGAGATATGGTACAAATGCTTCTCGGCTACTGGTTCCTTGACCTGTACAGCTTCTGTGAGGGTTTTATAACTCCCGTTCTTATAACTCTCCACGTTTACTATATATTCGTGCATTCGTCCATCTGCAAAGATGTATTCTAACAACCGTTTTAAGGCAAAATATTGCTCTGTCTCATGATTTTGAACCTTTTGGTGGATGCAGTATGGTTTGTTCTCAATCGGTTGAAGGCACTGTACATTGTGGAAGAATCTGTCTTTCTATAATATATGATAGATGCTGGTTATGGCCACATTCATCTTTAGGAGATAAGGTTTCAGCAAGTTACTCCCCTTTCGAGGTCACTTGTCGTTGGATTTGGTTCATTTCCTATCTCCTCCCTGATATGTTGTCTGATTAAAATCGAAATGGGTTGATTGATCTCGAGCTATCAGCGTTTATTTATGAGGTTTCTGCCTAGCAGACACCATTCGTTCCAAGTCGATGTATCCGCTAACCTTTTCAATCATGTCTTCCAATGTCGTCAGTTTGTTGAGGACGAGGTACTCTTTCGCCCGTCCATCGACGAGTAAAGCGTTGGTGAAAGCGAAAATAGTAATTTTCTGGTCGAGCCGATCTACTTTTTGTGCTAACTCCAAGAACTTTTTAGTAAACGTCTCAAGTTTCTCTCCCGACATCTGTTTGAGGCTGAAAAGAGAATATAGATTCTCCTCTTTATCTCTGTTGTGCGAGTAATTCTTGATGAAGAGTTTGAGCAACTGTTCGAAAATTATGATGGACCTTTCAGGCAGTGTATGAAACTACCGTAGGGGTTCGCCTGACAAGCTGGTGGGAAAGAGTCGGCATAGAATGTGGTTAGACGTGGAATGTAGACCTAGAGCGTCCTGGAACTCTTGAACGTGTTCCACTGGATCAGTTTTTTTGTATTTTCGGATCTTCGGAGTGTGAAACCCGGCTGGGACCTCACCATCTAATAACTTCTGGGCGATCGGGATCTTCTGTAATCTGTTATGGATCCCTTTAGTCGGTGTATGGGCTTCGATCAGTTCTTTGATTCGCTTTTCAACATGTTCCTGAGTGACATATTGTCGAGCTATAGCGGTTGGTCGAGTGACGCGTCCCTCTCCAAGATTGTGGTCACCACTCCTTTCACTTAGATGTTCCTTTGTTGGGACTCAAACTCTTCAAGGTAGATTATCAGTCTGTCTGATTCCCGCCGGGCCATCATCTATTTTTTGTTGGATCTCTTGGATCTGGATAGGCTCCACGTTCTGTTGCTGATGGCTAGATCGGAACACACCTTCTACGTATAAGCCTTTCGAAGGCAGTTATATTCTGTCATGAACAAAAATCCGCGATCCCTCAGGTTGTACAGCTTTGTTCTTTTAGGCGGTGACCTGCTGACCCTATAGAACCTTTAACGCGTCCTGAACACTCGCGAGCTGTTGTTTTAGGGCTACACGTCTTTCTGTTTTGGAATTCAAAGTGGCCCTCAGGTCTGCTAAAGCTGCGTTCTCTTCCATCTGGACGATCGGCACGCTCTGATCTGGAGGTGTCATTTTGAGAGAAAATGATCAGCGGCGCTTGAGACAATGGGTTTGAGAAGTTCGATTCCCACAGACGGCGCCAAATGTAATAGCCTAGTTCCGGGATCCAGACTTAATCTTTACACCAAATGTATTCAGAACGTTCAAGAACAATAGACAATAAACAACAAGATGATTTAGCATGGAAAACCTTTAAATATGTTAAAAACCACGACCTCTCCTGAGGATTTCGAGAAAGTGATGATCTTATTGAGATTGTTAGTCTACTACAATGAGCGTTCTGAGAATGTAGGATGATAGAGTAGGAACTTTTCTATGGTAAATGTTTCGTCCTTCATATGCAGTTCTCCAGGCCTATTTATAGGTCCTATAATATGACAATTTGACGACCATAAAGTCTTTTAATGATGGACATTACAAAGTGTGTGTGTGAGATATCATTTGACCAGATTATGTAACGTGCCGACCTCGGCTGCTGTACAACGGCTCTATTGCTGACTGTATACTTCGCGTAGGTCAAACTGTTGGTGTAGAGGCCAAAAGTGATGTCTCGAACTGAGGAAAGTTTGATCACGCCTTTAGTAGTACTTTTTGTATGATGATGAGATCGAGGACGAAGCTTGAGTCCGAAATACGAAATACGCTATTACAATAACAATACTATATCTTGATAACAAAAGGAGAGAGAGAAGAGAAGATTTCTTATTGATTCTGAATAGTGTTTTATGTACGTAATACAATAATATAATGATAACCATACAACAACAAAAATTACCTAACCTACTCAAACTCTCCTCATAACCCTATCGGGCCTATGGGCTTGTTAGGAGTACTAATAGGACACCCCAATCCTGTTGGGTTCCTAGCTTGGGCTTGGACTCAACTCCTAACACTTAAGAAGTTAAACCCAAGTAATACCTTAATATGTAATAAATATACCTTTGATATTATTTTTAGGTTTTGGGTGGTTCTGATTGAATCGGGTTGGACCATGACCAACACAAAAATATTTGGGTTTCATTCGGGTTGGGCGCTGGTTGGTCGAGTAAAACCCACCCAACTTGCAGCCCTAATTGCGCATAATGATGTTGGCTTATCGAGATATAAAAATGACGAATTTTGGGGTTAATAAGCATAACACAGGTATTGCCGTTGTCCCGTCACCTTAAGTAATTTACAAACGGAGGTTAAAAAAGTTTTTTGTGGTACAGACATGAAACTAAAGAGGTGTAGTGCCGAAGGCACGCCATTTTGACGTTACAAAATGTTACATCGGTTTCCCACCATTTAGCGGTATACTAGTTATTTCTTAACATTACTGATTTTTCTTCCCCCGTTTTTGTTTTTGTTTTTATTGTTTGTTGTTGTTGTTTGGAGGGGTGTTTCATCCGCTCTGTCCAACGAGGGGTTTGAGCCAGTTGTTGAACATGATGAACCGATTGATGGACGTCGACCCAGTTCTCTCTCGAGGAGGATTCTTTGCTCCGGTCTCTACGGCGCGTCGAGGATGGGATGTGAAGGAAAACGAAGACAGACTCAATTTCCAGATCGATATGCCAGGATTGGGCAAGGAGTATGTGAAGGTTTCTGTTGAGAAGAACAAGTTGATCATCAAAGTAAAGATGAGAAGAAGTCGTAGGACAAGTAGAAGGGAAGAGAGGAAGTTGATTCTTCCAGGTATACAACGGTAACTATGAAACCCAACGGTCATATCTAATTTGATCTGGACCGTTGGCTTTGGATTATGTTTGAGTCCAGATATTTCAAAAAAAAAAAAAAGTTATTTTCCTACATGATTGGTAAGTATCTCGGTGCAAAAGGGTATACTTGTGTTTAAAAAATATAGTTATCCGGTGTCAACAATGTTTGACCGGTCGGTCTGGCTAGTACTAGGAGTATGAATATAAAGGTCAATGTCAAATATGTGTACAAATGTGTGTGTGTGTGTGTGTGTGTGTGTGTGTGGTGGGTCAATTGCTGTGATTTCTATTTTATCAAATTATTTTGAAGTCAAGGGCCTATAGGAGGAGTAAGATTGCAAATCATAAGATTCGGATAAGATGGGATTTAACCATGGGTTTGATTAAATTCGCAGAATTTAATTTGAAAATCGTAAGATTAATTATGGCAACACAGATGGATGGTCTCAGATTCAAGCTCAGTTGTTGTTGCCTTTTATTCAAAGTAGCTACAATGGAGACTACAGCCCTCTTTGAAGGAGAATAAAATGCATTTCACAAGAGTCCATGTATTTAGCTTAGGCCAAGTTTAGGCATTTTGCAGAGCCAGACAACCTTAACGACGAGGTCTATTCCTTTGGATGAATGCATATCAGGACAACACATATTTCATATATATGTACCTGCCATAGCTTTTGCATTTCTAAGAGCATAAACTATAAGGTATATTTACGGGATATGTTCATGGACTAAGAGCTTTAAGTGGGATTTTCCTTCCTCTTTGCAGCATTCGAACAGTGGGGGATTCCAATAATTGCTCGCACATATTTGAGGTGGCCGGTGGGGGCACATCTCCTTAAGTCTCCTATACACTTAGCAGTCATGCAAGCCTAAGGAGAAGAAAGATAAGAATCTCCTCCGTATTAAGCATTAGCTGCATTAGCTGACCCTCGGTATTAAACATTAGTTGCTAATGACATATTAGTTTAGGCTTCAACTTTTAACATTTTTTAAGCTGTTAGAGATGCCATCATTGTTTTGTTTGTTTACGTTCTTGGTGGGGAGTGAGAATAGTTTAAAGAGATTTTGTAATCATATAATATCGGGTGTAGGAGGCTAGACTAGCCTGTAGAGATTGCTCCCACTCAGGGATGCGCAATTGATATAGGATACTCTATTCCCTTCCCGCCCCCTTTTGTTGTTCCTGGGTTCGAACCCCCACAACCGCATTTAACTTAATGTATTTTTGTATTTACTCTGACTGTTGCAGATTAATTGCCAAGGTCTAATCAGTATTTGTGGCTGTAAATTTCTTGCCAAGGTCTAAACAGTATTCCATGTCGATTAATATTTGATCTATCCCTCTAAGCACAAATTCATCACAAATCTCCATAACTAAACTACTTTCTTAGTTACGACTTACTCTAATACTCCAATATTATGTGTATCACGCCTATGTTCAATACTCCAATCTTATTTTTCGAGCAATATTTATATCAAATATCTAATCAGTTCATAAAGCAATTACTATACTCTATTGCTAACCTTCAAACACAGTTCCAAACACAATATTCTCATAATCAAGTTGGGGTGCCGGACTGGTCCAGTCGTAATCAAGAACTCAACATTCCTATAATTCGGGTCAAGCTTAATCTCATCCTCATCATCATTCTCCGCCAAACAAAGCAAAAGAACACCCAGCCTCAAATGCCTAAGCACAAACGCCTTAGACTCAACGCTTTCTGTATTCTTCGCCAAATCCATCGGCGGCCTCACCTCTTCTTTATTCCTCCTCCCTTGTTTACTATTCGTGAATTCAAACCCCCACGGCGTTGAACTAGATGTTATTTTTAAAAATAATTCTCTGTTCGAGGGTTCGAACCCCCATGGCATTGAAAAACTGTTGAAAAACCCCCATATCAGCATTACTTAGTAATAATTCAATATCATTTTCCGTCTGTTGTTTTATTTTCTGATTCAGTTATGGAAAAAAAAAAATTATATGTTTGTGGGTTTAAACCTTATGTGGCGCTGAAAAACTCGTAGTGCCCAAACCAACATTACCTAAAAATAATTCAATATTTTCGTCTGTTTTCTTTTCCGATCAAATCACAAAAAGAAAAAAAAATCTTTGTTCGTGGCTTTGAATTACTCCTAATGCCATACCAATCATACCCCATTTTCAAGTCCTCGTGAGCAGGAAAGCTTGAAATTTTTCGAAAACCATTTTGCTAAGAAAGAAATTAGATTCATATGAAGCAAAATTCTTCCTAATTGGAAAAACCAACTTAACGCTTAACCTTTACTTTATCACCATATATGATCAAATCGGACATGTTCATGGAGACACAAAAAACTGGGATGGTAGACAAGGTCCAAATTATCACCAGGATTACCAATTATGATCAAATAGGTGCGAGTGAAACATAGAGCTAGTGTGAACCCTTAAAATCTCCATGGGTTTGCACTCTTAATATCTCCTTCTGTATTTTATTTTTCGTTCATTTTCGTTTTGTTGATGAAATGATCTTATAGGAAACTGAAGAACCACAAAATTTTCAATTTCTACAATGGTAGAATTTACAAGAACACCTTATATACAGTTCAATTCTTAGTACCACTTCAGATACCCTTGACAAATATTTAATATTTTGGGGGTTACAGGCTACTACTACTAAGTACAATTTTTTTGTTAAGCTTCAGATAAACTATAAGGGTGTTTCAGATAAACTATAAGGGTATATTTACGGGATATGTTCATGGACTTACAGCTTTAAGTGGAAATCTCCTTCCTCTTTGCAGCATTTGAACAGTGGGGGATTCATAATTGCTCGCACATATTTCATATACACATGACTTTGCTGATCCGTTTTGTGAAATACCTGCAACAATAATTCCATTAAATAACAGAAATACCTCTACAGACATCAGATTATAACTTCAACAAAAATACCTGCCGTATCTGAGAACGTGTCGCTGCTATGTTCTTCACTACTTGCACTCAAACCTATTCCCTGTGGTTCAAGTGAAGATTTCGGACTTCTGTCAAGAGCTCTGAAATCTGTAGCTCAGACACTTGTAAATTATTTACTTACGGGATCAGTTTTAGAGATATAAAGCCTGGGAGCTGGTGAAACTTCTGCGATCTCCATATGCTCTACTGGAACTAAATCTAAATCAATTATATTTATGGGTGTTTCATCAAATCCGAGGAGTTTTGCTTGTTGTTTGGTACTTGACTTCAAAACTTCCTCCAATGATTTTCCTTTCTTAAGTCTGCGACCCCGAGCCTACACGTTAATAAAAGAATGCGGACATCAAATAAGACGGTTGTCGAACAACATTGTTTGAATCCAATACTTACCAGCCCAAGCAAATAAATATAAAACCTCCCTAACACGGGAAAGATGAGATAAAGACAAGCAAAACATCTACTAACATCCAGAAAAATCACCAAAAAAAAAAAAAAGAACTTGAGATAAACAAGATTATGCACTGTTTGCTTTATAAGTACTACTTATAATGCCATGAGATACCAAAATTTGAAAAAGTGACAGAGGCTTTGCTAGCGTTTGAAATAAACACTGGCATCGTCACCATCGCCATCCAATGGCGAAAATCTACAATCCTTTCCAATCCCACCCCATTTTACTATTCTTAATCCCCTATTTCAACCTTTTTATTCACTCTTCTTTCAGTTTTCAAATCCTCATTTATTCTTATACTTTTTTTTTTCTCCATGGATTATGGGTACAAAAAGTAACCTGAACCTGGGTAGAAAAAATAACCCGCACAACACAAGCGAATCATATATAAAGTCGGCCCTGTGTGCAAAAATGAAAATGACCCTACGAGACTACATTACCGCATAAAATGTACCTCGACCTGATATACCAATATTTTTTAACAGGAGAAGAAAAACTAGGGGGCGTACACCAATTAAACACCTCAAAACCCTAATAACTGCATTAATATGAGGAACTCAGGGTGAATGCATAAACTGATCCTAATAAGTTGTTCAGGCTTTCTGTTTAACTTAATAGAGGGAGGGGTTTTTGCTCAATTATCTTCTTAATAATCTCTATTGAACTTCTATATCGTGTCGTAACATGTTAAAATTCATGAATGAAGAAGGTACAAACATATCTATCTTTCTGTGTTGAACAAGTGTCTCTCTGTTCTCTACTCGCTCAGTCACTTGCACGCAGCCAGCAACCAGTACACGCACATTCTTCTTCTCTGAGCAATGGCTACTCTGTTCCTTTCCAACTACATAGAGCTTGCCATTTCACATGAAGCCCACACCACTACCTTGATTTCAGACAGCTAGTCTACTATTGACTATAAAGATATGGAAGTGTAGGTGGATTATGTGTCTGTTATTCGATTTTGTCCTTTTACAAAAATTCTTCTCGGCGGGGAATAACTTGTTATGGGAGTTATGATCAATGAAAAAAAAAATTGGGAAGACACTTGACTCTTTAGAGAATTATTTTATGTGGAAATAAGTTATCTTGAAATAATAATCTCATGAAGGATAATGCTGGGAAGGAGCGGGGGCAAAGGGAATACTTACCAATTTTCCAAGTGTTGAAAAGAAACTGGTCTTCCCTTTTCAGCCAAATGTGAAAATTTGTAGAAAATGAATCTTTTTAGAGGTGATTTTCCTCACAAGGGATATTAGTTTCCTGGAATTGTTTTCCACAAACCAAATACACCATGGGTGTGTAAAGCAATGAATGTAAGAACATTCTGAAGTCCTTTTACACAATTAATGGTAAAAAACACTCACTTCTAAGGATACTTACAATTTCAATCAAATCAAGCATTTAAGGAAATTGGTTTATAGGAAAATAAAATAATGCTAAGAAAGACAAATATAAGAGTTATTTACATTTATTCCTCTTGTAGTTGTGTAATGATACTTAGCATCCCCATTTGTGGAAATCAGGACACTTTGACAAAAGTAACCTTCAAATTTTCACTTGTATCAAGAATTGTTTGAGCAATATACAGATTTGAATCACAAAGGTATTATTGTTAAAGTAGGGTAGAGGGTTAGTAGAAAAACTAGGGAGGTGTATATCTTATCTGAAATAATTTGAAGGGGAATAGAGTTCATCGTAATAATCCAAAGGATGACAACAAGAGGATATTATAGAACATAAGAGATTGTGAATTACCTTTAAGCCCAAGTATATTCGCGTGCTGCTATTCTCATAGTAACTTTTTTGCTTAAGTGGGTTGCTTGAGCAGCTGAAAGAACTTTTTTTCTAGTAACCTTCGCTTCAACTATGAAAGTTCCGCCTTTTCTTGAACTTGAAAACTCCAAGTCCCAATTATGAGATTGGCAAAGTTCTCTGAGTTGTCTAACGGGATTAATATACAAGCTTGAGAAGGTCATGATTGGATCCAAGAAGGTGAGAATGATTCTCCAAACATGGCTTAAATTGAATCCAGTGTCGATAAGGATGGCGCCAACACATGATTCGACTAAGTCACCAAGGACCTGATTGAATAAAGCACAACCAAGAAACTCATTAGACACTATATAAGACGAAAGAGACGAAACTAAACAAAAAATACCGTTATGATAGTTGATTATTATGGATGATCATTCTTGAAGTCCTCTTAAGAGATGCAACAGAAAATAGGTTCAATTCTCCCATAGATGTACGGATCAATGATAAAGAAAGTGGAATAGCTTCCGTCCTTCTCCTTTTTAATTTAAGCTTTTGATACCCATATGTCGCAAGTATACATTACTAAACACATGCGCAGAAGGAACGCACGCTTATAACTGAAACTTCTGAAAGATTTTTGTTGTTGTTATTTATTAAGAAATGGCCAAGAGTGAATATATAAAAAATAATACAACTAAAATTCGAATCAAAAGTTGTCTATGATATTCTTCTTCGTCTTTCTTTCTCTTTTGTCTATTTATTATTCTGTTACTTAAAAGTAAACATAACCATTACTTCTTATTCTTAGTATTTCGAGATGATTTGAGGTGCAATATATTTACCTTTGGACATGTTGGGCCGTCTAGGGGGTTCTTTTCCGAAATAGATGTCTGAGCAAAATTCACAAACTTCTTAATCGCCTCAGAGAGATTAGCAGAATCACTAAGAAGATACTTTTGAAAGGATCGGGTTACCGCCACATGGGCAAACGAATTGTTATTTACTGTCACAGATCTCAAATCGGTCAACTGACCTGGCTTCAACTTTGGGTAAACCGAATACAGATATGAAGTTATTAAGTAATCTAAGACGGCGTCTCCAAGAAACTCCAGTCTCTGGATGAAGAAATAAAGAGCAAAAAGTGTTAAATAGTTCAGTACAGGGGAAACGTATCACTGTATCAATAAACCATTATTATTTATTTCTATATCTATCTGAATAATAATGCCTGGTTTAACAAACTGAATATAGATATACATACAAAGTGGATATATCCAACATATCGGATAATAGCATTACTACAGCTTATACATCTATAGGGCATCAACTACTCATTAGTTTATTATTTACTTTTATTCAATTAAAGTTACAAGTGATATTTGTGGTCGGCCATCAAAATATAGGAAATATGGAGGATATTTGGATCCATAGTATCATGACCTCAAACAAGCCAAGAATTGACTTAAATCATTTCTAAGATAGACTCATTCTCTTTATTTACGACAATACTTGCCTCACCCTTCCTACTTGAGGTTATATGATGCTATTCCGCTTACCGCTTATTGGAGCAACTAATGGTACCAATGTGTTTCCCACCCCTGGCCACCCTACACACCAAAATTTGGATCATGTCCAAATTATGGAGCGTTAGGATCTAATAACGTACAATTAGCATTACTATAGAAGGTTATAAGGACTGACCTCCAATGACCTATTACTGTAACTACCAAGGATAATTAAAAAAACCAAAATTCTTCATTCTCTTTGCATGGAGGCCCAAAAACGGGTGACTAACATATTTTAGTTGAAACATTGCTAAACCCCCAATAAAATGTCATGGACGAGCATAGAGGAGGGTACCCTCAAGTACAAAAGGTGAGGCAAGTCGAACTCTCAGTTTTGTGCTCAAAATGAAAAACCAAGACACATACCTGATAGCATCCACCTGTATGTTTGTTGAAAGAAGGGTGCACAAATGCCTGTACAATAAAACCTTTATAGAGAAATTTGTACCCCAATGAACTTTCCACGGCCGTGTTGTCCATGTAATCAGAGAGTGACATGAAACTCTTACTTGCAATGCATATTTTGGAAACTTGTGAATCATCAAAGTTCACGTGTATACCCATCCATTTGAGAAACGCCATTGCAGCTTTGAAACCACTGTCGACTATAAACGCTCCAACTAGCGATTCCAACACATCAGCTATAGTTTTCTTGTATAACCAGTGGTGTCCCTTACTACATGCCATGTGGTTGATAACTGTACCAACAACTCTATTCTCACTTTCGGGTTCATTATGGATAGTTGTTTCTGTATCTTTATTGCAGTTTAATTTACAAGGACGTCCCAGCGTGAAGAATTGAGAGGGATCGAATAGCTGATCACGTATGTACACCTGAAACTCGGGCATAAACCTCGCTGTTAATATCATAAACAAACACATACCGGAAAATGAGTCAAAAGAGAGAAAATCCTAATGAATTAAAGAACGAGACCTTGAAGGAAACATTAGAATAACAGAAAATCAAAGGAAAAAAGAAAAGAAAAGTTAACATGAATCAATAGGACTTCAAGATTATGTTGACCCAATATAGCCTGCTAACATGCCCATCAAGTTCGAGCATGGATATCGCCATGCCCAGCTTGGACAAAACATCTTAAAATAATTTTTCCCTAACATTTTTTGATGTATCACGGTTCTCACGACCACGTACGTAATACCTTAAGAAATGGCGCCTCTCTCTTGGTGGTTTAGTCGATGCTAGTCTCTCCACGTCTTTAATTTAATTTATCTTATTTGGTGTAAAGGGTTAACTGCTCAAGAGTTTCTCTTTATGATAGTAACACTAATGCTAGTATGATTAGTTTATAGGCTTCCTACTTCTATAAGCCTCTATAGGTTAGTATTATCTCTTTAGTTGTTATTAGGTTATTTGGTTATTAGGTTATTGGGGAGTTTTAGGGTTATTTCAGTTATTAGTTATTGAAGTTGTGAATAAGAGAGAGTTTAGAGTCCATCAATTTGTCTTTCAATATCTTAGTTACGTCATTCTTTTGTGAAAAAATCTGCAAATTATTGAGAAGTAGGAAGATATTGACCACAAATAAGTTTCTCAAGCAAGAAGTACCGATTAAACTCAATATGTCTGGTACGATCATGTTGCACCGGATGAGCCAAAATGTTAATAGCAGATTTATTGTCACAATAGAGCATTGTGGGAAGAGAAACAAATATTTGAAGCTCTTTAGAAGATGTTTAAGCCATATCAACTCACACACACCTTGAGTCATAGCTTTATACTCAGCTTCTGCACTGGACCTGGAAACATCTTATTTCTTACTTCACCATGTAACCAAATTACCACTAAGGTGAGACTGTAGACTCAGACGAAACACTCAAGAGAAGGAGATAATTCTTCTGAAGGAGATGGCAAGCTAGAAACCACTCCCCCTGAGATAGAGCATCACCCCCCACAAAGAACGAAACGAATCCAAAGAAATAAACGTCCATAAAGGTAAAATGGCGATGAAATAGGGATGATAACACCAATAACCCTTCTGAGTACGAGTAAAAACACACATTTTAAGGCACGGGGATATAGTTTAAAGGCGGTGACTTGGACAAAACATACAAAACCAAATACACGAGATGAAATCTGAAAAGTGAAACGCTCAGGATAAAGAATGGATTACGGTTACAAAATCTGAAAGCATACACCACTGTAAGAATAATGTCAGACTAGGAGCGCGAAGGATCATTCATGCTAATAGACACAACATGAGCAAAATCAAGAATGTGATGATTTTTTTATTTATGACTTGCCATTTTGCTGTAGAGTTTTTGCATTAGAGATTTGACGCGCAATGCTCTTGGTATAAGATAATTTGCAAAGACCTTGAGACATAAACTTCATGCCCTGATCGGAACGAAAGACTTTAATAGTTTTCCCAATCTAAGTGCAAACCAGTGCAGTGGATGTCTGGAAAATTAAAGAGACCTCATCCTTGTATTTCATCAAATAAACCCAAGTACACCACGAGAAATCATCAATAAACATCACAAAATAATGAAATATTAAACTAAAAGTAACCGAGACATGACAAACATCCGTATATACAATATCAAAACAAGATGAAGTTTTATTATACGTGTTATAATGATATTTAGTCAGTCTACGTGTCTCACAAGACAAACTAGACATGGACATTTTGGAAAAGAAAGACAAAAACAAATAACTCAGATACTCAAATGAAATATGGCCTGAGGGGTGGGTGATGCCAACATAACACCTGCTTTACGTTTTCACAACTAGACGACGACTTAAATGAGGAGTCTTAGGACAAACTGGAGAGACAAATCCATTTACAAAATAAAGGCCGCACTCTTTACGTCCAATGCTAAATAATAGCTCCAATTACTGGGAATGCTTTCTATCATGATTAGATCATCCTCACCAAATTTAATAGTCTTTCAATACTTTTTAACCCCGTAAATAAGTCGAAACTCTCTTTAGATTTTGAACTTGGTGCATACTTTGTAAGGTTATAAGTACTATAAAAAAAATGACGAGAACATTCTCACTGAATTGAATGGAATTGTTATACGTAACCTAAAATTGTATACAGTAGTAGGCTAGATGTGTAATGAAATAACGATTAAGAGAGGTCCAAGATGCATATAAAATATGATATCTAAGTTAGACAAATTAGATAAGCAAATAAAATTTGAAGATGACTTACACGACCAGCAGAAACATGAGAGCCCTCTAGGAATGAAGCTGAAAAGAGGTGCTTCAGTTCGATTGAAGGTAACGAGGACAAGGTGCTTCATGGTTATGGTAAGTGTTCATATTGCTTTGATGCTATCTCTGACAATGGAGAAAGGCAAAGAGGACTATGATACTGCAATTGATGTAAACATTCCCCTAATTTTAGCTTCCAATTTCGTACCTGTGGTGTCATGATTCCTCGAAATTGCCCTAATTTCGCCCAATTCAGTGATGGACGAAGAGGAGGGTTGGGGGACGCCATTGTTGTTGTTGGAGACGCCATTCTCTCTCATACGTGTTTGGGGGAGTGAGAATAGTTTAAAGAGATTTTGTAATCATATAATATCGGGTGTAGGAGGCTAGACTAGCCTATAGAGATTGCTCCCACTCAGGGATGCGCAATTGATATAGGATACTCTATTCCCTTCCCGCCCCCTTTTGTTGTTCCTGGGCCCCACAACCACATTTGACTTAATATATTTTTTTATCTATTTGCTGTTCCTGAGTTCCAACCCCACATCCGCATTTAACTTAATATTTTTTTTTTATCTATTTGTTGTTCCTGGGTTCGAACCACCACAACCGCATTTAACTTAATATATTTTTTTATCTACTCTAACTCCATTATTTATGTTGCAGATTAATTGCCAAGGGGTAATCACTATTTGTGGCTGTAAATTTATTGCCAAGGTCGATATCTAAACAGTATTCCAGGTCATTAATATTTGATCTATCCGTCTAAGCACAAATTCACCACAAATCTCCATAGCTAATCTACTTTCTTAGTTACGACTTACTCTAATACTCCAATCTTATGTGTATCGCGCCTATGTTCAATACTCCAATCTTATTTTTCGAGCAATAATTATATCAAATATCAAATCAGTTTACAAAGCAATTACCGACCCTTGTGCTCGTCCTAAACAAAATTATTGTTATCGTTGTAACCAACATGGTCATGCATCCAATATTTGCCCATCTCGAAACAATGCAAACCCTCGAGTAAATTTAACACACCATGATGAGGAGGTCATCGTTGATGGTGAGGTTCATGTGCATCCATCCGTTTTGGCTCTTTGTGATCCGATTTTATTTGAGTCGTCGTCGGATATTATTGAAGAAGTTTTTGATATTGGATGCGACGAATAAGATGAATGATGTTGTGTTTTTCGTAAACTTCTCTTTACACAACACGGAGATATGTCCCAACGCAACAACATATTTCGTTCCCAATGCTTGATTAACGGTAAACTCACCAAATTTATCATTGATGGTAGTTCGAGCGAAAATATTATTTATAAATCGGTGGTTCCGAAGCTTGGTTTAGCTCTTAGTTTGCATCCAGATCCTTATCCTATTTATTGGATCAAGGATACTTGTGTTTCTCAATGTCGGGTTCCTTTTACTATTGGTAAATATAGTGAGAAGATTTTGTGCGATGTCGTTGACATGGATGTTTGTCATATTCTTCTTGGACGACCTTGGTTGTTTGATTTAGATTTTGTGCGAAAATGTTTTTATTGCTTTCGGATGATGTGGAGAAAGATGTTCAAGAGGTCGAAACTATTTTTGCTCTTGTTTCTAAAGGTGATGTCTCCAATCCTAATGACATGCCTCAAGAAGTTAAAGATCTTTTACATGAATTTTTTAGCATTCTTCCTACCGAGTTTCTGAATTCTCTACCTCCTATGAGGGATATTCAACATCACATCGATCTTGTTCCGGGTGCAAGCTTGCCAAACCTACCACATTACAGTATACCACCAAAAGACCATGCAATTTTACAAGAGCAAGTACAAGTTCTACTTTTTAAAGGCCTTATTCGTCCATCAATGAGCCTGTGTGCGGTTCTGGCACTCCTAGTCCCAAAGAAATATGGTTCTTGGCGATGTGTGTTGATAGTCGAGTTATTAACAAAATCACAGTACGTTATCGTTTATTGATTCCTCGCCTTGATGATATGTTAGATATGTTCTCCGGTTAAAAAATCTTCTCTAAAATTGATCTCAAAAGCGGTTATCACCAAATTTGAATCCGTCCCGGAGATGAATGGAAAACGGCTTTCAAAACTAAAGAAGAATTATATGAATGGCTTGTTATGCCAATTGGTTTGCCTAATGCTCCTAGTACGCTTATGAGGCTTATGAATGAGGTTTTAAAGCCTTTCTTGAACAAGTTTGTCGTCGTTTATTTCGACGATATTCACATTTATAGCAAAGATGAGAAGGAGCATCTTCACCATATTCAACAAGTATTTCAAGCACTCCAAGGTACCTCTCTCCAAATTCAACTCAAGAAGTGTACATTTATGCAAGCTAAACTTTTTCTTGAGATTTGTCGTTTCCGCCGATGGTATTTATGTTGACGAAGACAAAGTCAAAGCTCTTCTTGAGTGGCCTACTCCGAAAACAATTTTTGATGTTCAATCTTTTCATAGCTTGGCATCCTTTTATCGTTGTTTTGTAAGAAATTTTTCTACTATAGCGGCCCCTCTTACCAATTGTTTAAAACAATCTCACCTTACTTGGAGTCCCGAAGCCGAACAAAGTTTCGCCTTACTCAAAGAAAAACTATCTTCGACACCGGTTCTTATTATGCCCGATTTCACAAAACTATTTGAGGTGGATTGTAATGCCTCCGCCCGTGGTATAGGTGTCGTTTTAACTCAAAAAGGAAGACCAATTGCTTATTATAGTGAAAAGCTATGTGAAGCTCGCCGCACTTGGACTACTTATGAGTTAGAATTTTATTCGGTTGTACAAGCTCTTAAGCATTGGAAACATTATTTGCTTTAAAATAAATTTTTATTATATACCGATCATGAATCCCTCAAGTACATCCAAAGTAATACTAATATTAATCGAATGCATGCTCGTTGGATCGCCAAGATTCAACAATTTAATTTTTCTATCAAGCACAAACCGAGGAAGCAAAATAAAGTTTTAGATGCTTTGAATCGACGTGCATCCCTTCTTGTTACCGTTTGTACAACTATCGTTGTTTTTGATTATCTTAAAGAACTTTATGCCGATGATGCAGATTTTTCAAAGATGTGGGAAAAATGCAACAATAATCAAGGAGTACGGCCGATTTTCTTCTTCATGATGGTTTTCTTTTTCATAGTACTCGTCTTTGAATTCCCCAAGGTTCTTTACGAGAGTATGTTATTAAAGAGCTACATGGAGGAGGTCTTGGTGGACATTTAGGTCGTGATAAAACAATTGCTTTGGTAGAAGAACGATATCTTTGGCCTTCTTAAAAGAAAGATGTTGCGGACTTTGTTCACAAATGTTTTGTGTGCCAACAAGCTAAAGGTCGTGCTCAAAATACGGGTCTCGACACCCCTCTTTCAGTTCCCGAATCACCTTGGACCGATATTTCTATGGATTTTGTATTGGGACTCCTTCGGACTCAAAGAGGAGTTGATTCAATTTTTGTGGTAGTCGATCGCTACTCAAAGATGGCATGCTTCATCCCTTGTAAAAAAACTCATGATGCGGTTCAAATCGCAAATTTATTCTTCTGAGAAATTGTTTGCCTTATGGTGTTCCACAATCTATTACTTCCGATCGCGATAGTAAATTTTTAAGCTATTTTTGGCAAACTCTTTGGCGACGTTTGGATACATCATTAAAGTTTAGTAGCACCGCCCACCCGCAAACCAATAGTCAAACGGAAGTAGCTAATCTCATTTTGGGAAATTTACTTCGTGCTTTATCCGGTGCAAAGCCAAGGCAATGAGATTTATGTATTCCTCATGCGGAGTTCACATATAATACTTCTAAGAGTAGAACTACCAAATTTTCTCCTTTCCGGATTGTTTATTCCACGGTTCCTAAGCACCCCCTCGATCTTGTAAATCTTCCTAAAGTTTCGGGTGTGAATTCATTGTCCAATAATTTCCTCGATCAAGTTGCCAAAATTCATGAGATGGCTACAAAAAATATTGAAGCTTCAAATGTCAAGTACAAAGCTTTGGCCGATGCACATCTGCGTGTTCAAACTTTTGAAGTTGGTAATCTTGTCATTGCCTATTTGAAAAAGGAATGTTTTCCGGTTGGCACTTACAATAAATTGAAGATGAAAAAGATTGGGCCATGTGAAGTGCTTAAGAAGATTAGCGATAATGCATACGTCATTTCCTTACCCGAAGGTTACAACATCTCGCCTACATTCAATGCGGTAGACCTTTCTCCTTATTATGGTGACACGCATGATTCTCTTCCTTTTAAGAACTCGTGGGCGAGTTCTTTTCCACAACAGGAGCATGATGCAAGGCTTTTAAATGATTAAGCCCAAAGGATTGGATGATTTTAATCTCATTAGGTTTAATTTTTTTCTAGTTTTATTTGTTTCTAGATTAAGCTTATGTTTAAATAATATGATTCTTCTAATATGGGAATCCTCTAGCTCTATATTTTATTTGTTTCTAGATTAAGCTTATGTCTAAATAATAGGATCCTTATAATATGGGAATCCTTTAGCTCTATTATAAATAGGCATGTAATAGTTGAGAGATGCATTCAACCAAGATTAATAAAATTTCTCTCTTTATTATTTATTTATTGCAATCTCTTTTATTTTCTCGATTCAAACCACTTCCATTACGTGTTCTCTATTTGCTAATCTACATGTATTCAACTGAAATAAGGTTCATTGGCAGTTGCATGCTAAATGGTTATTGTTTTCTTC
The DNA here is from genome assembly GCA_014058105.1 of Kingdonia uniflora. Taxonomy (NCBI): domain Eukaryota; kingdom Viridiplantae; phylum Streptophyta; class Magnoliopsida; order Ranunculales; family Circaeasteraceae; genus Kingdonia; species Kingdonia uniflora. Next base: position 489,044 of record JACGCM010001910.1, read on the forward strand.
TAAGTTTTCTTACACTTTAAGTTTTAGTGCAGATGTTTACACCAAAAGAGATAATACTCTGGGACTAGGAAATGGTACAATTATAGATCGTTCTTCCAAAAAATAGAAGACCCACATAAGGAGTACTTTAGATTTTCTTAAATTTCATGGATTACAAGACATGTTTGAGACAAGAGTTTCCATTTGCTGACCCCTAGTATCTTACCTTGTAATGTTTCTCGATGTATATAATTTACTAGCCTTTCTATTTCGAGCATGGATATCGTCATGATCTGTCTAGATATGAGGGAGTTTATGGAGAGGCACACCGTTTCCAAACTCATTGGATCACCACCGAGATATGTTAGATACACTGAGGGTGGTCAACTGACGGAAGCCGTTCGTCGTCAGCCCTACACCGTGATTCTCTTTGACAAAATTGAGAAGGCTCATCCTGACGTTTTCAACATGATGCTTCAAATACTAGAAGACGAAAGGTTGACAGATAGCAAAAGTATAACTAGATATTAAGAATACACTTCTGATAATGACATCAAACATTGGTAGTAGTGTGATCGAGAAGGGTAGTCACTGCATAGGATTTTATTTGGACTTCGACCAGAAGGATAACAGTTACAACTGTATAAAGAGTTTGGTAACTAAGGAACTGAAACATTATTTCATACCAAAATTCTAGATGAAATGATTGTGTTCAGACAACTTACCAAGTTAGAAGTCAAAGAGATTAGTAAAATTATGTTGAAAGAAGTTTTTGAGAGGTTACAATTAAAGGAAATAGAGCTTCAGGTAATCGAGAAATTTAAAGATAGGGTGGTTGATGAAGGGTAAAACCCGAGCTATGGCACACGACCTTTGTGAATAGCGATAATGAGGCTATTGAAGGATAGCATGGCCGAGAAAATGCTTTCAGGAGAGATTAAAGAGGGAGATTCAGTTATTGTAGACATTGACAGTGATGGGAAAGTGGTTGTACTCAATAGTAGCAATGATGTTCCAGAGCTGTTGCCATCGGAAGTGTAATAGCCTAATTTCGTTTTTCAAACTTAGTCTTTACACCAATGATAATCAAAGCGTTTAGATAAACAATGAACGAATACTAGAATAAAGTTTAGCGTGGAAAACCTTTGAATAGGTTAAAAACCACGACTTCTCTTGAGAATTTAGAAAGATAGATGTTATTGATAGTTACTAGATATTACAAAGGATGCTCTGAGTATTTTGTATAGAGTGTTTGAGTAAGAATTCATTCGTCCTTCATCTGGAATTCTCTGGTCCTATTTATAGGTCTTATAATATGACCGCTTGACGACCATTATTATTCTTAATGATGGACGTTACAATATATATTTGATAGTCTTTGAACTGATTGTGTAACGGTTTGATCTTGTTATCTTATAACAGCTTCATTAATGACAAAGTGTTTGTTGACTCGAACTATTGATGTAGTGGTCGAAAATGATAAATACAACTTTGTAGCTATTTCGTGACGTGCCATAAATTGTATCACTTGTATGTTAATGAGTTTGAGTGGTCGTATGATGTTCGAATATAAAACTTGAGTTTGAGATGCGGAATAAGCCATTACAACCGCTCCCTTTCAGCCAAGAGCACAAAAAACATTATGGGTGAGACTTCTTATGCCAATTCCGGTAAGTTCTACCTTTCACGGTATGACATGTAAAGAGGTGGAAGAGGCGGAGGATGACCATTATTAAATGGTGCATTTCCATTATATGTTGACATCGGAGGAAGAACGCAAGAATGGGTTGCGTCTGCTGGTGAATGAAGCTGCTACAATTGAAGAAGAAGCGGCAGGCATTCATTCGAGGGAGTCTCATCGGTACCCTGCTGGTGAGTAGGTTCTTTCTAAAAAATAGGACCATTCTTACTTCTCTGTGATGCGGGGTGGCGGGGTTTATGGTGGAAGAGACGGTGGTGGAGGAGGTTTTTTCTTTTACACAATCACCATCTCTTGTCTTGAAGATCATTCTGCAGAGGATTGGATCAAGCACGAACACCTTAACTTCCTCAGTTATTTCTAGTTCCTAGATTACCTGGGCCATTCCTGCAGGGGATCAGAGTTTGGAAGTATACTTCAAATTTTCATCTTCTGGTTTTGTGGCTATTCTTGAAAAAGAATTTCGGACTATGAACTGATGTAATGTAATCGATCTATAAAAAGGTCTAGAAGACTTGTTATCTGTTAAGTATTCTGTAAATTCTAAAATGTAAAAAATATTCAAGCTAATGAAAATATCTTTGTTCTGCCAACTTTTTACTGTATTTCAAACTTTAAATTGATATGACTAACATTCTTTGTGAAATGACTTGTTATATACTGGGAATTGGAAATAATATTCGAACTGTGGATGAATCAAAATGTGAGAAGGCAAAAATAATGAAAATGAATTTTAGAACTATGTTGGTGTGACAGACACTTGTGTCGAATTAAAAAATCTGTAGGTGGTGCGAACTATCAGACATCAAGTTGCGGTAGGATAGTCCTGAACAAATCGAACAGTAGTGAACTTGGTATGTATTATGAGTGCGTAATTATGATATTTTTAATATACTCGAACATGTATTTTAATCGTCTATTATATTTAATTTTGGGTACTTATGTGCGTTTGTTTGATTATAGCTATTGAAGATGGATATTTGAAACCAAACTCTTAAAGTCAAGTAAAAGTGCATCCAGCAGTTCATAGCACAAAAAGTCAAATACACAATATTTTTGGCCTCAAGATTGAAGAAATATATACACAAATATTCTTGGAGAATAAGATCAAAAAATATATTACATCCAAGATCCTTGAAGATATTTTATATTGAAGATATATGCAAGAGTTTCCATGAAGAAAGATCTCTTCGGGAATTATATGCAAGAATCTTAGGTGATTGGCTGTAATATTAAAATATATTATTGTAAAAATATTCTTTAGAATTTAATGTATAGTTTCTAAATTTGGGTTTCTTCTCCTATAAAAAGAACCCTCCCCCATTGTAATTGGGCATCTCATATTGGAGCAAGTTTAGAAGAAATAAAGTCTTAGTTTTATTTAATTGTCTCTTCTTCTCTTTAATTTAATTTTTGTTAATGTCTTCATTAGTTGGTAATGCGAATGAAGTCTGAGATGAGTGGTTAATCTCCTTGCTAAGGCAAGGATGAGGCATCTTCTTGGAGGAGTAAAAGTTGGTATTAATTAGGTTCTAATTAGTTTTCTCTTAGTACTTTATGATTGATGAGTTAGTACAACATATCGAAGGCTTGACCATAGCTTCGGTTTGGTGTACGGTAACTTCGAATACAAATAAGTGCTACTAACCATAAACTTGATTTGGAGATCTAAAAAAAGAAAACACTAGAGAACTCACTCAAGCCTAGACATGGTTAAGTTGATAATTCTCTAAGATACTCTTCAACATCACTTAAAAGTATTAACCACTAAATGCTTGACTATAGATTTGGTAGTTTATTTTACAACATCGTATGTATCTTAACACGAACATATGGTGGGTGAAGATATTAGGATCTAGTTGTATATCAATTAGTACTTTGAAAGGTAGAGGCAAGTCCGAACCTTAGCTCAATCACTCAATAAGTTTTATAATTAATTTTTATTTCCTCTTCTTAGATTTATTTTTATAAAACCGTAGTTCGGCCTAAAAAGTATTTGTTTTCCCAAACCTCCCTGTGGATTCGATCCCACTCATTCATGCTACAATTCGATAACTGTACTTTGAGCGGGTACTTTGCAGAGGACCAAAAAAATCCTTTTATCAAATGGCGCCGTTGCCGTGGGAGGCATCGGTGAAAATGATCTTTTTCTAACACCGAATTGTTTTATATTACTTGTGGTTCTTGGTGCTATACAATATCACTTTTACTGTGGGCGCAATAACTTTCAACACAGGTTTGGAACAAGGTGAAGGTGCGAGCTTTACGGTTTTGAGTTGTTGAAGTTGATATTTCCAAAGGGCATTAAATTTTAACGGCCTTTTATTCATCCCATGTTAGTTCTCCTATTTGAATAACATTTTTAGACAACTATGCTTGGGTGTTTTTTATTGATTTTTCTTTATACATGTTTCCTAAACTACAACTACTGTTCTTTATTTTAGTAGTTTTAAAATCATGAGACAAAGCCTTATACATGTTGAGCAAGGGCCGATCTCCGTAAAATACTAGTTGCTGTCTGAAGGTTGGCTAGAACTTGTATACGTCGAGACCATCGGTAAGCGGAGCAAGGGCCGATCTCAGTAAAATACTAGGGTTTCAAGTCTGTAAGTGGAGAGTTGAATCTTTCTAATTTTGTAGTGGGGATCATGTATTGGAGTACAACAGTTACATAATCTCCTTGTGCACTCTCTTGGTTCTTATTTGTGGTACATCTTTTTGGCTTGCAAGGTCAGAGAAGGTAGATATTTTTTGGCCAAGTAGGTTTTTCTTCAGACCGAAAGGAGTTCTGGTACCCACATCAGCAATAGAGTTTGGATTCTATCGAAAATCATAGAGCTCATTTCTCCATCTTTCTTATAGTGGCCATTTGGAATATATTACTTGTATCTATCTAGTAATCTTATATTTTCTAGGTTGAAACAATAAGTGTATTTGGACCTTCTCGTACTTGTCTTTTCAAGGATTGTTTCTGTGTGCATGCTTAGTTCGGCATAATCCATACATAACGGTGCTTGCTTGGTTTGTTCTTGTGGTAGACGGTTGAAAGAGCACAAAAGTGTGGAAGCGAGACAGAAAATATGCAAAGCTAAAAGCATCATCAAATCCATCCTTCTTGTGCCCCCTAAGTGAAGGTGTACTTCCTTCTTTCACCCCCTAAGTAAAAGGGCGGCCACAGCTTCACCGGGAAACACTTCTCGTAAGTTGGTATTTCTCTAAACTTGACATCTAAAAGGAGTTCATATCCGCTCTGCCCCGGCACTAGGAACATAAAGTCGTGCGGACTGAACAAATACACGCTGCTCTAATAAAATACTTGATGTGGTTGGATTGACTTATTGACCTGTTTAAATTTATTTTCCTTCTTATATTAGTAAAGGTAAAAAGCTGTTAGAGACTTGCGGGATTTCATTACCCAAAAATCTCTCTAACAAGTGAGACCACCCATTAGGGATACGAAGAAATTTATATCGTACGAAAATTGAACGTCTCGGACCTGAAAATATCTTATAATAAAAAAGAGTAGCAAGATTCCAGTGAGATTTCATCACCCAACGGATAGGTGTACTGGACCGGGGTAGAAACATGGGTTGGTAGGATACGGCCCCAGCCTAACGCCATAAAATACTGGTTGTAGGTTTGCGAAGTCACCGTTTCGAGTGCTGACGTACGATAAGGTGATTCACTCAGGCGTGAGGACTGAACACCTACTCTAACCTAGTACGAGCACAGTAACGCATAGAAGTGTAGAAACCAAAGCCTTTGACCATCCTACCCTTTTGTGAACATAGAAAAATATAAGGGAGACCTACTTATTACTTCTTAAAAAATGTTGAAATGTTAGATTATAGGTTTAATTGATTATTTACTATATCGGGTACCAAATTTAATCGCATATTAGTTTGTACATGATTAATTGGTCACGTGAAGAAAAATGTTTAGGAAGTTTGCCAGAACCTTTAACTATTTACGGCCCACCACCTCAGTCAAAGCAGAGAGGGCGACTACCTTGCCCAATCAAAATAATAGAGAACTTAAGACCCCCAATTTCGGAGGAGGCCTAGGGTAATCTACCTAGAGTTGACCCAATTGAGCTTGCTGCTGAGCTAGAAGTCGAACCCCCAATCATGGCTGCCGCCAAATCTCTCAGGGACTATTGGACCCCAGTAGTGAGCGATATTCCTTCGTGTATCATATTACCAGCTGTCACAGTAAATTATTATGAAATCAAGCCTAGTGCGATCCAAATGTTACCTACATTTCATGGGTTTGATTCTGAGAACCATTATAAACACGTCCACGAATTTAAGAAAATTTGTGCGCTATCAAAATATTAACATTTTACTGAGGATTCCGTCCGCCTTCGTTTATTCTCATTCTCACTAAAAGACAAGGCGAGTCATTGGCTTAATTCATTAGCACCAACATCTATCAATTTATGGGACCAAATAGAGACTAAGTTCAAAACCAAATGGTTTTCAATGGGAAAAACCTTTGCTCTTAGAGATATAATTGTTGAATTTGCTCAAAATGAGAGCAAAACATTTTACGAGGCATGGGAAAGATATAAAGATCAAATTTTATAATATCCCCGTCATGGTTTTAAGAAGCAACTTCTAGTCCAGATCTTTTATCATAGAATAACTTTTGAGAATCATTATAGGCTAGAATCCATGCATAGTGGCAAATTCCAGGATCTTGAACCCGATAGAGCTTATAAGGAGTTTGAGACATTGGCTGAGAACTCTAAATAGTAGGATTTTGATCCACATAGAAATGTTCGTACAACCAAGAAAGGTAGCTTATACGAAGTAAGTGAGGGAACGACCATCAAAGCTCAATTAGATACTTTTACCCGAAAAATCAAGGCTATGGCTATGAATCAATCTAAGGGTAGTGTGAACCAAGTTCAGCAACAGGGTTACACCATTTGTTATGATGTAACTAATGTGACTCAAATGTATCCCATGTTTAATAAAATGAATGACAATCAAGAGCAAGTGAATGCTTTGAATAATACCTACAAGAAGCCCTTTGACCAGTACAAGCCAACTTGACAGAACCACCTAATTTTTGTGTGGAAGAACAACCAACCCAGTTTGGGTTTTGGAGAGCCACAAACCTCAAGTCATAATTTGCCTAGGAATCCCCTTTCTCAATCTTATCCTCAGACATCTCAACAATTCTTTCAATCACCCAAGCAGTTCTCACCCGCTCCACCTAAACCATCTTTGGAAGGCACCTTTGCTCTCTTCATGCAATAATCAATAGAAAGTCAAAAACAATTAATGGAAAGTTAAAAATAAGCGTTACAATTTTAGCAACTAATGATGTAATTCAAATAATAGACTTTGATGAATCAAAATTCTACATCCTAATCTATCTCTAATTTAGAGACTCAAATAGGATAATTGGCAAATGCATTGCCAATGTATAGGTCTTATAATATGACCGTTTGATGACCATTACTATCCTTAATGATGGACGTTACAATATATATTTGATATTCTTTGACCAAATTGTGTAATGTTCTTATCTTTGTTGCTTCGTAACGACTTCATTGATGACTATACGTTTGCTTAATTCGAATTGTTGATATAGAGGTCAAAAGTGATGACTGGAACTCTATAACTGTAATGTGTCTTCAGTAATGCTACCTGTATGTTGAGGAGGTTGAGTGGTCATATACTGGTCGAAGATGAAGCATGAGTTCGAGATGCGGAATAGGCCATTACAGTATGACCACCGGGTGGCGTGTTTGTATCGATTATAGAAAATTGAACACGGTCACTAGGAAATATCATTTTCCTCTTCCATTCATTGATCAAATGCTTGAACGATTAGTCTAAAAGAGTCATTACTGCTTTTTTGACGGTTATTCATGTGTCCTTATGTGACTTATGCTTATCGACGTATGCCAATTGGTTTGTGTAATGCACCCGCTACATTTCAACGTTGTATAATAAGCATATTCTCTAATATGGTTGATAAATTTATTGAAATCTTCATGGATGATTTTTCAGTATTTGGTTGATCTTTTGATAAATGTTTGCACCATTTGGGGCTCGTGCAAGAACGCTGTACACAAACCAATATGGTGTTAAACTGGAAAAAGTGTCACTTCATGGTGACACAAGGGATAGTTCTTAGGCATATCATCTCCAACAAAGGGATAGAAGTTGATAAAGCCAAAATTGATATTATTTCTTCCTTACCTCCTCCTCGGACAGTTAAGGCTATTCAATCATTTAAAGGCCATTCGGGGTTTTATCGTCGTTTCATCAAAGATTTTAGCAAAATTTTCCAACCCTCGTGCAATATACTTGCTAAGAACACAAATTTTCACTTTGATGATGAATATTCTAGAGCTTTTGAGAAGCTCAAACTTCTATTAACTTCTGCTCCAATCATCCAACCGCCCAACTGGGATCTTCCATTTGAATTGATGTGCGATGCATTTGTCTACGTTGTTAGAGCAGTTTTAGGGCAAAAAGTAGATAAAAAACATCATATTATTTACTATACTAGTTGCGCACTCAATGATACACAAATGAATTACTTCACCACTGAGAAGAAGTTATTAATCGTTGTATTTGCATTAGAAAAATTTTAGTCATATCTTGTTGGGTCCAAAATCATTGTCTACACCGATCACACAGCCTTAAAATATTTGTTATCCAAAAATGACGTTAAACCTCGATTGATCTGATGGATCCTCTTATTATAAGAATTTGACATCAAAATTTGAGATAAGAAAGGTGTTAAAAATATTGTAGCATACCATTTATCCCAACTTTTGATCGAGGTGTTGAAGATCTTCAACCTATCTTAGAGACATTTTCTGATGAGCAGCTCGTGGCTATTATACAACTACCTTGGTATGCTGATATTATCAATTATCTTACTACTGAATGATTACCTGACCACTGGTCTAAGCAAGATAAAACCAAATTCCTACACGTGGTTAGACATTTCAGTTGGGATAATCCTTATCTGTATAAGTTTTGTTCTGACCAAGTTATTAGGAGATGCATTCCATATGATGAGTTCCAAAGCGTACTCATGTTTTGCCACACCTATGCCTATGGAGGGCATTTCAGTGCCAAGAAAATGGCTGCAAAAAATCTTTAATCTGGTCTCTATTAGCCTACTCATTTTTGTGATGCACAAACCTTTTGTTCTACTTATGATAGATGTCAGAGGACCAGTAAAATTTATCATCGCAACATGATGCCCCTAAACAAAATTCTTATTATTGAACTTTTTGATGTTTGGGAAATTGATTTTATGGGCTCGTTTCCTTCATCTCGTGAGAACCTTTATATTCTAGTCGTAGTAGACTATGTCTCCAAATGGGTCGAAGCGGTAGCATGGCCGACAAATGACCATAAGCATGTGGTTAAATTGATGAAGCCATTTTTAATTATTTTGGCACTCCTCGAGCAGTTATTAGTGATGGTGGGAAACATTTTTATAATCGTGTTTTTAAAACTTTATTGAAAAAATATTCCATCACTCATAAAGTTGCCACACATTACCATCTACAAACAAGTGGTCAAGTAGAAGTTTCCAATCGAGATATTAATATTTTTTTAGAAAAAGTTGCTCGAACTGATCGCAAAGACTGGTCAGATCATCTTAATGATGCTCTTTGGGCCTATCGAATAGTTTATAAAACCCCGATTGGAATGTTACCCTATAGACTTGTCTTTGGAAAGGTTTGTCACTTGCCTGTGGAACTATAGCTGATAATCCGTATCAAATCGGGTGTTAAAACATAGAGGGTTTTGTCCTCAAAGATGCAAAGATTTAAAATCGTGAATTCTTTATTGATAAAAAAAGGTTTTCATCAAAAACAAAAGAAGAACTACGGTAGAAAAAAGGATAAACTAAAAAGATAACTCTTTCCCCCCCCCCCCCCCTTTACAACTCTCCCTCTTAACCTAACTAAAAGTCATCATCTCCCTCAACTACTCCTGATTTTGTGGAGAGATTTTAGCTAGGCTTGGCTACTAAGTCATCTAGCAGCTCCAACAGCTCTTGGAACAAAATCATCTCTAACAGCTCTTAACAACAGATCATCTCCAGCAGCTCTTGACAACTGATCATCTTCAGCAGCTCTTTAGTTTGTAAGAGTTGGGATTTAAGAAGGGTTTGATCACAAATGTCTTTTTACCTGCAATAGTCAAATATACTTCAATTAGGCCCACTGAAACATAAAATAAGTTTCTAGATAATGTAAATTAAATGACAAAAATAGGCATTTTTATGCCTATCAAATACCCCCAAACTAACATATTGCTAGTCCCTTAGCAAAAGAAATTTTTTTAAAACTTTTTCGTGGTTTCTTACGATTGCATTTAGCGTATGCAATAAGCCTTTGAACCTATAGGTTACCCCTATAGGACGAGTTGTGTCTCGTAAGGGTTTTCAGTGAATATACCCACAAAATTAAATCACAGACGTTCTGGTATTATAAACAACTAATAATCATTGCTTTTGGTATCTCAGAAAATGGATTGAATTAATCTTATAGATATAACACTTAAACAAGGGTTAACCATGAGATACGTTTAGAATTTATCAAGTCAATTATGCTGTAATCAGATTAAATCAAGTTTCAGAATTTCATCTTTTGTGTAGTGAATTTAGTTTATGGAATCAAGGTGTTTGATAATCCTTTCAAATAACCTTAGCCTTATCTTGAGTGTGGTGGAAGAAATCTAGAAGTTTGTTCGACAAGTACCCTAGTTTATTCGCTCACTTTTATTGACATTTTAGGAAAAAAATATATCCATATAAGCTTTTCAAGGTAAGACATTACATTTGAGTTTTCATTTGCTCTTTGTATACTTGCAACTTGCCCACCTTCACATAGTTCTCAACTATACTCGTTTTTTTTTACTTTCACATTGATTCATGGCTTGCCTCGAGATTGGTAAAAATTATTCATCTTTCAGTTCTAATCTTGCGAGGACCTTGAATTGTGAATGTTTTTTTTTTGTACGAGTATGTCAGCTTCGCGAAGGGGACCAATAACTTGTAAAAATACATACAAACTATGAATTTATGAGAAACGAAGTTTTCCCAAATAGTTGTCTCCCTCGTTACAGATTCTTCCTAACCCAAACTGTTGATTAATCAAAAGGTGATAGTTAGTTTTATCAAAACCTTGATAACATAACTACGTGAAGTACAATTATAAGGGTAATTTTCTTCTGAAACACATCTAATAGGATGGTAGTACCAAAAACTTAAAAATTCTTAATGCACTAACAATTTATAGTTTAAAATAAACCATAATCTTATAATTTTATCCCAAGCGCAACTCTAAGAATATCCAAAGATCAAAGTATACTAAAGGTGTCTACAATACCAGAATGTCCTATAATAACAACTTTTCTTGGAAAAAGTTATAAAAATCTTATTTACCCCCACCCTCAAACTAAATTAGCATGTGTCCCTACCGTTGCCAAAAATGAAAAGAATAGGAGAAAATCTAAAAATATTACCTAAACATGATAAGGGTTGCCTCCCACAAGCGCTAAGTTTAACGTCTTCAGCCAGACGATGGTAGGTACCCCCAAACTAGATAAGACTATGGGTATAAATAACGATACTTATGTTTCATATGATGAGTCTCGTAGATTCATATCCTCGCTCGAACATGTAAAGTACTCGTGAAAAGGTTTAAGTCTCTATCCATTTACCTTATTAATGTGACCAGTACGAGGGTTAAGAATTTTAATAGCTCCATATGGGAAACAACTTTAACAGTGAACGGCCCGGTCCAACGGGATTGAAGTTTTCTGGGAAACAAATGAAGTCGCGAAGAATACAATAGAACTTTTTGATCCACTTCAAAGGTTTTTTGCAAGATATTTTTATCATGGAAAACTTTAGTTCTTTCTTTGAATATCTTTGTGGATTCATATCCATCTTTTCAGGGCTCATCCAACTCATTGAGTTATAGCTTCCGGTGGGACCCAGCCGTTGAAGTGTCAAAGTTAAGGTTTTTATTGTCCAAAAAGCTCTATGCTCAAGTTCGACAAGAAGATGACATGCTTTTCCGTAAACGAGTCGGTACGGGGACATTTCAATCGGGGTTATATATGCAGTATGATAAGCCCAAAGTGCATCAATTAATCTAATTGACCAATCTTTGCGATTTAGGTTAACCGTCTTTCAGAGAATATTTTTGATCTTCCAATATGAAACTTCGACTTGCCCACTCGTTTACGGGTGATAAGATGTTGCCCCCTTATGGGTTACACCATACTTTTTGACAAGGGCGGCAAAAAATTTGTTGTTAAAATGTGATCTTCCATCGTTAATGATAGCCCGAGGTGTTCCAATTCGAAAAAAAATATTTTCTTTTAAAAAATTAAGAACAACTGCACTGTTATTCGTTTTCGAAGGGAAGGTTTTAACCCATTTTGATACATAGTCCACTCTAACAAGGATATACTCATATCCAAAAGATTTGGGAAAAGGGCCCATAAAATCAATGCCCCAAACATCAAAAGGTTCAATAAATAAAATAGGGTATAAGGGCATCATATTTCGTTGAGAAAGGGCTCCCATTTTCTAGCATCTTTCGCACGGTTTGCAAAATGTATGCGCATCGTAAAATAAGGTAGGCCAATAGAAATTGTATTGCAAAATTTTTGCCGCGGTCTTCTTAGAGCTAAAGTGGCCTCCACATGCTTGGGTATGGCAAAATGATAAAATATTGGTAAACTCAGACTGGAGAACACATCTCCTAAGGATTTGGTCAGTACAATCCTTAAACAAATCTGGATCATCCCAAAAGAAGTACATCACTTGACTAAAGAAACGATCTTTGTCAGGTTTAGTCCAATGATCTGGAATGGTATCCGTGGCTAAATAATTAGCAATGTCTGTAAACCACGGCAACTCAGAAACTAAATTCACAACCATAAGCTGTTCATCAGGGAAGGATTCCCTAATCGGCAAGGACTCATTAACTGACTCAATTACTATACGGGAAAGATGGTCGGCTACAACATTGTCTGACCCATTTTTTATCTCGAATCTCGAGGTCAAACTCCTGCAAAAGTAATACCCACCGGATTAATCGTGCTTTAGCATCTTTCTTTGACAAAAGATGTCAAAGCGCGACAGGATCCGTGTAAACGATCACTTTAGATCCTATAAGATAAGATATAAATTTTTCTAGCGCATAAACAATGGCCAGGAGTTCTTTCTCGGTGGCCGTGTAATTCAATTGGGCGTCATTTAACGTTTTACTAGCGTAGTGAATGACATGGGGGAGTTTGTCAATCCGCTGTCCCAAAATAGCACCTACAGAATAATCAGAGGCATCACACATTAACTCCAATGGTTCACTCTAAACAGGTGGTCTAATAATGGGTGATGTTGTGAGCTGGGTCTTAAGCTTATCAAAAGCTACAAGACAAGGTGCATCAAACTCATATGCCACATCTTTGGCCAAAAGGTTGCTTAAATGACGAGCAATCTTACTAAAATCTTGGATAAAACGACGGTAGAAACCTGCATGTCCTAGAAAGGAACGGATGCCCTTGACATTTCGTGGTGGGGGGAGGCTAGAAATGATATTTATTTTGGCTTGGTCAACTTCTATTCCTTTTTCAGTTATGATATTCCCCAAAACTATCCTCATTTTCACCATAAAGTGACATTTCTCCCAATTTAAAATAAGATTCTTTTCTTGGTATCTGAGTAATACTAGAGAAAGATGATGAAGGCACTGGTCAAATGAGTTGCCAAATAATGAGAAGTCATCCATGAAAACTTTAAGGAATCGCTCTACCATGTCAGAAAAAATGCTTAACATGCAACGCTGAAACGTCGCAGGAGCATTGCATAAGCCAAAAGGCATGAGACGGTAGGCAAATGTGCTGAAAGGACATGTAAAAGTCGTTTTCTCTTGGTCCTCGGGTGCGATGGGTATTTGGTTGTACCCAGAGTAGCCATCTAAGAAACAATAAAATTTGTGCCCAGCGAGTCGCTCAAGCATCTGGTCAATGAAAGGTAAGGGGAAGTGATCTTTCCTAGTAACCGAGTTAAGCTCCTATAGTCTATGCAGACTCTCCATCCAGTGGTCGTTCTAGTGGGTACGAGGTCGTTATTCTCATTCTTTACAACGGCGATTCCCGACTTTTTCGGGACAACATGGATCAGGCTAACCCACGGACTATCAAAAATGGGATAGATGATCCCAGCATCAAGAAGTTTTAAAATATCTTTCCGAACTACTTCGGCCATCGTCGGGTTCAATCTGCGTTGTCCTTCCCTGGACTTTTTGGCATTATCTTCCAAATTTATTTTATGCATACAAACCGAGGGACTAATTCCTTTAATGTCCTCTATACTCCAGCCAATAGTTTTTGTATTTCCCTTAAGAGCACGAATCAATTTCTCTTCCTGAAGGGGTTCTAGGTCAGCGAAGATAATGACGGGCATAGTTTCGTCAGGACCTAGAAAGACATACTTAAGCGGGAAATGGTTTAAGCTCTATCTTTGGGGAGGTTACTTGAGCCTCTGGAATGGGTTTCTTAACATCTAAGATTTCATCCTCACCTTCTAAGCGGGAAAAGGTTTTCACCTCATGGATGTACGAATCGTCCTCACAATCTCCATCAAAGTGGGACAAAAATGCCTCTAAGGGATCTGAGGTAGTTGACCTCTCAAAAGTGTTACTCACAAGACTCTGGATTATATTGTACTCGAGTGGTTCAAAATTAGAAGGGGAATGCGACGCATTAAAGATATTCAATTCTGTTGTCATGTTCTCGAAGGTCAACTTCATAATTCCATTGCGGCAATTAATTACCGTATTAGCTGTTACTTTTAAGGGGCGGCCAAGAATAACAGGGATCTCATCCTTAGATTTTGCCACTGGCTCAGTATCTAACACAACAAAGTCTACTGGATATACAAACTGCTCAATTTGGATTAACACATCTTCAACTATACCTCTAGGAATCCTAATAGATCGGTCAGCTAGCTGCAGGGTCCTATTTATGGGCTTAAGTACTCTGATATCCAATTGCTCATAGACAGAGTAAGGAATGAGGTTCTCGGCGGCACCTAAATCAAGTAAAGCTCTTCTTTTCTTACGGGCCTCAATCGAACATGAAATAGTAGGGCATCCGGGATCCTTGTATTTAAGAAGGGATTTACGCAAAAGGACAGAACTAACATGTGTATCTAAAAGAATAGACGTATCACTCTCGTGAACATGAAAAGCCTTTTTCGGGACATGTATTCGCCACTTTAAAGTGTAAAGATCTTTGTGGAATTTTGCGTAATTAGGAATATGCCTTATGGCCGTAAGAATAGGAATGTTAATCACACAATGCTTAAAAATCCCTAGAATCTCCTCATAGGCATTGCCCTTCTTAGCGAGAGTTAACCGCTGAGGAAAAGGAGCCAGCGGCTGAACATGCGTTATCACAGTTTCTTCCTTACTCACAAGTTCTTCTATGAGTTTACTTTGAATCTCCTTCTCAGGTTCCTTAGGCATTTTTACTAGATTATCCACTTTCGTACCACTCAGAAGAGAAATGATTGCGTTGACTCCATCACGATTGTAAGATCTAGGATGTTCAGTATTCCCTTTAGGATTAGTTTGAATTTGACTAGGGAACGTTTATTTGTCTCTCATACTTATCTCTGTTGCCATTTGACCTATTTGTCCCTCAAGTTTGGCAATAGACGATTGGGTTACTTACATAAACGCCTTAAGAGTATCTTCTAAGGACATGGTTGGAATAGACAAATTCCTATTGTACGGAGGAACATAAGGCACATTAAGGGGAGCTTGGTATGATGGATTTTGTTGCCACGAGGAACTAGACTGATAAGGGGCACTTCCAGAATAACCTCCTTAGTAATTTCTATTTCCATAAGAATTGGAGTTTTGGAATTATTATTCCATCCACCATTAAAAGGTTGGCTATTGGGATGTTGATACATGGCATTGGCCTGGTCTTTCCTACCCTCTTTTAAACTAAGCACGTCTGGGCAATATTGGACCAGATGGTCCGAACTTTCACAAACCACACAAAGTGGCATCGCCATATGGTTAACAGAAGAAGTAGTAGGGAATTGCTCCCTTTTCCCGATCTCTAAGTTCTTAATTTTATTAAGAATAGTTTTAAGAGTGGCAGACAAGGTCTTTCCTCTCTCATAGTTTGTCATATGTAGGTCTTATCAGCTACATCATTTAAAATTTTCTAAGTTTCGGTGTCAGTTTTCTCATCAAATGTACCTGCGTACATAGACTGTACACGAGCTCTAGTGTCATAATCTAGACCTTCATAGAGAGTTTAAACTATATCAATCAATTGAATCCCGTGATGTGGGCATCCTTGCTCTAAATCTCTAAACCTTTGTAGGTAGTCATATAATAACTATCCTCAGTTTTGCGTAAAGCTATAGATACTCTGTCGTATCTTAGAAGTTCTGTGGTTAGGGAAATATTTTTTCAAAAAATCCTTAACGAGTTGTTCAAACGTGTTTACAGAGTTCTCCTCAAGAGTACACAACCAATCGCATGCGTTTCCCATAAGGGAAAAAGGGAACACAGGTAATTTGGGAGAATCCTCTGTAATACGTTCAAAGTTTAAAATAAGCATATGATCCCTAAAGTCCATAAGATGGTTATACGGGTTTTCAGTGGGATTACCATGAAATTTGGGAAGCATAGACAAGATTCTCGGTTTTAACTCAAAGTTTCCTACATTTCTAGAAATCACAATACACAAAGGTTTACTCACAACTGTAGGATGCATTCGATTACGGAGAGTGATTCTCTCCGTAACAGCAGGCTCGGGATCGTTCCTAGCAGCAGTGGGACCATTAATCCCATCAGTCCCGCTCATATTGATTCTAGCAGCGTTCTTAGTCCGAGCTTGGGTGCTACCCCAATCTAACATACAACTCAATCAATATATGCGAACACACTAAAAAACCTAAGAATGATGCAAGTACTCAAGAACGTTTTACTGGTCTCTTTTTAGGTTAAGTTGTAAACCCGATCTCAGGGTTCAATGCTCTTACTCCTGACAGAAGACCGATTCGTACTTGAGTTGTTTTAACTCGCTTTGGCGATAGCTCGCATACTATCTAGTCACCTAGATGCACCTATGATGGAAGGCGGGGCGAACCGCTTAGAGTTACCTATCTACACTAGCTATATCAGGGAACCTACATCCTCCAGCAAATATAGCCACTTATTAGGTTTTTCTAGTGAGCGTGTTGCTTCAGCTCCGGGCGAAGCCTTTTGATTAACTATGTTTTTTATGGCTTCTTATATGAAAATCTTTTAAATTGGCCGGGACTGTCGATATCGAAAAGATTAAAAACAGGGTGATGAACTCTCGGGGTCCTAATGCGTGGGCACGCACGGGGGATGAAATCCCGTTTTGATTCACCCTAATATAAGTGTTGTTGCAAAAATTAAACATTTTATCAATCAAACAATAATTACACACGATGTACCGCGACAGGGAGGGTGCGGTGAAAAGATGATTACCTATAGGGCGGCCTTTTTAGGGGCATGTTTGGTTACCCTGGTGAAACCATTGGGAAGACTACTTAGGATCATTTGCGAAGTACGCGTTGAAACGATTTTAGGCCTAAGTAGGGGTTCCGAAGCTGTACCTGTAGCAGAGTACAATTTCCTCACCTTACAGAGCGTCACTTATTAAACTTTACATAAACATTTTCTCAATTCTTACAATATTAAAAATACATTATAAATAAATAAACAACTAAAGGTCTTTTTGTCTCTTTTCTTTGATATTGAGCTTTGCTTTAATCAACCATATCCATCTCCTTCAATAACTGAAAAACAATGCAAAATGCAAAATTTAAATCAGAGTTCACTGTAATTAATCCAAAAATAGAAACTAGAACAAAGTAAACTACTGTAGCAGCATAGTAAATAGAAAACAAAGTAAATCACTATAGCAGCAGAGTAAACAAAATAAATTACTGTAACAAGTAAACAGAGATTTTGATACGATTTACCGATCACAAACACAGTCATAATCACATTTACCAAGCTTCAAAGATTCAGCAGTAATACTCGTGTAAACATCGCAAGAATTAGCAGTTTATTAGCAGCGAAAACAGTCGGGTAAACAGCACAATAAATGTCAATTTCAGCAGGGAGAAACAGGCAGGTTCTAGCAGTAGTAGCAGTAAACATGAGGTAGATTGTACTCTGGCAAACAACAACGAAATTGTAACAAACAAAACAGATTAAAACAACAAGTAATCGTGATGACAGGAGCAGCAACAACTGATTGTAACAGTAGATGCTGCAGCAGGAGGAAGGACTATTTCGTCTCAAACAACAAATCCTAATTTCCAATTGCAAACAACACCCAGATCTTCACCTTCGGATCAAAACCCAGTTCTACAAGAAGAAGAAACCAATTCCAATCCGAAACCAGTAATCAAAGAAATCGAAGAAACCGCACCATGAAAATTTCAGAAACCCATGTAATTAAAACCACAAAATTCGAGGAAAACCATAATCCTTCCAAGAAATCAGTCCCAAATTCTTCAACGAAATTGAACCCCAAAATCCTTGAATCCGGTATCGAAATCAGTTTAAAATGAACCCTTTGTAATCGCTCACTAATTTACTAAAAAATCGATATTAGACTAAGTTAGTCACTAATCAAAGGGTACCCTTTTGTTCATCTAAGAGGGATCAAGCAAAAATTTAAACAAATAAATCGCTAGATGAGAGAGATTTTGATGAGACGAAGGAGAGAAGAAGATTCTCTCTTCGTAGAGAAATTTTTTTAGGGTTTGAGATGAAGATTTAAGGCTATAAAATCATGAAGCCATGAAATCGATTTGAGATGCGCTTGAGATCAGCCCAATAGAGAGAGAGAGAGAAAAAAAAAAAAAAAAAAGCTCTCCTCTGATTTGGTTTCGTCTACGACTTAAACAAATAAAACTTAAACTTCAAGAACAAAAAAAAACGAATATAAATCAATCAGAGAAACAGAAAAAAAAAATCAATAATTATGAATATAAAAAGAAAAACTCGAACAATAATTTAATACGCAAAACACGATTTTAAAATCAATTGCATCCCCGGTAGCGGCGCCATTTGATAATCCGTATCAAATCGGGTGTTGAAACATAGAGGGTTTTGTTCTCAGAGATGCAAAGATTTAAAATTGTGAATTCTTTATTGATAAAAAAAAGTTTTCATCAAAAACAAAAGAACTACGGTAGAAAAAAGGATAAACTAAAAAGATAACTTTTCCCCCCCCTTTACAACTCTCTCTCTTAACCTAACTAAAAGTCTTCATCTCCCTCAACCACACCTGATTTTGTGGAGAGATTTTAGCTAGGCTTGGCTACTAAGTCTTCTAGCAGCTCCAGCAGCCTTTGGTACAAAGTCATCTCCAACAGCTCTTGATAATAGATCATCTCAAGCAGCTTTTAACAATTGATCATCTCCAACAGCTCTTTAGCCTGATACCCGCCTGATCACAAATATTTTTTTACCTGCAATAGTCAAATATACTTCAATTAGGCCCAGTGAAACATAAAATAAGTTCTTAGATAATGTAAATTGAAGGATAAAAATGGTATTTTTCATGTCTATCAATAGCACAAAGCTCTTTGGGCCACAAAATCCCTTAACTTTGAAATGGACCAAGCTGGGTCCAAGAGAAAGCTTCAACTTTTCGAGTTGGATGAACTCCACCATGAGGCTTATGATAGTTTAAAAATTTACAAAGAACGTACTAAAAATTTTCATGATAAATCAATTATTCGTAAAACCTTCGAGCCCAATAAAAAGGTATTGTTTTATAACTTTAACCTTCATCTATTTCCTGGGAGACTACGATCCCATTAGGATGGGCCATTTACGGTTAAAATTATTTTTCCTCATGGGGCTGTGGAGGTGGAGGATTCTAAGAACGGAAATATTTTTAAGGTCAATGGCCAACGATTAAAACCGTACTTATAATCCTATACTTTTGATGAAAATATAACATTTCTAGATGATCCAGTATATCAGAGTTGATATTGTGTACCCCTATAGTACCATTACAGCATCATTTAAGTATGATGGTATATTCGTCTGGCTAAAGATGGTAAACTTAGCGATTCTTGGGATGCAACTCATGACACATTCAGGTGAGAAATTTCAATTTTCCTCTTTTATTTATTTTTATGTTCTCAAACATTGAGGGCAATGCTTGATTTAAGTTTGGGGGTATAAAATTATTTCTTTAAATGATTTTTGAAGAAAAGTTAAATAATGACACTTTAACAATTTATGATATATTTTTAACGAATTTTCAAACACTTAAACTAATTTTACATTGATATAAGCATTATGAAAAAACCTAAATTTTGAAATTGTACCAAATATACACTATAATATTTTAGACTATCTTAAGCTAGATTTACTATCTTTTTATTAGTGACTAATTCAAGTTAGCTTGGCATATTTTGAAAACGCACACTTCACTGTAGTTTTGCAATTAATACCTTCAATAGATTTTTGCTTAGTGTAAGGAAAAATTTAGCATTTATATTAGGAAAAGTTTGCTACAAGAGAGACAGCTGCCTAAGAATAAGTTCATTCATAAAAAAACAATAATAAGCCAAATGGGTTCTAAAAACTTTTACGCTGTAAGGCTACTCGCATGATTAAGAACTGAAAGAGAAAAAATTATTACCAATCTTAAGTTTGACCATGAACTATGTGAAAGAAGCACAAGAAAATGTTACTTGTGAGAATCCTGAGTCTAGGTCATGATGGGGAACCACACCCCAACAACCTTAGCCAATTGGCAGGGATTGTCGACCGAAAACTCCTTATTATGGAGGCTTCATTAAGAAACAATGTACTCAAAAGAAAAGACTTAAAAAAGAAAATAAGAAGAAAAGTAAAATTCTAGGAAGACGAATTAACTAAGGCACTTGCCAAACTGACCGTTGAATTTATTCCAGTAAGAACTAGACAATCAAAAACTAAGTAAATTATTCTTGACAACAAATTAGTACCTCTAGTTTCGGATAATCTTAAAATATTTTTTTGGTATACTTGGGAGAATAAAAAGTTTAAGGATTTTTCCATCGGTATATTTTTGTCACAACTAAGTAACGATAAGTTCAAAGGAAATGAATCATATGTATTCTAGAATTATTTAAAATGTCATTATTGACTTTTGTGGGTATAGTCACTATAAACCCTCACGGAACAACACTCGTCTACCAGGATAAACCTTGGGGTTTAACAGCTTGTTGCATATGCTAAATGCAATCGTATTTCCTACGAAAGTGGCTATTATATTATTTTACTCGGGACAAGCAAAAGACAAGTTTGGGGGCATTTGATAATAGGTAGCTTCAGTTTGGTGTACGATAACTTTGGATACAAACAAGTGCTACTAACCGTAGACTTGATTTCGAGATCTAAACAAAAGAAAACACTAGATAACTCAATCAAGCCTAGCCATGGTTGAGTTGATAATTCTCTAAGACACTCTTCACCATCACTTAAAAGCATAACCACTAAATGCTTGACCATAGATTTAGTAGTTTATTTTACAACATCGTATGTGTCTTAACACAAACATATGGTAGATTGAGATATTAGTATCTAGTTGTATATCAATTAGTACTTTGAAAGGTAGAGGCCAAGTTCGAAACTTAGCCCTCTCTCTCATTAAGTTTTATAATTAGTTTGTATTTCTTATTCTTAGATTTATCTCTTATAAAACCATATTTTGGCCTAGAAAGTATTTATTTTCCTAAACCTCCCTGTAGATTCGATCACACTCATCTGTGATATAATTTGACAAACGTACTTTGAGCGAGTATTTTGTAGAAGACCAAAAAAAATCCTCTTATCAGCAACGAAGCTATTGGGGAGTGAGGTTGGAAAGGGGAAGTTTAAAAATGAAAATGATATCATTTGGTGAATGTAAGCAAATAAGTGACTAGGATGATTGTACTGATTTGAGAGGAGACTAGTATGTGTACGAGCTGTTATTTTGAACTGACTTAAAAATGTCTTGATTTAGGTAGCTAAATGATATCTGTCGGTAGGTGCTTTATTTGAGCTATTGCTGGAGGTACTTGAATATTCTTTGCGATCTCTATTTTTGTGAATGTGTGATCTGTACGAATAAGATCTGAGGAGATGTTTCATAAAATAGAAAGTAGTAATTGTCAAAATATTCTAGAATAATCTCTGCTGATATTCTTATTTCCAAAAATTTGTTCTTATAAAATATATCCTTCCTCAAAATCGGTTGGGGATGTGATTTTGATGGTATCAATAAATCAGCATGTTGGCTATATAAAGTGTGGATCCTTATCTTCTATGCCTTGTATCTTCTGTAGGAAAAAGTTATTGTTGAGTAATTGAAAGTAACCATGGTGAGGACACGTTCTCAGCGTGTTCGTCATGCAGCGGAAGGTAGGTTTAATATTAAAGTGCCTAAACTTCAAGAGTACTACTTGTGCCTGTTACCTTATGATGTCGTATTACCAGAGTGGCCGCTAGAATTGGACGGGTTAAATGAGAAAAGTAGGCGTGCAGAGTATGATCGTTTTTTATGGTATGACGAATTTTGTGAGTTGTTGCTGCATGCAACTTTATGCGAAGAAACTGTTCGAGAGATCACACAGGAAAAGCTTGCTGAAGAAGATGAGAGAGAAGCAGGAGAGGATATAATACCATGTGGTGTAGTAAATCATCCAGGTTGCTTTAAATGTGACTACAGGTGATTGTAAGCTCGAACTTTGAGAGCTCGAAATAAAGAAGTAATTTCTCTGTAGTGTCCTATTTTTCTTATATGTTGAATGTAGAATAATGCAGATTGAATCTGTGAACTGAAATAAATAACATCAATATATTTGTTAACTGTTCATGTTGCAGGTATTGTGGATTACAGTTGTCTGATCTAACAACGGTGCAGATAATTTTAACTTCTGAATATGTTACTATTTTTAGGAATGACGTATATTATGATACGATTTTGGTTGAGTATAAAAGTAAGGTAATAGATCGTTTAGATTATTTTAGGAATAAGTGAAGGAATTATTTAATGGTTGAAGATAGGGAGAGACGTGATAATAGTAAACGTTATTACAAAAGTCATGATAATGATGTGAGATGAAAAGACGTGCCTGTAGAGGCAGTAGGGGTGAACGGCACGTGTCTAAATGAAATATTATAAATTATCTACAGTTATAGAGAGAGAGAGAAAAAAAAAAGTGGTGTAACAAGTAGCTTTAGAGAAAAGAAACGTTTGAGTTCTGAGTGTAATCGCGTTGAGAAAGCTTCATCTGGTAAGAGAACTGTGTTGGAGAAAAACATAATCACTAATGCTCTATAAAAGTTGTTGGCAAAGTAGAAGATTGTGGATCTTCTAGTACATGTTAGTAAATTGTGTTCTTCTACGTTGATTACATTGTCTAGTACTCTGTATATGATATTGTATGTTCATCGCCTTTGTATTTGATTGATTTGGGGATATCAAATTTTAGATGTAAGGGCTAAGAACTGATTGTTTGCCTGTATTATTACTATTTTATACAAGCTTTGGGTATGGGAATAAACTTTAGAATAAAAATTGTTTTTGGAGAAGAAGAGGGAAAGTTAAAAATGATTTTTTGTTACTTTGGAAAGTTTGAAATTAAATGCCTTAACTGGGTAAAAAATATAGGCGCAGTTGTTTCTGCTGTGTGTATGGTATAGCATGTAATTGTATAAGTATTGAATCATAGATGTAAAGAAAATGATAAAAGATTGTGTATACCTATAGGTCCATTATGCGTTCAAAAAACATAAATCCTATGAGTAAATTTGTAGTGTCATCTAGTTCAGAGGAAACATTATTGTCAGGTAGGGAAGACGATTGTAGTGGTATGGAAGAGACTGTAGATAAGAGGGAAGTGACTATAGGTGTAGAGGTTGGAGAACCCAGTGAAGTAAATAAAGCTATAGAGGAAGATGATATAAAGGTGAAAGATAAATCATTTTTCATATATCCTGAAGGAGTAGATGTAGGGAAAGAATTTTTGAATTTTAAGAATAGGTTAAAAGGGGAGTGGGGAAATTATGTGATGGAGCAAGGTCAATGGTTTAGGACTTATGTACTAGGAAAATAGGAGGAAGGGGTATACTACCAAGTTCCCTGCTTGGATATGTGGGAAAAGGAAAAAGTATTAGTAAAGAGGTGGAAATTTTACTATAATAGGGCAGGGATGACAGGCTTGAACAATGGGTTTGTGTTATCTGAACCAGGTCGTATATGGCCTTAAGATTCCCTTGACCTTCTTTCAAAAAGGGGTTATGAATATATTACAGTGCTGCTCTGCCCAATTAAATGGGAATATATTTGAGATTATGAAGGTGTGTAAGGCATTGAATGATAAGTGGAGAGAGAACGGGGCTGCAAAGCAGTTCGCAACAGACCACGTACTGAAATTTTATAGACTGAAATATGTCAAAGGTCGTAATAGCGGTTACTTATTTAGTGACTCTTTTAGGCCAAAAATTTTTGACTTCGAATCTGCTAGTAGACCGTGGAATGACCACCTTATATTGGTAGGGGGCAATTGTATGCAAGTTCTAGATAAACCAACGCTCTTCTTGAACCATAAGTATTATAATCCGAGTAAGTAACATTTGTCCATTCGACCAACCATCAGTTTGTCTTTGAGCTGCTAACCATTTCCTTATTCTTGTTAGTCAGGTCCTGATCCCAAATCTTTGCTTGATAACACAAGCTTGTTCGACCGCATAGCCCTTGAGAAGGTTGAGTTGAAGAAATTACTTGGTAAATTAGGTATCCGTAGGGATAAAAGGGAAGATTCTAGAGTGCCCAAGTACAGTGTGCTCACGAAAATCGAGTTATGGATGAGAAAAAGAAACCCGTCTTCCTTTAGGTGACTTGACTGGTTTCCCTCCGCCTGAACCAAAGAGTACGAGTGTGGGGCAGAAGTTTCAAAGGTTGAAAAAGCCAGTGCCATAAGCTTCTCCTTCTACTGTGGTGGTGGCCCCAGGGAAAGAGGTCGGTAAGCTTGTTGTTGAAGGTGCAGTAGATGAGCAGGAATTCGGAGAGCTTATTCACAGGCTTGATGCTAAAACAGCTCGGATGAAGGAGCTCGAGGAGAAGCTCAAGAAAGAGATAGGAAGTAAGGCTGAAGAGTTAAAGGCTGCTGAAGAATGGTATATCTATTTTTCTGAGCGCGAGGAGACTGTGACACAAGCATTCAGAGAGATGAAGGCTGAAAGAAACCATCAAGTCCAATTTTATCGCTACTTTAGGTTGACTGCTGCTGATATCAATATGGGCCGAACTGGCAGATACAAGGAGACAATCCTTGCTTTAGATGTAGAAGATGAAGTGGTGGAAGATACTGTTATTCCAGCCCATGTACTTGCCTCACAAACCAAATAAGTCTAAGCTGTTGGCAGTGAAGTGGATCCTCTACTTGAGGTAGAGACTGGCAAAAAATTTAATCAATCTATGGTATTCTGTTTCGAACTATGCTATTCTATCATGATTTTAATGAGATTGTATTCTGTGAGGTTTAAAACTATTAAGTTTGATAGACATTTTTTTATTGTGCTCTGTTTGAATGTTTGTGTGATAACCAAGACATTTATAATCCATGTAGGAGGTAGAGCGGTTGAGAAAAACTATTTCCGACCTGGAGAGGTCGTTGAGTATAGCGAGGGATTCCGTGGCTTGTATTCAACAGGTACTAAATAAAACTGAGTATGAGAGAAGGCAGTTTAAGTCTAATTTGGAGAAATTTTTTAAAGAATTATATGAACTTCAGTGTAGATATGCAAAGATTAAAATATAGAGGGATGAAGTTTTAAGAAAAGAAGAGGAGATTGGGGTATTAGTACGCAAATCAAAAAACTTGATTTCTTTTACTGACCCGAGTGATAAAGCTAGGTGTTAGAAGCTTTTGGTAGCTCTGACACTGTATTTTGAGGTTGAAGTAGATAGTGAGCAGGGTTTAAAAGAATCTTAGGTAGAGCTCTTGAAGGAAAGGGGTGTAGTACCTGACCCAGCCCGAGCTATGTTTTTAGCTCAAGAAGTACGTAATCGTCATAGTGTAGAGGCAAAAAAATGTTCAGCTCAAGTTGGTGTGTCTGTTATATGGGGTGATATATGACCATTACCTAATGACCTTGGCTTTATGTAGGACCGAAGAGAAATGAGGATTGTGTTTTTTAGGATAAGGAAAGAGCAAATGGAAGTGCAAAAGAAATTAGTGGGTAAGGTAAAGGAGTTGTAAAACGTACTGATGCAAAGTATGAAGCAAAAAACAACCTTAGCAAATCGATTAACAAAGGAAACAACTGTTAAATGGAAGATAGAAGGTGACTTAAAAGTATTTGGTATATTGCAAAAGGAAATGCGCAAGCGTCTACACAGGGCGTACATGCTGTATCCATCACAAGAAAAGGTCACAGCTTGAACGGATCATGAACGTCATATAGAAAGTATGATTGAGTTTTATGGAGGGGAGTTGGCAAGGGTAGAGAACAAGTTAGGAAGTATGCAATGGATTGTGGGAAAGATTTTGATGTAGAGAACGAAAATGTTGAAAATATGTGGTTTACAAAGGATGAGGAGGAAAAGGTTGTTGAAAAACCAGTTTCTAGACCGGCGCCAAAGTTGTCAGGGGATTATGAGGAGGATGTTAAAAGCTTAATGCCTCAATCGCGGTGAAAGCAACGCTAAAGAGAAGTGGTGACCTTTATAGCTCTGTTGGATGTGCAGGTAGATAGGTCAACTATATCAAAAAATAAGGGGCAGTCCTCTCATAGCTCGAGGGAGCGAAAGCAGAGTATATAAGTTATTTACCGAGTTTAGATGCTTGTAAATTACTTTGTTTGATCAATAAATCTATTTTTTGTGATGATAATATAGAGATAAAATAAAGCTATGGATTGATAGTACTCCAGTATTATGTCCTTGAGTAAAATTGTTAACTGTGATATGTAAACTATTTTGATACACGAACTGTTATGTATGTAAAAGTTAATTGTTGCTGCAGGGGAACTGGCAGAGGTTCAAAGCTAGTGTGAAGCATTGCATATATTAAGTGAAAAATTGAACACTGATCTGAATTTTCATCAGGAAGCACTAAAAAGTACTACTAAGTTAAGTATAAAAATGAAGGTGAGGGTAACGAAAGAGCAAAATATAGTAACTAGTTTAACTGAATAATTGGAAGGAAAAGATGCTGAACTAAAACCTGTGCGAATTAAAATGACAGAGTTGTTGGCAGGGTCGAAGAAAGAAGAAGACAGTGTTAAAGATTTGCAATTTTATATAAATACGCTTGAAGCGGAAATAGGTGATGTGCGAGCTGCTGTGAGGGAGGCAGATGGGCGTGCTTGCAAATTTGAAGGATTGTGGTTTGTTACTAATCTTAGGGTAAAAGAGATAGAGGAAACCAACAATGAACAATATGAAGTAATAAAAAGGCATTGGCTCAGGATAGAGACTTTATAGGATGTTGTTCAAGCGTTGGAGTTAAACATTTTAGAGTTCCAAACAGAAATTGGGGAACTGCTTAGTGTGAAGACTAAGTTGGTAGGGGATCTTGAGAAGGCTAAACAAAATCTTGATGAAAGGGTGGTAGATAGAAGTCATAATGAGTCTGCGATGGAGGAATCATTGGCTATGTTCAGGGTGATAGACGAATGTATGACGGTAATGGAAGCACGTTATAAGGCTTCTATGGATGAAAAACGAGCGTTGGAAGATCGCTGTAAAAATTTAGAAGTTATGCTGAATGAGGCTAAAGGTAAAATTGCAGAACTCGTTGTTTTTAACAAGGTGAAGCGCGAGGCAGGTTATACGCATGGTAGAGAAATTACGGCAGTGCTTTCCTTCTTTGTACCTGACTTCAAGAGATTAGAAAAAGAAAGAAACACGGTTTATGGCAACCTGGTCGCAAATGGTGTGCAGTATGATATACAGCTAGTGCGAACTGAGTATTTAGAACGTATTATGGTAAAACTTGGTGTTCTTACTAAGAGTAAGCTTAAAGAAGGAAAATAAATCATTACTGGGAGGGTACCAAAACTGATGCATCTGCGACTGTCGGGGCGCGGTGAAAGTTCGCGTGGTGATGTACTGTCTGAGAGTTCGAGTGATTGAGGATGTGTTGTTATTAATGTAAAAAGAGATTACTCGAACTATACCAACTAAAATGTAGTAGATAGAGTGTGAAGGTTATGTTGTAGCAAAATATGACTGATAATAGATTTAGTGATTTGTACGTATTTGTACTGACCTTTTGATTAACCAATTGTTTTGTAAATGTTTATCGTCTGTTAGTCGTATTGTGGAACTAATAGCTGACCTGTGGTATGATAGAAGATCGACTTGCCTAAAGTAAGAAGCGATCTGTTATGTAATAGGAGATCAGATTGGCTGAAGCAACAAACGATCAATAATGTAATAGAAGATCAGATTGGCTGAAGCAACAAATGATCTGTAATAGGAAAATGGGATGAACCCATTAGTTATTTGTAATATTATAAATATGTTCTGTATATAAAAGTACTTGTATGAGATAGTAGAAAAGTACTGTATTGTAGGGCAATCAAACACAAGTATTTTATTAGTGTAAGATCGGCATACAAAAAATGTAAAAGATAGTAGAAGAATATTGTATAAAATAGTAGAAAGTACTCTGATGTAGGTCGATCAAACATAAGTATTTTATTAATGTAAGAACGATATACAATATGATAGAGATAGTAGAAGAGTACTGTATGAAATAGTATAAAGTACTCTGTTATAGGTCGATCAAACATAAGTATTTTATTGATGTGAGAACGGCGTACACAAATAGAAGAAATAGTATAATAGTACAATGGGATAGACTATTATCTGCGATATAACTTTAATCTCCTTGTGTTCCACGGATTAAGGACTCGATCTCCATTTTTTATGGCGAGGTCGTCAGAGCTAAGTCCATTTTTTTCGACAATGATAAAAGGTTCTTCCCAATTTTCTGTGAGTTTTCCAACATTGAGTTCATTTTTGTGCTTTGGTATTTCATGTAGGACGAGATCTTTAATATCAAACTCTCTATGTCAAACTCATTTGTTATATGATCTTGCTAGAGCCTGATGGTACCTTACCAAGTTCATGACTACTCTGTCTCGTGTTTTCTCGATCCAATTCATGTTACATGCCAATTAGAATTCATTTTCTTTATCTGTCATGGTATAATCACGTAGTGGGTGATGATATTGAGTGGGGATGATTACTTCTGTACCATATACCAACAAGAACAGTGTACATCCAATCGATACTCGAGGTGTTGATCGATATGCCCATAATACATACGATAATTCTTACACCCAATTACCCTTCTTTTCTGTCAAGCGTCTTTTGATTCCATCGACTATAGTTTGATTTGTGATTTTGGCCTGACCATTTCCTTGTGGATAATAGGGATTTGAAGGAGAGGGGATGATGTTATGCTGGTTTAGGAAATCAACGACCTTGGAACCAAAAAATTGTGGTCCATTGTCAATTTTGATGAGGCAGGGGCATCCAAACCGTATTATAATAGTTTCCCATATAAAATTAATGACTTCGTCTTTGCATGTTCCACATAAAGGAACTACTTCGACCCACTTGGTGAAGTAGTCTATTGCTACCAACAGATACTTTTGTTTTCCTGGTATAATTGGGAATTCTCCCACGAGATAGAGGGCCCATCTTTTGAATGGCCATACAACTTTGCTAGAATGGAGTTCCAAAGCTGGAGCTCAAATTTTTTATCCATGTCGCTGGCAGGCATCATATTTGCTCGCATATTCTATGGCTTGGGCATTCATTTTAGGCCAAAAAACTCCTTTAGCTAGAGCTCGATTTGCTAAAGATCGTCCCGCGGCATGGGATCCGCAAGTGCCTTCATGTAGATCGTGCAGAAAGGTTCGGGCTTCTTTCTCAAATACACACTTGAGATAAGGTCTTGTAACTAACTTTATGTAAAGGAGGTTATTGTCAATGACGTATCGTTTAGCATTGTCCAGTAAACGTCTTCTTTCATTAGCATCTTCATGGAGTTCACCGTCAAATTTATTTATTGGCCCGATATATGTGAGGAAAAGACGTCTCCAATAGTCCTCGACCTCTTCGCCGCCCCCAGTATTAATGGCTTTTGAGCTTATGATGTTAATGTTGTGGTTGGATACTACTTCGATCTTCAAATATCGGGCTTCTATTTCAAGGACTCCAGCAAGATACTTTAGGGTGTCGGAATGTCTATTTTCTCCATAAGACAAGTGTTCGATTGTAACCTTTTTAAATCAGCTCATTCTGCCGACTACTGCTGTGGCGCAGTCGATCATCTTTCTATTTTTCTAATATTTGTCTGCATAATGGTTCACAATGAGTAAAGAGTCCGTGTACACAAATAATTCGGGCACACTAATCTCTAGAGCCACATCTAGTCCGTAAATTAATGCCTCATATTTGGTCTTATTGTTTATGGCTTTGAAGTTGAGTCTGATTGATTTCTCAATTCAATCATTAAAAGGCATGATAAGAACGATCCCAATGCCTTACCCAGCTGGTCTGGCAGAACTGTCAGTTAGAAGGTGTCAACCTTTCTTAGATATCCAATCTGATTTTTCCTTGAACTGTTCCTCAGTAATGTCAGTAATATCTTCTTCCCCATCAGCGTCTATCGGACAGTCTGTAAGAAAATCTGCTACTGCTTGCCCTGTTTTAGAATATCGTGGTTCAAAACGTATATCGTGTTCACCAAGAGTAACCGGCCAATCTTAGACTTGTTTGAATTTCTCTCGTTTAGACAAGATTTTGCACAAGGGATAATTTATTATTACTCAAACTGGATGAGCTTAAAAATATTGTTTTAATTTCTGTGATGTATAGACAAGAGCTAAAAGCAGTTTCTCAATCTTAGTGTACTGTATTTCTGCTGGAGTGAGAGTCTTGTTGATAAAGTAGACAGGTTTCTCTATTTTTTCACCAAGTCGGATAAGGACCAAGCTCAGTAATTCATCAGTAACAGCGAGATATAATCTGAGATATTCTCCTTCCTTGGGTGTACTCATTACTGGTGGTTTTCCCAAATAACGCTTTAGTCTTGAAAAACTGCCTCACATTATGTAGTCCACTTGATCTTGGGATCTTTTTTAGGCTTCTTTTTCTTCATTCCTTTGTGTAGTAGGTCGAATAACCATCGACATCGATCTGAAGATTTGGAGACAAAACAATTTATTATTGTTATCTTACCGGCTAAATTCTGTACGTTTTTCTTTGTCTTTGGTGAAAACATGGATAGCAAAGCACGGATACAATTTGGATCATCTTTGATTCCTTGTTTGCTGATCAAATGTCCCTAGAATTTGCCTGACTGAACTCTGAATTGGCATTTCTCAGGATTTAGTCACATTTTGTAAGACCGAAGAATTTCAAAGGTCGTGTGTAAATCTGTGAGATGGTTTTCCTTTTTAAGACTTTTATATAACATATCATTAATATAAACTTCCATTGTTTTCCCAAGATGGTCTTTGAACATTTGAGTCATCAGTCTCTAGTACGTGGCTTCTACATTCCTGAGGCCGAAAGACATAACTTTGTAGCAATATAAACCATGTTCTGTGATAAAACTTGTTTTTTCTTGATCCTCGGGCAACAGGGGTATCCGATTATACCTTGATGCAGCATCCATCATAGATAAGAGTTCATGCCCTGCAGTGGAATCGAGCAAATGATTGATGATGGGTAGGGAAAAACTATACTTCGAAGTATGTTTGTTGAGATCTGTAAAATCCACGCATACTCGGATCTTGCCATTTTTCTTTGGAACTGCTACGA
Organism: Kingdonia uniflora; assembly: GCA_014058105.1. Lineage (NCBI taxonomy): Eukaryota > Viridiplantae > Streptophyta > Magnoliopsida > Ranunculales > Circaeasteraceae > Kingdonia > Kingdonia uniflora. The sequence goes on from JACGCM010001910.1 coordinate 520,631, forward strand.
TGTTTGAGATCCATTCATGGTAGTTGGCCTTTTAGATAAAGCCAACTTCAATGAGCTTATCGATCTCTTTGTTGACCTCCTCTCGTAGTATTGGTGCTAAAGTTCTCTATTTTTGTTTGACTGCTTCAGTTTTATCTTTTAAACTAAGCTTGTGGCAAACCAAATTTGGATCGATACCTGGCATTTCGTAGAACGTCCTTGCGAAGACATCGCAGTTATCTTTTAGAAATTGAATAAGAGCATTGCACTCTATCATGGGCAAAATGGTTTTAATGTAGGTACCCCATTTTTCTTTACTGATCTCGGCGTATTATGTAGTTTTTGCGCTTGGCAAATACTTTTCTGTAAAGTTCTCTATAATGTTCCCTATAGTTTTCTATAATTGCTATGCGAGCTACTATGTTGGTTGTTCTAACACCATGGTAACAGTATTTTTGCAGGCTCAAACTAGCTTCTGACTGCCTTTAATTTCATAGATGCCGCAATTCCAATTAAATCGTATGCCAAATGATAGGTCGATGGGATAGCTCGCATGTTGTACAACCAACAACGTCCCATGATTCCCAAATAACGGGATTTTGCATTGATAACGTGAAATACTACGTCAAACGTTGTTGGTCCAGCAGTAATAGGAAATATAATCTTTTCTGCTCATTTTTCTTTGGAGCAATTGAATTCGCTGATGACAAAGTCACTAGGTTGAACTTTATCGGCTAGTCCCATCTGATCAATCGTGTTTTGGAAGAGTAGTTCGATACTACGGTCAGTATATCCACCATCATTGTATGTAGTACGATATTTCTCATCTTCGACATAATCACGAGTGCATCATGATAAGGAAAGTTGACATTGCGAACGTTGCAGTCTTCGAAGAAGATTCCTGTACGCCGAGAACTAGACGCTGGGAGTAGACAGGCTTCTTTATCGACCATGGATAAATTGTGGCATTGGCCGAGACGATGTCTTTTGAATTTGATCGATATGTTAACTGTTAGAGTCTCAATAAAGTGGCTGAGGTAAATGTGGTATAAATGTTTTTCTGCCGCTCCTTCAATCTATATGATCTCAGTAGTAACCTTGTAACTCCTATTTTTGTAATTTTCAATGTCCACTATGTACCCATGCATTCGTTCGTCCGAAAAATATATTCCGACAATTGCTGTAAAGCGAAGTAGTGTTCAGTGTCTTGATGTCGGACTTTGTGGTGTATACAATATGGTTTGCTTTCGATTGGTTTAAGATATTGGGCATTACGGAAGAATTTATCCTTTTGAGTATGGGATACAGGCGGCTATCATGACAATCATCTTGGGAAGACAGGGTTTGGGCATATTACTACCTCTCCAAGTTCGATCGTCATTAGACTTGGTCGGCTTCCTATCTCCTCCATGATCAGCAGTACGATTAAAATCTTTCTCTGTGGATTGATCTCTTGCTGCAAGGTTGATTTTTGCATTTTCTGCCTTTCGGATACCATCCTTTCGAGATTAATATATTCATTAACATTTTTGATCATGTCCTCTAATGTTGTAGGTTTGTTTAGAATTAGGTACTCCATCGTTCGTCCATCTATGAGCAAAGTGTTGGTGAAGGTTAAAATAGTAATTTTCTGATCGAGTCGGTCCACTTTCCTGGCCAACTCCAATAATTTCTTAGTAAATGTTTTAAACTTCTCTCCTGATACCTGTTTAAGGCTGAACAGGGAGTATAAATTCTCCTCTTTGTCTCAGTTGTGTGAGTAGTTCTTGACGAATGTTCCCGTAATTGTTCGAAATTTATAATGGACCCTTCTTGTAGTGAGTGAAAGCATCGCAAAGATTCACCTTGTAGGCTGGCAGGAAAGAGACGACATAAAATGTGGTTGGATATAGAATGCAAGACTAAAGCATCCCAAAATTCTTGAACGTGTTCCACATGATCATTTCCCCTGTATTTTTGAATTTTCAGGTTGTGAAAATCGGTGGGGACATCGCCATCTAATAGTTCTTGAGCGATCGGGTTTTTCTATAGTCTGTTGTGAATGCCTTTAGTAGTTTGAGCCTGGGATTTGAATAACTCTTTGATATGCTTTTCAACATGTTCCTGAATCACATATTGTCGAGCTGTAATGGCCAGGCGTGAGATGCGTCCTTCACGAGGGTTATGGTTACCACTTCCATCACTTAGACAATCACGCACAGGAATACGAACTCTTTACGGTGGATCCTCTACTTGTCTAACTCCAGTAGGGCTGCCATCAACTTCTTGGTAGACTTCCTGTACTTGGATAAGCTCAACCCCTAGCTGAATATGATTAAATCGAATATCACCTTTTAGGCTGTTAGCATGGGGTCCTAGTCTGTCTCAAACGGAAACTCGTGAGCCAGCTGACAGCACGCCGTTATTCTTCTGAGCTACAATCTGTTGTCCTTGCAGAACCTTCAATGCATTTTGTACGCCCGCTAACTGTTGTTCCAGAACGGCTCGCATTTTTGTTTCAGAGTGTAGAGTGGCTCACAATTCTGCTAGTAGGGCATTTCCTTTTGTTGGGCCAATTGGTGCTAGAAGGTCTGGAAGCGTCATGTTGTGAAGAGAAAATTAGTTGTTTTTGAGAAATGGGACTAAAAAGTTTCATTCCAACAGACGGCGCCAAATGAAATAGCCTAATTTTGAATTTTGAACTTATTCTTTACACCAATGATAATCAGAGAGTTTAGATGAACAATTAACGAATACTAGCACAAAGTGTAGCATGGAAAACCTTTGAATAGGTTAAAAACCATGACCTCTCTTGAGGATTTAGAAAGCAAGATATTATTAATAGTTGCTTGATATTACAAAGGATGCTCTGAATATTTTGTATAGAGTGTTTGAGTGAGGATTCATCTGTTATTCATCTGGAATTCTCTGGTCCTATTTATAGGTCTTATAATATGACCGTTTGATGACCATTTTTATTCTTAATGATGAACATTACAATATATATTTGATAGTCTTTGAGCTAATTGTGTAACGGCCTGATCTTGCTATCTTGTAATAGCTTCATTAATGACGGAGTGCTTGTTGACTCGAACTGTTGATGTAGAAGTCGAAAATGATGAATAGAACTCTGTAGTTGTTTTGTGACATGGCATAAATTGTGCCACGTGTATGTTGACTAGGTCGAATGGTCGTATGATGGTCGAAGATGAAGCTTGAGTTTGAGATGTAGAATAAACCACTACAGGAAGTATTTTTGTAGGTCTGATAGGTAACAAAAGTTTGACCTTGGCAGGTTGATTTTACTTCATATTAAATTGAATTAGGTTTTTTAGTATATTTTTTGGCAGTGTTTGTCCTTGCACCGAATTTTGAATATTAAAGAGTTCAGTTAATATTTGCAGGACAAAGTTACAAATAAATGAGAATATGATTTGAAGAGTTTTAACTCTTAGTTCCCCAGTTCTTTATAATCCAGAGTTTTAAGTTCTTTGTTGTCCCTACTTCCCAAAGCTGAAAGCTCGTATACACCATGGTTATGATCGGAGGAGTTCAAAGTAGCACCAAAGGCAAAGGCAGAACCCGCAAAAGAATATTTGATATATTGAGTTTTGAGGTAAATGGTCAAAATGCATAATATATTCTTCTGCTGTACCACATCTCTATTTTCCAATTTTTATGTTATACGAGCAATTATGCACGCGCTATTGCGCGGAATAGTGTGTGCAGACGCGTTACTTTGAGAATAAAATTGGGGTTGAGTTTAATTTCTTGACATATTACTTACCTAACTTCTAAGTAAATTATTGTACTCTCTATTAGAAGTAATTGTAAATGGAAAGTGTAATAGTTCTAATACTGAACATGGTTGCGTGACTATGTTATCTTTGTGGGTGAAAAATCATTGTTCGTATTGGAGTACTCTAGGTTAAAAGTTGGTTGTATTTACTTAATACAATACTCCGAGGGATCTACTCGCAAAATTGGAGCAAACAGTTTCAATGAAGATTCAATGATTAATCGTCTTCGTGATATTGTGAACATCACGATGATCATCATATGTCAATACTTTACACCCTTAGCATTCGTTCTGTATTTTATTTTTCGTTCATTTTTGTTTTGTTGATGAAATAATCTTATAAGAAATAAAGAACCATAAAATTTTCAATTTCTACAAAGATAGAATTTATAAGAATATCATATATACAATTCAGTTCTTAGTACCACTTCAGATGCCCCAGAAAAATATTTAATATTTTGGGGGTTACAAAGTACAATTTTTTTATTAAGTTTCTGAAGCTTCAAAAAAATTGAGCTTCTCCTAATTACAAAAAAGCTAGCGGAAATTTGATGTTATCCCGTCAAAGACCTTTGGCATTTTAAGTACCATAATGCACCTTCTGCCGCATACTCTGCAGCCGCTTTCTTTTTCCGTCGGGGTTCACTAAAATACTCTATGATTCTACTCGTAGGTTCATCTATTTCAAAAGTAACCTTGAAAGTGAACCTCCATAGGAACATTTATTTATCAATTACGAAAATGGTATGAAATAAAAAAGTTGCAAGTTCTTTTAAGGGATGAACAAGTATGGTGTTTGATTGGTTGGACAACTTAGGGTCTGGGTTGGATACTTGGATTCATACTTGAGGATGGATGGACCTCATTTCTATAATTGAGTCAACCTAATATATGCTTAACATTAGACCCAAAAAACTTAATAGACCAGGCTTGGGCTCGTCAGTTCGGTAATGGGTGTTGTTCGTGCTCAGGTTGAACAACAGCCATAGTGACAAGCTCTATTCCTTTGGATGAATGCATATCAAGACAACACATATTTCTTATGTACCTGCAGCCGTAGCTTCTGCATTTCTTAGAGCATGTAATGACCTGTTTTCTAGTAGGTCAAAAACACGTCTTACACCAGTGTTAAGAACATATATTATGCAAGTACGAGAGTAAATGACACAGTATCTAGCGTGGAAAACCTTTCAATAGGTTAAAAACTATGACCTCTAGTGAGGATTTTAAAAAGAGAGAGTGTTGTATTACGATTGACTAGTTGTTACAGAGATAAAGTGGAGTGATTATAGAAAATGCAAGTGTAATCTTCTCTAAGTATGTTATGCGTAAGAACTAGCCATCGACCTCCCAGGGTCTTCTTTCCAGGCAGCTACTTATAGCTCTTATAATACGACCGCTGGGTATATTTAATGATGAACGTTATGGTCGCCTGAACTTGATGAGCTTTGATGAGATTTCCTGAAACGTCCTGATATTTAATAAACGTTATGGTCGTCTAAACTTGATGAGCTTTGATGAGATTTCCTGTAACGTCTTGATATTTGATATTTGCTGATCTGTAATGGCCTTCTTATTTGCACTTCAGACCGTTTGGAGAAGATACGATCTCTTGTGGAGTTCGCATGTATTCGAGCTATTTGATGAATAGAGGAGTATCTTCTGCAGTGTGAGTTTAAAAAATACTTCAAAGTCTCCGAACTGTAGGCGAGGTCGTTTCATCAGGACTTTCTGTTCTTAGGTCTTGGATTGTTGTTGATCCAAGCTATATCTGTTCGGATGCCGTACTGAGTACGGGGTTTAAAAATAAGTCCATTACATATGTCCCTCTCAGCCAATAGTAGGAAGTACATGTGTTGTGAGTGTTGTTGGGTGAGAATTTTTTCTGTCGTCATAAATGCTTCATTGAATGGTTCCATGAATCTGGAGAGAAAATGACTTTGACTGTTGGGCTTTGAAAAGTCGGCTTGAGGCGCGCGCTGCAGTTTGAATTTCATGGGAAGTTACAATGTGCATTAAATGCTTCTGATATAAAAATGCTAACGTGGCGAGTCACTGTTCATCCTTCTCCTCCTGTCAGTCGCATGTACTGTTTGGAAAAGGACTGATGGTGAGAACTCGTCATCAAGCCAAAGAGATTAGGGTACAAAATAAGATGAATATTTTACAAGAAAGATATTTTGGTAAGCAGTCGCTCTCTCTGCCAACTCCTATTCCTGCTCCTCCCACCTTCCATGGTATGACGTGGGATGAAATGGTGGAGGCAGAGGAAGATTATGATAACATGTGGCACTTCCACCATGTCGTTATGCTGGCAAGTGACCGTCAGTCCTGTCTTTGGATGTTGGCCGAAGATGTCGTGGAAGCGGAAGATGAGAAGGCTGGGGTGACTCCTGGAAAGTACTGCCGATACCCCGCTGAAGATTGGGTAGTGTAAACTTGTCATCGTCTTTTTCACCTGCGGAGGCGGTGGGGATACGGAGGCAGTTGTATCGGATTCACTGCCTTGTCTGCTCCTGTACTCCACTGTTGTACTGGATGATACGGGACAACACGAAAACTTTGGTTTAAGTGTTGCACTGTCATCTTCTGAAGAACACAGTAGATCGTCTTGTAATAGAATGAACAGTCTGTAAAAATGTTCTGTTGTAATCGAAATTCCGAACTGAATGAAAACTTCCTATTTGCTGACTTTTCTTCTATCTTGTCTGCTGAAGTGTGTTTTTTACTGTATCCGAACTGTTTGTATAAAATAAACTTGTTATCGATAATATTTCTTTTATACTCTTCGAACTAGTCCCTTGTAGATCAGGTTGCTAGTACATAGTTTGTATTCTTCGGAGTTAGAGAATATCCTTGAGGATATAGACATCTGAATCGTAGAATCATTGCTGGTGTCGAGCTGTATACGTGTTCCTTGTGCAGCTTTTATTGCTTCCATATCTGTTTGAAAAGTTATTACGCATAATAATCTCTTCGCGCTATATACCCGTTCTGTTGGAATGGTATCTCCATAGTTGTTAGGAGCGGCTGTGATCCTGATGAGATCTCGGATGCAATGAGTGAAGTATGATAAAGGAAGTAGAACTGTCTTGTTGCTGAACCATACGAAGTGATAGTTCGGTAGATGATGCCTGAAAAACGGATTGTAGAGGACGAGAGTATTATTGAAGATCATTCTTTGTAAATTGTAGGATCGGATTCTCGACCATAATAAAATGATTTCTTTGATATTCTCTTGTCCCGAATTGATCGGATGCAATATTGTTGCATGATTTTCTGCCGATTTTCTGCTTGTGTAGATCCAGAATAAGATGAGTGGCGGCTGTGATAACTGTATTAGGGTTTTAACACAAGCTACATATAATGAGGCAAGGTCGTGTGGCTGCAAACTTTGTTGTTGTACGTGAATAACCGTACTACTGCTGATTTTCTTGGGCAGTGAACATTGCTTAAAATAATGGTAGACAGGCAGGTAGACGAGGCGGTTATAGAGCCAAGGGTTAGACGTGATAACAGAGCACGTAACCCCAAACATAATGATGAGGGCAAACGAAAAGACATACCTGCTGCGAGGGAGGATGCTGACGTGTGTCATCTTGAATCGAGGGGTGGTAATAAAAGCCGCCTCTCTTCCTCCCATAATACTCATTTGTTTGCAGAGAAAGAGAGGGATATTTCTAGAGAAAGAAAATCTTGTAACTTTGAACGTAGTCCGCCATTGCCATCTGAGTTGCTTCGGATAAATAAAGTTTTGTCGTCTGAAGTGAGAGTGTCTGCTGGCGTTATAGACTGTTGCTCTTCGAGTACAGGTTAGTGTTGTTTTCTTTGATTCTTTGAGTGGCTTGATATAGTTCAACTGTGATAGTAGTAGTTTTGAACTATGTTGTCTCGTCTGGGGGAGGAGCCCTGAGGTTTGAAACATTCTGAAAAGGGCTTCTGCTGTTATATTTATTTTTAGATGCGTTCTAAAAATATTAAGCCCAGTAGTAAAATAGTGATGTCTGCCGAGACTATGGAGTCTTGGTCATCGGAGACATCTTCTTCTGATAGGACCGTGGACGATGCAGAGGTTAGAGATGTCCCTGTTATAGATGTGTCTGCCATTGAGATGGAGACTGGGGAATTCTTTTGTTGTCCTGAACCTGGTAATGAAGTCAAGTGGTTCTCTAAGTATAGACGATGCTTAGATGGGAGTTGGGGGCGTTACCTTAGTCATGGAAATAAATGGTTTATAACCATTGTGAGGGATAATGGTGATATAGAGCATTATGAGGTGTCCACCTTGAAGAAGTGGAAAAAGGAGAAGGGTATAGGACAGGACGTAGAAGTCTCGTACTATAACGGGACTGGTGAGGAGGCCGTGGAAGAGGGGTTCCTCTGTTACCTCGGCCAGTTGAATACGGCTTGAGAGTTCCCCTGACTTTTTTCCAGAAGGGGGTGATGAATTTATTGCATTGCTGCCCTACTCAATTAAATAGCAATGTGTACAAGATGATGAGGGTTTGTGAAGCTCACAACCACCAATGGTGAACTGGTGATATTGACAAACAGTTCGTTGCTGAAGATGTCCTGAAAATTTATAAATTCAAGTATCTAAAACCTTCCCGCAGTGGATATCTATATAGTGATTCGACAAGGTCGAAATTCTTTGATTTTGAATCGTCGGGGAGACCCTGGCGCGACCATCTTGTGATGGTGAGGGGTAATTGTATGCAAGTGGCCGGGGAACCAGCGCTCGAGTTGATTCATAGGAATTTTTGTGAGAGTAAATATTTTCTTACTGCTTCGGCTTTATTATAATTTGTGATGAACTTCTAACATCACTCCTTATTGATCAGTGCAGAACCTGAACCGAAGTGTGTTACTGATACGTCAAGTCTATTTGACGTTGTAGGTCGAGAGGGAACCGAGCTAAATCAAGTACTTGGTGAGCTAAGCATCCATCGGGAGAAGAGGCTGAATTCCACAGTGGTTAAAATACAGCGGGGTCACCAAAACAGAGCTATGGCCACTCCGAGCTCTATTTTTAAAGCTGCAACTGATGTCCCTGTACCGGTGGGGGTTGCTGACAATGTTCTAAAGCGGGGAAGGAAAGACTCCAAAACCTTGGCTGAGATTGTTACTCATGAGCCACCGGTCCCTATTACAAAAGATGTGGTCGACCTTTTTGGGCGTGATGCTCCGCTTTTAAAGAAGCAAAAACGATCTGTGGTCGTGGAGCCGTGCTCTTTTCATAAGGTGGATGTGAAGGCCGTTGCGAAAGAATCTGCCGACCTGATGAGGCGTGATCCTAAACTTCTGAGTGTGAAGATTCAGTCGAGCATCTCGCATGTGTGTATGGATGATTTTTTGTACCCTTTTTCTTTGACAATAATGCGATCTAAAATTTTACACTGTCTTTTTTGTGGCGCAGTTGGCTGCTTCTTGTCAGGGAGTATTTGAAGTGTTGATGTCGGTTCATTCTGAGCGTACTGCGGCTGAGGCGGAAACTGCGGCCTTGATTCAGCAATTAAAAGACCAAAACATACAGCTCGAGAAGGAGAAAATTCAGCTCGAGGGGGAGAAGCTTCTGGAGAAATAACAATTCGAGGTTGTTCTTGCTAAACAGAGAGCCGAACTGATAGAAGCGGGTCAGCAGGCTATTGCTGAAGTGGTGGAAGGTCGGAACCATCCAGTTAATGGATGCTACCACTGGGGTTTATCTGCCGAGGAAGTAGAGTTGTTTATTGCTGGTGGTTAAGAAAAGGTCAATCCCTTCAGAGATAACGCATCCCCAGCTGCTGATCCAACCGTTATTCCTGAGAAAACTCATGTCCCTCCTTCGACTAATGCATCGAACTTGGAGGTAGCTTGAAGTTTAATCTTTGATTTTGAACTTTGTTGTAGTTTGCTTGGTTGGAAACCTTGTCTTTGTATTGATAATACTACTGTTCTGTTTGTTTGAGAGTTTGAATAGTTCGCTGGTGTTGTTTGATCTTGACTTGCATGTTGTGCTTGCAGGAGATAGTTTGGTTAAAAGGACGAATGAGCAAGTTGGAGAAGTCCCTGAATCGAGCAACGGATAGCATAACTCGTACCCAACAGGTACAGAATAAACTTGAATATAAGAGACGTCTTCATAAATCAAATTATGATAAAACCTTTGGTGAGCTAGTCGAGCTCCAATGTAGGTATGGGAAAATAAAAACGGAGAGAGATGAGATTTTGCGAAAAGAGTGCACTAGGTATCTTGAATTTTGTAAAACTGTGAGAGATACTTCATTTGTCCATGAGAGTTGTAAGTTTAGGTGTCAAGAATTACTATCCATCTTGACACAGTATTTGGAGGCCGAAGTAGATAGTGAGCGTGGCTTGAAAGCAGCCTATTTAGAGCTTTTAACTGAGAGGGGTATAGTGACCGACCCATCTCGAGTAAAATTTTTGGCACAAGAAGCTCGTAATCGTCATAGTGTAGAAGCCCACAGATGTTCAGCTCGAGCTAGCGTATCTGTGATATAGGGTGATGTAGGTCCTTTGCCTGATGATCTTGGCTTTTGTAGGGCCGAAGATCAATGAGGATCCTTTTCTTCGATTTGAGAAAGGATGATAGGAAAGTGTAATCACTGCAAACAGATGCTAGTAGGGTTCAATTGTGATTGAAACAACGAATTCGAGCTTTTGTAAATATATTGTAGAATGATGTAGCTCTCTTGTATTGATGTATGCATGCTCATTTATAATCTGTATTTATAGGAGTTAGCTGATAAGCAGAACGAACTGTCTGCTTTGTCCACCTCGTTTAATAAATCGAATGAAGAATTATAAAAGTGTTTGTTGGCTGCAGAGGAGACTGCGATCCTGAATTCCAAGCTCGAATCGAATTTACTTGATTTGCAGGATCGGCTAAATGTTGTGGTAGTAGATCTGTCTCAGAGAGATGCTGATATAGTTGCTGCAAAAGAAAGTGTTAAAGCATATAAGGCTACATTGAAGAAGAAGAGCAAATGTGGCGGTCCCAATTACAGGTCGAATTGAGCGTATCAATAAACGACCTTAATGAGACAAAATTGTATTTGAGATAGCTGGACACAGGTCTCTTGGGAGAGCAAATGTGTATCATGAGCTATACGGCGGTCCCAATTACAAGTCAAATTGAGCGTATCAATAAGCGACCTTAATGAGATGAAATTGTATTTGAGATAGCTGGACACAGGTCTCTTGGGAGAGCAAATGTGTTTCATGAGCTATGTGGCGGTCCCAATTACAAGTCGAATTGAGTGTATCAATAAGCAACCTTAATAAGACGAAATTGTATTTGAGATAACTGGACACAGGTCTCTTGGGAGAGAAAATGTGTTTCATGAGCTATGTGGTGGTCCCAATTACAAGTCGAATTGAGCGTATCAATAAGCGACCTTAATGAGACGAAATTGTATTTAAGATAGCTGGACACAGGTCTCTTGGGAGAACAAATATGTTTTATGAGCTATGTGGCAGTCCCAATTACAAGTCGAATTGAGTGTATCAATAAGCAACCTTAATGAGACGAAATTGTATTTGAGATAGCTGGATACAGGCCTCTTGGGAGAGCAAATGTGTTTCATGAGCTATGTGGCGGTCCCAATTACAAGTCAAATTGAGCGTATCAATAAGCAGCCTTAATAAGACGAAATTGTATTTGAGATAGCTGGACATAGGTCTCTTGGGAGAGTAAATGTGTTTTATGAGCTATGTGGCGATCCCAATTACAGGTCGAATTGAGCATATCAATAAGCGACCTTAATTAGACAAAATTGTATTTGATAATTGAGGTCGGGTTGAGCGACCTTGAACAGACTTGCAATATACATGCAGAAGAGATCCTTTATTGAATAAATCTGAATCAATAGTCTCGTACTTCAACTTTATCTCCGATACAACTTCAATCTTTGGGTATTCCATGGATTAGGTATTGGGATTCCGTGGTGATCACTGAGTTTGTAGAATCCTAAGCCATTTGTTCTAGTGACGATAAAAGGTCCTTCCCAATTATCAGCTAATTTTCTAGAATTGGGTGCCTTGCGATGTTGTGGTATTTCTCTGAGAACGAGGTCATCGATTGCAAACTCTTAATGTCGAATTTGTTGTACGTTTAGGCTAAAGCCAACTGATACCGACCCAAATTGACAATAGCTTGGTCGCGTGTCTCCTCGATCCAGTTCAAATTGCATGCTAATTGGAACTCATTCTCTTCATCTGTCATTATACGATCATGGATTAGATGGTGATATTGAGTGGGAATGATGGCTTCAGTCCCGTAGGCCAATAGAAATGGAGTACAGCCTGTTGCCGTTCTTGGAGTAGTTCGGTAGGCCCAAAGTACATGTGGTAGCTCGTTCACCCAATTGCCCTTCTTGCCGTCAAGTCGTTTTTTGATTCCATCCACTATAGTTCGATTTGTAATCTCTGCTTGGCCGTTCCCTTATGGATAATATGGGTTGGATGGAGAATGGATGATTTTGTGCTCATTGAGGAATGCCACAATTTTAGATCCAACGAACTGGGGTCCGTTATCAATCCTGATGAGGTGTAGTCTGCCGAATTGAATGATGATGTTCTCCCAGATGAAGCGAATAACTTCTTCTTTGCGCGTTCTGCATAGTGGCACTGCTTTTACAATTTGGTAAAGTAGTCTGTAGCAACCAAAAGATGTTTCCTTCTGCCAGGTATTGTAGGAAATTCTCCCACTAGGTCGAGAGCCCACCGTTTGAATGGCCAAGTAACCTGACTAAGATGGAGTTCGAGTGCTGGAGCTCGTATCTTTAGTCCATGTCGCTGACAAGCATCACATTTCCGAGCATATTCGATGGCTTGTTTTCTCATGTTAGGCCAAAACATTCCTTGAGTAATAGCTCTGTTTGTAAGAGAACGACCTGATGTGTGGGATCCACATGTGCCTTCATGTAGGTCGCGTAAGAATTGATGCGCTTCTTACTCGGATAAACACAAGAGATATGGGCCCGTGACTGAGATTCTGTACAAGAGGTTGTCTTGAACAGCATATCTTGGAGCATTGTCAATTATTTTCTTTCGTTCGGCAGCATCTTCTGGGAGTGGTCCGTCGAACTTGTTGTCAGGTCCTATGTAGGTGATGAAAGATTTTCGCCAATCATCTTCGACCTCTTCGTTGCCCCTAGTATTGATGGTATTGGTCGTGACGACATTAATACTGGGATTAGAAATAACGTCAATCTTTATATAACGTTTTTCTGAACTGAGGATGCCAGCAAGGCAGGCGAGTGCATCTGAATGCCTGTTTTCCCCTCTTGGGAAATATTTGATAGAAATAGTCCTGAACTTGCTCATTCGTTCGGCAGCTGCTGCGGCATAGTCAACCATTTTCCTATTGGTGTGGTATTCGCTTGTATAGTGATTGACTATTAGTAAAGAATTTGTGTAAACAGAGAGTTCTGCTACACCCAATATAAGTGCCACGTCTAGACCGTGAATCAATGCTTCATACTCGGCCTCATTATTGGTTACTTCAAAATCAAGTCGTATTGATTTTTCTAAATGATCATGTGAGGGTATAATGAGAACCATTCCAATTCCTGATCCTGACGGCCCGACGGAACTGTCGGTTAAAAGTTGCCAACCCTTCTTAGAAATCCATTCCGATTTATCTTCGGGTTGTTCGGGAGGAGGTTCTTCTGGTTGGTCAGGAATATCTGATTCCCAATCTAGGTCGTCTACTGGGAAATCAGCTAGGAAATCCGCTACAGTCTGACCCTTTACTGAATATCGAGGCTCAAAATGAATATCGTGTTTACCCAGTGCGACTGACCACTGTTGAATACGTCGTATCTTTTCTCGTTTGGTCAAGATCTCTCTGATTGGATAATTCGTCAGAACGCAAATTATGTGAGCCTGAAAATATTGTTTGAGCTTCTGAGATGTATAAACGAGAGCTAGAAGAAGCTTCTCGATCTTGATGTACCTTGTCTCTGCTGGAGTCAAAGTTTTACTGATGAAGTACACAGGTTTCTCGATTTTTTCATCCGTGCGGAGGAGGACGGAGCTGAGAGAGGTGTCTGTGGCAGCTAAATATATTGTTAGCACTTCCCCTTCTGTCGGCGTACTCATTACTGGAGGGGTACCCAAATATTATTTTAGATCGAGAAAAGCTTTATCACATTTGTCTGTCCATTTGATTTCCAAATCCTTCTTTAGCTTTCCTCGTTTTGTTCCTTGTCGCAATAGTTCGAACAATGGTCGGCATCTATCTGAAGATTTTGAAATGAACCGATTAAGCGCTGCGATATTCCCGGGTAGTTTCTGAACATCTTTCTTTGTCTTCGGTGAAGGCATAGCCAGGAGTGCGTATTTTCTGGATGGGTTTGCTTCAATCCCGCGCTTGCTGATTAGATGGCCCAAAAACTTTCTGGACTGCACCCCGAACTGACATTTATCAGGGTTCAGACGCATCTTATAAGTTCATAAAATCTTAAAGGTTGTTTTCAAATCTGCGAGATGGTCCTCTCATTTGAGACTTTTACAAAGCATATCATCGATGTAAACTTCCATTGTCTTTCTGAGATGGTCTTTGAACATGTCTGTCATTAACCTCTGATAAGTTGTTCCTGCGTTCTTCAAACCAAAAGGCATGACCTTATAACAGTATAGGCCGTGCTCGGTGATAAAAGCAGTCTTGTCTTGATCGTCTGGGAAAAGTGGTATCTGATTATAACCTGGTGCAGCATCCATCATAGACAAGAGTTCATGCCCTACTGTGGAATCGAGCAGATTGCTGATTATTAGCAATGGGAAACTGTCCTTTGGTGTATGGCGGTTGAGGTTTGTGAAATCTACACAAACTCGGATTTTACCGTTCTTGTTAGGTACTGCGACAATGTTAGATATCCAATCGGGATAGACAGCTTTCCTGATGAAACCGACTTCAATCAACTTATCGATCTCCTTGTTGACTTCTTCGCGTAATCTTGGCGCTAGAGTTTGTTGTTTATGTTTTACAGGTTCTGCTTTTTCTTTCAACTCTAGCTTGTGACATGCTATGGTTGGATCGATTCCTGGCATCTCATGAAAAAGCCATGCGAAGACATCACTATTCTGTGTGAGGAACTGAATCAGTTTCGAACGTTCATCCGAACTCAGTAAAGTTCCAATATTAGTGCCTATTTTGCTGCCATTGATTTTGACATATTTTGTAGGTTTGATGCTTGGCAGCTGAGGTTCTGATGATCTGGCCGGCCTGCTGTGATTGCTATGCAGCCGGGGTTGTGACTGGTGTTATGATGGCTGGTACCACAGTTGTTATTGTCGTGGCTGGGTCGGATTCTATATAAACAGTATTATTGCAGGCATGAGCCAACTTCTGGTTACCCTTGATTTCATAAATCCCTCCCTTCCAGTCGAATCTCAGAGTCTGATGATAGGTGGAGGGAATAGCTTTCATGTTGTGCAACCAAGGTCGCCCCATGATGCCCAAGTAACTTAACTTGGCATTGATAATGTAGAAGACTACATCAAGTGTAACTGGCCCGGCTGTGATAGGCAGTGTGATTTTGCCTACCTGTTCTTCCTTAGAACCGTTGAATCCGAAGACATTGAATTCACTCGGCTCGACCTTGTGCGCCAAGCCCATCTGGTCGATTGTACTCTGGAATAATAGTTCGATACTGCTCCCTGTATCGATCATCATAGTATGAAGGACTATGTTCTTCATCTTGAGCATGACGACGAGAGCGTCATGATGTGGGAAAGTGACGTGCCGAACGTCGCAATCTCCAAAAGATATTCCGTCTCGTCTGTTGCTGGATTCCGAAAGTAGACGATCTTCTTTCTCTCCCATTGATAGGTCGTGACATTCTGCTACACGTCGGCGTTTGACTCTGTTGGACATGTTGATGATATGGGTCTCAATGAAATACAAATGTTTTTCTTCATTTACCTCACCGATCTGTACAATTGCGCCCTCATTTTTATAACTTCCATTATGGTAACTCTCGACATCGATGATGTATTCGAGCAAAAGACCTTTTGAAAATATATCGAGAAGTAGGTACTTAAGTGAGAGACATCTTTTTGTGTCATGATGTTGGATTTGATGATGGACGCAATATGGTTTGCCTTCAATTGGTGTGAGATCCCTGGGAGTTCGGAAAAGATCGTCTTTCTGAATCAGAATGTACAGACTGACCATAGTTGTGTTCAGCTTTGGCATGGGTGGTGGCAGCTTCTTCTTTCCTTGGCGAGTTCGGTCGTCACTGGTTTTGAAGCGCTTCTTATCTCTCCTTTGACTTTTACTTCTCTCGTGAGTGCGCTCGTCGGGGCGATTTTGGTTGGAGAGGCTGGAGTTATGAGGTTTTGGCTTTTTCACGGTCAACCTCTCAAGGTCAATGAATCGGTTGACTTTCTCGGTCATATCCTCTAATGATGGTGGTTT
The DNA here is from genome assembly GCA_014058105.1 of Kingdonia uniflora. Classification (NCBI taxonomy): domain Eukaryota; kingdom Viridiplantae; phylum Streptophyta; class Magnoliopsida; order Ranunculales; family Circaeasteraceae; genus Kingdonia; species Kingdonia uniflora. The sequence continues at coordinate 536,812 of JACGCM010001910.1, forward strand.
GTTGAGGATGAGATATTCCTTGGCTCGACTTTCCATGAGCAATGAGTTGGTAAAGGCCGAAACGGCAATCTTTTGGTCAAGATTGTCTATCTTCCGGGCTAGAATCAAGAATTTTCTTGTGAATACCTCCAGTCGTTCACCTTGGGCTTGCTTGAGGCCGAATAAAGAGTAAAGTGTTTCTTCCTTCTCCTTATTGTGCAAATAGTTCTTAACGAACAGTTCGTGGAGTTGATCGAACGTCAGGATGGAACCTTCGTCAAGGGAGTGAAACCATCGTAGAGGCTCGCCTTCAGACTTGTCGGAAAGAGGCGGCAAAGGATGTGGTTTGAGATAGAATGCAATCCTGTACGTGCTCCACAGGATCTCCTCCCTTGTACTTCTGAATTTTTGGTGTATGAAAGCCGGCGGGCACTTCTTCTTCAAGTAAAGTTTGTGCAATTGGGCTCTTCTGGATTTTAGTCTGGCTTTTCTTCCCATCTAGAATCTGAGCGTCAAGAAGTTCTTTAATGCGTTTATCCACCTATTCTGGGGTGAGATGTAGGCGAGATGTGACTGTTCGTCGTGCGGCTCGCACTCCTTGTGGGTCGTGCTCTCCCATTGTTTTGCCTAAACGGTTCATCACCGAAATGCGTGGTAGGTGAAGGGTGTCTTCATGTTGCTCTTTCTGTCGTAGGTCACCGACTGATCGGGCTGGTAATTGTGAGCGGGAGTCACCTGTATGCCGAGCTGAAGGAGCCACCGCCTCCTTGCCCTTATTTCCCAATCTATGCAGGACTGAGACTCGCGACCCAGCAGGTTGTGGTCTTTGGCTGGCTGGTTGTTGATCTAGAAGAGCTTTAATTACGTTCTGCATGCTTGTGACCTGCTTCTCCAGTTGTAGTCGCTTTTCTTGTTCTTGTTGCATGGCAGTTCGTAAATCCGTCACCCCCCCCCCCCCAGCAGCGTCAGAAACGTCGTTTTCTGGGTTCATCATTCGTCAAAAAATTTGGAAGTCGGCTTCTGGAAAAGAGAACGCGAAGTATGATTGTGGGTTCCCACAGACGGCGCCAAATGTAATGACTTGTTTTCTAGTAGGTCGAAAACACGTCTTACACCAGTGTTAAGAACATATATTATGCAAGTACGAGAGTAAATGACAGAGTATCTAGCGTGGAAAACCTTTCAATAGGTTAAAAACCACGACCTCTAGTGAGGATTTTGAAAAGAGAGAGTGTTGTATTACGATTGACTAGTTGTTACAGAGAGAAAGTGGAGTGATTACAGAAAATGCAAGTGCAATCTTCTCTAAGTATGTTATGCGTAAGAACTAGCCATCGACCTCCCAGGGTCTTCTTTTAAGGCAGCTACTTATAGCTCTTATAATACGACCGCTGGGTATATTTAATGATGAACGTTATGGTCGTCTGAACTTGATGAGCTTTGATGAGTTTTTCTGCAATGTCCTGATATTTAATAAACGTTATGGTCGTCTGAACTTGATGATCTTTGATGAAATTTCCTGTAACGTTTTGATATTTGATATTTGCTGATCTGTAACGGCCTTCTTATTTACACTTCAGACCGTTTGGAGAAGATACGATCTCTTGTGGAGTTCGCATGTATGCGAGCTATTTGATGAATAGAGGAGTATCTTCTGCAGTGTGCGTTTAGAAAATGCTTCAAAGTCTCCGAACTGTAGGCGAGGTCGTTTTCATCAGGACTTTTTGTTCTTAGGTCTTGGATTGTTATTGATCTGAGCTATATCAGTTCGGATACCGTACTGAGTACGGGGTTTAGAAATAATTCCATTACAGAGCACAAACTATAAGGGTATATTTACCGAATATGTTTATGGACTTACAGGTTTTAGAAAAACCTACATTTTTCTTCTGTTGTTCTTGGTGAGGAGTGAAAATGAGAACAAGTTATTAGGTTTAGGGTTTTGGATTGAGAACAAGTCTTGTGTTGAGCACAGGAGCTTTGGGTTTCTTTAATAATACAAAAAGCATACTTTAAATTGAATAATAATACAAAAAACATACTTTAAATTGATTTTTTAATCAAATAATGTTGAGTGTAGGAAGCTAGACAAGCCTATTGATTGGTTGCTCCCACTCAGGGATGCACAATTGACATAGGTTACTCCATTCCTTTCCCACCCCTTTTACTGTTCGTGGGTTCGAACCCCCACGACCGTGTTTAACTTAATGTATTTTGTAATCTATATAAAATCATGCTTTCCAGCACCTCATCATGCTATAAAATCTTTTTCTTTCTTATTCTCATACCACGTCATATTAACACATTGTTCTCTTTAACTTCATGTTCCTCTTATCGAAGTGCAAACGACTCAACGGATGACTATATTGTAAATACAATATTTGAGCTAAAAGCCTAGCTAGAATCATGCAGCAACAAAGTAGTTAATACTCTTCTTTCATAATTGTCAAGATTATATGAAACTTGATTATTTTAAAACATTTCGGGTAATCATGCCATAGTGATAGCATTTACCATGCATGCTCAATTTTATTACTCTGTTCGTGCACTTCTGCATTTGGTTGGGCCAAAGATTATAGGAAAAAAATTGTGGAACATCTCGTGTGCTTTATGGGTTTTTTATTCTTTATTATGTTGCGACGTATATTCAAAGAGAAATTGGTATTCAAAGAGAAGCATCAACCTTTCATAAACACATTAGAGCACACTTGCTAATCCTCTCTCTTGAGCTGTTGAGCAGAACACTGCATGCATCTGTTAGGAAGAGAAGTAAATTGTAAACTATATTTGGTTAGAGCATCTATATTAGAGTAGCCATTTTTCCTTAAAATCATATTTGAATGCAAAACATAACAAATTTGCCTCATTAGACTCTTTATTTAAAAGCCAAATATGCTTTAAAGTCATCTGGGGTAGCCATATTTGATGACCTTTATTGATAGCCAAAGCCAAAACTTAAGTGGAGAAATATAATATAGGAAGCATTGTTCGATTATGCCTATTCTAATGCAACAAACCCATAAAATAGACTTTAAGGACAATGTAAATATGGTAGGACTAACAAAATTTGGTGAAACAAGTACAGATGCTCTTACATTTCTTTAATTCTATTTATTTTATTTTCAAACAAACTTTTATTAAAGACTAAATAAGGTTTGGGCAGCAGGAAGGACCCAGCCCGGCATAGAGTTTACATAATACAAACTACTATGACAGTGCCTAAGGCCGCTAGTTCATGCGAAATAAAGTTCACGGATCTAGAGATCCAGTGAAAAGAAAAACTAGGAAGTTTTTTACAAAGCGATAAACAAGGAGAAAGACTGGTATCCGTGCTCCACTGTACACCGGAAAGCGGGTCCTGGAGATAGGAAATCACATTTCGGCAGTCAACAAATAGAAGTACCTTCTTTCCTTTAATCTCATACGCGCTCAGCTGGATGGCCCAGGGAATGCATTGCCCTTCTGCTTGTTCCACACTGCCCGCTGAGATGGGTGCATGTCCTACACGTATTGGTTTATTAGCCTTATCAGTAAGAAGGAATCCCATTCCACCTTTGTGAGTAGTTTATGACCAGGACGCATCTGTAAACAGTTTATAGCTAGATGCAATAATAATTGACGTAAAAGAATGATCGACAAAGTCAGTTTTATAGGCAATAGGAAGAATGTCAATATTACTAATAGCCAAAACGTTATTTTGGGCCATTACTAGAATTTGGGTCGTATTAGGCTTAGTTTTGATAAAATCTAAGTCATTTCGGGCTAACCAAATGCCATCAACAATAGCACAAAACAGAGAGATAGCATGGAGGCCGTTGTTATCTTTTTTATTAGAATCAAGGATTTGTTTAAAGAACTCCACGTAATTAAAATTGTCTATCTGAGTACGAAATGTAAAACTTGTACCAAACCACAGTTTTGCTACCCAGTCACATTGAAATAGGGCGTGCTGGATAGTTTCGGGTTCTTTAGTACAAATCGGGCATATGTTATCAGTAACAATGTGGTTCTGGAAAAGTCTGTGTTTAACAGGCAATCGGTTTTGCACAATTTTCAAATTAAGAATTGATTTCAAAAAGGAAGTTTCAGCTTCCAAATAAATGACATGTAATGGTTGTTAGCAGCAGTATTAAGCTGCGAATTTTTTTCCTCAAGCTGTATATAAGCTGATTTGACAGAAAATTTAGATTTAGTATCGGGTATCCATTGGATAGTATCCTTCCCTTCATTCTTCGGCAGAGGAATCCCCAGTATGTTCTGGATTAGTTCCGTAGTAAAAACTCCTCTAGAAGTGGTACATTCCACCTAGTAGGATGATGGCTGATAAGTTGAGAAACCCAAACGACCTCTTGTCTATTTGAGTTCCTCCTAGTAGGTTTATAAGTGGGGAGAGACGGGATCCAATTATCTTCCCATATATGGATATTAGTCCCATCCCCTACGATCCACCCCAGATAAGCTATAACCTCATCTCTGGCAGTAATCACATCTTTCCAGAATCTAGACTGGGTCTGGGTTTTTTTACAATGCAAGAAAGGAATTGTATGGAAGTATTTAGCTTGAAAATATTTGCTAATGAAACTTTCTGGATGAGCCAGGAAGTTCCAGGTGTACTTTGCCATAAGGGCAATGTTGTGCAGATAAGCCTTTCGAATATTAAGGCCCCCTTTTATTCTAGGTTTACAAATGTGACCCCGTTGAGTGAGGTGATACTTGGTACTACCTTCTTTCGTAAATCCCCACCAAAAATCTCTGTTAAGGGAGTCCATTTTCGTAGGCAAAGATTTGGGTAACAAGGTTTGGCCATTCGGTACCCAGGAATAGCCGAAGAGACACTCTTAATAAGTGTAGTTCTGCCTACTTGGCTAAGATATTGAGTTTTCCTGTTCTGGAGTTTACTTTTTACTCGATCAAGAATATAACCATAATCAGTTTTCTTACTACGAGAGAGATGGACAGGGGTACCCAGATATCTAGACGTAATATGGATTCTTTGAATCCTGAGGATTTTTTGGATAATTTTTCCATGTCTGGCATGGATGTTGGGAGCTAGAAAAACTTCTGATTTATGATAATTAACTTCCTGTCCAGATAGAAGAGTATATTGGGTTAAAATATCTTTGATAGTGTCTGCTTCTTTTAAATTGGCTCTAGTGAAAATAAATGAATCGTCAGCAAAGAACATATGGGAAATGGGTGGTACTCTTCTTCCAACTTTTATCCCATGAATATCTTTGGTTCTTTTTTTACCCAAAAACATCCTAGAGAGGATTTATGTACAGAGGATGAAAAGGTAAGGAGAAAGAGGGTCTCCTTGTCTAAGTCCTCTGGAAGGGGAGAAAAATCTGAAGGGAGAGCCATTGATTTTAATAGAATAGGACACTGAGGTAACAATCTTCATAATTGCACGGGGGAAATTATCCTTAAACCCAAAAGCCTTTAAAACTTTTTTAAGAAAGTCTCATTCAACTCTATCATAAGCTTTACTCATATCGAGTTTGATATCCATGTATCCTTGTATACCTTTCTTTTTCTTTTTGAGAGTATGTAGCGTCTCTTGGACCACTGCTACATTATCTTGAATATATCTCCCTTTAGTAAAAGCATTTTGATAGGGACCAATCATAGAATTAAGAAAAGGTTTAATTCTATTGGCCATAATCTTAGAGATCATTTTCATATCTGTATTACACAGGCTGATAGGTCGATAATCGAAAGGTGTTCCAGGATTACGGTGTTTAGGAATAAGAGTGAGGTTAGTATGATTAAGCATATTCCTGCATTGGGAGTCAGAAAGGAAATGATTACAATAAGCGATCAGATTGTGTTTGATCCAATGTCAGGATTGTTGATAGAAATAAGGGGTGAACCCGTCCGAGCCAGGACTTTTGTACGGGTGCATTGAAAAAAGAGCCAATTTATCTTCCTCCTCAGAAACCGGTTGATTAAGCGAGTTCTGATGATGGTCCAAGATAACAGGTTGGATAAGTTGACCAACCATTCTGAATGTATTCTGCGTCGAGTTTGAATGAGCAGTCGAAAATAGTTATGTGAAATGAGTAATAAAGATGGCACAAATTTCATGTTTTTTTTCCTTTCAGGTGCCATCTTTGTCTCAAAAGAATTCAATTCTATTCGAGCTTCGATGCATTTTAGTAGCTCGATGGAAAAAAGAGGTATTCTTATCTCCCTCTTTGAGCCAGATTTCACGACTCTGATCTCGCCAATAACATTCCTCTTTTTCAATGAGTTGTCTAAGGTGTATTTGCAGGTTATTGATTCTGTGGGGATCATAAAGGAACCTTTTCTTTTGTATTTGAGAAATTTGAGCTTCTACTTGTTTAATCTGTCTAGCAAGATTCCTAAAATGTTCCTGATCCCATTTTTTTAGAGCTTGTTGAAAACTCACGTGTTTACCTTGTAAGATGAGATCTCTTTAATTATATTGAGTACATTGTTTATTCCACTCGAAATATAACTTCTCTTACTTTAGCACTACCATTTTATCAAATCAATTACTAAGTAAATATTGGATGATATGTTATTTTTAATCATACTTTTCGAATGTAGTTATAGTTCCATAAACATGGTTAATAAACTTGAACCATCATCCATCTCATGTACTTAAGTGATCGTAGTTGTATAATACATCGTTAACATTTCGGCTAACATACATATGACTGGTGTCGGGTAAAAAAGAAATTATACTATAGCTGGCAATCATACGTTGGTTGCTCAACAACTATGAAAAAAGCAAGCAACTATTTGTATGTATCCCTTTACAGTTAGAGCATCTCCAACATAAGAGTATGCTATTCCGGTTTACCATACCGGTATTCCAGAATCGCATATTGTTTTGGTCCAACAGCAAATTACATTTTTTTTCTTGAGCGCTTAACGGTTCAGCGCCCAACACCAAAAAGCCAAATGATATGTATTTTTTATTGGGCGCTGAACGGTTCAGCGCCTAGCGTCTGTTAATTATTATTTTTTCCCTTGGATAGTTGTATTAAAAAAAATGTTGGGCGCTGAACCGTTCAGCGTCTAGACAGTTGTATTAAAAAAGTTGTTGGGCGCTGAACGGTTCAGCGCCTAAGCGGTATGCACATACTCCTCGCCAAGTTCAGGTTTCGCATACTTTGGAGGGGTATGGAGGTGAGTATGCTGAACACCATACCCCTGTTGGATGGGTTTTTTGTAAGAGTATGAAAAAACCTTAACAGCATACCACTCTGTTAGAGATGCTCTTATAGTTTTTTTTTTTAACCTTGATTGAAGGCATAATGGTAGAAATGTGCCTTGTGCATGTTATTATAAATAAAGCTTGTTATTGTAGTTAACATGTATTAACATTTTTGAAAATGTCATTTTTTTTGTGTTTTGCTACGTTTTAGAAATTTCGAGCAGGATCCCCCTAACTTGAGAAATTGGAGGTAACTAAACAAACAAACAAAGATCAAATCAAGATGTCCAATGAAGAGAAGAAGTTACAATGATTATCTGCGCCGAAAACGGACGTAGAATATAAAATGGTATTTAGATCCTCCTTAATCACAAACAGTATATCTCCGTGCTATAAACAAACAGTAAGTGCTAATCTGACAAAAACTTGATATATCGTAAAAGGAGTGTTACAGTAATGAAGGAATTTGAAAACATATTTAAGAGTAATCTTTTTTGGCAAACAGCATGAATTCACTTCCATGGCAATATCCTCCAAACAAAATGCTAAGAGTAGACAAAGAACACAAAACTTTGAAGTTGTATGTATTTATGTTCTTTATCCAAATATACATAACCTCGCAGAAAAATCTAGAAGAACAAAAAGAAATATGAAAAGGATGAAGAGACAGAGTTTGAATAAACTGGTATCAACTTTATGGGAGACTAGGAGAAAGTGAAGGCTTGGCCACTTTAAGCTCTCCACAATCACTGATATAAACAGTTTTAAGAGGCCGATTCCATATTGTACGAGCATTCTGGGCTCTATCATCTCCAAAATATTCTGCCAAATCGTTAAGCTGACGAATCCGCTCCGACGGCTTGTAAGTTGGGATGGAAGCTATGGTAGTCACGACATCCAACCCTGAAACCCAATTAAACCAAAAGGGTGAGAAATGTTGTCGCATATTATTTCATATTTTCTCTTTCTTTTTGGAAAAGATGGTGATTCAATGGAATCTATTTGGCATATTATACACAATAATGGACAGCATATTGTTAAGGTATTTTGAGTTTCATGTAAGTTGTCTCTAACATAGAAATTTTTGGTCCAAACTTTGTTTGGAAGAGTAACTACTTTGCTATAAGAAGAAGCACTCCTAGCCATGAGCGCCCAGTGAGTCCTAGCAAAAAGCTACTATGAGACATTATCACTTCCGAACGAAGAAACACTGAGCTCCTATTGACATGACCGCGAAAGAACTCAGCTTGTGTAGGCATGACTCTGAAAGAAGACGCTGAGCTCCTACGTACATGGACAGACGCACTACCAAACCTAAGAGGAATTGCACTCTTCGCCTAGGCCCCGAATCTGATTCTTTCTTAGAGTAATAAGAAAAGCATAAGTTTGGGAAGAGAAAGAGTGCTGCTTCGATAAAATGTTAGCATTAATAACTGAATTCAAAGTATCTAAAGTAGACTCATTTAAATAGGCTACTTTACCTACTCGTCTGTGTGTCTCCCTTTTTCGAGATTAGTACTAGGGTTATTAGTAGAATATAAATAAGAAGGTTTTGCCCCTTTCTTTGGAGTTTGTTTTGAAGGAGTTTGTTTGAGGTTTAGCTTAGTAGAGAGTTTTAATAAATTCGTAGTTGATTTTTGATAATTCAATTGTAGCATCTTCAATCTTTTGGCTTCCACGAGATATTTTGCATCGAATTGGGTATTATAGCAAGGTGTTTCCTTGGGATAATTTTTGTTTTCAACTGCTACAGTGATTCATGCAATTGCTGCAGTGTTTTTCTGCGTCTACTACAGTGGTTCCTGCATTTTTCACAGAGCTTCGACATCAGCTACAGTGATTATGTAACTACTGCAGTATTTTTTGCGTCTACTACATTGATTCCCGGATCGCTACAGTGATTTTCTGCACTGCTACAGTAATTTTCTGCAGTATTCTCTGAAATCGATGGGGAGACCACTAGTCTTGAAGCATGTGTTGAACGTATCGAAGCGTCGGTAGAAAGAATTAAAGGAACGTTTCAAAAGATGGAAGTGACGGTCAATAAAAATTTATCTCTTTTTAGTTACGAGGTCAAAATTTTCTCTCCGATATTGGACGTCATTTGTGACGCTCACCAACCATATTTTGATGATGGAGGATTGCCCCAGTATATTATAATTACTCGAATGATTATGAGTATTTAAGCCTTTCTATTGTTTGGGAAACGAAGTCTATTTTAGACGAATTTTTGGTAGACGGGTTCAAGTTTGAGGGTTTGACGAGGTTCATTTAATTTTATTAACCGTCACTTCCATCTTTTAAAACGTTCCTTTAATTCTTTTTATCGACGCTTCGATGAGCTCAACAAGTGCTTCAAGACTAGGTGGTCTCCCCATCGTTTCAGGAGTACTGTAGCAGTTGCAAAAATACTGTAGCAATACAGTAATACTGTAGTAGATGCAAAAAAATACTGCAGCAGTTGCATGATCACTGTAGCAGACTTAAAAGGCACTGTGGCAGACGCAGAAAACATTGCGGCAGTTGTAGGAATCACTGTAACAGTTGAAAACAAAAAATCCCAAGGAAATACCTTGCTCTAATACCAAATTTGATGCAAATTATCTCGCGAAAGCCAAAAGATTGAAGATACAACAATTAAACTATCGAAAATCAAATACGAATTTATTAAAACTCTCTACGAAGCTAAACCTCAAACAAACTCCATCAAAACAAGCTCTAAAAAAAGGGGCAAAACCCTCTTATTTAATCTTACTAATAACCCTAGTACTAATCTCGAGAAAGAGAGACACACAGACGAGTGGGTAAACGACCCGCTTCACATGAGAAAGACTCTTCAAGGACGTGTTAGGAGGATTTCTCTCATATTTGATTCCTGATACAAGTTTAAACAGGTCTTCATTTGGAGTGATAACTCTACAGACTGGAACCATAACCTTAGAAGGAGCCACCTCTTTACAGAAAGGCAATCCATGATGTGAAATAATCAAAAGACTGGGTATTGCCTGTCCTAACCCGAAAAAAGCATATAGGAGAAGGTGGACAGTGGACAGTGGACACACCATGATAAAGGCTTCATTCCTGATCCACTTTATGAAACACCCTTTAAAGTTTGGACATACAAAATCAAGTTATTCACTACAGTTGCTTTAAGTTCGTTTTAACTGCCAAGTGCCAACAACCTAGATGCTAGAAATTGGGTCTTAATGAGCATATGTCAAAAGAGGAGGATACGGTTTCATAAGGAAATGGTAACAGAAGTGTGTTAGTTAATAGATTGGGTTGGTCTAGGTTGGGTTATGTCAGGGCCACTGGCACACTTAATTTTCTGTTTAGCCAGGAATTAGATTATTGTCCCAAGGAAAAGCCCTATTATAGTTATATAAGGGTTTGTGGGCAGAAGAAAGAAAACAAGGGAATCATAAGAGGGAGAGATTGCAGTACTAGTGTTCATATCATAGAGACTATAGAAGACTAAAACCTCAAGCGTACTCTATAACTTCCCTCCACACAACAAAACCATAGGAAACACTGCTGGTTATTCTTGAAATCCAATTATATACTATAAAAATAAAATTCCGACCATTTCAGGCGTATAATTGTGACTACATATCTCAAGATGCTGAGTTTTCTTGTACCAACCATGGCAGCTGTTGAAATTGCTATTAGGGAAGGTTGGAGTAATATTCCTATTTGCTCAGATTCCAAAGCTGATCTACATGTGTTTAATTGAAATAAGGTTCATTGGCAGCTGCATGCTAAATGGTTGCTGTTTTCTTATAAGGTTTCTTAAATTAAACACTTCTGAGGGAAGGTCAGTTTTAGTGCAGATGTTTACATAAAGAGTACTTTAGATTTTCTTAAATTTCATGGATTGCAGGACATGTCTGAGACAAGGGTTTCCAATTCTTTTGGGATTCATTACTTCACTCTTTGACACTTTACCAGTATTGGATATTGCAGATCAATTGCCAAGGTCCATAGCAAATCAGTATTTGTGGTTGTAAATTTATAACAAAAAACCATAGTTAACCAGTATTTGCTTATTTGGGGTGTGCAGATTTATTGTCAAGGTCCATAACTAACCAGTATTTGGGGTTGTAGGTTTATTGCCAAGGTCCATATCTAAACAGTATTCCAGGTCGATTAATATTTGATCTATCAGTCTAACCACAAATTCACCGCATATCCCCATAGCTAATCTACTTTCTTAGTTACGACTTACTCTAATACTCCAATCTTATGTTATCACGCTTTTGTTCAATACTCCAATCTTATTTTTCGAGCAAAAGTTATATCAAATATGCAATCAATTCATAAAGCAATTACTATACTCTATTGCTAACCTTGAAGCACAGTTCCAAAAACAATATTCCCATAATCAAGTTGCGGTGCCGGACCAGGTCCAGTCGTTATCAAGAACTCAACATTCCTATAATTTGGGTCAAGCTTAATCTCATCCTCATCATCATTTTCCGCCAAACAAAGCGAAAGCACACCCGGCCTCGAATGCCCAAGCACAAACGCCTTAGACTCCACGCTCTCCGTATTCTTCGCCAAATCAATAGGCGGTCTCACCTCTCCTTTATTCCTCCTCCCTTGTTTCCCAGCAGCAAAGTACTGGCCAGGCAATATCCTCTGAACCAATGTCCCCTTATAAGATGACCCATTGGATCCCTTACACATTGTCTTAAAATGTGAAACTGTAATCGGGACGAGCTTCCCGTAGAGGCCGAAGACGACACGGCCTATGGGCTCGGCGTCTTGGCAAGCGGTTAGGTCGTCGCCAAGGGTTCGGTCAGAGCCGAAATAGTTGGGGCAAATGCTGAAGTCCATGAAGACTCGGTCCGTAATGGTGGTATCGGGCAATGCCGCTGGGATTGGGGCATTTTCTTCGGTGGCGGCGAGGGTGAGAAGGGGAGGGAGAGAGAGGGAGGTGGAGAGGAAGAGGAGAGAGCGACGATTAAGTTGGATTCTAGGGTTAGGGTTTGTGGATTTTAGGGCAGAGATTTGGAGGGGTTTGGGTTTGGGGAGAGGAGTGGTTGAGTAGTTGTAGTAGCAGCCCATGGCCATGGAGGTTTGGATTTCAACATTTTTTTTATTTTTTATTTTTTTTGGAGAGAACGAGAGTATGGTTTGTTTACCATTGGTTGTTGGCAACCACTCAATCAATTTTGGGCAGAGATACGAGAGAGAGACACAACACCGGGGTTATCCCCCAAAGATTTATCTCAAGGTGTTGATATCACCGGGAGACTAGTTAAGAAAATGGTGAAAAATATGAACTCCACCAACTTTCATATTCAAAAATATATAAAACGGGTGGTGTACTGGAGAGACGAGACGCCTAACCCAATGGTAGTGATGGTTGCAGCAATAATTTAGAGCTACCAGTGGTTAAAGACTCTATACTTGATAGAGGCCTTTGCCTTTTGAGGTAAAACCTACACTCCTTAGAAGTGGTTAAGTGGATGATATCAATGACTAGAATAGGGTCGTGACACTACCTTTGCTGTAAATGCCACTTTTCAGGTGTTTTTCTCCGTGCAATTACAAATCATGAAGTGGGCAAGAATTCTACGAATCTATTTCTCCAAAATGATAATCAACATCAACATGCAAGCAAATTTATTTTTAACGAAAAACGTCAAGAGGATTTTATTTTAAAAAAAAATTGTGACCTTGTGTCATTTATCGGAAATTATATCTAGTTTTTGGTCTTTAGACTTGTTTTGAAGTCAACAATTTTTTGTAAGGTTTTTTCTCTTCGTGAAGCAATTGTTGAGATATATAGTCCCACATCAAGCACATAGAGCTTTACAATTCAAAATATAAGATCATGGGGCTACTCTCATTGGTTTTGAGATGGAACCTCCAATTCTAATATGGTATCAGAGCGGGCATTTCTTCCACGTGTCAAGCCCAACGGCCCACGTGCTACTCCACGTCACCCATATATTTGTCCACACGTTGAGCTCATAAATTACACCCACATGAGGGGACGTGTTGAGATAAATAGCCCTACATCGGGCACATAGAGCCTTGCTTGAAATAGAACCTCCATTTCTAATAGAAATGTGTCAGTATTCAGTAGGAAGTGATTCATAAGGCAATCATGATAGCCAAGAGGGTAAGCACACAGTGAAATGAGAGACTAAAAATTATAACACAAAAAATGTGAACCATACATTGACTTAAATTAAAGTAACAGTTTTGATCTTCTATAACTACAAGCACCCCCTCGTAAAATTTACATACTTGAAACTTGTTCTTCGGACCTAAAATTTACTAACTGTTACACGATCAGAATCTGATCACATGAACCCAACACCATAATGGTTACAACACTATGACTTGCACCTAAAATAAAAATGGACTCGCAGGCTACAAAAAAGGAGAAATAATAATGGGGGATGGAGATAAATGTATCAGACATTCCCGACTACACTGACATGGAAAGGAGGCCCACGACAGAAGATTGGCTCATCCGGAGAGTCTGTTTTAGCACGAGCCCTGAGAATATCATTTGCATCATCAATCACAGAAGCAGCTACTAGTGTGTACTCACCAGGCACAAGGAAAAACAAAGAAAAAGAATGTTTGATTTCTTGCAGAGGCGGAACCTCCACGCTTATCCCACTCAAGACACCTAGAGAAAATTATGTAAATAAAAATGAATTAATATAATGAAATCGTTTGTGATAAAACTTTTGTCACGTTAGTAACAGACAATGAAAATAAAGAATATAATTTATCCAGAACAAATAACACCATGCACAAAGTGGTTTACTTTCCTACTAATGAAAGAACAAGAAAGAAATGGCTTAAAGAGGACACTTCTCAAGTTGTCGTTAACATGAAGGTTCTACATAGACAGAACAACATTTCAGCATGGAAGAATACGAAATAATGTATGTTCTCAAATTTGCAATTTTTTCCCGTGTATCTAGGTCGTGTAAACTGGTAAGGCAACAAGATGGTGTAAGCTAAAAGGAAAAACAGATAACAGCAGAATACGTGATTAGTTTATTTTCCATTCATTTAACTTTTTTCATAAACTAACATAGCCCAATGGGACGAGGAAACCTGAAGTTTGTGGCTTCCGTAGGTGGTGCATCCTGCTGGAGGAATTGAAAATGAGGTCACTGGTTAGGGTTTGAGGGGGAGAGAAGACTGTCAGATATATGGGATTGAACATGATTCTCAATGAGATGCCAAATAGACTTCTGTGCATTATGTTTTTGAAGTATAGGGAGATATGATCATTTTGAAAATCCCTAAGGTCATTTATTTGTTAAAATGGCATGTTCCGCAGAGAGAGAAGACCTTGGATCAAGAGGCCAAAAAAAGATAGATGAGTATGGTCCATATGAAGCCAATAAAGCATCAACCAGAACAATCATATAAAAAAACACTAACTCTAACAGAAACCAATAAGCAGTAAATAAGAACCTTGCCAGTTTTTAGATAGTAAGATGACAAAGAGGTTTTATAGAAAATAAGAGACGAGTATGGTCTGTATTAAGTCAATAAAGCATAAACCAGAACAATCATCTAAAAATGCATTAATTCCAACAGAAACCACTGAGCAGTGAATAAGAACCTTACCAGACCAAAAGACGGTCGCTTTGTTCCCTTCGATGCAATTTTCTCCAGCAACATCTCTGCAAGTAATACTAAGGTTCACTGTGATCATTTCTCGGGTATTGTTGCGAACAAGAACTTCCATTGGAGTCATTTCGTGTGCAAATATAGAACCTTTTGAACTAGGCAAATTATCGTCAGTATTAGAATCTTTTGAAGAATCAATCGTAGCAAGCTTAAAGCCAAATGTTAATGGGTCTGGTAATAATATGTCCATGACAGATGTCTGCAAAGCTGCATGAATTGCATCTTTTATATTCAGTTCACCAGAACTATTCCGTCCAGATTGCCATCTAACCTTTATTCTAGATATCAAGCTCTTGATAGAAGCATTTAGTTCGGCTTTCATATTCTTTTCTGAAAAGCCTGAAGTTCTACTGGTTGAAACCTCACTTGTTTGAGAATCCTTCGATAAAAATGATCTATCAAGAATGGGTAGCTTAAAGTGCCCCAACGGTATCAATACTCTTGCAGAGAAATCTCTATCGATTCTAGTTTTGGGATACCTAAAGTCTGCAGCGTCACGGTCTATAAACGTGGTATCTTCATTCCTGGGACTTTCTATTTGTACAGAAACACTAATCTCGAATACAACATCAGTTGGATTAGATAACTCAAGTTCGAGAAGGCGAAGACCGTAACTTCCTCTATATGGATCAATTTTTACCAAGCAATCCGGCCTACTTTCAGAAGTAGCAATTTCTTCAGTGTTACCGCTCTCCGAAAACATGGGTTTAGGAAGGATTTCGCTAACATGCGCAGGAATTTCCATTGAGAGGAGACGGGCTTTTACAAAAGACAAGCCCTGCAAAACACAAACTTGTAATGGAACAACTAGACGTCTGCCGGGGGGCATGGAAGGCCCATTTGATGAGGATTGTTCGGGTTGTGTCACAGGCCCTGATAAACAAAACATAAAAGAACATTATAATAAAAGAGCTTACACCAAGTTTTCATGGTACTAATTAATGCAATTTATGAGAGAAAAAATAAAATGAACTGGAAGGTTAGAAGAGAAGACAAAGCGAAACTCATTAGCTGGGAGATTACCAACTCGGCATGTGTGTTGCATACTGCTACAAATATGCTAGGCCAATTTTTAGACCACCTCAAAGTTTACTCGTAGAAGTTTGAATTTCTACTATTCAATGGGAGATGAATATGGTCTTTTGGATATACTAATTCATGAGGAAGTAAATATCCCAAGTTTTTCAGAATGTTTTGTGTATACTGTATTTTGAAGGAAACTGTATGGACCATTTCTCCAACCACTAAAAAGGAAGGATATTTTAACTTTGACCCCATTATACCATCAAAACACTACTTAAACAAAGTTTTCAATCTTACAAGATATTATGTCGCATAAGAGTTAATACTCAAATTAGAAGAAGAAAAAGACTGAAACTAAATTAATTTTATATGGTTATGGTTATGGTTATGGTTATCAGTCAAACCTGCATAATGGATAACCAACATGGGGCTGCTTCCCTCCTTGGGTGGTGCCCTTGCCATACTTCCAAAACTGCTCTTTCCAGTCGCACTATCAGGATCTGCACAAGCAAGCTGCCAAGCTTTTATAGTCACTGGTAATGTCACTTCAGCACCCGGTTTCAAAGGAAGAGCAGACTTTAAAGTATCGTAGGCAATTGAAATAACAGAATCTTGATTTTTGCCTAACAGTGAAAGATGCGCTTGTTCAACTGGGACAGATCCAGCATTTGCCAAACTTATCCAGACATTGCGAATTTCACCTTCATACAAAATAACAGCACCGTCACCTCCAACCACGTGACACACTAACAAAGGCAAAGAGGGCACCACAGAAATATTCGGTACTAATACATTTCTCAGCTTGGGGGACCCACAGCAACGAAAAGGGTCGGAAAGAACAAGTCCTTGTGCGGCTCCGAGTAGCAAATTATCAACGTCTTTAAAAAGGTGCTCAGTAATAACTCCGAAACAGTGAATTATGCACCCAGGAATGTTCACTTGACCTACTGAAGTTGGAAGTCCTGATAATGCAATCACCTTTGCTGAATTCGGTGGAAGAGTAACACGCATGGGGAAAGCATCGAAATTTTCTGAATGGACTGATAGATATATACTGTCGACAACCAAGTCGAACCCACAGGGATTTGCTAATTCCACTAGCACCTGGACGGGTTCCCCAACAATCCAAATGAGATCCTGCTTGTTATCATTCGGCTCTCCTTTGCTAAAAGGTGTGTAAATAAAAGGTCCTGAAGGAGCAGATCCCGCCCACCATTCTTCTCTTCCCGGACTGCGCTTTATAATATCCATTTGAGAGGGATGAAGAGGAAAAGAATGGAGCCTGAAAGTTTCGAAAGAAGAAACTTATAGGTCTTTATATTGAAACTCATAGGTCTTTATATTGAAATTCATAGGTCTTTATTTACAGGTACAATGGCATAGGAGCCTACATATACCAAGAAAATCAACATGATTACAAAGGAGCCTACAGGTATACACACAAAGGAGCCTACGTTTTCTGAGAAAATATCATATAAAAAGAATTAGTACTTGTTAACTTCCTCAGCAAACATAGGTGCCTATAGTGGGCAGGTCGTCAACGTGCGAAATAAAATAGCCTGTTGTCTTAGCCATTTCATTCCTTTCTATAAAAACCAAGGACCACCACAAGAAAGACCGTCCCAAGAGGCTATATTGCAATTAAGACGCTCAAAGTAGCAACCAAGGTACCCACACACAACCAATGAGAAGCATGTTGTCACTAACCCAATACCAAACTTATCAAAGGAAGATGTCTCATTCTTGAAAAATCCAATTGCAGATACATCCAATGTTTTATATCAGGAATTAAGGACTAAAACCTCCCAAAAACGCTGCATCGCTGAAGGAATTTTGTTTTATTTTATTTTGTAGTTAAAATCAAAAGTATTAAAATACCTTATGAAAGGTAGAGCAGGATCGGCACAGCGTGTTCCTGATGGAAGCCTCTCTGCTGAATTTGAAAGTGCACTTGCAAGGCCACTTTGTCCAGCAGGGGTGATGAGAGGGTAATAAGATCGCAGTAGACGGGCTGCTGCACTCCATGCAGCAAGAGGATCTCCCGCACGAACAGAAGACAGCAGTATCTCCCTTAGCACAACCATTTGCAGAGTGCTCCACTGGGATTCAAATAATGCAACTACTGAGTTTAGGTGCACTTTTCCAACGTCAGCCGAACTAGATCCCATTTCCTTCTACAAAGAGAAAACCAAAAAAATAAAATAAAAATCAGGAATCCACAAATAAGTAAATAAGCAAACATGTTCATTTTAAAGAACCACCAAGGCCGAGTTACCATTTAAGGGAAAGAAAAGAAAATGTTACACATGTAATTTCAATAGAAATGTGTAGATATCTTGAATAACCGAGTTTTGGAGAAGTCTTCTTGCAATGAAAAATACTGCAACCAAATGTATAAGAATCCGCACTAACATCTTCTATCAACAGTAATATTCTTCTATAGATTTCACACTCGTAGTAACAGATTTATTTTTTCTCCGGGATTAGTTCGAGTTAATAGCAGCTCTGCTTAAAATTTCGAGGATCTTCTTGGGGACGAACATCCCCGTCCGACCTCTAGATATTTTTACGTTAAGATGAATTATGAAATAGAGCCCAAGTTGTTCACTCCATACATAGTAAAACTCACATTGGAGAGAGACTTAAAGATTGTTGATCTACTTTGGACGCGGTACGCTTTTGTGGTCATTGCTAACACTTGCATTGCACTGATAGCGGACAAGCAATCCTCCTGTTGCAAATATAACTGAGCAACTTGCCTTGAAAAGAAGGCAGCTTTCCGCTGGTAACCAAGCGTCCCAAATAAACGGGCTATTTCAACATATAATATTAGCCGGTCACTGGCATCAATCAAGGATTTTGCACCATCTGCAGCAGTCATTAAAAGCTCTACAACCTCCTTAGCCAACTCTCGTCTATCACAAAAAATTGTTTACTTTCAATAATAGAAATCCAAATATCAAAATATAGGCAAACCTTTCTTGCATCTCAAAAGTAAAATGTAGAAAGAAACAAGGAAAAGGAAAGAGTAGAAAGGTGAATACAGTATAAAAAAAGGCTGCATCTCGAGCGCATAAGGTAATGCAACCCATACCTGCAAAGAAATCTAGCCAACTTCAAGGTAGCTTCAAGTTCAAAGCTCAGGGGCGAAACTCTGCAAGAAAAAACAAATACTGATTAAAAAACATTTTGAAGAGGTCCAATAAATTGTATATGAAGCAAAAAGAGAAGGCACACAAAACCATAGTTACAAATATTTTTTGATTCTACTAAAACTTTTTTTGCTTTTCCATAAGCATGTGAATTTCTCTTAACAATGATTATTTATACACCAAAGTGACCAAACACAATGTTTGAATCTAATTCTCAAGGTTTATGTTAGTGTCTCAAAAAGTTTCCAGAGTCCATGCTAAAATTTCATTTTGCCATTTTGGGATTCGTCACGGTCATTCTCTGCCGGAAAAGCATTACAAAATGGAGTCTTGATCCTTACAAATAGTCCAAGGAAAAATAGACATATGATTAAATACATTGGGACTAAATAACTCCCAGAATAAAATCAATTAACAAAGGAAGCAAATGCCGGTTACCTTTGGGCGTTATCTTGCATAAACGATTTTCTGTAATGCAAGATTACACTGTTATACCGATACCGCACCTCCTCTTCTAAAACTGGATCTTTCTGGCCCATCCGATCTATCTGATTACATCAAACGACAACAAGCTTTAAGAAGTTAACATTTATCCAACCAGGCACAGTAAACCATTTGGGCCTCAAATGATCCAGAAACATCAAAATATATAATGTGTGTACAACAAAATTCTCTACCCTTAGCTTCTGACAGAGAGAAGATGTAACTTTTCTAATTGCTACTAAAACCCCGAGGATGATCTATCAATGGCATCTAGCATGGATTTGCAATACATTAAAATGAGACAGATCAGACAAGAATATGGTACCACGACAACGTATAGACAAAATGCTCTGTAATTATGAGATACAGTAAGATACATAAGTAATGAGCGTCTTCATAAACCCAAAACATGAATGCCTTGATTTTTTCTGTTGCCTATCGTCCTTGAGATACTGAATGTAGGTTTCTTGTGTGTATCAATGACATTTTGCGGCCATCTATGGGGAGATGGTATTTTCACGTCTCGAGGCAATACATCTCCCACTGGTGTATACATGTGTTGGTAGTGCAACCTAGGGTGCTGTCATAGATCTTAATGTTTTCATTTAAATTTCTAGATCAGAAAATTTACGTACTAGTAAGGCGCAAACACTGCCCTCCAATGCACCAGCATACCAGAAATAATCCCCCGTCAACCTGGCAAGTTCTATAGCGGTAGAATAATGGGCATTAGCATCAACTGGCGATCCTGCCAACAAACAATAATCTCCTATAGTCTTTTGCGCACGGCCAAGCCTCCGCTTTTTGGCTTTTATAACCTGCAATTTCCCATAATGAAAATAGTCAAGGCACATACTAAATGACTGTATTCCTCTCAAGGGGCCAAAAAAATCAAACAAATTTATCAAATCCTTAGAACACCTAAAACATAAACCTCCTCAGAGTTGAGACTGGCTTGAGAGTCTAAAGGTGTCTTCAGAATAGTTCCAGCAGACTCTGCGCGAAGAACCCATTTTTCAAATTCCATCAATAATGAGGCGGCAATATCTTGCATCATTGTTTGCAAGTGGAACTCCTGGGTTTGTCGATCAGCAGGAGGAAATAATACTAAATTGTTCCCTTTTTTACCACCATCCTCTAGCTTCAACAAAAAAAAAAGGAACGAGTTACATCCTCGAAAAAATAGGTAAATGAAGTTTTATGGGATAATAGACATGTTTTAAGATATGTTTACAGCTGAAACAATTTCAGTTGCTCAAAACGAACTTCCGGATTTCAAAAAAATAAATAATAAATAATAAATAAATAGCTATTCTGCAATGGGGTTCACAAAATTGCAACCCAATAATAGAGTTTGTAGTTTTAGACACAGGTCAACATTGATTTCTAATAACTCGGGTAATGTTGAGTGAGAGAAGCGAAGGTGCGTTGAGTGGACATGATTGGTGAAGCCATGTCGAGAGTATGATGCCACAAACACTCAAATGGTAGGAATAATTTCACGAAACGTAGTGTTATGACACCCATTAGAGAGGAAGTGGAGTTAAGTATGGAATCCCAAATAATGGGGTCCTCAACTTCAAGGCACCCTTTGCTAACGAAAATTCAATAGGGAGTGTGGTAGACACCATAACACAGTTATCCATTCAAAACCACAATCCTCGGAATCCTATCACCATAGCCCGTGACAAATACTTTCTTTAAACAGACATATTGTCAAGAGTGCAGAAGGCACGTCAAGTGGAGTGTCAAAAGCACGTGGAATGGTATGTAACTGAGCAGAATTACTTCAACGGAAAACCCTATTACTCCTCTACACATGGGAAATGGCCAGTTTACTTTCAATAAAACCTCCCATGATACTGATGCTAGTCAGACGTGATTCTTTTTTCCTTATTTTTATTTTTTTATTATAAAGCAAACGGGGATTTTACTAACAAAATTTTACTAAAAGTGTAATGCTATCAAAATATCACATTTGTATCACTCTAAGATAGAGGATTAATCGAAACCATAGCTACTCCTCAACAGTAGATCTAATCACAATATTTCTAACACTAATACTAACAATCTATTTGCTTTTGGGACTCAAATTCATTACTTTAGTTCATACTTGGTACTAATTTAGTAGGCATTTAAGTTAATACTAAAAACCGCACCTGATAATCGCCGGGACAAAATGCGAAACACCGTTGAACAAGCGCACTCGAATAACTTTTACAAGCAACCGAGAACTGTTCCGCGACGACATCAAGATCAGGCGAAGACGGACAATGACAAAGACCAATCACAGCCAAGATCTTCCGATTAGATTGAAAATCTTCCCAAGGACTAGAAGGGGACCCACCAACCATGAACTTTAATCTGAGACTCCCATTGTTGTCCCAAGGTTGATTCGCAAAGGGACTCTTCTGATGCTCAGTGTAGAATGAACTAATGGCGGAGAGTTCTACTTTTCGATGACGAACTAAATTCGATACGTAATCACGGAGTTGTGGTTGTGGGATTGGTCCGATTGGGAGAACTGCGATTCGGATCATACATCCGGTCTCGATGCTGACGTTTGGCTCCATTACGGATCTGGAGGCTGATCGTACGGTTGGTGGAGGTTTAGGGGATCATGATGAGGAGTTGCAGAGAGAGAGATGGAGAAGACGAGGACAAAATGGGGATTATAGGAAGGAAATGATGATTTCAACTCGAATCATAAGGGGTATAACTGTCACTGGAAATATAGTTGGGGTAGCACGTGCGACAGTGTTTTCGTGCACACATGCTTGAACACGAACAGTTGGAAAATAATCGGGCATAAAGGAAATCGAAAGGGAAAAAAAAAGGTAACAAATGAAAAATGAAAACTGTGCATGCAACATAATACTCGGTTGTCGAAAGATTATGCAGATAAGAAATATGATAGAAAATGGTAGTTTGTGCTCTCCTACCTATGTACTTGTCGTCTCTCACGGCCAAAACATCTCCCTCAAACTCTCCCTTTATTTGTAATAATTTTCTCTCAACGAACTTTCTTTTATGATTTTTTTATTCATTCTTGAAACAAATGTTTAGAAGCACCGCATGTGAGAATTACCCACAATATAACATACATGATAGATAAATCACATAAGCCAACTTTGAAAGCAAATAACCTATATACATATTTGTTATAAAAAAAAAACAATATTTCACTATGTACATTACAATGTTCATCACAAGATTCACAACACATAAAACAAACTAGTTTCCCTTTACCCATGTTTATAGGACATGGAACTTTTTTTAGCTCATAAGCTTGTTTAAGTAGGGAAGATATGAGTGTGCCTATTTGGCTTACTGAATTGGTGATTGTTTGTTCATGCTTTATTACTGTCATATATATAGTACATGTTTTACCTTGGAAAAAATAACTCGGAATAAATAGGGGTCCAAAATACAATTCTCCTGATACGAGTTAGACGAGTCATCGAATTTCATATTGGGATATAAAAACATATTCTTCACAAGGGATCAAGGGTATGATTATTTTCACCTCACTCCCTCTCGTCTCTCTCTCTCTCTCTCAAATTTTGCAAAAAACTAAGATGTATTGGCGTTTTTTTAATCAAGCGAGCACATAGCCACTGGCATGGGGCGTTTACAATAGGCGCAATTAAAAGCTAAAGATGACACAAAATATATTCATCTCTCATCCTCCTCCTTTTTATTATTCTTCATCTTCTCACTTTTTAGTATGTTTTGTCTCTGTCTATCTCGTTCTTGGTTTTTCTTATATTAATTATTGGGGAACCCTTATGGGTTGTCTATATTATCTACAAAGAACACAGTTATGTTGAATCAATAAATCTCATTCTCTCTCTTGTTTATAAGTATATTGCTCTAGATTCATCATCTCCTAACAATTATGTATTTTTCCCAAACTAAACTCCCCCAAATCCCTCACCTCTGGTCGTTTACAAACAATATCATGGTTGACTAAGTAAACCACCAACTTATTTGCCGGAGATGCATTTACTATGCCTCTTTCACAAAAGAAAGCAATTTCCGGTCTCACACAACGCAGAAAGAAAGGTACCGTCCGATACGTCAAGAATTATTTTAATTTTCTTACTAAACCATTATATTATATGAATTAGGGTTCCTGTTAGAACTATGAATTAAATCTCTGATTAGGGTTTCTTGATTTCAGACTCTCTTGAATCTTTACCCGAATTCTGATCAGTTCTCACAGAGAAGAGTTCTGTAATTTATGTCGCACAAATCGATTCAATCACCATTAGTCTAGAAATTCATCTCCAGGAAATTAGCACACTAATCCACACGAGCCGTGAAACTTGTGCAACAATTCAACCAAGTGTCCGAGATGGAATATCGACGACTCCAATGCAATACAATGCTATAACTTACAACTACAACTGTAGGTTCCACCTGAAGTTGAGAAGGAAGAGAGGGAGTGAAGAAAAATATCAACCATAAACAACACATCAATAATTATTAAAATAAATTATTTCTATTATCTTGTATATGCTTGATAGCGTTCTTGCACTTTAAAAAAAAACATAAAATGAGGTCAACCTAACTGGTCGTTTACAAAATGCCACCTTAAGTTGATAAAAATGTCCAATGTCCCAGTACTCGTACCCTTTTTTGAACATTTTCCAGGCGAAAGGCATTCCAGAATATAAGACTAACTCAAAATATCAACCATGATAAAAGAATCTTTTTCTTGTCTTATATAAGCTTGGTAGTGTGCCACGCACGTTCTCATTCCATGATTTTCATATTAAAAAAAGTACTATTCTATAAAACTTTGCAGTTTGTAAGTTCACATATAATAATTTTGTCATCTAGCTCTTATTTTCCTTCACTTTGCCTAACATGAAACAATTTTTGTAGTTAAGAACAAAGTTTCCATGGGAAACTAGACTGTAACTATGTTTTCCTTACTTAATTATATTTGTAAGATTGCATTGTAAAAATACAATGCTGCTATTTTTGAAGATTTTATGGTAAAAATTATGAAATAAAAACAAACTGAGCCTCAATGCAGCTTTGCATAAACAGTGTTTATCTGAGGTGCAGCTCAACTCATGCCTCATATTACTGATTTCAAACCAAATCTACGCTCAAGTTCAAACTTAAAGTTTATCCTCAATTATTTTTTCCCATTTATTTGTTCTTAATAATTCTACCGAAAACTCTAAATTACAAAAAGTGATAAACAAAACAATCCACAAAACTCAAGGTGAGTGGACTTACCGGTTTAATGTTAATCTTCAGCCAAATGAAAAGCAAACTAGTTCTCTTCCTTATTAGTTGTTGTGCCTCATTATGAGTATTTTTCTTGGAAAAAGCCTTTCTTGGCTCTCTTTATGACTCTGATCCCTTTATGCTCTCAGACACCAGCTGCCTTTGTAGTTAAAATTTGCTTGTATATACGGATAGTCATAATCTCCTGCTTGGTAATTAAATAACTGTACAAGGCTGAAAATTCCTTCAAAAGAGATGTTATAATTGGAGTATCTTGTAGTTAACAATTAACAAATAACTCTTAAATATAAAGAAGCAAGAGAGGAACTATACTAAACTGGATCAAAGTTATATTGAAATCTACACTGAAGAAGAAATAGGTACACTTATCCCTCTTGACACCAAGAGAATTAGAAATGGAATAAACAAAAAAATCAACCATTTCTGAATACCCCAGTCATCTCTCCAATGAGTGACTAATCTCGTCAATCTTAGATAATCCTAATTGTGTATACTCTAGGCCACGTGATGACATGGAGACGCGACTATCGCTCCATGATTTTTTGGTTGGGAATGAGATCTTTTGAGAAGAAAAATGTGACGATGAACACTTGTTGGATTTATGCAAGGCACAACTGCAGTTGCGGTGGTACGGTCTCCGTTGTACCTCACTGTCGAATGCAGATATACATCCTTCATACACACATCGGAATGCCACTTCTACAACTGATGAATCCATTCTCACCCACTCGATGTAATGTGTGTTTGTGAATTGTGAATGTACTTGGAGGGCAGGGTATAACTGCAGTGTTGTAGTGCCCGGGAAAGGGAGAGAAAGAGAGAGAAAGCAGTAGACTTACTTATTCTCTCACTCACTTGGAATGGCTTGCAACTGTTGAATTTGTGAGTTTATATAGAAAAGGGAGGGAGTAGTTTAAAGACATATTTGATGTCTCCAAGAATTATTGAGCTCAGAGATCTCCGCTGTGGAACTGCAGAAACTTTTTATTTTGGTGTTTTTTGGTGTCGATGGACGTGAAAATATTTGGGAAGAGAGAGAAAGTGAGAAATAAAATATTGGTTGAATTAGAGGAAGTTATTTTGGAACTAAAGCCTGAGAGGAAGAAGAAAAGGTTGGAATTCTAGTTAGGTGAAAAAGACTAAAATGTTTTGTACTTTACTGGAGAAGGGAGATTACTAAGTTTTATTTTTTCATATGGGGCAGCAGAATATCAAAAGTCTGGTCCAACATCGGTTAGAAATCCTCGTCACAGGTTGGATTGTCGGGAGTTGCTATTAGGTAGTTAGAGATTTTGCATTCACTTGAGCCAATACATACAAAATGTAGTTACCATTTAAAATAGACAAAAAAGAGAGGAGGGAAAGAAAAAAACAACATAGGCATCTTGTCCAATTTCCAAGTTCTCGTACCTTGTTAGAAAACTAAGCAAAGTTGTATACATAGAAGATGTTAACAACTAACAGGAATTAGGAGTCTCTAGGCAAAGTGTTTCTTACTATTTAGGACTTAAAAGCACACTTTAAAAATATCAACCGACTGTTATAAATTATTATTTTTCTCGTCTCGTCTTATATGATCTAGACAAAGTACTCATCACATGCTTCAAGAAGTTAGTATTTAAAGGTCGATGATTCTTTTCTAAAAAAGTTTACTCTTTTTAAGTATTTATACATCAACTT
Source organism: Kingdonia uniflora (assembly GCA_014058105.1). NCBI lineage: Eukaryota > Viridiplantae > Streptophyta > Magnoliopsida > Ranunculales > Circaeasteraceae > Kingdonia > Kingdonia uniflora. The sequence goes on from JACGCM010001910.1 coordinate 563,248, forward strand.
GTCATTTAGCTCTCATTTTCCTTCATGTAGTGAAACATAAGCATTTTATAGAGTAAAGAGCAAAGTATCCATGGAATACTACAGATTGTAACTAAGTTTGCCTTGTTATGCCTAAGTTATATCAAGTATAATGCTGCCATTTATTAAAAGTATTAAAAGTAAAATTTATCATAAAAAACAAGAATAATCTCAATGAAGATTATCTTAATCAATGTTTGTCTTAGTTGTTACTCAAATCAAGACTCCTATTACTGAGATCAAACTACATCTACATTGAAGTTACCTATTTGGGCAGGTTTACCCTGAAAACATTTTCCCATTTATTGTTTCTTAACAATTCTGTTGAAAACTCTAAATTAGGAAAATATATAGCCAGACAATCTCCTGCTTGTTAATAATGGAAATAACTGTACAAGGCTGTAAATTCTTGCAAAAGATTCTATATAATATTGGAGCATCTTATAGTTATCAGAAGTCACACTTGGCTCCTGAAACATAAAGAAGGAGAAGATGTAGACTAAAATAGGTCAAAATTCTATTGAACTTTACAGTGAAAAAAAATAGGTACATTCATCTCTCTTGACACCAAGAGGACTAGAAATGGAAGAAATAAAATATTTCAACCATTTCTGAAAACCCTAGTCATCGCTCCAATAAATGACTAAACTCCTCACTCTTAGATAATCCCAATTGTTTACACTCTAGACTTCGTGATGACATAGACACGCTACACTCACTCCACGATTTTTTGATTGGGAATGAGATCTTTTTTTGAGAACAAACATGTGTTGTGGAACATCTTTTGGATTTGTGCAAGGCACAACTGCAGTTGCGGTGATACGGTCTTCGTTGTACCTCACTATCAAATGCAGATATACATCCTTCATACACACATCGGAATGCCGCTTCTGCTATTGATGAATCCATTCTCACTCGCTGTAATGTATATGTTTCTGAGTGTAGTTAAAGGGCAGGGTATAACTGTTGTATCTAGAGGGAAAATATAGAGATGAGAAGACTAGTTACTCTCTCACTCACACTGGTTTGCAATTGTTGAAGTTGCAAGTTTAAATAAAAAGAGGTGGGAGTGGATTAAAGACAAAATTTGATGACTCCAAGAGTTGGTATTGCTCAGAGAACTCCGTTGTGGAGCTGCAGAAACTTTTTAGCGTAGTATATTTGATGTCTATAGACAGATATTTGGGAAGAGAGAGAAAGAGGGGAATAAAATATTCTGAGTTTGAGGAGGCTACTTTGGAACAAAAGTTTGAGAGAAAGAAGAAAAGATTAAAAGTTCTAGTTAGGAGAAAAGGACTATGAGGTTTCTTGTACTTTATTGGTGATTACTAAGTTATTTTTCATTTGGTGCAACAGAATTTCAAATATTTGTTGTTCCAACATAGGCTAGAAATTCTCGTCAAAGGTGGTTGTACTTATGCAGTTATAGGGGTTATATTTTGGTGTAATACGGCGTTTTAGAGCTACATCGTGATATTCTATGTAACTATGAGGCGGTGGAGTTATAACATCAGTTATGGGAATTATTGTGGATCTTCCTTTTATTTGTTCTTTTAAGCTTCTGAGTTTCAAAATTTTGAGTTGCAATTAGTCCCAAGTCAGAGTAGCTTGTAACTGCTAAATCCAAAACAACTCTCACTCTACAAGTATCTAATCTTCTACAAAAATTCTCTGAAACATTATGTTACTAGCACGAGGATTATGCTATGATTATATAAGCTTATGATTATAGTTTGCCATTCAATTCCCTTCAATTTGTTGAATATGGTCTCTTTGACTAAAGCAGAGTCTATCACTCCTAAATACAAATATGATCTTCAATTTGAGGTTCATGAGTCATATTCTGATGTGAATTGTCCTCTAATGGTCGTTCTCACCGTCAACGAACTATTTATATTTATGCTATTTTGATTCAAGCTTCTCCATTACTGGAGATGCTAAGTTGATTTAGGGACTTGCTTGTTTAACCAACACAAGGTTAAAGAGGAAGTTTTCCCAATTTAAGTATAATTCTATTACAATTAGAATTAGGATTGCTAATTATAATCCCCTTTGTGTTCTATAAAAAGGGAGGTCTAGGTTTTTTTTTTTTAAGTAGTTAGTAGAGTTGATTTGTTCATGAAAAGAGTTGAGTTTTCCTCTTATTAAACTTTATTTGAAATCTAGTTTAAACTTAGTGTTAATCGAATACGAATTAAACTTCCGCGTTCGTAGATTCACATTAATTGGTATTAGAGCCAGGCTCACATCCCCAGTGTAGCAAGTTTCAAGAGCAAGATGCCTCGTGGAAAACCCGCGATGAAAAAACCTACACTCGTTCAAGATGTGGCGAGGATATCGGATAAAATTGATAAGCTTGTCGAGGCTTTTGGAAAGGGAGCCTTTTTTCCATCCCCCCAACTACCTCCGCTGGGCGTACTAGAAAACCCCTTTCTTGAGGGAAGCGTCGCCGCGAGGAGCGACGATCTCAACAATCCGTTTGCAAGTCTAGGTGTTGAAACCGAGGCTTACAATGGTGAGGGAATCGGGATCCAAGCCGTAGCAGAAGGGCCGACCATGACAACCGACAGCCAAACAAACGGCCCGCACGAAGAGACGACCCAACAATAGTGGGAAGCATATCCCGTCAGATTATAAACCCAAATGATGATTGGTTTCTGCAATTTGAGCCAATCGATGTGCCGATAAGAAGGCTTGAAGAGAGTGAGGAGTGGGGCTGCTACGATTCGTTCGGCAGCAACGACGAACCCACTTCTGTGATTGAAGAAGAGTTCATTATCAAAGCCGAAACTTGTGATGTTGAGAAAATCTAGGTACAACCCAAGGTCAACGGACCGGCCACGGCAACCACCGACCAACTACGAGGTTCCTGCCTAGAGACGGCCCCAAAATACAACAAACAAGGACTGCTGACGCCGACATCAGTCCCGACAGTGGTCGGTACCACAACAGCACTGGTGGCACTCGCGAAGGCAGATTTTCTTGCTTGGGCAAGCCGGCAGCAAGCCCTAGCCTGTGAGGCCCAAATCAGGCCCAAGCCATCACCTAAGCTGCCAGACCTGCTCCCAAAGCCGCTCTGTCCCATGCTCCAGTCAAAGCTGAGTTATTCCACAATCTCTCCCGAATACCAATCACATATTCGTTTTCACAATTGGAAGAGAGAACCAGAAGAAGAGAAGTCGTCTATAGAAAGTAGAGAGAGGAGATTAAAGGAGGAAAATCACGGATTTTTTTGCTCCAAACACTATAGGTTCGCGATGGAGAAATGAGGGAGTGTGATACCATACAAACAGTTACAACTTATCATTTAGGAGAGACAACTCTAGCAATACGTACTGCGCACATGCTTCATGAACAACAACCAACTCCTGTAGTGAGTACGGTCAAAAGGTCGAGTTGAGTTGAACAAAACAGTGCATCTTCGGCAGTAGCTACCAATCAACGTGCTACTCAGCAGTGAATTCAGGAGACATGTATGAATCACAAGATGCAGATCAACCTCGTCCAACAGTTCCATTCACGCATGTTACAATCCGATGTATCCTAATATTTAATCTGTACAGGGGAGATGATGGCCCTATGCGAAGAATTATTTCCGTATGTTGATCCGTTTTGGGAAAGCTTCGTAGCAGGGTTCGAGAAGCGAACCACGGTATTTTTTAAGCTTTTAATTCTAGACGTCAATGGACGTAGGGAAGTTGGTGGCAATATTGTACCCACCCACGTGGGTATGACCTCGGTTTACTGTAAATTTCACGGTAGAATTTGTAATTTTTGCGGTAGAATTTGAAGTTTAAAGACTGGTATGCCATATTAGAAAGTTCCGAGTTATGTGATGTTTGAAGATTTGCCTATTTCGTGGTCAAAATTTTTTGCAGAGGGAGGAATTTGATGTGAATTGTCCTCTAATGGTCATTCTCACCGTTAACGGACTATTTATATTTATGCTATTTTGATTCAAGCTTCTCCATTGCTGGAGATGCTAAGTTGATTTAGGGACTTGCTTGTTTAACCTACACAAGGTTAAAGATGAAGTTTTCCCAATTTAAGTATAATTTTATTTCAATTAGAATTAGGGTTGCTAATTATAATCCCCCTTCTGTTCTATAAAAGGGGAGGTCTAGGTTATTTGTTTTAAAGTAGTTAGTAGAGTTGATTTGTTCATGAAAAGAGTTGAGTTTTCCTCTTATTAAACTTTATGTGAGATCTAGTTCAAACTTAGTGTTAATCGAATACGAATTAAGCTTTCGCGTTCGTAGATTCACATTATATTATGTTATTTATGAGTCCTGATGATGTACTACAAGACTGTCGTACCTACGACATGATGAGTTAAACGCAAGTATCTTTTGGCTGATCTCCCGAACTAGACTTTGTAGATGGCCATGGGAATTATACGATTGTAGAATGTGGGTTACATGCACTTAGCAAAATGTATGATAGGGGGCAATATTTTGGGTTTCCTTCTTTCGTGTAGTGGCATCATGATAACTACGCTGGATAATTTATTGTTACAGAAGTATTTATATTGAAATAAATGGGAAAAAAAGTCTCCTCAATTTTATAGTTTGTGGTAAATTTCTAATTTTGGTAACTAATGTTATCTCTTTTTATCCAGGTCAAATTACAAATTGCAATTGTTTGCAGATTTGCTTCCCTTTCGCCGTCAACTAGTAGACAAATTGTAGTGAGGTAATATAATTCTGTATTCTTTCATTGGTCGCATACATGCAATTTTTTTTTAATGCAGGAGCTTATTTCTATGCATATGGAAGAAGTAATTGTTAGGATTATCAACTGTTATCTTTTTGCCCATTCAAGTATGCTATGGGATACAATTTATATCCCATCTTGCCGATTCTTTCTGCATTTTACTAATAGCTATGTTTTAACTTGCAATTGTTATTGCCAGTTGTATCTGTTATGGTGCCATTATTAAGACTGCACGTAAAACTTTAGAATGAGATTGTGCCTTTTCAAATACCTCAAAACAGAATCTATTGGAAACATGTGTGCCACGGATCTTGTAGTTGAAGAAGGTACAACTAACAATATTCAATATCAGCTTTTGGATATTAAAAACTAGTACAAATGATGTTATGATGTACTGAGACATGAAGGGTATATCCATTACCTGGAATTTCAGTAAATTAGATTTGAATAATCTGCTAATGGGTTTCCAAGCTCATCCGAGTAAAATAGAGGGTCTGAAGCTGTTTCTTTCGAAAGGTGAACATGGTTAGTGTTCACAAAGTCAATACCACTTTTGATCTCAGTGTCTTTTTTTTATGGGACGAGAGCAGTTGCCATGTTAACTTTAAAAGATAATTTAACTTAGTGTCACGGACATTCGACCCCGATCCAAAACATACTAAACATAGATGCCACCTGACATTGAAAAGAAGAGAGGGAGAGAAAAAACAGATGCCACGTGGTGGATTGTGTAATGTCCAAACTCTCTTACATTGTTCAAACAATTTCTAGGAACATCATCTAAGCAAATTGCATTCCACAAGAAAAGACTATAAAAGATACCTTAAAATATCAACCATTGTAAAAATAAATAAAAAGAATTCCTTGTCCTTTATATGCTTGGTAACATGTTGAGCACATGCACTTCCTTTTAATAGAAAATATATATTTCACTAAAAAATGTTAATTCTTTTGTATAGAAGTTTGCACTTTGCAAGTGTTTATACAATAATCTTTTCATTTAGCTCCCATTTTCCTTCATGCCGTGGAACACTAGTCATTTTTCTGAAGTAACAACAAAGTTTCCCTGGGAAACTACAGTGTAACTAAGTATAATTTACTTAAAATACAATTTATGTAACAATAGTAAACCTAAATTTTAAAGTACGATGCTGTCATTTATAACATTACTTAAGTAAATTACCAATAACAAGCCTCAGTGAAGTGTTGGTCTATACTCATGAGTCACACTACTGAGTTCAAACTAAATTTACACTTGAATATCTACCTGGCCTAGTTTTTCCTGAAAACAGTTTTCCATTATTTCTTCTAAACAGCTTCGATGAAAACTTTAAATTATGGCAAAATTCAAGATGATTCGAGTTACCTCTCCAAATATTTTAATCTTCAGCCAACTAAAATAGGAACATGTTATATTCCTTGTTTGTTGTTCTGCCCCTCTTTGAGTATTTTTCTTGGAAAAACCTCCCTCTAGTGTCTTCTCGACTTTGTTTCCTTTGATGCGCTTGGTAATGATGCAAATAACTGTACAAGGTTGAAATTCCTGCAAAATATTTTCTAATTTGAAGTATCTTGCAGTAATAAGAAGTCACTCTAAGCTCCTAAAACATTTTTTTATTTTTATTTTTTTTAAAAAGGAGAAGAATTATACTAAAATGGGTCAAAAGTCTATCAGAATTTATAGTGAAAAAGTAGGTTACTCATCCCTCTTGTACCAAGAGGACTAGAAAAGGAAGAAATAAAAAAACTACTACTATTTCTCAATACCCCAGTTATCTTTCCAATGAGTTACTAAATCTTTGATAATCCTAATTGTGTACACTCTAGGCTTCGTGATGTCATGGACACTCGACACTCGACACTCGCTCTACGATTTTTTGGGTGGGAATGAGATCTTCTTTTGAGAACAAGGATGCGCAGATGAACACTTTTTGATTTATGTAAGGTACAACTGCAGTTGCGGTGATATGGTCTTCGTTGTACCTCACTGTCGTATGCAGATATACATCCTTTGTGCACATATTGGAGCACTACTTCTGCAACTAAAGAACCCATTCTCACTCACTTACTATGATGTATAAGTTCTTGAGTGTATGGAGGACTGGGTATAACTGCAGTCTCTGGGGAAAGTGAGAGAAAGAGAGAAAAAAAAGTGAAGGCTACTTACTTGCAATGGTAAACAATTGTTATTTTTTGCAAGTTTAAATAGGAAAAGGTTGGAGTGGGTTAAAGACAAATTTGATGTATCCAAGAATGATTATAGTTCAGAGAAGTCCGCTGTTGATCTGCTATATTGGTGCATTTTGGTGTTGATGGGTGTGAAGATATTTGGGAAGAGAAACAGAATAATGGAAATAAAATATTTGGTTCAGTCAGAGGATATTACTTGGGATTTTTTTTTGGAGAGAAATAAAAAGAAGTTGAAATTCTAGTTAGGAGAAAAGGACTGGAAGGTTTCTTGTATTATTTTGTACATGTATAGGTATTTGGGAGAGTGAGTTAGAGGATGCTACCTTGGAATAAAGGTTGAAGAGAAAGAAGAAAAAGTTGGAATTCTAGTTAGGAGAAAAGGACTATGAAATTTCTTGTACTTTCTTGGTGATAACTAAGTCATGTTTTTTATGTGGAGTAACAGATTTTGAATCTCAAGTTCCCTGATTTCTTGTACTTTACTGGTGATAACTAACTCGTGTTTTCATGTGGAGTAATGGATTCTGAATCTCTAGTCCTTCGTTGTATACACCTACACTTGCTCAATCATAATGCCTTGTAACTGTTGAAGTTGCGAGTTTAAATAGAAAGAGGTAGGAGTGGAGGAAAGACATATTTGATATCTCCAATAATCGTCGTAATTCAGAGAACTGAGATAAAATAAAATAATGGGAGTAGAATGCGCTTTGTAATAAAAGTTGGTAAGAAAGAAGAAAAAGTCGGAATTCTAGTTGGGAGAAAAGGACTGAGATTTCTTGTACTGAATGGTGATTATTAAGTTTTTTTCCATATGGAGCATCAGACTTTCGCCATTTTTGGCTCAACATTGGTTATTAATTCCCGGCAAAGGATGATGTACTTATACATGTAATTATACGTTAAACATATACTCTTGGATTCTATTAATATGTGGCCTATACGCTGAAGTAAAGCATTTGTTTAGGTCTCCATCTTGATATTTTACGTAACTACGAAACATTTGGAGTCTAAGAGGCTACCAAGTAAAAGACAAGTTATGGACAACATGGTGGATATGTTTTTGTAGTTTTGGGTTTTATGCTGTAAACATCTGAGTTTCAAACCTCAAAACTTGTTGATTCGGAGATTATTGAGTTTGTACTGCTAAATTAAGCAGCTCCCACTGCACGGGCATCTAATCTTCATGAAAGTACTCAAATAAAGTATCTCCCAACCCCGAGGATTGTGCAATGCATCTTCAAGATTTACGATGATATGATTGCCTTTCAAAGTGTTACTGGGGTCCCTAGTAACAACTCCCTCACACCATACAAGCTAGGCTAGCTGGCATGCACGATATGTTGTACTCACCGCTAGCGACTCGTAGTAAAGATGACCACAAGCTAGGCTAGCTGCCATGGACAATCAACCCCAACCCAAAAATTATAAAATATAGATGCTCCAAAAGTTGATAAAAAAGAAAGAGCGGAAGAAAAAATTGCCATGTGGTGGCTTGTCCAATGTCCAATTTCTCATACCTTGTTGGAACATTTTCTTGGCAAAAGGCATTCCACAAGAGAAGACTACAAAAGATACCTCAAAATATCAACAATTGTAAAAAAAACTATTTTTTCTTGTCTTTTATATGCTTGGTAGCGTGCTGGGGATGTGTATATTACTTGCTTTTTAAGGAAAACATATTATTCTAAACTTTGAAGTAAAGAACCAAGTTTCCATGGGAAACTATTGATCTTAACTAAGTATGCTTTACCTGAATACTAATTTCGGTAACAGTGTATAAAAAGGTAACTTTTTTCCATTTTTAACATTATAGCACTAAAAATAATCAAACTGAGTTCAATCTAAAGCTAAATCCCCAATGAAGCGTTGTGTAATCAGTATTGGTTTGAGTTGCAGGTCAACTGAGGAATCACAATATTGAGTTCAAACTTCAAACTAAATCTACACTCAAGTAACTACTATCTGGCAGGTTTCTCCCGAACACGATTTTTCATTTTGTAACAACTCTGATGAAAACTCTAAATTAGGAAAAGAGATAGGCACTATCATCAAGGCTCAAGATGAGTCGACTTACCTGTCCACCTGCGTAAAACTTCAGCTAAAGAAATCCATGCTTGTACTAACCCTCTTTGAGAATTTTTCTCGAAAAGCCTCTTTTTCTTGACTTTGTTTCCTTTGTTGTGCTAGGACACCGGATCCCCTTGCAGTTTATCTTAGAGAAAATACGTTTGTGTATGGAAATGTGATAATCTCTTCTGCTTGTTAATGATGAAAATAACTGTACAAGGCTGAAAATTCCTGCAAAAATATATTATAGTTTGGAACATCTTGTTGCAGTTATAAAAAGTGACAATCAGCTCCTAAAACATAATAAAGGAAGAGATAAAAATAAACTAATTGGGATAAAATTATATTTAAATTTACAGTTAATAGGATATATGTACACTCATCCCTCTTGACACCAAGAGGACTAGAAATGTAAAAAAAAAAAAACTACGACTATCTCCAAATCCCCAGTCATCTCTCCAATGAGTGACTGATCTCCTCAATCTTAGATAATCCCAATTGTGTACACTCTAAGCTTAGTGATGACATGGACACACTACACTCGCTCCAAGATTTTTTGGCTGGGAATGAGATCTTTTGAAAACAAAGATGCGACTGTGAACACTTTTTGGATTTATGTAAGGCACAACTGCAGTTGCGGTGGTACGGTCTCCGTTGTACCTCACTGTCGAATGCAGATATACATCCTTCGTACGCGCATTGGAGCACTATTTCTGCAACTGAAGAACCCATTCTCACTTTCTGTAATGTATATGTTTGTGAGTGTATTTGGAGTGCAGAGTATAAATGCAGTGTCTGGGGGGATATGAGAAAGAGAGAGAGAGGACTTATTATTCCCTCACTCGCAATGGCTTGCAATTGATGAAGTTGCAAACTTAAATAGAAAAGTTGTGAGTAGTATAAAGACAAATTTGATTCTACAAGAATCAATTTAGCTCAGAGAAATCCGCTCTGGAACTTCTTGGTGCCTTTAGGTGTCGATGGGCGTGAAGATATTTGGGAAGAGAGAGAAATAAATTATAGTAAGTTAGGGGATGGTACTTTAGAATAAAAGTTGGAAGAGAGAGAGGAAGAAGTTGGAATTCTAGTTAGGAGAAAAAGACTATAAGATTTCTTGTACTTTTTGGGTGATTGATTACTAAGTTATTTTCTCTATGGAGCAACGTCGAGATCTTGGTCCAACATCAACTAAAAACTCTTGTCACTTTAAGTATATACTCTGACTGTATATTTGACATATATGTTGATGTAAGACTGTTGTTTAGAGCTCCATTTTATATGTAAATGTGAAACAGGTATTAGCGGCGACCATGAAAAAGACAACGATGCGCAATATGGTTGAAAATAATCTGGTTTTGGTTTTGTGTTGGTAATGTCTTTATTTCAAAAACCTCCTAAATTAGCAAGTTTAATTAGTCTGAGGTGATCCAGGAGGATCTAGGAATATTGGAAGTTTAAGTAAAAGTTGTTTGAACGACTTCTAATTTCGTTCGAACGACCAAAGTTTGTTCCACTGGAAATTTGGCCCAGAGCCATATTTCGTTCGAAGGAGTTGAGATTTCGTTCGAACGACTAGGCAAGTTTCTAGGGTTTTAGACCAATTAGTCGTAAAGTCGTTCGAACGACTTTGGCGGTGTTTTTGATTCTCAGCGTTGTTTTGCCTTGAGATGCATTCTATTTTGTAATTTCGAGTTCCCTCTATATAAAGGGGACTTAGGTTATTTCTCTTCTTATGTTAGATCTATAAAGAGTTCTGAGGAAGAGCCTAGGGTTTTGGAGTGATTCATTGTAATTACTTTGTTTTTAAGCAATTGAAGCTTTTATTTTCTCAATCAATTGGTGTTCTTCGTACTTTTCAGCTAACTAAAGCTTCTCAATCGTATTGTGGATTATGAGGTTAGAGTAATTTGTACTGCTAAATCAAACAGCTCATCTATAATCTATTGTTTTACTATAAATGTGATGTATATTGAATCTTTAGCTATTACCAAAAAGTTTTCGGTCTCTAGCTCAAATGGTAGAGCGCTTGGGAATAAAAGTGTTTTTTTTTTCTTTTTTCCAAATGTCTGAAGAGATGGTGGTTCAAACACACCAAGACCTATCATTTTTGTCACTACTCTGCTCTTTTACTCTAATGACTATGTAAGAATGATTATCATTGTAGTTTCTTAGGTTTAGTTCACCCGTGAACTACGTTATTGTTATGAAAGCTTTGAAAATTAAAAATGTTAGGAAATCATAGCTCCTCAATTGTTATTTTGGTGGCGAAATTCTAGTTTTAGTGACTGTTGTTTTCTTTCCTTAATCATGCTCAAACTACAAATTGCAATGTTTGCAGGTTTGCTTCCCTTTTCGTTACTCTTTTCTTTTTAACTAAAGATTAGGAAATCATAGCTCCTCAATTGTTAATTTGGTGGTGAACTTCTAGTTTTAGTGAGTGATGATTTCTTTCTTTAATCATGTTCAAACTACCAATTGCAATGTTTGTAGATTCGCTTCCCTTTTCATTACTCTTTTTTTTAATTAAAATATATCTTAAGTCATCTATTCTTCACAGATCAGATACATGCAAAACTTATCTGAATATGAAATTTTATTTGTTGCGACGTACATGGAAGTGGTAACTGTTCGGATTATCCACTGTTGATGCTTAGCCCATTTGAGGTATGGACGTATGGTTACATCATGTCTTTTCAGTATTAGATATGAATGATATACGCAAGTCCAATAACTGAAATTTTAATCCATTATAATCTGCTATGGGTTTCCCAGGTCCTCCGAATAAATTGGATGGTCTGAAGCTGTCTCTTTTGAAAAGCAAGCGCGGTTAGTATCAGAAAGTAAAGAAGGTTTTTGATCTCAGGTATGTAGTACCTTTTCTTTAATAGTGAAACCTTTTTTTATGGGATCGGAAACTCAAAGTGTTACTGGGTTCCCTAGTTTTACACCATACCAGCTGGGCTAGTTGGCATTCACGGTATGTTGTTTTCACCGTCACTGACTCATAATAAAGACGACCACAAGCCTACAGGTGCTGAAATTTGTGACTGACAAATACATGCTTGCCTGACCATAATTGGGTTCAAGAGTCGAACTACCAGGAACCCTTAAGTTTGCATAAAAATGTGAATTGGACTGATCAGAGTTGTTAATGACATCATTAACTTTTTTTTTTTTTTTGGAAGGCAAGCCGGTTTTTTATAGGGATCCATAACCCTGAGTTTCCAACCCCATGAGGTTTCGAACCCACGACCTCTCTCTAGGTGGAGAGGTACAACCACTATTGGGATTGACATCAATAACTGCTTCCTTGTAAACCTTAAAACTTGAGCGACAGATTAACTGGGAGTTGTGGACAATCAACTCCCAGCCAAAACATATAAAAATATAGGTGCCACCTAAAGTTGACAAAAAACAAAGTGGGAGAAGAAAAAAATCTCGCGCCTTGGATTGTCTAATGTCCATGTTCTCGTACCTTGTCGGAACATTTTCTAACCAAAATGCATTCCACAAGAAAAGACTATAAAGACGCCTCAAAACATCAACCATGCTAGCTTATTTTCCGTGTCTTCTATATGCTTGGTTGCGTGCCTGGCACGTCTATATTACTTGCGTTTGAAAAAAAAAATCTAAAGATTGTTGATTATTTTCTAAAGATTGTCATCTAGCTCCCATTTCCTTCATGTCGTGAAACACTAAACATTTTTATTGCAAATAACAAAATTTTCATGGGAAACAACTGATCTAAACACTAACTAAAATTTCGGTAACATTGTATTAAGAAGTACAATGCTGCCACTTTCAATAACATTATAAATTTATTACAGAAAAAAGAATCAACAAATTCAAACTCAGTTCAAATTAAAGCCACGCCTTGATGAAGTGTAGTTTAATCAGTATTGGTATGAGGCACAGGCAAACTCAGGAATTACATTACTGAGTTTAAGCTAAAATATCTACGCTCAAGTTACTATCTGGTAGATTTTTCCCGAAAACAAATTTTTCGTTTAGTTCTTCGTAACAACTCTGATGAAAGCTCTAAATTAGCAAAAGAAATAGACTGACAATCCTTAATGATCAGAATGAGTCGACTTACCTGTCCACCTTCGTAACAAATTTTCTCTTCATTGTTTGTTCCTTCCCTCTTCTAGAATTTTTCTCTAAAAAATATCTGTTGCACTAAGATACTAGAGCCCCTGAAATGTGATAACCCCTGCTAGCTAATAATGAAAATAACTGTACAAGGGCTGAAAGTTCTTGCAAGAAGCTATGTATAATTTGCAGCACGTTGCAGTTATAAGAAGTGACACTCTACCCCCTAAAACATATATAACGGAGGAGAAGAATCAGACTAAAATGGGTCAAAATTTCTGTTAAAATTTACAGTGAAGAAGAAATAGGTACACTCATTTCTCTTGACAGCAAGAGGACTAGAAAATGTAAAAAAACAAAAGACTACGTACGACCCACTTCGGAATACTCCAGTCATCTCTCCAATGAGTGACTAATCTCGTCAATCTTAGATAATCCCAATTCTGCACAGTCTAGGCTTCGTGATGACATGGACACACGACTATTGCTCCATGATTTTTTGGTTGGGAATGAGATCTTTTGAGAACATAGATGTGATGATGAATACTTTTTTTATTTATGTAAGACACAGCTGCAGTTGCGGTGATAGGGTTTTCGTTGCACCTCACGATCGAATGCAGATATGCATCCTTCGTACACACATTGAAATACTACTTCTGCAACTGAAGAACCCATTCTCACTCACTCGTTGTAATGTACGTTTTTGTGAGTGTATTTGTATTTTGTAGTGCAGGGTATAACTGCAGTGTTACAGTGTCTGGGGGAAGGGAGCGAGAGAGAAGAGACTACTTATTCACTCACCCGCAATGGTTTGCACTCGATGAAGGCGTAAGCTTAAAAAGAAAAGGTGTGAGTGGTTTAAAGACAAATTTTAGCTCAGAGAAATCCGCTGTGGAACTTCTAGGCGCATTTTAGGTGTCGATGGATGGACATGAAGATATTTCAGAAGAGACAGAAAGGGGGAAACCAAATATTTTGTTGAGTTAGAGCCTAGAGGATGCTACTTTGTAATAAAAGTAGGCGAGAGACAAAAAAAAATTGAAATTCTAGTTAGGAGAAAAGGACTATAAGATTTCTTGTACTTAGTTGGTGATACCTAAGTTATTTTCCATATGGAGCAACAGACTGTCAAATTTTTGGTCCAACATCGGTTAAAAATCCTCGTCAAAGTTGTTAGTCGTATGACTCGCGTTTGTACATGTCACTGTACTGATGTATGACTTGTACGTTGTAGCCCGAGTTGTTAATGTTTTCATTTTAAAACCTCCTAAATTGCCCGAGAAATTGGAGTAGTTTGTAGCTGCTAAATCAAACAGCTCTCATTTGGTCTACTTTTTTCCATATATATATGATGTATACTTGATCTTTAGCTATTACCAAATTTTGTTTTTGGATCTTTAGCTCAAATGGTAGAGCGCTTGAGTATAGAAGTGATTTTCCAATATCTCAAGAGATGGTGGTTCAAACCCACCGAGATCCATTATTTTACAGGTCACACATTGCTGTAGTTTATTTGTAATCGAAAAGGGCTCATCTCCTTCTGCCAATTTACTCTCTGTAGATGTTAAAACATTAGCCCTTATTTTACCTTGAAGAATTATTTCTGAATCCCCACAGACATACAGAACTGGTATGAGAGTCTAGTCAGAAAATATTCATTATGTATTTTGTAATATGTTTATGTTGAGCCACACAACGGAAACCAAACACCGATTCAATCCGATTAACGATGAACAAACTCAATGAATAAACACAATCAAACAAAAACACACAATTTACCGTGGTTCGGCAAATTGCCTACGTCTACACTAATAGAGAGAGAGAGTTTTATTAGATGATTCGAGGTTATAATCACTCACCAACAAATTGAGGTCTCTCTAGGTTTTCTCTAGAAAATAACTCACCAAAGGATGGCTAAAAAATACCCGAAGTCTCCCTTTTTATACTTTTATTACATCAATTACACTGATCACGAGACAAGCCAATGGTCTAAACGACCTCTTAAAACAAACCTCCGCATCGTCGTTCGAACGACTATGAGCCTCTAACAGAAGATTGTAATTAAGTCAATTTTTCGTCGTTCGAACGACTATGTACCTCCAAGTATTCCTGCTTTTATACCCGACACTTCTCCAACTCGATGAAGATTTCTTCAAATCTGAGCCGAACTTCTCCAACCAAACAAATCGAACCCTCTATCTCACAAATGTCCCCAAGGACTTAAAAACAAGCGTCCCAAAAGACCAAATCGACTACACCGTACCATGGATCAAGTCGTTCATAGTTCCCAATATCCCCGTTAGGGGCCAAATCAATCCGTATGAAGGATTTGGACCAAGTCCAAACAATGATTGAACTTAATCACAGAAACAACTTTTGTAAACATATCAGCTGGGTTATCATTCGTGTGAATCTTCTTCAACCGAATCTCACCTTCTTCAAGTACTTCTCAAACAAAATGGTAACACATTTCAATGTGCTTCATGCGTTGATGATGAATTTGATTTTTCGCCAAAAAAATAGCACTCTGACTATCATAAAACACATCAACATGCTCCATCTTGATGCCCAAATCATGCAATAGACCCTTCATCCAAATGGACTCTTTAATCGCTTCAATAACCACCATATACTCTTCTTCTGTAGTAGATAAGGCCACTGTAGACTGTAGCGTAGATCTCCAACTAACCGGTCCTCTACCTAATGTAAAATTATACCCTGTAGTAGACCGTCGTTTATCCAAATCACCCATATAGTCAGGATCCAAATAACCCACACAAAACTGATCAATCAAATTCTACTTACGAAATTTCAAACCAATATTCACAGTACCTTTGATATACTGTAAAATCTATTTCACAGCTCGTCAATGATCTCTTCCCGAATCATACGTATATCTACTAAGCATACCAATGGCATGTAAAATATCTAGCCAGGTACATACCATTGCATACATGAAGCTACCAACTGCGCTAGCATAAGGAACTTGACTCATATAATCACATTCCTCATCGGGTTTTGGAGACATAGAAGCTAGCTTTAAGCTTAAACTGAAGGGCAATGGGCGTACTTACAGGTTTTGTGTTCCCATCAATATCAAATTTCTGAAGTACCTCCCTCATATACGTCGTTTGAGAAAGACGCACCGTTCCCTTCTCTCTATCTCTATGAATCTCCATACCAAGAATCTTCTTCGCGTCACCCAAATCCTTTATTTCAAATTCTTCACGCATTTGTTTCTTCAACTTGTCAATCTCGCTTTTATGTTTATATGCAATAAACATATCATCCACATACAAAAACAAGTAAATAAAGGACCCGTTACATAGCTTGCGTAAGTAGACACAGTGGTTATAATGACTCCGTTTGTAGTTATGTCCAATCATAAACTTATCAAACTGTTTGTACCATTGTCTTGGAGACTGCTTCAAACCGTACAATGATCTCTTCAGTTTACACACATAATCTTCCTTTCCAACAACTTTAAACTCACTCGACTAAGTCATATAGATTTCTTCCTTCAAATTCCCATGTAAGAACGTCATCTTAATATCGAGTTGTTGTAACTCCAAATTAAATTGTGCTACCAAGGCCAAAAGGGATACGAGTGGAGGAGTGTTTTACCACTGAAACTTCATTATAATCAATTCCCTCCCTTAGAGCATAGTCTTTGGCTACGAGTCTTGCCTTGAAGCGTATATCATCATTTTGAGATCATTGTTTTTTTTCTGTAAACCTACTTACAACCAATCGCCTTCTTTTCATTAGGCAACTTCAAAAGCTCCCAAGTTTCATTCTTAATAATAGAATACATCTCTTCCTTCATCGCTCCCTCCCATTTGTTAGCTTCAAAACCGTAAATAGCTCATTTATAAGTAGAAGGAACATCTTCTTCAACGACCGATAGTGCGTAGGCTACCATGGCCCTTGCATTTGGAAGTACAATGTCATTTATAAGCCATCCTGGCTTACTTGCATTCTTTTGTGGTTTACTAGTTACAATTGACTTCACAGCCGGAGTCTCCTCATCTGTATTACCAAATGCTCCACTTGCGTATGTGCCTTCATCATCTGGAACATGAACTAATGGCATATCAAGTGTTGCCACACCGGTAGATGACACCCTCTTGATACATAACTATTTTGATCATGTGAAGATGCATCGCATCAATCTCTACCCGCTGTAAAATCTCGCTTATCTTCTTCTCTTCGTGCTTAGAGACATGTGACTTCATCATAGAAGTCTCATCAAAAGTGACATCCCTGCTAAAAATAATTTTTCACTCTTTTGTATCCCACAACTTGTAACATTTAACCCCTTTCTTCTTACCCAAAAAAATGGTTTTCCCTGCTCGAGGATCCAACTTACCATCTTTGACATGATAATATGTTGGACTCCCAAAAATATGAATAGTATCATAATCTATAGCAGGTTCTACCGACCAAACTTTAATTGGTGTTGTACTTTTAATTGCAGCCGAAGGCAACCTATAGGTAGCATGCATATGTCAAAGTCTTAGCCCAAAACATTTTGCCCAACCCAGAATTGGACAACATACATCGTACCTTCTCTAACAAAGTACGATTCATGCGCTCTGCCACCCCATTTTGTTGCAGTGTCTCCCTAACGGTAAAACGTCTCGCAATTCCCTCATCCTTACATACTTGCAAGAACGGATCACTTGTATACTCTCCACCATTATCTGAATGGAGCAATTTGATCTTTCTACCTGTTTAAGTTTCTATCAACTTATTCTACCTTATGAATATTTCTAGGACTTCATCTTTCCTTCTCATGGTATATACCCACACACACCTAGAAAAATCATCAACAAATGACACAAAATAATATTTACCTCCAAGTAATGCATTCCTGAAGGGTCCCCATACATCTAAATGAACATAGTCAAGGATTCTACGAGTATACGATGGTTAGTCGTGCCAAACTTCACCCTTGTCTGCTTTCCCATGACACAATGCTCACAAAAATCCAATTAGCACGCCTTAGTACTTTTTAATAACCTTTTATTCGTAAGAAGTCTTAAGGACTTCTCACCCATATACGCTAAATGCATATGTCATAGTCTAGTAGTATCTCTGGAAGTAGTTGTTGAGAATCGAGGTAGCTACTCTATCTTCCCTAACAAGAACGATACGTGGAATAAGCCCTAATAGAAGAATTAACAAGCAAGAATAATAACGACATAAGAATTCCCAGAGGAGGGAAGTGGAAAACCCTTGCGGATAAAAAAACCACTCCCCTAACAATCCACTATGTTAATCAAATAGGTTACAATGATCTCTCAAGCTTTCTCTAGCTTTAATGGAGTCTCTTCAAACCCTAGGTTTCTCTAGAATTAAATTTACCAAGGTAGGCTATCAAAATAACCTAAGACTCCCTTATAAACATGGGAAGTCATTACATAAGGATAGACTTAAAGTACGGATCACGAGACACACCAACGCCTCTAGAATAAACTTCTAAAACTGACTTAACGAAGTCTGTTCGAACAGACTCTCAGTCTATTCGAACAAAGTGGGTTCTGAGGTATTTTGTTCGAACAGACAAGAAGTCTGTTCAAACAGACAAAATCTCGTTCGAACGACTTCTTGTCTCGTTCGAGCGACTTGCCTTTTATTCGAATAAACTAAAAAGTCTATTCGAACAATCATGCCTCTGCCTCTTTTGTTCGAACAAATAAATAGTCTATTCGAACAGAACTTTGAATAAACTTTTTTTTCAAACCGTCTTCGATCCTCGCTCATCCCACGAGCTCCGATGAACATCCTTGAACAAGATTCGAGTTCATACCATAACAGTAGTCTCTATACTTCCTGCAGTAGCAACATCCCCAAAAATAGTCATACCATTT
The DNA here is from genome assembly GCA_014058105.1 of Kingdonia uniflora. Taxonomy (NCBI): domain Eukaryota; kingdom Viridiplantae; phylum Streptophyta; class Magnoliopsida; order Ranunculales; family Circaeasteraceae; genus Kingdonia; species Kingdonia uniflora. The sequence goes on from JACGCM010001910.1 coordinate 582,201, forward strand.
AAATAGTACAAGTTGTTACTTCTTCTTTGACCCTTCAAAACCATCATTGCTCCCTTAAGAAACTTTTAAGCCTCATTTTTCAGATGCAATCTTATAGTCTTTCGCTTTAAGTAAACCAGTTGAGATAATATTATTCTTCATAGTCGGAATATACCGAACCTTTTCAATTTCTTGAACCAAACCATTATGCAACTTAAGATGAATAGTACATATCCCCATTATGCGACATGAATAATCATTTTCTATCAACACAGCTCCACCTTCTAGCCTTTTGAAACTAGAAAAACAACCATTTCAGGACAAATATGATAAGTAGCACCCAAATTCATTTATTTACTATTTGGAATCAACAATAAATGCACTAGATGATATAGTTAAAGAAAAGTCATAACCATTACCATTATTTACCCCACGGTCTTGAGCAATATTAACTGAAGAGTCAATTTTCCCACCCTTCTTCTTCTTTAGAAGCGTATGACACTCATTCTTCCAATGCCTCGTCTCATAACAGAACGCACATTCATCTTTACCCAAATTGTTGTGATTAACACCGCGACCTCTCGACTTCGATCGAGAGTTGTTACTATTAGACTTCTTCTTGTCTGTAGACCTCCATCTTGCCATGATAAACACCTCAGACGTTGACTTAACGGACTTACGTTAATCTTTCTTTTGGTACTCGTGATTCACCACCGCCGTCGTCATATCCAAATATTTCAAAGAACTTTTCCCATAGGTAATCGTCGTTACGAAGTGTTCGTACTCTTCGGGAAGTAAGTTCAAGAATAATAAAACTGTGTCCTCATCACCAACAACCTCTTCTAGATTCACCAAGTCGACAAGTAACTTGGTGAAATCGTTCAAATGCTCCGACATAGAAACCATTTATCTCATAGTGAAGCGGTAAAGCTTTCTCTTCAAAAGGAGTCGATTTTGGATGTTCTTCACCAAATACTTCTCCTAAAAAAAATTTTAAATATCTTTCGCCGAGGTTTCATTCATCACAATGTACTTTATGTCATGAGCTAGGCATGACCTAATTCGATCGCATGCCTGTTTATTCATCTTCTTCTTAACACTCTCTTCAACCTCCTCAACCTTGTATTCCAACACCTCATCCAAATCTTGTTGACTAAACGCATCAATAACTTCGCATCGCCACATGGCAAAGTTATTTGTGTCATTGAAGTTCTCAACTTCAATTTTGGCATTGTTAAACATAACCGTTGTGTCATTCCGTTTAGGCGTCGTTGAAGAACTTGGTTCATCTTCTACCATTGTTCCCCCAATTTTCATACACTAATTAAATCAAAAATAAAACAAAATCAAGATAAGACGTTATCTCAAATTTCGAGAGCCGCCTCTAATACAACATTGCTCTTATACCAATTGTTGAGCCACATAACGAAAACCAAACACAGATTCAATCCGATTAGTGATGAACAAACTAAAAGAATAAACACAATCAAACGAGAACACACAATTTACCGTGGTTCGACAAATTGCTTATGTCCACACCAATAGAGAAAGAGTTTTACTAGATAATTCGAGGTTACAATCATTCACCAACAAATTAAGGTTTTTCTAGGTTTTCTCTAGAAAAGAACTCGCCAAAGGATGACTAAGAAATACCCCAAGTCCCCATTTTTATAATTGGAAGATTATTACATCAATTACACGAATCACGAGACAAGCCAATGGTCTAAACGACCTCTCAAAACAAACCTCCACATTGTCGTTCGAACAACTATGAGCCTCCAACAAAGATTATAACTGGGTCAAATTTTTTGAACGAGCCTCATAAGGCTCGTTCGTTCGAACGACTATAAGCCTCCAACAGAAAATTGTAATTGAGTCAATTTTTCGGTCTCGTTCGAACTCCTATGCACCTCCAAATATTCCGCCTTTATACCGAAAGCTTATAAGTAATAGTTACCTTAAATAATTAAATGAGAAAAGTTATTACGTTATGCCTGAAATCTTGATTTGAAGAGTTTAGTTTATAAGAGTCATTAATTTCGTACACATTCAAAGGATTGATCTAAAATGTTCCACAGTCCAAATATTTTGTAGTTGTCAAGATTGTCTTTCCCAATAATGTATCTTGGGCAGGTGAAACCCTATGGCTCTTTGCTTGTATAGATCAAGGTGATCTGGGTTCATAATTTATCAGCATTTAAACCACTAATTTTGGGGCATGTGTAATCCCCACCTGCCACCAACACATGTCGTGCAAGTCAGGATAAATCCAGACGAGTGGCCCCATTGGTGGCCTCTGCCTTTCTGGCAAGTCCCCTTCCTTCCTTGGCAGACGATTAGGACACAGGGTCCTGTTAACCGGAGCTTTGAGAGAGACACTATTCTAGAAACCAATATGTCTTACTCCAAAGGCCAAATCAGTTAAACATTCATGCAAAACCAAAACTGAATCAAAATGATTTATATCTTAAAAAAAGTTGCCTTTCAAAAAAAATCACTCTCCTCTTCTTTACATAATTCTAAATGACTTGTCTCCACAACAACATTAATATTAGCTGCAGCAGCTGGTGAAGAAGAAGGAGAAGGGTAGTTAGACCCTCCTCCTACTGCTGCTAACACCAAACACCCTTCGCTCCACGACCTCCTTATCGGATACGACACCTTTCTACTCCGATCACACGACTTCGTACTCGAAGAAATATTATTCTTCTTCTTAGACTTGTTGCTACACAATACACATCCACAATTCCTATGGTACGGCCTCCTCTCTTTCTCCATATCAGGCGTAGATATACATCGCTCGAATACCGATCCCGCTGAGGCCATGCTCCTCTCTTTTCTTCTTCACTGATGTAACAAATATATATATATGCGCGTGTTGGAGTGTAAAACAAGGAGAGAAAAAAGGAGACTTAGTAAAAGAGTATGAGCCTCGTCCAAGCTTACACTTCGGAGAAAAACAAGGCCAGACAATTGGTTGGACTTGCTTATATTGTTTTTGTTAGCAAAGAGTAAGTGAGGGGGGTTGTTTGTTTATTAGTCCAAGTTAGGGCATATATTGGTTAGCTGCCCCCTTGGCCTTTAACACGGAATTGCCATGTGCATGCACACCCTTTTATGGGTTTTGTCGACCATACAGGTGGTCATGTGGGTTGGGGGGCAGTTTTTATTTATTTGTAGAGTTGTGTTGTTGACTTACAACTGTGGCGTCAACGTGTATGGCACGTGGAATGGTTCCCGCGTTGTGGTTGAGATCTTACGTCGCCCTGAGGCACACGAGGATACCGAAGACCCACGTTCCTGGTAAGTCAGAATAAATCTATTGGTGGTGAAATGAACTCAGGACCTCTGCTTCTTCAGGCATGGTCCAAAACCACTAGACCAACCGCTTTTTTAATTGGATTACTTCCAATTTATTGAAACATAGTAGAGAAACTCAACACGTCTATAAGGTTTTTTTATTTCATAATGACAGATTAGGGGAATCTATGAGACCATGGTTTTAAATAACGGTTATAAAGTTGTTATTACAGTAACGCCTTGAGCTGGGATTTCTTCCATTCTAAGTACACATATCGTTATTTTATGCTATAATGGTCGTTACCCTTATAATAACACGTTATTTTCAGAATTCTCTTTTACAATTATACCGAAGTTATATACAGTTATAACGGTGTTCTAAACTATTATTTATAAAATAACGACCGTTATAATTGAAAACTATAGCAAAATTTGAGAAAATATAAAACAATATCGTACTGTTTACTACTTTAATGGCAGATATCCGAGCTATCTAATCCATATAACTCCCGTGTGTATATCACTATTTTTTAATTTTAAACAATTTAATTATCTTTGACTTGTTATTTGGCTTAAGAAAATGTAACACTATTATAACGATAGCGGCTTCTGCCCATTACACCGTTATAACATATCATTTTAAACCTTGGGTTAAACAAACTGAGTTGGGAGGGACACTAGTCTCAAATCACTCGAAACTGAGATAAATTTGAGACCATTCGAAAATAGGTATCTTGCTCACCGTATGATCTTCTCAAAGGTAGGTCACAAATAAGCCCAACAGGGGATAATAATATGCCGCAGAATGTCCTAAACATAGGTCATTATAAACCGTTTAAAAACATTTTATTACAATTTTATATCCATGACTTGGGACAAGATATTTACCACAGCAATACAGTTGCAGCATCAATTTCACATTAATATTCTTAAATTCATGTACACTGAAAATTAATTATAGTTAAGAACACCAAAGTAAAAACATCAATGTAACCAACAAAAAACTACTTGCATCACTTATTTTGTTCAAGTCCCTCAATTCTAAAACATACAAGTCTGATGTGACCAACTAATCAAGAAAAGGTGGAGCAGATGCCTCGGGATGCTAAGAAACTGTTTCGGCTGAATACTCATTTTGTCGGGATATAGAGGTTTTCCACGTGCAGATCAAAACAAAAATATCGCCACACCGATTTCTTATGTAGATTCACTGGAACGAATTGCAAAAATGTGTGCAAAGTGTCATCAGACGGCCTTCTTAGCATTGAGAGAAGCCTCAAAATAGAGGAACCGAAAGAAAAGGCATACCTATGAAGTGAACACGAAAAAGAACCTAGATAGCTTGGTTACATTGAATCGTTCTGCAGACTGCAGACGCCGAAAGTCTTAGAACAAACTTCCAGGATATGGTGATTCAAAATGTATCATAATTGTAAATGAAGCGCGCAAGGGATCCAAGGCTGCAAAGCAGTGGGGTCTTTAGTTCTTGTAATCTGGGTTGTCCTTAAGTCCAAACTTACCAAGAACAAGAACATATGAATCCCAGTCAGTTCTCCGGAGATATTTCAGAAGCTTCTTCCTCTGTTGAATCATTTCCATAAGACCCTTTCGAGAATGCTTATCCTACAACATCACCGAAGTATAAATATAGCCGTTGTAAAGATGCAAAGCCAATAACATGAGAGAGACTAATTACCCTACTGCATTAGCATGAATAACAAGTAACAGACTAGTAAGATAACACCCTAGAAACATTTAAATATTTCATAGGCCTAGAGATCACCTTTTTATGTAAAGTGGTTGATAGATGCTTGATTTTTGTCGTGAGTTGTGCCACTACAAAACAACAAGATATGAGGCATTAGTTCATGCTATTAAAGCTATAACAAATGGCTCAAAATGTATTTCGTCAAAATAAAAAGGGCTATTTATATTTTTGATGTATATCACGGTTCTCACGACCGCGTGCGTATGTCTCGAGAGAGGGTGTCTCTCTCTTGGTCATTTAATCGACGTTACTCTCTCCACATTTATTTTACTTTATTTATAATAATTGATGTAATAGGTTAGTGGGATAACTGTTGGAGAAGGTCTCCTTAGTTTAAACCTAATGTAAGTAGAATTAGGGTTAGAAGCTTCCTATTTTTATAAAAGCCTCTTTAGTTTTTTTAAGTTTTTTCTGCAGTTGTTACTACGTTATTAGGTTTATTTCAAGTTAAATCAATAAGAGAGAGTTTAGAGTCATAATCTTTGAGTTATGTTTCGATTCAATCTTGTATTCACGTCAATTTTGGTCTTGTTTCAAGAATTGTAGAGATGTAAATTTTATTTTTTGTCCAACACCTAGTCTTAGTCCCTGTTTTGACAAACAGACCCAGTTTGACCATTAGAATCACGGGAAAAGTTATGACTACCCTCTATATTAATTACAGCTTCTTATCCCTGCTCTATCTCTATATCCAGTGAAAATATTTGTACTCTACTCAATGTCGACTCTACCCATAATTAGGAGGAATGCCAATCAGCGTAGTTAAGACGAAGGCTACGGAGGAGAATGTTGATTTAATCAAATATTAGAAATGTCGACTAGTGGTCTACTGCTTCCCTCACTAAAACCGATTTTGAGAGCAATGATGTTGGAAGGTCGAGGCACAAAGGGTTAGTCGCTTTCGTTTGGGTCTTACGAAACTCATTCAGGATGAGATGATCTTGCTTTTTCCACTCCTTGTCAGAGATAGTGGAAATGGCTCGTAGGGTTGAGGTTAAGTTGAAGCCTTCAGGATATTCGCCTTTTATCACACCGGTTACAGTCGACTACACCAGCGGTTGGGACCAAGCCAGCAGGGACTGCCTGTAGGAAGACAAGACATATAAGGCGCGAGTATCCTAACCCCACGAAAAACCATGACACTCATTTCTCAGCAACATGATCACGTGAACGAAGCACTTGAGCAGCTACTTAGTCCACAGTATAGAGATGAGGAGACGAGGAGGTTACAGCTGTGGATCTTCCTTTTCCACGAATTCTTCAAAGAGGGGGAGAGTTGATAGGTCGTGGGTTGCCACTGCCACAACCTAGGCGTACATCTTTCGTGACCGATCCCTAAGTCATTTCTTAAGTTTGTTTATTTTATGTTATTTTATTTTGTCCTAGAGAATCCTCTAAAATAGGATTACTCCGGTAGTTTCCATTTTGGATTGGGAGTGTAGAGAGGTGGGGATCTCCTATATATGGGAGATCCTAGGGTGGTAAATTTGGTTGTTGAGTTTTGAGAGAAAGGAAAGAACCCTAGAGAGAGGGAGAACTTGTAGTAGTAGTTAATCTTCAATAAAGAGATCGTTAATCGATTAAATCGCTTCCGCATACTTAGTAATTAACATTATATGTATGCTTCTTCTATGTTTATTTTATTTTGTATATGATCATTAGCTTTTCTGGGTAATAACAGTTTTTTTAATGAATGTAAATTTTATTGACGAAAGAACACACTATACACCTCTAAAAAGAACAAGAACAAGGGAAAAATTCATTGTGTCAAGCAACTCTTGACAGCTCCTAGGCCTACAATGGCTAGGGAGGGAAGAAGATAGGTCAATAGAGACCCGTTGTACCTCAAATAACCCGTTGATATCTCAATATAATAATACTTAAACTCCTTCCACATCGCCCACACAAATTGTATTCGCTCTGACTCCTATGAATAACATTATGAATAATGTTGTTTCCTGCTTCGCCTCGATGTCTAAGTCGAGGAGCCCTTCTTTCCGAACTTCAATCTCTTCTCATTGCTGAAAGAAAAACGTCGAACGATAAATTCTTAAAACCCTAGGTTGAGCTGCATATGGGTGATGACAGAAACCGTAAATTATGATCAGGATAAATGTCATTATTGAAAATGGATGATGACATATACCATAACATGAGATTCTGAGGATGCAATTGTTGAGGATTGTGCAATGGGTGAATTTGATGTGAAAATGAGATGACTTTTGAGAAATTAATCGAGAGGTGCGTGAACCTTTGCATTCTAAGAATCCCATGTTAGTGTTTCTGATAGGTCGTGGGTTGTCACACCCACGACCTAGGTGCACGGTTTTGTGGCCGGTCTCTATTTTTGTTTCCTATGTTAGTTTATTTTAGGATATTATATTTTATTCTAGAGAATCCTCTAAAAAGGGATTCCTCCAGTAGTTCTTGTTTTAGGTGTAGAGAAAGAGGTGGAGATCTCCTATATATATGAGATCTTAGGGTATGAGGTATGTTATGTTGAGTATTGAGAAAAAGGGAAGAACCCTAGGAGATCTGGAGAGAATAGAGAGAGTTTGTAGTAGTATTTTGATTAAATAAAAGAGATCGTTATTCGTTAGTAGCTTCCACAATCATAGTTTCTAACAATTTCTGTCATCACCAATTATCAACAACGACATTTATCATAATCCTAATATAGAAAATTTTATCATCTGGCGTTTTCCCATTGGCAAGGAGAAAAGATAGAAGTCCCGAACGAAGGAGTCATTGACTTGGACATCAAGGCAAAGTATGAGACAACGTTATTCGCAGGAGTCTCACCGAAAGAAATTTGTGTGGGCCTTAAGGAAGAAATTAAGTACTATTATATTGGAATACCAACTAAAATAACTAGTTATTAGGGGTACAACTTTCTTTTGACCTATCTTCTTCTCTCCTTAGCCTTTGTAGGCTTAGGAGTTGTCAAGCCAAGGGTGGCTTTCACACATTTGATGAGGCACAATTATATTCTGATGATAAATCGATATTAGAAGCACTACATAGTTCTCAACTATGTTACTTTGAAAGTGAAGCGGGAACTAGAAATGAAAATGGAAAATGCGAATTTTTTTTTTACATGATTCGGGAAACTGGAAACGTCTATATGTAAGATGCAACGATCGAAGCAACGTGGGAAACGAATACAAAGCGTAGAGATTTAAGAGATTTTTTGATGGAGAGAAGAGGGAGAAAAGAGGAGAATATAAAAGGGTTAAAGAAGAGTCCTAAAAATTCTTTATTAGCTATAGATTTCGTTGTAAAGCGGGTTCTGTTGGTTTGTGTGTTTCTTGATTTAGTAGGTTTTGAAGTTTCCACGGTTCAAAAAAATGAATCAGTAGCGTTTCCCACAAGAATCACAATCGCTTTTTCGAACTTGAATCACGCGCATTTCCCCAACGCGTTTCCCAGACGTTTCCCAAATTGGGGAAAATTGAATCGCACCCGTTTCCTAAACGGGTTCACGAGAAACGTGAGAATCAGTGGGAAACGTGTTTCCCCGTAACAGAGGATCTCAACATTCAACCAATGATAGATAAATTCAATGTATTGATAATGTTATTGAATCTCATACAAGTATTACAATTGAATTGCAAGAGTAACAAATTCTAGCTTCCGTAAGCAGCGAATACCAAACAAAAATTAAAAAGTAATCTAACATAGTCAAAGCACTTTTTGTTGTCTGTAAAGGTTCTTATTGTGAAAATAATACATAGGGAAAAATAGACCAAAAAAGAAGTGGTTGTAAGTAGAAGTTTGAAATTAGACATGTATAGATGAAAAATACGAGTCATCAGATTTTACAGAAAAAAAAGCCACCACGAGTTCCTTTCAAAGATTTTTACATTTTTAAGGCCCCAACATTATATAGATAAATTCCTTTCAATAATATATAGATACAAAGTTGGGACCATAAAATATGTGCAACGCGTTGGAACTAAACTCGTGGTTGTATTCTACAATATCCTTCTCCCTTCATAAACTTTTCCCCATCTACGGCACATTTAATTTCAAAGTTTGTTTCACAGACACATCTAGTTTTGTCTTTTAAAATGAGAACTCTTATGACAATAAAAACCTTCATAGTTACAATAAAAAGTGATTGGACTATGCCACCACATTTTCTACTTCTGTTTGATTTTTGCTTACAGAAGCAGAGACCAAGCGCTCTTGCAAAGAATTTATAATCTTTATACGACTTAACAACATTGTCAAAACTCATCCCGACCACTAGACTAAGCATGTCACCACTTATACATGTTGTATAATTTGTTGCGTGCATGATAACCGACTTCAACTTCTTTTTTTGGAAGGTACAAACTTCAACTTCGTGAACACTATTATTATAAAAATCTAAGTATACCTCATCAAAGAAATCACTCGTATCCATATGACTGTAGTATTGAAAAAAATTACATACAGAATAAGAAACTAAAAATAGTAACAAAAGAAACATAAAAACTAACTCATCTAAACTTTATTTATTTAAAAACAAAATTCATAGCTGAATATAAAATAGACACATACCTTACTTAAAAGATGTTAACGCATACTTATGACATAAAATAAGCGCTTCGGTCTTCAATATATTTTCTTGAGTTTCTCTTTTATGTATTAATCTTTAAGTTTAATTAAGTTTCTCGAGTTATTGGGTTTCTCCTTTCATTAAGAGGTTATACACTGCTTGGATTTTGAAATAATGAAAAGCAACATCCAAGTAAAAGACATAATAGGAAAAAGGAGAAAGCACATTTGAGAAAGTAATTCTAGAGAGATTATAGAGAAAAAACTAAAGAAATAGAGTTTTACTTCCCAAAGTATTAACGACAACCATTAAATGTGCCCTGGTTCTCCATGATATCATAAACCAACCACAATCTTATATCCTTATACAAAATAAAAAGGCAACTACCAACATATATACCCAGTTCTAAGAAAAATAACAAAATAGGCACAAGCCAACAATTATAAACGTGAAAACATATATATGATATTCATGAAAGAAAAAACAGAAAATAAACGGCGCCATAATGAATATTTCGAAACTTTTTTCAATTAACAAAAAAATGTTGTGTCAATGGCCAGTGCATGAAAGTGGAAGTTCGAAGGAAGCATTCAATGAAACAATGTTAGGAGGGCAAAAATTAATATACAAAGCAGATAAGCAACAAAAAAAAAAAAAAATTGATAAATAGAAGGAACATATAATGATATAAATCACAAATGAAAATCTTATGCAGGAAAATGCTAAGTGTACTGTGGCTGTTATCAAGGCCTAGATATTTAAGATGAGAACAGGAAATCTTAAGACTAACGAGGTACAAAATAAATTACCTTGAACTCGTGAAGATCCAGAATCTGACTCTGACATTTTAAACTCGTCTCTAACTTTTTTGAGCTCCAGATTTACCTTCTCTCCGGATGACATGTTATCGGGGTGAAAATACTGTGCATTATACATTATGATTTCAAGAAAGATGAAATGGTGGTCAAATAATAGCTGTAAGCAACAAGTTAACTATCACTTGCCTTTTCAACCAAGTGTTCCTTTGGCGGTCCTTGCATAATGTTAGATTTTCCAAGTCCTAAATGACTGAAGATATCAACCTTCTGAACTGTTGACAAGGAACTTATTAGACATAGTAATATAGAATGTAGCATAACTAGAGAGTACAGACACAAAGATACGCAAGGAGGTCAAATACCAAGCAGGCCTTGCAACGACAACTTTAGTTGGCTAAATTACAATCAATTTAAACTCTTTTTTTGACTGTTCCTATTTTTCCATCTGAGAAAATAACTTATTTTCGATAGAAAAAGAAAATAACCTAGTGTAAAATCAACTACAGTTTTGAGTAAACTCATATATTCGATAGAAAAAGAAAATAACCTAGTGTAAAATCAACTACAGTTTTGAGTAAACTCATATATTCGATAGAAAAAGAAAATAACCTAGTGTAAAATCAACTACAGTTTTGAGTAAACTCATATACTTAAGAGGCAACATTAGATTATCGAGAGCTTCAAACTTTTATCACGTGATTATATCATGCATACACTACGAAAGTAGGATTACTCAAAGTAATGTAGCATTTGGACATGAAATAACATCTCAGTTCTTCTAAAAAAAAACATCTCACTGCGGTAATGAGACGAGTAAAGTCACGGACGAGAAATTTTCAGGCTGAATTTAAGGGTTTCAATTTTGGGTAGACTGCCAACTGCACTTTTGTTTCGAAAGAAAAAATAAATTTTCCTAAATATTGTTCTTTTAGACTGTTTGTTTGTGCTATTTGCTGAGTAAATCATCCTATGACAGAATAAATTTCACAGAGAATTGATGATTCATTTCTAATCCCTTCACCCATCAATTTTTTTTATTTTTTTTGTGAACATAGGAAAGTAACTTTGTCATGAGACTCATGACAATATACCTTTTCATGGGAAAGGAACTTTGTCATAGTCATGAAAAAATATTTTTTCAACTCTACTACTCGTGCATAGCATGGCCTGATCTTCTTCTACCTCATCTCTTTCCCCCTCTTTCTCCATCTCTTCTCTTACAGCCACCAAAGTACAAATATGACCATAACGACTACCAGCACCGGTAGGAAGTTGCTACCGCCCCCTAAACACCCAACCCCTTTACTTCTTTTTTGATAAATATAAATTTTATTGATAAAAACGAGCACAACGCCCAAATACAAGAACGACAAAGAACAAAAAATGGCCTTTAACATGAAGACAAAAAAAGACAAAACAGACTCTACGCCAAAATCCTCAAATGGAACCTATGATAGTCTCCCTCCATTTAATCATAAGCAAATCAAAGGACGTCCCCGCCATATCTGTCGCAGCCTTACTCCACCAAAAAATGAAAGCTTTGATAGAGACCAAAACCGAAGTTCTCGACTTCTACTTCCTTTCAAACTTCCACGCATTGCGCTTGAGCCATATAGACCAAATGACCGCGAATGGTAAGCAACGCCATAAAACCTTACCCCCTTCCAACGAGGCCTCTCGTCGTCCAATTTGTTAAAAGCCCCTTGGCATTCCTAAAGCGCGGCCACGGTAAACCAACCCCATTAAACAATTCAATCCAAACACTCTCGGCGAAAGGACAAAGAAGAAAGAGATGGTCAATGGACTCCCCGTCTCTTTTACACATAAAAAAAGCTAACCACAATAATATTACATTTACAAAGATTGTCAATAGTAAGGGATTTATTCAAAAATAGCATCCACACAAAAAGGCCACCTTAAAATGTAGCCTAGGAACCCATACTTTCTTTTTTGGGAAAGAAATAGGAGTATAAAGAGTTGGTTTATCCAGAGCCTTATAGAATGTCTTCACGGAGAACACTCCTTTAGCACATTCAACCCATGCCATCCTACCCTATCTTCTTCTCCTGGATGATGGTGAAAACTAGTAAGTTTTTTCAAAAGAGAGGTAACAATATCCATTTCCCAATCATTCAAGTTTCAATGAAAGCCGAGATTCCAAGAAATATCAATATGATCCAAGATCATTACCTCTTGCACCGAGCACCCATGATTATTTGATAAGGGGAAAAACAACGGATAAAAGCAACGAGTCAAGGAGCCAATGATCCTCCCAAAATCTTACTCTATTACCCACACCAACTCTAATCCTAACCACCAAAACTCTCACTAATCTTTATCACTCCCCTCCACACCCAACGCCCAAATGTGTCAACTACTTCCCTGTTACTTCACCCAAACTCCTTCACACCGAACCTATAAATAATAACTCTTTTCCACAACATTAAAATTGAGAGATTTGGTCGAGGAAAAGAAAAGTCATGAAAGATAGTGTAATTGAGCAAGAACATTGCATTTAACCATGGTAATCTAGGCCAAAGACATGTCTTACACCGATTTTATAGAGGACAAAGTGAAGCGGTCTGTGTACTTTGACAACTACTCACTGCAAGTTAAACCATCTGTTATAAAAGCCGCTCTAGCACAGTTTGGCGGCGTGCAAGAGATTCTCTTTATTCCAAAACTGCGTGGGGACGAAGTCAATCTCTGCATGAGCCTTGATGGAGATGGAGAGCGCCAAGCAAGCTAAGTTCATGGTGTTAGAAGTCACCAAATTACCCTTTATGGCATTAGAGCCCATGCTGCCGAAGCTCAGATATTTGTTGAATGTACTCAAAAAACCCGGTCAGGAGGTGAAGTGCCAGTGGCTGGACCCCAAAGATCCAGACTTTCATATTGTGAAGAAATTGATGGTGCAAGCCAGGAAACATGTTATTGAAGTTGTATTAGTGCTTAAGTATCGAATTGAAGAGGAAGAAAACCTCTCAAATGCTCAAACTAATATGCTCAAGACAAATCACAAAAAATATGAGTTGTTTAATAACCTGATGTATGATGGAACGCATGGTCGCCTAGCACGTCATTATAACGTCAATATTTCGGGTGATTGATGTAAGTTCTCTTGTTAAGACCCATATTTTTTCATCTCCAGGCTTGTTGTGGTGTGGAGGAGATGCACATATGACCTGACCTTACATTTTTGGGTTTCTGAAGGATATTTGAGGCAATGTTTTTTTCTTCTTTTTTTGAGAAAAATGATTGTAGAAAGACAATTATCTTTTGTAAGGAGTAATCCAATAGTAAAGTAGGGTTCTCTTTCTCAATAAAAGGAAAGCCATGAGGAATAAAAATCATATAGTTTAGCAAAGCTAATAGTCGAATCTTAACCACAACTTATTTACACAGAATTCTACCCCACACTGCATAACTGTAAATTAGAGTGACTTAAGCTGTAATCAGTTCAATCAATTAAAAACTTACATTGTGGTTTCTTGTTCTTCTCGTCATTGCTCTGCCGCAAATTATTTAAAGTTTCCCTCAGGTCCCTAAAATTAACTCCCCCAATTGTCGGATTATTCCCCGCTTCCTCAACTTCCCTCAACCTCTTCAGTCTCTCATTTAACTCCACCATAGAGAACCAACTCTTATTCCCCTCATTAGAAGCAGTAGGCCGAAGCAGCTTAAGTTTCTCACCCAACTCCTCGTAACTATACGTCTTCACGAACTCCGTTTTGAACTCAACTACCTCGGGTTTCTCCTCTAATTCCTTCTGGAACACTGATGACGGCAATGGTTTCGACTCACCAATTAAAGTAGATGCAGTGTTACTCTTCGGATCATCGGGGACCTTATTCAAATTCTTCTTAAACGAATCAAGCGAATAAGGGTCAAGTGTCCTCTTCCCAAAACCACCACCAAAACTTCCCATTCCACTGTTCTTGCCTCGGTCTGGCATGTTTCTTAAGCTATTACGAATCTTATCGAAAGCAAACCTGTCATTGCCACTACTCTGATTCGTTCCAACTGTCTCCTCATTCTTCTTATCAAGCACATTTCGCTTATACAAGTCTTCAAATGAGATGGTTTGCGAATGAGATTGTTGGGGTGGTATCTCATTTTGGGACGTTTTTCGTCGAAAATCGGTTAGGTTTTTACGGATTTCTTCCAACGAGCCTAATGAGGATGGAGGGTAATTGGGTGTGGGTCTTAGAGGAGGAGACTGTTGTTGTTGTTTGAGTCTCGATTGGATGTCGGAGAATGGAGATAATCGAGGAGATTGGGGTTTGTCTCTGTTGTTGTTGTTGTCATCATTGTTGGAGTTTGAAGATTTGGAGGAGAAGAGTTTGGTGAAATTAGGGTTTCGGAGGGTTTTGGGTTTGAATTTGAGTTGAAGTGCCATTGATGATGACACTGGATTGGTTGATTGGAGCTTTTGATGCCCTAATTTTGAACCCAAGTCATTAACTACCTATTGGCGAATGATATGGCAGATATACTTGTATATATTGGGGCCAAAACGACCGAGGCAAAGGGAAAGGTGAACAGACATAAGTGTGGGAAGAATAAAAAAAATACCTTGTAATAGTGGGTGATACATTGAGAGAATAACCAAAGTTTTGGAGGAGAATTTTGTGATGTTGAGAAAAGAAAAAAACACTCAAGTGTGTGATGGGTCGTCGTCACCTACACGACCATGATCTATGCGCGTTTATTATATAGATGGTCTTTGGTAGTTTCTATTATTTATTTATTTTGTTAGGAAAATAGAGAGGGGTGGGTAATCTACTACATATAGGAAGATTTTAGGGTAGAAGATGGATGGTGTAAGAGCCTAAATTCGGAGCTCGAACTTAGTTCCTCACACCAAAAATGAGCAGAATACTAGACAATAAACAAATAACCACAAATGAAAACAAAATCTAGCGTGAAAACCTTTGAATATGTAAATATCACGACCTCTCTTGAGGATTTGGAAACAATAATGTTATTGATTGAGTGACTATTTATTACAGCGAGTATTCTGGTTAGTATTGTATAGTCTTTTTAATTGAAAATTTTGTCTCTAATCTTTTATTCCCCGTTCTTATTCATAGGTCTCATATATATATTCCATTTTAATGAAGGACTATACAGAAATAACTACTAGGCATCGTAACTGTTATATAATGGCACGAGTGACTCTTCTTCTTTGTAACTGCCTCATAATGTGTCGTAATCGTATGTTGACGAGATCGAGTAAATGCATGTTGGTCGAAGCTGAGATTTAAGCTCAAGATCCAAAGTAGGTTCTTACAATCGCCCCCTCTTAACTAAAAGTACAGTGATTTTTGTTAAAAAGCTCACTCGAGACCCGTTACTCTATGCTTCTGTCTTAATGCTGGTGAAGTTATTAATTACCGATGTCATCAATGCTTGTCTTTAAGAATTTGAAACTTTGAGGTCACCCCTGAGCACGATTTAATTCGATGACTAAATCTATCGCTTGAGGTTTGTATAAGTGTAAGAAGTAATAAAATGTTTCAATGTCGTCATCGAGTATGATTCAAGTCTATTGACCGAGTCTAATGCCTGAGGGTTATGTATTAACTAGTTGAAAGCAATATAAAAACTTTAAGGCCACTCCCAAGCTTGTGTCGAATTAGGTAAACCAATTGATGACTTATAAGATGTTGGCCAATTTGGATGAACCTGTTGTCGACCTATAATATTTCGATCGAATGGGATGAACTAATTGATTTGTTTGTAATGTGTTGGTCTAAATGTATGAACTAATTGTTGACCTGTAATGTGTTGGTTGAGCTCGCTCCCAAGTATGATTTAAGTCGATTGACTGAATTCAATATTTAGGGTTTGCATGTTGAAAGAAGCAAGCAGTAGTTTCTATGTCAACCTCGAGCATGACTCAGCTCGATTGAGTGGGTCAAATGTCTTTGGTTTAAGTATGAAGCAAGCAATGACTTATGTGGGGACCTCAAGCATGACTCAACTCGACTGAGTGAGTCAATTTCATTCGGTTTATATAGGAAACAAGTAGTGGTTTTTTTTGGTCAAATTGGATGAACCAACAACAAGCTTTAAGTTATGTGCTTGAGCATTGATCTTGACAAAGAGTTGGCAATAAGCTTCTATCTGATGATGAGCATGAGTTATGTGCTCGAGCATTGATCTTGAAAATGAATTTATAACTGGCTCGAATACCCCGATCTCAAGAACCTTATTAGATATGAGTTTGATAATAAGTTGTAATGGCCTAGAGTACCTCGACCGCGAGCGGCTTATTGGATAAGATCTTGTTATCGAGCTAGTACAGATCGGAGTCTTTAAAAAAGCCTCAACGTACAAGAAAAAAGGGTGATTGATGGTATGTATCGGTTGTATTCTTAGTAGTAGAGATCTTTTACAAAAACATTTTGTGTCTCCACCCAGACCCAGAGTAGAGATTCTCCAGGATCCGAATATGCTGGGGGCGAAGCTCACATCACATGATCACTTTGCCCTTTCCCTCTCCACACGTGTTGGATCGGTTTTATCTGTCGATTGTGGGACACGTCCTCCTTCATCTTCAACAATCGAAGGTGATTAGGGTTAAAGTGCGCCATGGGTGGAGGAAGAAGGAATTACAGTCGAAACACCAGAGGCAATGGTCTTTTCATTGGTGGAGGTCTCTTATCGGATTGGCGAAACGATGCTTCATCTCCAGCCTCTTCTCGAGGTAAACCTAAACAATCGAATCACTCAAAGACCTCTATGTTGAAGGACGAGTTTCAGAATTCAACTATAGGTTTTAATTATAAAAGCGGCGATGTTCAGGTATTGTAAAATTATATGTTTCTACTGTCATTTAAGCGTGGTGCGTTTGGATCAGTCTTAAAATATATAGTCAGATGAATTCTGGAATGATTTTGCAGGATACACTTGTTAATGGCAATCATAATGATATGGAGTTGGATGAATCATGTCCAATTCTATTAGGTGGTTCTAAAGAGAATCAAATTTTTGCCTATCTAGACGAAACACCTTGTAATAATAATCCCAGTGGGGTTGGGGAGTTTACTTATGATTATCATTCAGGTATGTTTTTTGGTGAGAGTTCTCACATGGGCATGGGGTTGGGGTTCTGTGACGAGCCCCAAGTGACCCCAGGTGGAATTGTGTCATCTTCAGGGAAGGAGGAAGATGAGGAAGCATTGCAATTTAACGCTTCATCCACTGATAAGGACACATATTCTAGTCGCAAAGGGAAAAAGAAAGCTGAGAGGAATTTAGGGTTTCTGTCAATTGGCGGCCTTAAGTTGTACACAGAAGACGTTTCAGGCGGGGAAAGTGATGGGTTTATGGATATTGATGGAGATGGAAATTCACAAGAGGATGGCAACTCGTTTTCTGAAGGTGGCGATTCAGATTCGGATGGCTCGTCGGGAAGTGATGACACAGAGAACATGTATTCTGAAAGTAATTCAGATATTGATGAAGACATCGCAGAAGATTATTTGGAAGGTATTGGGGGTAGCTGTGAAGTGGCAAAGGCTAAGTGGTTGATGAAAAATGATTTGGACGTTTCATATAAATCTGAGGATGATTCTTCAAGTAGTAGCAGTGATGAAAGGTCGAATAAGCTTGGCGGAAGAGATCTACAAAATGCATCAAAGGACTATGGTATGATGAAGCCGCGGTCGAAGAATAGGAGAGCTTTGGGTTCTCGTAGAGCTGAAACATCATTGAAGAATGAGCAATTAGATATGAATGACTTTATGTTTGTAAAGGATTCCAGAAAGGCTTCAGGTAAAACGAAATACATGCCTCAAGTTCCTAGCTCTTGGCCTTGTGAATCTCGGAAGAGTAGATATTTTAGGAATGCTCCAGGTAAGCATATTTCTTATGTATTTCCTACCTTTCATTGCCACATGAAGATTTAATTATCAGTTATGCACTATTAACTTATTATATACTTGTAATGGGGTATGTAGGTGCTAAAAAGAAACATCACAAAGAGACGGTTGCTGCAAAGCGTCGAGAGAGGATGAAACGTCATGGTGTTGATCTGGACGGGATAAATTCGGTAAGATATTCATATTTTATTGAGTACATGTTTGTAGTTTTGTATAGCACTACACAATGAGTATTGTACAATAGGCCTAACAAAAAATAGTTATTATACAATTTATGTTCATTATCGTCTAGTTTTAGTTGTTGAGTGATGGTACGTTAAAATATTGCTTTCTGCCTTATAAGTTATATATTGAACATGTATCTCCGTCATGGTTCAAGAACTCGGACTCGGGATTGGGATCGCCCACGGCCGATCCCGAGTTGGACCGTTCGAATCCGAGTTGGAACGAGCGATCCGCCTCCGAGTTGGTATTTTTTCAGCCTAAAATATGATATATGCATCTTAAATTGCTCTTTGTTCTTTTTATAGCTTAAATAATCAATCCAAATGCAATATTAGAATGGGTTTAGTACAACCCGCACCAAAGATACAAAATACACTCTACACGAAAGATACAAATACAAAGATAGTTCATACTCGAACACAAATGATACAAACACACCATACACCAAAATACGAGCTTCATAATAAAACAACTAGATGATTGGATCACTTATTTGCTTAACTAAATCATTCTAGGCCTCGATGATAAGGATGCACTTCCTAAGTGTTATTGAAGATTTGGAATAACCGTCTCGAGGAATCGAAGGGGAAGAAGTATCACCTTGTTGAACTAGTATCTTATTGCCCAGCCTATATCTCGGACTGCCCATAAGGGCCATAGTATGGATCATATGGGGTTTGATAAGATCCATACATAATCCTCCCATGAGAATTAACAGGCACATATTGTCCGTTCCCATTATGGAAGTATGAGACATTATTTGAGGGAAAAGCAAATCATGTACTCGTTATTGAAGTCTATATGCATCATTGTATAATTGAGGTAAAAAACTAAAAGGGGGTGCTATAGCCATTATTTTTGTCATATCACCTTTTGTCATTCATACAATTTTGTTATATCAAATAACATTGCAATAATTAAAATCAATATTAAAAAGTAATCAACAATCCACCGATCCGATCCGAGAAACACATGAAAACTCGCTCGAGTTGGGACAAGTTGTCCCGAGCTGCCCCGAGTCACAGCTTTTCCGAGTTTTTAGCCAAACTCGGATCAGACCAGACCGATCCCGAGGCAACTCGCTCGAGTTGGTCCGAGTTTTCGGACCATGATCTCCGTTCCTTTTTAGCTTCTATTCTATCCTTTTCCAATCCATCGCCTAAGGGGCTTTCATTGTGTACTTGAAGTTGACACTCTTTTCTCTTTCTTAATCAACTTGATGTTCTTTAGTTATTCTCCCAGATACTTAATAATATCCTTTCAATTTGTAGAAGTTGAAGCAGATGGTTTTTGACGACGTTGATATGTTCTCTTTTCAACCCATGCATTTAAAGGATTGTTCCCAGGTATTGTTGATAGTTTTTTTTTTCCTAAGTTTTCCTTGGGCTCATAAGGAATATTGTTTTTCTGTATAATCTTTAGGTGCAAAGGCTAGCATCAATTTATCGCTTTCGGAGTGGTTGCCAAGGTTCTGGCAAGAAAAGGTTAAAAACATTTACGTTTTTTTTTACTCATCTCTCCATAAAATTCATGAATTTATATAGGAGGGGGATTCTTAAAACTATGGGAGTTGACACATATGTACAATCTAGCGTTGGAGGGTACATTTATAGATTCATTCGGTGAGAATGTTCTCTATATGATTCAATCACCCTTACCAGCTATTACCATATTTTGATACATCTAACTCCATGAAATATGCAATTCATTTTAACAGAGGAAAACATATTCTCTTTTGCCCATTGATAGTTGTACATGAGTTGCATGTTTTATGAGGTTAGAAATATGAAAATACAATAAAATTTCGTGAGTATGATTTAGTCACGATAGAGAAAATTCTCGCTGAATTCTCCTCAATGTTTTTCCTCACAAAATTTGGAACGATGTAACTCGTACAGTTCCACAGGTTTGTGGATCTCACTTTGGATGGTTAGACGAATATGCATGCTTTCCTTTAAGATAATGGCTTAACATTTCTAGAAGTTTCACTTTTGTTTTCTCCTATGTTGTTTTAAGTGATTGTTTTAACAGGTTTGTAACAGTGGCGCGGACTTCGCATACGAGCATGCCATCAGCTACTGATAATCTGCGTTTGGAGAAGGTACATGTATTTTGTGAAATTTTGGTTAGTGCTACTGGTAGTTGATTGCGGACTTGTGAGCTTTATGTTTGATATTTTTTAAGTCTGGAAGTCATTGGCTTTGCAAGTCCCTGGGTTGCTATCCCCATTCAGGGGCCTTGGTTAAAAATCCCATCAAGAATTTGATGATTGGGCATGACCCTTGGGATATTAGTATCGGTTCAATTTGCAATAAAGTAATTTCCAAATAATAATGCAATAATGGACAGAATTGGACTGTTAATAACAAATTAGGGACTGATATTACAAGCCGTAGTTGTTAAATAGTAAATCTTTCCATTGTAATTGACAACAGTAAAAATTTATTTGTACAAGTATATCGTGCGTCAAATCAAACCCAGCTAGAGATAATATTTTTCCATTCTATCAATCCTTTCGAAATTCGTTAGAACATGTTTTTGTTTGAAGAGGGAGTAGATAAAAAAATGGATCACCTGTTACTCACTTGAGAAAGGCCATGTTTTGTTTGGTAGAATATCGCTAAACAGCGCACTGACATAAAAATAAGAGAATGTATGTTTGAGCAAATTGTTTTGATGCATGTGAGTAAAGACACATTGGTCTGATAACCCTTTTTTTACATCTACTGGACAAGTAGGTTTTTAGTGTCCAGATTTGTTTCCAGTATATCTGATGCAACCAATGAGTTAATCATGGATATTGTCTCATCAAATGTGGCCGTATTCATTTAGAAGATCTCATTTATCTGTCCTTTGTTTCACCTCCTTGGAAGGGTTTCTATGCTACTTTTTTTTGTTAATTGAGCTGTGTAGTTCAAATTGTGTCATTGTACTTTGGGTATGTACATGGAAGAAGCCAAAAGTTTGAACTTTGATGGCGTCCATAGGATAATATGAGCTTCAACAAGTCTTTGCCCAGTGCTCCTCCTGAGACCCATGCCACTTTCATTTGTTGTAAATTGGAGACATACATGGGGTATGTGTAATCTGCTGTTTGCAAATAAATGTAGGATAGTAATTCTGGGTCATCCCCAGGTGAGGTTATTAAGTATGCAAGTCTTCCATCTATGTTTAACATAATCTGATGCTGTGTATTTATCATGAATTTCAGCTGTTAGGTGATGGCGAGAATGCTGATTTTGTCGCCAATCAAGAACCAAAGAAGTGTAGTAAGAAGGGAAAATCAAGTGCTTCGAGTCCGTTGGAACCACATAGGTCTGCTCCCAGTAGGTTGCGAAGAAGCAGAAATTTGGCCAATCGTCAATCTAGCAGTGAAGCAAGTGGAAGGAAACGTGCTAGTAAACTAAGGCAGGGTCAGAGCCCACTTTATGCCAATCAACCAGTTGCTTTTGTTTCAATGGGAGCCATGATGCAGGTAGACTCAGCTGAGGAAATAACAAGAGTTGATTCAAAAGAGGAAATTCACAGTGGCGTTGAAAATAAAGTTTTTGCAAGCTCCTCTACTGTGGGTGGATTTGAGATGTATACAAAGGGTTTTGGTTCGAAAATGATGGCTAAGATGGGTTTCGTAGAAGGGGGAGGATTAGGAAAAGATGGTCAAGGAATTGCGGAGCCAATAGAAGCTATAAAACGACCTAAAGCATTAGGATTGGGTGTGGAGTTCTCTGAAGTAATAGATAGTCCAATTACCGAAAAGAGTGAAATTAGGTCTTCAGAGAAAAGCATTAAGCGGGTTGGATCAATAATGAGGGCAAAAACAAGATTTGGTGAAAGTCCGCAAACCAAAACCAATCGAACTAGGTCATCCCAGAGACGCGGCAAGGGGAATAGATCAAACACGAGGGAGGAAGGTATGGAATTTGAGAGTCCGAGAACCGAAACTGCCGAAAATTCTTCGGAGAAACGAGGCAAAGGATTTAGATCGAAGACGAGGGAGATAGGTACGAAATTCGAGAGTTCGAGAACTGAAAGCGGCGGAATTGGCTCCTTCGAGAAACACACCAAAGGGTTTGGATCTAAAATGATGGCGAAAATGGGTTTTATTGAAGGCACAGGTTTGGGTAGAGATGCACAAGGTATAGTCAATCCGCTGGTTGCAGTCAGGAGGCCTAAATTGCGAGGACTGGGTACTAAAGGTTAAATTCACGATTCTTATTCCTTAGTGTCTGATGATACTGTAGCCCTTGTTCATAAATTAGATAACTGTATTTATCTAATCCGTATGTAATTTCCAGAAACCTGGTATTATTTGAGATACCAATTAAGATTGTCGGCCTCGCTAGATCTTGAATTATTATTTAATGTTTGTAATTGCTTCTTTGATCTGTTTGTGGGAAATATGACCTGCTATTGCAACTTGTTCATTGTTTTAGTATATCTAGAAATGGAATTTTGAACTTATTTGAATTGAGAAAAAGAAAATTGAAGTGCAAATATTAGATTTCTAAGAAAGATTCCAGTGGTGTACCTTTGTAATCTCTCTCTTTGCCATTAGCATGACCTGTTTTGTTGAGGAAAAGGTACTTACATTATGCCCACGTTTCTATTGTTTCTGTGAACTCTTTGAGGCCTAGTTTTAGTTTTAATTTGTTACAATGAACACCTTGGTTTAGTGTTACTTACGGGACAGAACAAATTCATTGTTAGCTGGTGTGAAATACGGGTCTTCCTAACTTTGAACAGGTAAATTTGAGTAGTGCACTAATCGTGAGGAGAAAAAGGCAAGGGTGATTGAGTAGAAACGAGTGAATAGAGTTTTCCTACATAAATATTAAGGCCATTTTAGTCATTTTGTCAAAAAGTCTTACATTGAGCAGTCTAAATACAGAATCGATCTCCATTGTTGTCGGTGCTCCAAACTCGAGATCTTCGTTTGTGCTCATATGCATCTCCATCTCCCCTTCTAAGGTAAACCCCATCCCTTATCTTCTCTGTTACTGTATCATACAACTACATCTTATTGCATTCAGATCTGTCTTGTGTTTTATGATCTGGGATTCTTCCAGATCTGATCAAAATGGGATCTTTGGATCAATTTATGATATGGGTATCTTTGTTGGTGGTGGTGATACCCATTAATGGCTTTTACCTTCCTGGGAGTTACCCTCAAAAGTATGAGATTGGGGATCAGTTGTCAGTGAAGGTCAATTCTCTTACCTCAATTGATACTGAAATGCCCTTTAGCTATTATAGTTTACCCTTTTGTAAGCCACTTGAGGGTGTCAAGGACAGTGCGGAGAATCTCGGTGAGCTCTTAATGGGAGATAGGATTGAGAATTCACCTTATCGGTTTAAAATGTTTACTAATCAGACTGAAATATTTATGTGTCAAACTGATCCGTTATCAGTTGATAATTTCAACATCTTGAAAGAGAGGATTGATGAGATGTATCAGGTTAATTTGATACTTGATAACCTCCCTGCTATTCGATATACCAAAAAGGAAGGTTTTTTTTTGAGATGGACAGGGTATCCGGTTGGGATCAAGATGCAAGATGTATATTATGTGTTTAACCATTTGAAGTTTAGAGTTTTGGTTCATAAGTATGAGGAAGCCAATGTCGCTCGTGTTATGGGGACTGGGGACGCAGCTGAGGTCATCCCTACAACTTCAAAGAGTGGATCGGAGATTCCTGGGTATATAGTTGTCGGGTTTGAGGTTGTCCCTTGCAGCTCGCAACATGATCCTAATGCGGTTAAGAATTTGAACAAGTATGGGAAGTACCCGTCGCATATTAACTGTGATCCTACCACGGTTGCAATGGCAGTTAAGGAAGGTCAACCAATTGTTTTTACCTATGAGGTGTCATTTGTGGAGAGCGATATTAAGTGGCCTTCAAGATGGGATGCGTACTTGAAAATGGAAGGATCAAAGGTTCATTGGTTCTCGATCTTAAACTCTCTAATGGTGATAACTTTTCTTGCGGGGATTGTTCTTGTCATCTTCTTAAGGACGGTTAGGCGAGATCTTACTCGTTACGAGGACCTTGATAAGGAGGCTCAAGCGCAGATGAACGAGGAGTTGTCAGGATGGAAACTCGTCGTTGGGGATGTATTTAGAGCCCCAAGTAATCCCACTCTCCTATGTATAATGGTTGGTGATGGGGTTCAGATACTTGGAATGGCGGTTGTGACTATCATGTTTGCTGCTCTCGGATTTATGTCGCCAGCTTCTCGTGGAACCCTTATCACAGGTATGCTCTTCTTCTACTTGATACTTGGAATTGCGGCTGGTTATGTTGCAGTTCGAATGTGGAGGACGATCCGCTGTGGTGATCCTACAGGATGGGTTTCAGTTTCTTGGCGTGCTGCATGTTTCTTCCCTGGTATTGCTTTCGTCATACTAACCACCTTGAACTTTCTCTTGTGGGGCAGCCACAGCACTGGTGCAATCCCATTCTCATTGTTTGTTGTTTTGATTTTGCTTTGGTTTTGCATCTCTGTCCCTCTTACCCTTATCGGTGGATATATGGGTGCCAAAGCCCCTCACATTGAATACCCAGTTCGAACCAATCAAATACCCCGTGAAGTTCCTTCTCAAAGATATCCATCTTGGTTGTTGGTTATCGGAGCCGGAACTCTACCCTTTGGAACCCTATTCATCGAACTTTTCTTCATTATGTCAAGCATTTGGATGGGTCGTGTTTACTATGTTTTTGGGTTTCTCTTGGTTGTTATGATCCTTCTAGTGGTTGTTTGTGCTGAAGTTTCTCTAGTCCTTACTTATATGCATCTCTGTGTTGAGGACTGGAAATGGTGGTGGAAATCGTTTTTTGCATCTGGCTCTGTTGCAATCTACATCTTCTTGTACTCCATAAACTATCTCGTTTTTGATCTTAAGAATCTGAGTGGTCCTGTCTCTGCCACACTCTATCTTGGTTACTCGCTCTTCATGGTTTTAGCTATTATGCTTGCTACAGGCACAGTCGGGTTCCTTTCATCTTTCTGGTTTGTGCATTATCTGTTTTCTTCGGTGAAGCTAGATTAAAATCTCCACAGAGAGAAATCAACAACACAGCCTGATTTTTCTTGCATTTGCTATCTTTCCTGTATTGGCCTTATCTTTTTTGTTTTGAGAACTTGTTAAAGCTAATAATAACTTCGTCCACTTTCTTAATTCTTTATCAGGTAATGATGGTTAAGTTTAGCAGGATCCACTATTCGTTTGTATTTGATAATTGAAAAGAAGTATTTGATAATGGTTCGTAATTGTGAAACTTGTGAATCTAATCCATATTTTTTTTAGTGTTAATATCTGATTTGATAAATTATTTGGCAGATTCTATCAATTCTTTTTCATAAAAAGTTTGAATGAAATTATAACCCAGGGTCTCTGCATGCTCCAATTTGGTCACATACTTGAATTTGGGATACTTTTTGCAGACTGTAACTTGTGGTCAAAGCAGTCTGACGATAGAATGTAGACTGCAGCAGGTGACATTAGGGCATCCGCAGCACAAACCCACACTCAAACTCACACTCTTAGTCTCCTAGCAGCAACTTTTTGAGTGTGAGTTTGCTCACGTGGCGCTACAGTAACTCAATCGAGTGTGATGAACTCACACTCAGTTTTGGCATGTTTTTAGGGTTTTAGACCAATTTGCGGTAGTGTTCTTTTGACCGCAAAAAAAAAAATGCACGGGTCCAACTCAAACATGCTGTTGTGGGAGGAAGATTGTGAGTTGGGTTTTTTGTGGGCCCATGGCCCGTGTCAGAGTCTACACCCAAACTCACACTAGCTGCTAGGGATGCTCTTACAAACTCTCTTGCGCTACATACATTTAATCAATTTAGTTAAAGTGGTTATTTTCTAATTTCAGATTATGTAGTGAGATAGTTTAAGCAATTAGTTATAGATTTTGTTGTCGCCGTACCCCTTCGAAATCATTCACAGGATCATTATAGTAACCTACCAACTTCTTCCGGGTAAATAAGTCTTCCTTCATAAAATTAGACGATCATTCCAGTAACCTACCAAGTTCTTTCGGGTAAATAAGTCTTCCTTCATAAAATTAGATAAAATTGTTGAGGAAAATCTAATTGATGTTTTTTTTGGTTGTTAATATCTGTTTTTGGTAAATTGTTTAGCAGATTCTATTTCGATGTCATTTTTATAAGATGCTTTGGATGAAATTATAATCTAGGCTCCTCATTCTTACATAAAGCGGATACCACTCCAATGTGTTTAGATACTCGTATTTGGGTACTTTTTGCAGAAGTTACTGTAGCTGTATCAAATGAAACACCTATGTTTAGTTTATCATCAATAGACTGCAGATGTTTGCCCAAGTGTTCAGGTAAAAACAATAACCATGATTTGTGCTCAAAGAAGTCTGAATGTAGGCTACAGCAGGGGAAATTACAAGCTCTCCTGTGCGGCTGTGCCTACATTAATGTATCTTCAAAATTATTAGCCCGAAATGCTAATCTTTTTAGTGGGGGAACATTTAGTCAATTTAGTTAAAGAGGCTATATTTTGATTTCAGACAATTTGGGTAGAAAGGCGGTTTAAGCAATTCACATATAGATTCTCGTGTCACCAACCCCTTCGAAATCATTCACAGAGGACATTCATGTAACCTACCAAGTTTTTAAGCGAAAATTAGAGATGGCAATGGGGCGGATTTGGGGTGGGAGATCTAATCCCATCCCCATCCCCGCTTAAGTCCCTCATTCTCATCCCCGTCCCAAAACCCATTTAAGTTAAACGGGGATCCCCATCCCCGCCCCCACATTGCAAAACTAAATCCTATCCTCACCCTCATTTAACTAATAAAACTATTTTTTCAATAAAAAATTATTTTATATAGGTTTTTATTCATATATTTAAGAGTAATAGCAATGAACTATTTAAATGAGGCGGGTACGGATTTTTCGAGGCAATCCCAAATCCGCCCCGCTTCCCTACAAATTTGTGTTATATTTCTCATACCCGCCCCCTATATCCGTTTAATACATCCCAAACCCGTCTTGAACGGATCCCCAATGGGGCGGATCAAATTGCCATCCCTAGCGGAAATAAGACTTCCTGCATAAAACTTACAGAGTCCAATTTTAAATCTACCGTTAAGTGATCAGAATCATTAGTTACTTGGAACAACACCTAGAGCTGGTCTGGAAAATTTATGCAGTTGAAATGTGCCAATAATAGGCTGCTATAGCAAAAAAAAATCACTGGATGTAAAAGAACCATTTTGAAGATATCTACGATGCACGAAACAAAAAGCATAACAAAACTTTCTATGCTAATGTTTCAGGGTTGCCTAAATGTTGGATTCTTGATACATCTTCACTTCTGGTTTTGCTTGTTGTAGGCTTGTAGTGTTGTATGATCAAAAGGGCCGCCTCACACAGATAATGCATGTATAGAGTACTAAATCAACAATAATTTTACCAAACAAAAAGAACAGGTACTCAGTTTATCAAAAGAACACAAGCTAAAATTAGAGTCCAAATGTAAAATTAGCTTCTTTATAATCAACAATAGTTACAAGATACACAATCTTTCACAAAGAAATCAGCCAGATTTACCGTTCAAAACGTAAACCAAACCTTCAGCTTAAAAGCTAGACACATTTACGAATTATACAAAATATAACCATGACGATCAAAAAAGTCGCTGTCCTTACTATCAGGTGGCCTGCAACCATAAGGAAGGCACATCTTCCTTATTAATGATCTTGAAAATTCCATTCTAGCAAAAACATCACTACTTTACATCGTTGATTCCTGACCTAACCTCTAATTTGGGAAAGTCTGAACTTCCAAGAGAGCTTACTTCTGCACACTGACTCGCCCTTCATCTCTGTATTCTCACAACAGCTCTTCCCTATTTCTTTGAGCCCTTCATCTGTAATACTTAAACAATGACTTATATCCCAATACTCGTCAGGCAAATCGCCCCACCATTTTTGCTTCTTTGATAATAAATTTAGGGTTTTGGAAGGAGAAAGAGGGTTTTGGGGGCAACTGTCTGATTTTTTCAAAACACATTTCATCAACACAAAAGCTACACAACATCGAAGGACTGTCAATGAGGAGCTAACTCATGAGCTACAAAATTACAGACCCTGGGGACATAAACAAGCGTAATATGTGTAACCAGTCATAAGTTATTACAATTACACATAGTTGAGCAGGAATCCAAAAAAGCTGCAGCCTCCCATGATAATCCAGATTGTGGTTGATTCAGATAATCTACAATTCTTTTACAGTCAATAGCTAGCAAAAGTTTCTGCCCATTGAAAAAAGGTTCTACATATCTGAGGACCCAGGAAATGCACATGGCTTTAGTTTCTTCTGCACTTTGGATGTAATTCCATGTTGTCCTGCAAGAAGTGGTTTGCAGGTGCTAGCAAAATAAAACCTATACCTCCTTTGATATTGTACTGGTTCCATCAGGCATCTGTCACGAGAAAGCAGATATCATGTAAAATCTGTATGTACATATCCATTGTAGAACTTGACACATTAGCTTGTAAGCAGTTGTACATGTAGTAACTAACAGTGATGCATACTATAGAACATGAGAAACTTGAGGCTCTTGATACTGAAACGCATTTTTGTTTCTACTTTAATTTTTAGCATCCAAAATACTACTGGCCAGCAATAGCAAAGAAATGCGATATAGTCATAACTCATATCCCATTTAGTCTGAGCATGCCTTTTAATTTGTTTACGAACTCTCTGTACATTGAAATTTGTTGCAGGAGTGTTCGAATTGAAAGAGGAAGGAAACCACACCTTTGCAGCACAATGAAAACACAACAGAGCATGTGGAGTGGTTACATGTGAATTGTAGCAGATAGGGCAGTTCTCATCAGAAACAATATGATTCAGAAACAGTCTATGCTTACAGATAACAGAGACTATAACATCTTGCATGCAAACAGTTTTGTTATATAGGGGAGCTTCAACTTCCACACAAAGTTTAAACCAACTAACTGGAATCTGGGAATCTGATGAAGTATTGTTTGGAACACGGATCATAGACTGATACAGAACCTTATATGCTGATTTAACGTAAAGAGGGAAGAAATAAAGCGCATATTATCAGCTGAAAAACTCTACAAAACCAATTGTGGTAATCGTGTTAGTATACGATGGTTTTCGAAACTATTTCTTGACTGAAACTGAACTTTCTTATATCCGATGCCACAGTAGGCTCCAATGTGGTTAGATACCAGAATTTGGGACACTTCTTGCAGAACTGGCCGTAGCTTGAGCAAATTAAACACGTATAGTTTAGTTACCTGATATAAATAGGCTGTAATATTCGCCCAAGTATTAAGGAAACACTGATGGCTTTGTTGTCTTTTTCAGCAGTCTTAAATTGCGACTTACTCTTTATTTATCATTTTTTTGAAATAAGTTAATTATATATATGGAATTAAAAGGTACTTGTTGGTAGAAAATAT
The DNA here is from genome assembly GCA_014058105.1 of Kingdonia uniflora. Classification (NCBI taxonomy): domain Eukaryota; kingdom Viridiplantae; phylum Streptophyta; class Magnoliopsida; order Ranunculales; family Circaeasteraceae; genus Kingdonia; species Kingdonia uniflora. The sequence goes on from JACGCM010001910.1 coordinate 612,200, forward strand.
CCATACCTTTTTGGTGATGATCCCCATTGGTTTAATTAGACTTTTGTTAACCTGCAAGTGCCATGCATCACTGCATTAACTTCCTCCCAATTCCCCATGAAAGAGCATAGTTCAGTGAATTCTCTCACTCTATACTAAAGTGTACGTTTCTCTTGCTTGATTGCTTTGGTAACGTGACAGCCACCCTTTTCTAAAGAAAAAGGATTCTTTTTTGCCAATACCGTGAAGACATTGTTGTCTGGAACATTGAGATATTAAGATCTTAGCATTCTAATAAAATGCATTGAGATATTAAGATCTTAGCATTCTAATAAAATGCGTTGCATATCTATATCTTGCAAAAGCGAGCAATTTTTACTAAAGGAATAGGCTTGCCATACAATCAGATAGTTCTATCAAGTCCAGGAAGAAAGGCAGTAAAATAAACTTGAGACTTCAGCAATGTTATACAAAATAACAGAGAAGCAAAAGTGAGGCTTAAAAGGACATTTCAAAATCACATCAAACATTAGGTGAATATAGCATTCATATACATAGCAATATATCAGAGACATCAGCAACGAAACCAAAAGGTATATCATTCACCCTGCCAAAAGACCACTATCACATTTTACTCCTAGACATCAATATAGAGGAATATTATGAAATATTATTCTCATTCTTCAAGGGAAACTTTCGTTTGACATTTGCCAAGACATAAATAGACTGTAAAGTGTCTCTCCTTTCAATTGCAGCGTCTAAGGGCAGCCTACGATCCATAACCTGTCACAAAATTTCCCAAAGTTTCAAAACATTCCTTAATCTTTTTTTTTTGCTAAACTAGGGTGGTAGCAAATTAATCACTGGAATAATGTTTGGACTAACCAAATTTGCGAACAATCCTGAATATTCGATGAATTATAACAAAATTAATCGGATTATACAATGCACTGAATTCAGCTATTTTTTTCTTGGTCTAGATGTTTAACATGTTTAGATTAGACTTGAGATGCTTTTTTCAATTGAGAATGTTATTTTTATGTTTTATTTGAGATGCCCCAATTCTTATGTATTCTACATAGAAGAACTGACCTACGCATAAACAAGTTATAGCCATATCCTGAATTTGTCACAAGGATGAATACAGCAACTAGGGAAAACATACATATAAAGCCTAGTATTGTCACAGCAATATGTTCATTGTTCCCATTTAGAGAGCTAAAGTTGATGAAATATTACCTGCGTTAAAGTTGATGACAAGATATCAATCATTGATCTCCACGGATGCAGAATCTTTGTTAACAATCTGCCATCAAGCAAATCTCATTAAATACGGACAAGAAAATGATAAATCAAAAAACAAAAATGCGCCGCAAGGTAATCATGCTTTCAAGTAAGAATGTTTACAAGAACATGAAATTGCTTCCAATGAAGATAACGAGTGGGCTGGTACTATCCTGAATGATCATACTAAACTATCAAATTAGTCCAACTAATTTAATCCATACTTGACTAGCCAAATTAATCATTAGATGATATATCTGGAGAATACCAACTTCTGTAAAACTAATAGATATCGGAGAGTTAATAGAAATCTATTAGAGTTGAACTAAACCCCTAATGATCTTCAATTACAAATTATTATCCTAATCCTTAGCTAAGTACTTAATTTTCTATTGCCCCTAAAGAGACCTTGTCATCAAGGTCAAACTGATTCCTCCCGAATTCTGAACAGTAAATGAAGATCATTTGTCCATTACAACAAAGAATTCGCAGCAATAGAAGTCGTTCTATGGTGAGAAATGAGATGGCACTACCATATTGATTGGAATCTTTCAATTCTTCACATAGTTATGGTTCGTTATTTTTTATGTTTTACAATTTCTGACGTAAACTCAAGTCGCGGAAGTAGAAACTTGAAGATTACGAAAACCTAATTGAAATTAGGGTTTTTTTCTACTAAATTAAAAACTCAATAAAAACTAAATTAGGGCTACACCTGAAGCTTTATTCAATCACAACTAAGAAATAAAGTTACACCACCCTCTCCTTATATAGGCATCAACCCTAATCCTCCTACAATAGCAAGTCTCCTACCTCTCCAAATTATAATCAGATTAGACATTAGAATAAAAGTAACTCCAATAGTTAAGCCCATAATCTAATAAGCTAAAATAAAAAGACCGTCAACGAGTGGACGACGTGCACTAGGAGCTGTTCACACCAATTTCATTATATATTTTTTATTTCCATTGATAAATGTCAAACTTTAGCGAAAGTACTCAAACTTCCCCAAATTACCTCCTAGGTTGGAACACTGTTGGTTTAACTCTCTCTGACCTTTGACATACTAAAAACATGTTCCACAACTTTAAACTGGGTCAAAGGGCCATAATAAATGCTTGTGACTAATGATTGGGAGTTACGAGAAAGAAAACAACATTTTCGACATCTATCTCAAACTCGAAACATACCTGTGATATGTATTCTTTCAGTCTCACACTAACCGACTCATCTAACGCTCTCTCGGCAAGCTCATAAACTATTGTATTTCCTTCTGGGCCATTAACTTTGTTCTTTTGCAAATATCTACAATGCATAAACAAGTTATGGCAGAAATATAAGAGAGTGTGTTTAGTGTACATATAATTACAAGAGATGCCTTTTAACCTTTGCTGGACGAGAGCCTCCAATGCTTGCTTGAGATTTCCAAGTACTGGATGATTTTCGCCAATTTCATGTAGACCCAATCGCCTCAAATGGTGCCACAAAGTTTCTGCAGTGAGATTTTCCCTTTGAATCACGTTACCAGAAAAATATATCTATCATATATTACTTAGTATCTACAAATGTTTTGTGAAAATGTCTATCGTTGTATATTATCATGTATAACAGTTTATTTATAAGAGTAATATTCTTTTGATAATCACAAATCGAACATATTCGCATTTTATCTCCATTTTACAATGATTCTTAATTTTTTTTTTTTTTGTAACCACGGTTAACCATGGCAATAAAGATATAGAATGAATCCCATTAATTGTACCTTCTGGTATTTGGCCTCCCGCTAGATGCACAACACTGATAACAACAAATGCAAAACCTGTTATGTGTGAATTATCAGCATCCTCCACATATTTCTTGTATACATCAGCCGGCAGTTTACTTATAATAACATAAGATTTCACGTCTGCAACACCTGGATTCATTGAGTTGTACAACAATTAGACTCCATGTAGGTTTTTAAGGTTCATTAAATTTTGGAAATTTTGGAAAATTCAGATATAAAGAAAAGTATTAAACGTGGATTGGGAATATTAGCAAGTATTCCCAAAATGGAACATCTCATTCCTAGTAAAAAATTAACAAAAGAAATATACTGCTTCAAGACTACATCTAAAATGAGCAGCAAATCTCGGGGGATGCAAAAAATATTTTCCGGTGAGAGGCCCAGAAAAGATTTTGCAAGAGAAGAGAAAATGTGAAATTGCCCAAATCCGCCAAATTTTCAATCATTTAATAATTGGACCAATTTGGAAAGTGAAGATATACTGACAATTAAAGTAGAACTATAGTTCCTTTTCCGAATGTCTAAAATAATTGTAGAATTTTATGACTTCTCGTAAAGGATCAGACTCTCCCTCAAATGCTAAAATAAATTGGAAAACGATTGTTGACAGGCACAAGTAAATTATACTACGTTAGCAACTCACTTTGTTGTGAAGCACGATTATTATTTGTCGATGAAGGACGAGCCCGTTGGAGTTCCCTCAATTCATACCCGAAAACCCTCGAGAGCTTATCCGCAGCTTCATCAATAACCACTGAAGGAAGGGCCCGCTGGTGATAGTTTTTAGTTACCAGTTGTGTAAGTTCTTCCCTTTTAATAGGACATCCGGAGCTCTGGTAAGTTTTAAAAAGAACGTAGCGGATTATTTCTGCAACAAGCTTATCCTTTTCCTATAACAAAAATTTCACAATTTAGTAAAACTCGTACTTTTTACATATAACGGAACAAAAATTTGGGAGTTGAAGTAAATTGGCGAACCTCTATAGATATATTCATTTGAGGGTAGTCATCGTTTGAATTCGCCATCTTATAGAAGCAAACCTATGAACCCGCTTCTTATGTTAACAACAAAGATTACAGCTGGTTGAGAAAAACGCACGAAAGAATCATTACCAAAAGGTGAAAATCTATCATTTATCGCACAAAACTTACAATTTGTACCCACTCTTTTATATTCCTAGTATTTAAACTTCAATCAATTTTGCCATAATGTGATAAGCAACAACTAAAGGTCCGCTTGGTACACCTGAAATGTTTTTGATCAGAAACTTTTGCGGTGATTTAGACAGTTTTTGATCACTAGATTCGCTAGGCTTTTCTCATGGTTAGCATATGTCTATATCACCAGATATGGTGTACCAAGCATAGCCTAAAATCAGGTTTTATTTTCAAACAAATTTACAATTTCTCCAACTAACGAAATTCCACGATGTGGATCATATAAAAGTACGCATAGAACTGCAGAAATACATCAAAAATTACCTAAAATCAGAAAAAGCTTCCAAATGTAAACAGAATTACCGCAATCCACGATATCGTCATTTTACACACTAACGGCCCCCAAGGCTGTAATCTATCTATTACTAAAATATAAAAAGCGGAGGAGTTTGTAGAATTAAACTCTATTGTGACATGTGTTACACCTATCTTAATGACATATCAGCTATTTTTTACTTCCGATTTTTGTAACTGTTCCACCATGTCAGCGATTATAATCATTCATGTTGTGCCACGTTAGTATGTTTTAATGCATCACACCAGTCGCATCTCTTCGGTTCTATGAAACTTCAAAAGATTCTCTCTCCCTCTCCTCTCCATTATAATTATGTTGGATTCCCACTCCAATTTTTACAATTGGGTTTCTCTTGAAAAGGAATATAGTTCATTGGATTGTGTCGCAACTCTTCTTCAAGCGCTTCTCTCTTAGAGCATCTAGTGTAGGCTCTCTATAGTTAAAATAAAAAGGAGAAAGTACTAAAAACCATGTTTTTAGCCTCCCAAGTAGGTAGTTATTTTAGATTTCGATACTCTCTCTCCTCAACAATGAGGAGAGAGAAAAAAAAATTGGGTAGCCAACAAGGACAACTTTATTACGTGGAAACCTTTTTTTAACTAAAATTAATACGTAGAAAGTGTTTGAAAAATTTAAACTACTTTTTTTAACCTTTTTTTAAAAAATTTCTTGTTACACGTCATATTTTCTTTTTGCATGGAGTAGTTTTTGGGGAGTCTATTTTTTTGACTTTTTCAAATATCGCTTTTGTGACGACCTACCGAACGCCGGCAAAATCCACCCGAGCGTTTTGAGTTCTGTCCGAATGTATTTGTTCTCTATATCCTAATATAGCAGCACGCCAAGTTTCGTCGCAATCGGATTCAGTTAAGGGGGCGAAAAGGTCCAGTACGCTTCGTCTCATGTTTTAACGTTTCCTTTTGGAAATTGACTATTCACTTAGTAGCTATATTAAGGAGGAACCTTGGTCCGATCCTCCCCATGACTAAAAGAGCTTTAATGCTTGGTCATCAAGGACCCCGGCTCATGGACTATCTACAAGGGATAGTAATGAGTTCTCCTAGGCTTAGGGAAGGCCAGGGGACATTGCCTCGCAATGCGGACCGGTTTTCAATAAAGGGCTTCATATGGCGCCGCTATGCCCCGCGGGCTATCCGAGACGCACCGCCCTTACAGATGGACAATACAAATAGTCCAGGCTCGTTGCCCCTTGAGATATGAGTCCCTTATGTGGAAACCGGCATATTGAGCTACCCTGATCCGCTACTGGACAGGTGTGCTTTCCGTACCTCGCGCGCGTCGTGAGAGATTACGCTGTAGGGATTATTGAGGGAACCTTCAGCGTTGTTGCCTATACCGAATACATATTCGATGACCCCTCACGAGTATCCAGGATCATCCGGACGTCGCTCTAGCATCCGTGGGTTGTATGCCACTGGCGCGCCGCGCCCGTGAAGATGGCTGGTACACGCCGACCGCGCGTCCGTGTACGCCGCACGGTCCCTTATTCCGCTGCACCCCGGGAACTGTAGAGGCGGTCCCGGGCTGGGCCGTGACAGCTTTCCAACTCATCTTGCTAGCTATACTTTAGCTAGGCTACACCTGATGCTCTTAAAGGTATGCAAGTTTTCTGCAATCAAACTCTCTCTTTCTCTCTACACACCGTATTCGTGGGAAATTTGGTATTTTTCTCTCAAATCTTTTTTTTCTCTTCCTAAAACACTAATTTAATTGGATTCCTCCATGTATGTTCTTCCTACATGGGGTTGACATAGTCCCAAATTTCTAATTGGGGTCTTCTGATTTCTTAGCACGATTGATTAATGATGTTGCAGTTGTGAAACATGGTTGAACAATGTTAGTCATATCAAAGACAACCCTTTAATTGTGTTTCTTTTTCAAGATTCCGATTAAATGTTGGGGTTTTTTTCTTCCTGAAATAACATATGTAGGAGAATAAATTTTCATGAAGAAATGATTTTCTCTCTCTTTTATCGGATACCTTACATTCATCTTTCTCAATGTTATTTTGATAATAATTTTCCTTCGTTTCTTGGATGCTTGAGGCTATTTCCTTGAAGGTTATCCAATAGGAGGTTTAATGCTAGAAACCATAATTCTTTCACAATCAGGAAGAAGAAGTTTTTGAACATAATAGTTTCGGGTTCATACGGAATGATGACCTGAATTCTGCTCGCCCTTTTGCAAAGCAAATCTAGAAGCCATCTTGATTGGTTGAAAGGGCCGAAAGAGAATGATGTTCTCTGGAGAATCATACCTGTTGGTATCGGATTCAAAGGGTGCATCGTTTACTAAATTCGTTAAAACTATAGAAGCTTCTAGAGACTCATATTTAGGAAACTAAAAGTGTCTTGAGAAAAAGTTATGGTGTTCAAACTCCATTATAAGAAGAGAAAAATTAGACAATAAGTTCAAGCCAAAAATATGCTCTGATATGTTGTTTTCTGCTAAAGACCTAAATGTAATTCGCATGTATTGTTTTCGACATATTAGCATTATGTTATTTATCTATCTTATGAAACGTTATCTACTGTCATTGAACATCCTTTTGATCATTTAGTCAAATGTTGGTTCTCTTCTATTATTATTTGGTAGACATTGTATTACTGTTTTTGTCAGCAGGTTTATGATGGTATAGTGGAGAAGATGATACTACTTAATGCGAAGTTACCCATATTCAGATCCCTGATTAAAGGCAAGGTATACAATATAGAGGTCAAAATTGGAAAGCCACAAAGCATTATCGTAAAGCAGGAACATGTTGAATTGCACAAAAAAATTCAGAATGTTCCAAATTTGCCTATGTTTCATATCAAGAAGTTTAGTGTCACCAATAATTTTAAGTGCAAATGAGTTTGTTAGACATTTATAGTTCTTCCTATACCCTTTCAAGGTGTAGCAAAGTTTTTTTATTAGTTATATGGAGATATTAACAGCTAACCCCCTTTTCTTGGATATCTCTCTAGATTCATACCAAATGTAAGTATCTTGAGATTTTGTTATTGAGTATGAAAGTATGATGCTATGTTATCTAGGGGGGAACACTGAAGATGTAGTTTCTCGATCATATGTGGGAGTTAAAGAGACAACACCTGTTTAGGTTGATAACAACGGTTACTTAAATATGTAGGTCGTAAGATCCAGCTGATTTTTTTTTTTATAATGTAATCAGACTCAGTCAACTTCTGGTAATTGGTTTTTCCCTAATGCTGTTTTTATTTTAGTTTATTGATTATGAACAAACAGAAAACTATCTAGGACATGGCTAAACCCTAATCAGTAGAGACTTGGAACATAAGGTTTTTATCCCCAGGAAAAACTGAAGTCCTGAATAGGAAAATATGTTAACGCCATAACTCTTATGATTGAGTAATAGTTATCCATAACTAAGTTTTGGTCTTGGCTTTAACTCATATCAGAAAGCATATTTGATTGAAGAACAACTGAATCCTAATCAAGATGTAAGGTGGAAAAACTCTTTTACCTCTTTTCCTCCCTGCTAGCAATGCTGGATGAGAATTGAGTATATCTTTACAGATACAAATAGTTGCTCCTAGAGGCATCTATGTGTTTTGTAGATTCTTGAGACAAGATATATCTGAGTATGGAAAATTTGTTTCAAGGGTTTTTTCGCCCCAACTCAGGTTTTTTCGCTTTGCTGTAATGAAGTTGTTTTTATGGAGTTTGTCCATTCATTATTGATTAGTTTTGTTCTAAAAAATTGCACTTTTTTGCTGTATTGGAGGGGTGTTTATGTATTGATGTTCTACGAGTGGTTTTAGGTGTATTTACCAAGGACCACAACTACGATCAGAATTCACTCATTGCCTTGAACAAATGATTTTGGTTATTTTTATTGGAGGGTTTTGCTGCTGATGAAATTCAGGTACTCCATTCCTCTTGATTTTACTATTCGCTTCCAGCGAAGGATATCGAGTATGGTTTTTGTTTCACTCTTCTATCTCCACTATTGTTTCACTCTTATAATTTAGTGCATTAATCTTTGCCGACCATTTTGATCAAGTACCAATTAGCAAGGCTATTTTATGTTATTTTAGTCCCACATTGGTTATTTATAGAAGTAGTTTACTATCTCTCTCCTATATATAGAGAGTATGATGTAACCTAAATAATCAATTCAATAATAATATTTTTCTCTCTCTAATCTATTTCTACATGGTGTCAGAGCGAGTTACCCTCATTCAACACCCTCGTTGATTTTCGTTCATGTTGGTCTGATTCACGCCGCCGTTCTTTCTCTCCTATGTTTTGAAGAACGACGATTATCATTGTCTCTCTGGTAGCATTGTTCTGATCGCAACCTAAGCTTCCGCAATTTTTTTTTTGTTTTTTGGATCCGGTCGCGAGATGCGGTAGATGTTGATCTGAATCTTAGATCTATTTGAGGTAATTGATCGCGATGGCTATCGGTGACGAGTCGAGTGCGAGTTCGATCGTTTGTTCGATTGAAACGAGTGAAGATGTCCAGTCCTTCAACTCTGTTCATGATAATCCAAATCTAAAGATTACCAACTATTAGATTGACTTGAATTATGTTCGATGGGCACAATCCGTGAAATTGTTTGTTGGTGGTCTTGCAAAGATAGGGTTTCTTCTTGGCACAGAAAAAGAACCTGCAAAATCAGATCCGAAGTATGCAAAGTGGTTCTTGGATGATTCGATGGTGAGAACTTGGTTGATTAATTCTATGCAGTCGACGATCTCCGCTGGATCCTTATTCACAAACAATGCACATCTGATTTGGGAATCACTTCGTAAGGTATATTCTCAGCGAGAGAATAATTCTAGGATCTTTCAACTTTCCAATGAGATTGTGAATTTTAAATAGGGTACTAGGACTTTGGGGATGTATTATGCGAGACTTCGATCGAGTTGAGAAAAATTATCTCATTATGATAGCTTCATCGAGTGGCCAGCTAGCGCACAAAGTAAAAATGTTCCTATTCCACCTACGACAGCAGAGATTTATGCAAAGATTGTAGAAGAAGACTCGGGTGCTTCAGTTTCTTGCGGGGCTCAATCCTGACATTGAGTATGCAAGAGTTCATCTACTTAGCAAGACTCATTTCTCAATTCTTGAAGAGGCACACGCATATTGTCTCTCCGATCAGAGTCGTTGGTCACCTATGCCTCCAATCTCCGGGATCCCTTCAGAGACTTCTGCCATGGCTGTTCATTATGCTTATCCGGCACCACCGTCAGTTCCTTCACAAACTTCACATACATCATCACCTAGCCTTTCTCCGTTACCAGCGGCTTCCGGTAACTCTCGTCCCTCGAGAAAGAAGTGTGATTATTGTGGTAAGTGGGGAATCTAAGACAAATTGTCATGCTTTGCACGGTGTCCTGTGGTTATCAACCCGTCCATCTCAGTCCTCAACACACTTATCTGCAACTCTAGTAGCCAGATTCTTCTGCCTTTAGTGCTCTCTCTCAGGATGAAATCAACAGGTCCGACAACTTCTCTCTGTCTTCTACATCGACAGCTTCTCATGCAGGTAACTTCACATCTGCAAATAGTGTTTCTGCATCTCCAACTTGCCTTGGATTGTTGACTCGGGTGCAACCGATAATATGACTGATATGTCTTATCTTTTCGGCTTTTTCGGTCTATGTCTTTAGTTCATGGCGACGGACTGTTCGTCTTGCCATGGAACTGAGACTCCTATCAGGGAAGGGTGTATCCCAATTACAGATTCCTTTCTTTACTGATGTCCTCATAAGACAGGGGGATGAAAAGGGGAGTTTGTCCCTCAGTGTGGATATAATCTTAATTGCTTAGTCGTAAAATGTACCAGAAAAATATACTGTTTTTTTTTAGGATTTGGTGTCACTGAAGATGATTGGCAGGCTGAGGGGGGGGTGACGTGAAGAGGGTGGTCCTTTATTTTCGGATTGGACAGTCTCTGTCCTAATTCTCCTCAACTCTCCATTTCAAATCTTGTACTAGTAGTGCTCGTCGCGTGGAATTATACTACGTTGACTCAGCCGTAGGTTCATGTTCCTTTAAGTATCTACGTTATTTGTTTACCATGTGTTTTCCCTAAGTACTCAGTAGTTACTTGTCTTGTGAGACGCGCTGTGAACTGGAAACATCGGTGTCGCACTATTGGTTAAGTATTAAGAAAACTCTTGTTTGATAATGTCTTCGGATGTGTGGGGGCTGCCCCAGTTACCTCGATTTAGGATTTCGTTTGTTGTTTGTTCTTGACGATTTGTCGAGGTTTACTTAGGTTTATTTGATGACCTCCCAAAGAAAAGTCTCTCTATTTGCCATATATTCACCCATGGGGCGTACCAGTTTAGGAAACTATGTACAGGTTTTTCGGGCCGATCAAGGTGGGAATTTATGCCCAATCTTCATAAAGTCGCAGTTCAATGGCATTTACATCAAACTCTAATACAACTCCGCACAACATGAGTAAATCCACCGAAAGAAAAATCGCCATACTTTCTTGATCTTGCTCGGGCTATATGTCAAAATTGCATGATGTCCCTCTCGCCGGTTTTTTGTCTTACTTGTTCTTACGCGGTGTGTCCTTATCAACCTGTCCTCGCGTCTCATTCTTGGTTTCCGCACCCCGTATTCTATTCTTGAGCCTGATCGTTCTGTTTTTTTGATTCCCCTTGTGTTTTTTGGGGGTGTATGTTTTCGTCCAAGTCACTGGTCAGCCCTAAACTAGATGCTTCGTGCCTTGAGATGTGTATTCCTGGTTTACTCGCATCTCAAATGGGTTATAATGTCTTTCCATCCCCATTCCGTCGTTATTTCATCTCTATGGACCGTTCCTTTCTTTTGGAACATTTGTCCTTCTTTACGGGCGGTTTTTTCTCTCTCAGTGGGAGTGTTTTCCAGTTTGTCTCTTGCGTTCGAAGATTTATCTTCTCCTCCGTCATCCCTTCCGTTGCGTGTTCCGGGTAGGTTGCAATCCCACCTTAGTTTTACCTTCCTGTTTCATGTCCTTGTAGAGGTTTATACTAGAACGACTCCAAGACGCCAACCTCCTACACCACCCAGCATCCTCTGTCGCTCCAGGTCCTGGCCCCCTCCATCGATTCACCTTGTATCCGGTATTGAGCCTTCTCCTACCGCTTGTATACCATTACTACTGATTATGTATCACCTGTTTCTCATATAATAGGATGCCGTTACTATTCTTAAAGAGAAGCGTATGCGAGGGGAAGCCTAATAAATATTTAAGGATACAGCGTTTATTATTCTAATCGTGATTTACTTCAATCATCGTTTACTCTTACTTCTAAGTCTTTTCTAGCTTCTCTCCCCTTGGTATATACCACTCCAGTTGGCAATGTATTAGCCAAACCTCGATTGAGGCTACGCTGTTGGAACGACTTACATCATTGGAATCAATAATACCTAGCATTGGTTACCTCGCCCCCTGAAAACGTACTTAGTCGCATGCAAATAAAGGGGTGTTTACGGTTACAGAAAATCCGCGCATGAAACGGTAAGCCATTACCAGGCTCGTTAAGTTCCAAGGACTTGTGTTGATTATCCGAGACGTTTCTCCTGGGCCAAGATGAATACTGTTCGAGGTCTCTTTTTCTATTGCTCGCGTTCGAAATCTTGGCCCCTTTTCCATATGGCTGTGAAGAAGGGCGCTTCTGATTGAATATTGCCGGGAAGGAAGAGGTATAGTGGAATTTCTGGCCACCGGGTCCCCTAGATTGTCCTGAGTCCCCTGGGTTTGCTAAGGGTGCTGATCTGGGGTACGGGATATAAGCTAGAAAGTGATCAGGCTGTGTGCGTTAGCGGTACAGCCGGAGTCGTGACTTGGGTGACGTGGTGTAAACAGTGTGTCGCGCGTGTGGATAAGAACTTTGGTTATGTGAAGTTAGAACGAGTCAATGCGTATGATGACCATGCGAGGGGGCCGTGTGTTCTCTTTCCACATTCATCTTCGTCAGCCTTCGATCTGCCCGCCTGTTTGTTGATACCGACTCGTAGAGCGACAATAGGACGATATGAGCAGTGGAAAGACCTGGCTCAATCAATAGGTATCGCGTATCCGAGGATAGTACCGCGTGAGATAAAAGTATAGGCAGACCGCTTGTCGTACGCTCAATCAAGGCAGTGAACACTTGAAAGAGCGCGGTCGCTTGTGGCTATTTCCGTGGGATTGAAGTTGCCCGTCTAGCCGACTTGTCATCGCGCAGAGAAAGGAACAGTCTTGGCTGCTCGCGGGCTATCAGGACCAGCGTGCCGGTTGGGCGGCGTGCTATACACCTCTAAAAAACTAGTTTATTAGCTCTCGCCTATATATAGAGATGTATGATTACCTAAATAATTAATTCGCAAAATATACTTTACTCTCTAATCTATTTCTACATACCCACTCTATTTAGCTTATCAAACGTTAAATTTGGTAGTTTTGGTTGTGACTGTTTAATGTTAATCTTGGCTTGAATCATTGTGTTGTCTTAGGGTAAGATTTTAATTTTGTTTTATTATTTGCCTTCTACCATGTGATACTTTAATATTTTAACTTAAATTTGTAGAGTTTCGTTGTTCCCAGTGCAATTTCATGAAATATTAAGTTCAGAGTTTGAAGTTTTTCTTATGTTTTTACAAGTTAATAATTTTACCACACTTCCCAAACTAAAGATAAGCAAAGGTAGATTTTAAATTTTGTTTATTTATTTGCCTTCTCTACCCTGCCGACTGTTATATTTTTATTAATGGTAGGGGTTTCGGTTTCCAGTGCGATTTTCATGCATAGTAAGTTTCAGAGTTTGGGAGGTTTCTTATTATTTTTTCCAAGTTGATATTTTTACCACTTTCCTGCGACGACCCCTGCCCCTGTCAAGTCCCAAGTTCGATTTAAGTCACAGTATATTTGGTTAGGGGCGATTACAATCTGTGGTGATTGCAATTTCAACAACTTTTGGCTTCTTGAGGTGTAAACCATAAATCCATAGTCCATCCTTATTGGTTATTAGTGGTATTCTAATGTATCCGTGTCGACTCTATTTTCTTATCCTCATTGTTTAAAAACCAAACCACAACCATTAAGTTGGCCTCACAACACATTGATAATTACTTTTAGGTTAACTTTTTGCACTCTGTTACTCATCCGGGTTCCTTTAGCTCAATGGAAGCGCGCTAGAATGGTGTGTTCCATCGACCATTTCAAGGATGTTGTCTCCACCCATAAGATTCTATGGTCTAATGTTCATTTCGGGTAATTATTTTTTCTATTTGAGGAGTGCGGAATAAGAGCTAATGTTTTTTTCTCCTCAGATTTATTAGCTACCAATTGAAATCCACTTATGAAGTTATGGTTCAAATGTCAGGAAAGACAGGCTAACTACATGGTTCATTTTGGTAACGGCCACGATAAGAAGAAAAAGATCGTAAAATGTAATATAGGATTATTTTACGGATAACTCTTATGTTGGAACCAATTTTCGACTGGACTATCGGTTTCATTTTTATTACGCTACAATGACTATTGAAGAAATATGGTTTAGTCTATGTAAATAGGTGGGGTTGGATGTGGCGTGGAGGGTTCTATTAGACATTAGGAAAGCAAATACTGTGAGTTACACAATTATGTAATTTGTTAAACCCAATTTTTGCCTTACAACGGTTATCATCTCGTTAGAGATTATCTTTTACTGAATCTTCAGCATTATAGATGTTCTATATACCCATTATCGCCACTCCAACACTAATATGGTAAGCTGAAGACCCCAAATATAGGATTTCAACAGACCAAATTGTCACAGGCTTCAGATTAAGTATTCCATGCAAATTAGTGAGGGTAATATGAAGTTTCAACTTTTGGTTTTTCATTTCATGGGTCTTAAAAGCGAGGTCTATATAGTTAAGATCCTTGGTTGTTTGTTTCGGACTTCGAGAACCGTTATAGTAATATTTTTATGAAGGTGAGTTACTTTTCATGTACAAAAAACCTGACAATGCTGGAAGGAATCTGGTCTGAAGTTGGGAGAACACCCAACATTACATGAAAGTGTCGAATACATGACCAATGAACTGTTTCAAGTTGCGTCATTCATATCCCATCCTATTTGCAAATATGGTAATCTTGATTTACTGGAAGGGAAATCTATTTACTTACAAATGCATGATCCATTGAAGTATAGTAAGTAGCCAAGTTTGCACTTGGACCCATGAAATTATTGACTCTTAGTACGTACCTATTGGCATTATAGTAAGATGATGTCCAGAATTTGGAGAGTTTTTGTAGACTTTGTGATGTTTGTTTCATGTGTGCTTCCCTTATGTTAGCAAATACCAAAAAAACCGTCACATCCATCCCACCTATGTTCTCAAAATAGCAGTTGTACAGTAACAATCGCTCTTGATAAGCACTGAATCCTAATATAAATCAACATTTGATGTCTTCATATTAGAGTCTGCCCTTGATAGCTAACGACCAGCCCCCTTGTTTACTAGTTATAGTCAATGCGGATCGCTTATTAGCGCTGGGCCGTTAGTTTAGGAGTTACACAATTGGTTCGATACTGGTTTGTTTGTTGGTTGTATTTTTCCTAAAACATAAATTGAGAAGAGAGAGAGGAGATAGATTTACATTAAGGTCGCCGAATTGGAGTGACGTTGAATGGAGGAGGGGAACTATTTGGGCGCCTCTTTGACTCTAAAATTTGGAGGAAAATGGACTCTTGGATTAGTCTCTCTCAACATTTATTCCCCTCTCGACCACTTCATACCATATTACATTCAAAAAAAGGAATATAAAGCTCTGGTTCAAGGAAAAAGATAAAAAAAAGCTAACTCTCCTTCGCCCTTTACAACTCTCCCTCTTACCTACTCCATCCCTATCTCCCTCAACACCCTCATTTTGTGGAGATCTTTTAGCCAAAATCTTTACTAAAGTCTTCCAGCAATTGTTGCTAGTACTAGGCCATCTCCATCAACTCTTGACAACTTGTATCCTCCAACAACGTCTTTTAGCTGTAAAGTGGGATTTAAGACCTGGCTGGTTGCAATTATCTTATACCTGCAATAGTCAAACATACTTTAATTAAATGAGGGCCTAGATATGTGAATTAATGTACAAAATAAACATTTTTCATGCCATCAACAATACCCCAAACTGACATATTGTTTCCCCGTAGCAAAGAAAGAAAACTAAACTCTTTGTTCCCGGGTTTTCTTACCTTGCATTTGCGTATCACAAGCCTTTAACCTATAGGTACCCAACTCAGAACGAGTTGTGTCCTCGTGAGGGTTTTCATGAATAAATACCCACACAAAGCTATCACAGACGGTCTTGTCATATAACAACTATAATCGACTCCTGGTATCTCTGAAATGGATACATTCATCTCCTAGATATACCCCTTAAACAATGGTTAACCATCAGATACGTTTAAATTTTATCAGTCAATTAACTACAATCAGATTAGCTCAAGTTTCAGAATTTCAATCATTTGTGTAGTAAGAATTTAGTTTTATTGAATCAAGAGTTGATAATTCTTTCAAATAACTACCTTAGCCTTATCTTGAGTATGGTGAAAGAAATCTAGAAGTTTGTTCGACAACTACCTTAGTTTGTTCGTACTCTTTTATTGATCTTTGAGGTAAAATATCTATCAACACAAGTTGTTTCATGGGAAGACTTGTGCATTTGGGTTCATGTGCTCTTTTAATACTACTTGTCCTCCTCCACATAGTTCTCAACTATACGCAATCGAGACTCGATGTTAACCTTGTTTGTGGGTGGTGGTCTCTTACGTTCACAGTGAGCATGGATTGCCTTGGATTAATAAATTCTTCCTCTTTCAATTCTAAATCTTTGTAGAGGGGCCTTTGATTTGTGAATGACTTTTTTTTTTTGTAGTATGTCAGCTTCGGAAAGTGAGCCAATAACT